>OX359275.1:36204807-37404807 GCA_947179155.2 Hedera helix
TTAAATAGGCAGTAGCATGGTCCTTAATCACATTTCAAACTAGGACAGCATGATGGTTCAAATATTTGGCATCTTAAATACATGGTTCTAATACATAAATAAAATGTCAATGAATTAAAGATCTCCAAGTTAACAATAAGTTCAATGTAAAGTTGAAACATCCACAATGGTTTGATTGAACACTGAAAGCCACAACATTGTGAGATTGAAGATTTTAAAAGTTTTTGCAAGGGTTGGTTAATGTCAGATAAATTATTGCAGATTCTTTGGAATATTTGTTCATCCACTTGTGCTATAATATGATTAACTAAGGATAACCCGTGTCTGAAGACACGGTGCAATTAATATAGCATTTGAATACTGTATCCAATATTTCTAGATTGAAAATTTTAAATTTGTTGTGGACTCTCAGTTCCATAATAGAACTGGAAGTCCAACCATTAATGCAAAAAGATTAATAGTCAATCCAGTTATAATTTTTTTTTAGGCAAACATTAGTATGGTACTCATTCTCAACTTAAATTTAGTTCTTAGCAAGTTTGAGCAATTAATTGATTAACAATAACGGGCTCAACTTTGTGTAATATAGTATTTTCGAGTATCCCACATACCTTTTCTTTATTGATAAAACGGAATGAGAAGTTTGACAACATTTATTTGCCTCAAGTATCTCTAACAATCGATCAATATGATCAATGAACAGTATTTCATGTGAAAAAATGGTAGTACTGCAAGCTATTTGGTGGGATCCAATGACGGAAAAAAAAATGTAAAAATTAAAAAAAAAAGGCTTTTGCATATATACCAAAAATTATAAAACGAGTCATCTAAGTCCAAACAAAAAAGTATTGTCATAACACTAACTAAATCGCATCACCATAACATTTTTTTCTCTATATTTTTTCTAGAAATTGAACAAAAGATTCTTATATCATGAGTCAGAGCCTACTACAATAGTTGCTCTCGATATAGCCCGCAAAAACACTAAATAGATGACACGTAATTGCTCGTGCTTGAAAGCACGACGTAGATTAAAATTCCACAAATACTCTATTACCTAAAGACTATTTGCAGTCTAAAATAACTTACAAATCAATTAAAATGAATCTGAATAGTCCATGTGATTTTCCAGCCAAATCAATTTGCATGTGGAAACATAACGACCGCAATACCCGAAAAATAGAAAAAGGGCGTCAATGCTAAAAGGGTGACCCATGTTGTTTACGTGCAATTTTTTTTAATTTTTTTAATTATTATTATTATTATTACTACTACTACTACTACTACTACTACTACTACTACTACTACTACTACTATTACTATTATTACTACTACTACTACTACTACTATTATTATTATTATTATTATTATTATTATTATTACTATTACTATTACTATTACTATTACTATTACTATTACTATTACTATTACTATTACTATTACTATTACTATTACTATTACTATTACTATTACTATTACTATTGTTTTTATTATTACTATTATTATAATTATTATTATTATTATTGTTATTATTATTATTATTAATACTACTGTTATTGTGATGACCCCGAATCTGGGTCCCTCGAACCTCGGATCCGGTTCAACATGAGTACTACCTTTTTTTTATTGTTCATGAATTACAACAATATAATAATTGGTAAATAACCATTTATTTACAATTTCACAACATCTCTTTCTATTCCAGAATCGCAATCTTTACACATTCCTAGTATGTCTCAATATCATACATGACACGACATTATATTATAATCAAATTGAGTATTTAACATCCATATAATATACCAACTAAGTATTATACTACACAATCATTTACTTGTCCAATTCGGACTGATATCTACAACAAATATTTAGATCTTCAGTGAAAGTAATATGCTTTTCTGTTCCTTGATCTTTATCGAGAACTTCAAATAATTTGCACTATCTGAAAATGTTGGTTTAGGCAAGAGTGAGCACGACGGCTCAACAAGTCTAACAGATAGCACATAACACATAGTTCATGTTTATACATGCTTCTCATGCTTCATACATTACATTATATGAATGCATCATGCTTATCATGCTTTGCATTTATTCATGCAACATACTGATCATGCATTGGAATGAATACATGTCATACAGTTCAACTTATTCAATTAATTCAGGCTTTCTATCATATAGAACCAACACACCTCATATGGTTTCACAAAAACATATTTAATTCAAATTCTCACATGCTTCAAGTGCACACACAACAGTTATACATATAGCAATAATATCTGAAAAACTTGTCTGGTTCGCTTCTACCAGTTATGCTTATTTGCGTCTTTCGTTCAACCTACAATTTATATAGAAAATTGACATAACCATTAGATGCAATGACTATTACTTAGCCTTTATATAAGACTCTAACTTTAAATTATTAACTCTTAAGATGTTCAACAAACGAACCCTTAAGTTCTGGACAAAACCCTAGCCCAACCCCAGTTGGACATGTCGGGTATACTCATCTAACTTATACATTCACTACACGTTCATCGTACGACCTACTTTGAATAAGTTGTCTAAATGTCACAAATGGACTATTACTTTGGTTTAATTCGATTAAACATTATTCTCTTACATAACTTAATGATTCAGACATTTAATAATGTACCAAATACTTCAAAATATTATCTACCTTTGATAATATACAACTACGTTTAAATATTATTAATTATTTAATAATATTTTACTCACGTATTAATATTATTTACCATTTCATAATATTTTAATCACGCATTAATATTATTAACCATTTAATAATATTTTAATCACTTATTAATATTATTAACCATTTAATAATATTTTAATCACATATTAATATTATTAACAATTTAATAATATTTTAATTACACATTAATATTAGTAACCATTTAATAATATTTTAATCACTTATTAATATTATTAACCATTTAATAATATTTTAATCACATATTAATATTATTAACCATTTAATGATATTTTAATCACACATTAATATTATTAACCATTTAATAATATTTTAATCACTTATTAATATTATTATCCATTTAATAATATTTTAATCACTCATTAATATTATTATCCATTTAATAATATTTTAATCACTCATTAATATTATTAACCATTTAATAATATTTTAATCACACATTAATATTATTAACCATTTAATAATAATTTAATCACATATTAATATTATTAACCATTTAATAATATTTTAATCTCTTACAAATATTATTAATCATTTAATAATATTTTAATCATTTACTAATGTTATTCATCATTTAATAACTTTTTAATCATATACTAATATTATTGATCATTTAATAATATTTTAAATACACATCAAATAATACCAATAGTTAACTTTTTAATTGTGTTAACTTTAGTCTTTATTTTAAACATTTAGTTACCAATTAATCATTAATGGATTTCATATATATTGGTTTGATAACCAAACACATTCATTTTACACTTATTTCAACTTAATTTTTCAAAGAAAACTCGACCCGGACCGACCCGACCCGGAACACAAAAATCTGCTTTGGCAGTGGCCTCGGGCGCAGCTGCGCCCGACCCCTTTTTTAGAAAGTCAATTTTTTGACTGCTCGACGCTCCGACAGCCACAACTTCTTCATTTTAAAATATTTTGGGGTGATTCTTGAGTCCATTCTCATTCGAATTCCCCCCTTTACAATTTCTCTTTAGATTACAAATCCAAATTCCAAACGGAAGTGGACTAAAAACTACTCACAAGGACAAAGTGAAAACTAAAATCACAAATCTTTGGTTTTAATGGTTCAAACTTGAATAAAATAAACTCTACACATCCAAATGACACCAACTTAGTGTTGTTGTCTTCCTAACTTCTTGTTTTACAACATTTAATGGTTCAATCACATTTTTGAAAACGTTTTGACAAGAAATTTAAGATCGAACCACTTAGGATTTTACCGGTAACACAATATGGAATTTTCTTCCATTTATTTGCTTACCACACATACCAATACTTGTATTAACTATATCTGTAAGACCCCGAATTTTATGAAATACAAAATTTAATTTTTCTTCATATATATATTTTTTGAAACAGTAAGTGGTTAAATCGATAAAGTTAAAAGTTAAGGATGTTATGTGCAAATTTTATTTTGTTGGACAATATTCGCTTTGTCGGGGAATATTCGTTTGGTCGGGGAATATTCGTGTCGTACGACGGCGCCGAAATAACAAATTATTGGTGGACCCCACAACGGAATATTTGTCGGATATAGAAAACGACAGAAATAACCTTTTTAAATAAAAATAGTCAACGGAACTGTTAAAATACCGGTGATAAAAGAATAGTAGCATACGGTAGTTTATGGTATTTTCTGTAGCACACGGTACTCTACAGTAACACACGGTATTGCATAGTGTCCCATGTTATCGGTCTGATAATTGACACCGTAACTGTTACGCATCATTTCATCGATAATTGTCACTGCATAATATTTTATATTATCAATTCAATAATTGTTGTTACACAGTATTTTGCATTATTGATTTAATAATTGTCATTACACTGTATTTTATATCATTGAGTCAATAATTGTTGCTGCACTGTTTTTAAAATTATTGAACCTAATAATTGTCACAGTAACATATGCACAATAATTCACATTATTGAATAAATAATTGTCATTACACAGTAACGTATGCTTTCTTTTACATTATTGTTATCTCTATTATGATGTTATTTAAACAGTTGTATTTCATTAATTAATTGACTTGATATCTAAGAGCTAACTATACTGTATTTATAACAATTAGTCATAAAAATTGAATTGATAAAGTTATTTGTTTATAATATAAAGTTAGGTGATATGAAATGAATGGTGTAGATTAAAGTGTGAATTATTGTTGAATAATTGAATTGATTTGTTTATAATATAAAGTTAGGTGATTATTAGGTGATATGAAATGAATGGTGTAGATTAAAGTGTGAATTATTATTGAATAATTGAATTGATTTGTTTATAATATAAAGTTAGGTGATTATTAGGTGATATGAAATGAATGGTGTAGATTAAAGATAATATAAAATTTGAAATGGATGGTGTAGATTAAAAGATGATCTTTAAATGAATGGTTTAGATTAAATGAATGATAAGATTTTTGGCTATAAATAGAAGCCTTAACTTAAGGATTTTTCATAAACTTCCTTACTTGTTCTTTCTTTCTCTCTCTAAATACTTCTTGTGAAAGTTCTCTCTAAGTGTGCTTAAGTCATCTTGAGTATTTGTGAAGATCTATAAGTATACGTGTACTATTCAAGTTAATCAACCTCATTTAAATCAATATCCAGTCACGTGTTAAGGTAAGGGATACCATCTTTTTCATCTTCCATTATTCAAACTTACTATGGTAAGGGATTATCATTATTTGATTCTCGATAATAATATTGTTTCTTCCTTACTCATAAGACGTGCCTTTTATTTCCATGTATTAATTTGTGGGAATAACCTTACGGAGCGGATTGCCGCCTGTTGGTGAATAACCTTTCGTATTCATTCATTATTAATCTCTGAGAATAACCTTACGGAGCGGATTGCCGCCTGTTTGGTGAATAACTCTTTGTACTCAAATTCTATTAAATTGTGGGAATAACCTTACGGAGCGGATTGCCGCCTGTTGGTGAATAACCTTTCGTATTCATTCATTATTAATCTCTGAGAATAACCTTACGGCGCGGATGACCGCCTGTTTGCTGAATAACTCTTTGTACTCAAATTCTATTAAATTGTGGGAATAACATTACGGAGCGGATTGCCGCCTGTTGGTGAATAACCCTTTGTATTAATTTCCTTCACCTTTTGTTAATCAAACCTGCTACGGTAAGGGATATTATTTTCTTTCATACTCCTAAATCGAAATTTATTATGGAACTATTGCTTCTATAATTCCTGAAAATATTATATGTTCCATAATAGTTGAACTTCATTATTTCAACTGAACCTTCCTATTTACGTGAACCTTTCTATTGAATTGTAACCGTTATTCTGAACTATGGATCTTGAATATCATTTTTAAATTTCACTCCACATCATGTTGACAATTTTGACATTATTTGAATCTGTACAAAGTAACCTTCCGATACTTATTGTTATCTTATTTCTTCTGTTCATCATTTATATCATTCTAATCATCCAAAAATCAAGCTGTTGTGAATATCTGTGGCCGGGGGCACAGATGTGATATAATTGTTGAACAAATGATAGGTTAAAGGCGATATAATAGGTTAAAGGCGATACATCTGTTCGGTGTCTTTTATGGCACGTGGTGAATATTCTCTTTGGCCCGTAGTGCAAAGATGAACTGTTGTTTGGTATGATTATGACCAAAGGCTGAATCTGGTATAATCATGACCGTTGGTGCTATATTGAATATCTTTGGCCCGTAGTGCAAAGATGAACTGTTGATGTGCATGATTATGATCAGGAACTGTGAATTTATATTATCATGACTAATGGTATTTCAGATGATAAAAGTTGATGATGTTTTTACGAAAAAGAGAAGCGAGTGGACATTATAGTCTGCATTACTCTTCTAATAGATTGCTCACTCCGCTGCTATTATTGATCTGAACATTGTTCAAGAATTTAACTGCAGTTTTTGATATAAACCTTGTATTCTATTGTATTCTATCAAGAACTCAACTGTTGAAGGCTAATGATAATTTATTCGTCATTATCGTAGTCATGATATTTCTTACTGGGCTATTTGAGCTCACCCTTTTGTTCCATTATTTTTCAACAGGAGATGAGAGTGTAGCTGGGTCTAGCCGGGGAATGGAGTGAGAGTCCGAGGGATAGTTATTACCGTCTTCACGTGTTGAAAAATAGTGTGGCAATAATAGTGAAGACTTAGTTGTGTATTATTATACACTGTATTGTTGTACGTTGTGCTTTGTTGTAATAATTTTGTTGTAGTCTTTTGACGACTCAAGTTTGGGCTGTGTGGGCCCAGATTTGGGGGCGTCACAGTTGGCATCAGAGCTTAGGGATATGGTCTTTAATGGAGATATGGGGTTAGAACTAGGAGGGGAGAGACAAATAAAATCAATCACTAGTGTGTCCTACCTAAATTAGATTTTTTTTTTTTTTATCTAATGAATCGATTTGAATGTAGGAACATGAAGAGATGAGTCAATTTGTTTGAACTAACAATTATTTTGTGACAACAGTTTAGTATGGCATCTGGCAATCAAGAGGTTAACTATGGAATGCCTGAAGCGAATGTAGCCGAAAATCAAGAGGCCCCAAACAATCCTCCTGCCAACTCAGGAAATAATGTTCCTGATAACATGATGAACGATGGATTCTTTAGGAATTTCATGCAGTTCATACAGAATCAAGGAAGAGGAAATCCAGTCAATAATAACGGTAGAAACGCCGGCAATTTGTGGATGGTCACTGTCAAGCAATTTAAAGAATTGGGACCACCTGAATTCCACGGGAAGCCTGACCCACTCAAAGCGGAGGCATGGCTGAAGCACACGACAAAAATACTTGATGTCTTACAATGCGCTGATGATCAGAAGGTGTCATTTGCCACTTTTATGTTACGAGGTGAGGCGGACCATTGGTGGGAAGCGGTAAAACGTATCCAACCATCATCACTCGAAATGTCTTGGACAGAATTCGAAGAACTGTTTAACGAGAAGTATTTCCCAGAAAGCATCCGCCATATGAAAGAGGTGGAATTCATTAAGCTGGAGCAGGGAAACATGACAGTCTCCCAATATGAAGCTAAGTTTGCCGAGTTATCTCGCTTTGCCACCCATCTTGTGGATGACGAAGCACGAATGAGTCGGATGTTCCTGAGAGGTTTGAGATTCAAAATTCGTCAACAACTTAGCTCTCATAAATTTAGTTTGTATTCAGATGTTGTGGATAGGGCTCAAAGGGTGGAGCAAACAGATGAAACATTGCAGCCAAGAGTTAATGAGCAGCATAGAGAAAGGAATGACAACAACCACAGGAACGAGAACCATCGAGGGGGTAACCAACACTTCGGTGGTAATTCCACATCAAATAACAGAAGAGGAGAATCCAGTGGAAACAATTTCAAAAGAAAGAGATTCCATAATAATTATGGAAGGGCACCAGTACCAGTACCAGCACCAGCACCAACCCCAGTTTTAAGGGGAGAAGATCGACCACCAGTGAGATGCTATAGGTGTGGTCAGGAAGGTCACATCAGCCCAAACTGTACACAGCAGTCCAAAAAGTGCTACAGTTGTGGGAAAGAGGGTCATCTTGCACGGTTTTGTCCTGCCACAAAATCAAGTCCAGCTGCAATGATGATACCAAAAGCTAGTGCGGATAAAGGAAAATCGGTAGTTCAAGGGAGAGCTTTTGTTGTGACATCCCAAATGGCGCGAAACTCGAACGAGGTGATAACCGGTAAGCTATTCATAAATTCTCGTGAAGTCTACGCTTTGTTAGATACTGGCTCTACCCATTCTTTTATCTCACCTGCATGTGCTCAGCGTTTAAACTTAACTCCTGAAAATTTGGACTTTGACTTATCAGTTGAAACCCCATTAGGAGAAATGACCATTACATCTACTGTCTATAAATCTTGCCTAGTTCAAATCAACAACCTCACATTACCGGTTGACCTTATTTCTTTGGAGATGCGTGAATTTGATGTGATTTTAGGAATTGATTGGTTGACTACCCATCATGCTAAAATTGATTGCTTTCATAAGATTATTAGTTTTCATATTCCTAATCAACCTGTCATGCAAATTCAAGCAACTAAACCATTGAAATCTATAACTGTTATTTCTAGCCATAAAGCCATTCGTTTATTGAAAAACGGATGTCAAGCCTTTTTAGCTCATGTCATTGATTTGAACAAAAATACGTCAAACTTGAATGATATTCCCATTGTTAATGAGTTTCCTGACGTTTTTCCTGAAGAACTTCCTGGCTTACTCCCAAACCGTGAAATTGAATTTTATATTGATCTTGAACCCGGTACCAACCCCATTTCCAAAGCTCCATACCGAATGGCTCCCATTGAACTTCAAGAGTTAAAAGTCCAACTACAGGAATTGTTGGATACCGGTTTCATTCGTCCGAGTGCATCACCTTGGGGTGCTCCTGTTTTATTTGTGAAGAAGAAAGACGGGAGTATGAGATTGTGCATTGACTACCGAGAATTGAACCATGTCACCATCAAAAACAGGTACCCGTTACCTCGGATTGATGACATGTTTGATTAATTACAAAGTGCTCAACATTTCTCAAAGATTGATCTCCGTTCTGGATATCATCAGTTAAAGGTTAAAACTGAGGACATTCCAAAGACTGCTTTCAGAACTCGTTATGGGCATTATGAGTTCTTAGTCATGCCTTTTGGACTAACTAATGCTCCTGCAGCTTTCATGGACATGATGAACCGGATATTCAAGGAACATTTGGATCATTTTGTGGTTGTCTTTATTGATGACATCCTCATATACTCCAAGAGTCGCGGGGATCATGAACAACACCTGAGATTGATACTCCAAAAGCTCCGTGAAAACAAATTATATGCCAAGTTGAAGAAATGTGAGTTCTGGCTTGAGGAGGTCACGTTTCTTGGGCATGTGATTTCTAGTCAAGGAATATCAGTCGATCCTGCGAAGATTGAAACGGTACTAAATTGGGAACAACCCAAGACAGTAACCGAAGTCCGAAGTTTTCTGGGTCTAGCTGGTTATTATCGGAAATTCGTAGAAGGATTTTCTCGAATCGCCACTCCATTAACGCAGCTTACTCGGAAAAGCACAAAATTCATATGGAGCGAGGAATGCACGAAAAGTTTCCAAGAACTCAAGAGGAGACTGGTTTCAGCTCCTGTTCTGACCATACCATCAGGATCAGGAGAATTTGTTATCTACAGCGATGCTTTTGGCAAAGGTCTAGGCTGTGTCCTTATGCAACATGGAAAGGTTATAGCCTACGCCTCTCGACAACTCAAAGATTATGAGAAAAATTATCCTACTCATGATCTAGAGTTGGCAGCAGTCGTTTTCGCGTTGAAGATCTGGAGACACTACTTGTACGGAGAAAAAGTGGATATATATACGGATCATAAAAGTCTCAAGTATTTCTTCACTCAGAAGGAACTCAACATGCGACAACGACGTTGGCTTGAGCTGTGGAAGGATTATGACCACACAATCCAGTATCACCCGGGAAAGGCGAACGTTGTAGCTGACGCTTTGAGCAGAAAATCTTATGCGAGTACAAGTGCACTGCTGACAACACAAAAGTGTATTTTGTACGACTTGCAAAAGATGGAGATAGAGCTAAAGACACCAGGGACCCACTCAAAGATTGCTCACGTGCGAGTAGAACCAGCTTTAATCGATAAAATTAAAGCTGCTCAAGCTACCGATCCGGAACTGATAAACATGATAAAGAAAGTACAAGAAGGTGCCATTCCCGAAGCAAGAATCGACGAGAAAGGAATACTTCGAGTCAACTCTCGACTCTGTGTTCCTAACGATCCTGAATTAAAGCATAAAATCATGATGGAGGCACACAACACGCCGTTTGCAATCCACCCAGGAGGTACCAAGATGTATCGAGATCTTCGACATACATTTTGGTGGAACAATATGAAAAGAGAGATTGCGGAGTTTATCTCAAGGTGCCTAACTTGTCAACGTGTCAAGGCAGAGCATCAAGTTCCTAAAGGTCCATTACAATCACTTGAAGTTCCCGAATGGAAGTGGGAACACATCAATATGGACTTCGTGACGGGTCTTCCAAATGTTTCTCAAGGTTTAGATGCAATTTGGGTGATCGTAGATAGATTGACCAAATCTGCTCATTTCTTGCCTATACGAGAAAACTTTTCACTTGAACGTCTTGCCGGTATGTACATAAATGAGATCGTGAGATTGCATGGCATGCCAGTTTCCATAGTTTCTGATCGAGATCCTAGATTCACTTCACGCTTTTGGATCAGTCTACAAAAAGCTATGGGCACTGAACTACGTTTTAGTTCTGCATACCATCCTCAGACGGACGGACAATCGGAAAGGACGATCCAGACCCTCGAAGATCTTTTAAGACTTTGCGTAATAGATTTCAAAGGAAGTTGGGATAAGTACTTGCCATTGGTGGAATTTTCCTACAACAACAGTTACCAAGCAAGTATAGGTATGGCTCCATTCGAGGCTTTATATGGACGCAAGTGTCGCTCTCCAATATGTTGGAATGAGGTAGGAGAAGCAAAATTGTTAGGACCCGAGTTGGTACGTTTGACAACAGAAAAGATCCAAATGATCCGACAACGAATACAGACCGCACAAGAACGACAAAAGAGTTATGCTGATCTTCATCGGAGAGACGAAAGTTTCAACGTCGGAGATCATGTATTCTTACGTGTTTCTCCATGGAAAGGGGTTACGAGATTCGGAAAGAGAGGAAAGCTCAACCCTCGATTTATTGGCCCATTTGAAATCCTCGATCGAATAGGAACCGTAGCCTACAGACTAGCCCTACCACCAAGTATGTCTCGCATCCATAACGTTTTTCACATATCTATGTTACGTAAATATGTGAAGGACCCAAACCACGTCATTGAGTTAGAACCAGACGTTATAGCAGAGGATTTAACATACGAGGAGGTACCTGTTAAGATCCTGGATAAGAAGGAGCAGATCCTACGCTCAAAGGTTATACCTCAAGTTAAGGTTTTATGGAGGAACCAAGATACTGAGGAAATGACCTGGGAGCTAGAATCTGAGATGAAATCTAAGTATCCTTACCTCTTCGATATGTCAGGTACGTCAATTTCGGGGACGAAATTTCATAAGGAGGGGAGGTTGTAAGACCCCGAATTTTATGAAATACAAAATTTAATTTTTCTTCATATATATATTTTTTGAAACAGTAAGTGGTTAAATCGATAAAATTAAAAGTTAAGGATTTTATGTGCAAATTTTATTTTGTCGGACAATATTCGCTTTGTCGGAGAATATTCGTTTGGTCGGGGAATATTCGTGTCGTACGACGGCGCCGAAATAACAAATTATTGGTGGACCCCACAACGGAATATTTGTCGGATATAGAAAACGACAGAAATAACCTTTTTAAATAAAAATAGTCAACGGAACTGTTAAAATACCGGTGATAAAAGAATAGTAGCATACGGTAGTTTATGGTATTTTCTGTAGCACACGGTACTCTACAGTAACACACGGTATTGCATAGTGTCCCATGTTATCGGTCTGATAATTGACACCGTAACTGTTACGCATCATTCCATCGATAATTGTCACTGCATAATATTTTATATTATCAATTCAATAATTGTTGTTACACAGTATTTTGCATTATTGATTTAATAATTGTCATTACACTGTATTTTATATCATTGAGTCAATAATTGTTGCTGCACTGTTTTTAAAATTATTGAACCTAATAATTGTCACAGTAACATATGCACAGTAATTCACATTATTGAATAAATAATTGTCATTACACAGTAACGTATGCTTTCTTTTACATTATTGTTATCTCTATTATGATGTTATTTAAACAGTTGTATTTCATTAATTAATTGACTTGATATCTAAGAGCTAACTATACTGTATTTATAACAATTAGTCATAAAAATTGAATTGATAAAGTTATTTGTTTATAATATAAAGTTAGGTGATATGAAATGAATGGTGTAGATTAAAGTGTGAATTATTGTTGAATAATTGAATTGATTTGTTTATAATATAAAGTTAGGTGATTATTAGGTGATATGAAATGAATGGTGTAGATTAAAGTGTGAATTATTGTTGAATAATTGAATTGATTTGTTTATAATATAAAGTTAGGTGATTATTAGGTGATATGAAATGAATGGTGTAGATTAAAGATAATATAAAATTTGAAATGGATGGTGTAGATTAAAAGATGATCTTTAAATGAATGGTTTAGATTAAATGAATGATAAGATTTTTGGCTATAAATAGAAGCCTTAACTTAAGGATTTTTCATAAACTTCCTTACTTGTTCTTTCTTTCTCTCTCTAAATACTTCTTGTGAAAGTTCTCTCTAAGTGTGCTTAAGTCATCTTGAGTATTTGTGAAGATCTATAAGTATACGTGTACTGTTCAAGTTAATCAACCTCATTTAAATCAATATCCAGTCACGTGTTAAGGTAAGGGATACCATCTTTTTCATCTTCCATTATTCAAACTTACTATGGTAAGGGATTATCATTATTTGATTCTCGATAATAATATTGTTTCTTCCTTACTCATAAGACGTGCCTTTTATTTCCATGTATTAATTTGTGGGAATAACCTTACGGAGCGGATTGCCGCCTGTTGGTGAATAACCTTTCGTATTCATTCATTATTAATCTCTGAGAATAACCTTACGGAGCGGATTGCCGCCTGTTTGGTGAATAACTCTTTGTACTCAAATTCTATTAAATTGTGGGAATAACCTTACGGAGCGGATTGCCGCCTGTTGGTGAATAACCTTTCGTATTCATTTATTATTAATCTCTGAGAATAACCTTACGGCGCGGATGACCGCCTGTTTGCTGAATAACTCTTTGTACTTAAATTCTATTAAATTGTGGGAATAACATTACGGAGCGGATTGCCGCCTGTTGGTGAATAACCCTTTGTATTAATTTCCTTCACCTTTTGTTAATCAAACCTGCTACGGTAAGGGATATTATTTTCTTTCATACTCCTAAATCGAAATTTATTATGGAACTATTGCTTCTATAATTCCTGAAAATATTATATGTTTCATAATAGTTGAACTTCATTATTTCAACTGAACCTTCCTATTTACGTGAACCTTTCTATTGAATTGTAACCGTTATTCTGAACTATGGATCTTGAATATCATTTTTAAATTTCACTCCACATCATGTTGACAATTTTGACATTATTTGAATCTGTACAAAGTAACCTTCCGATACTTATTGTTATCCTATTTCTTCTGTTCATCATTTATATCATTCTAATCATCCAAAAATCAAGCTGTTGTGAATATCTGTGGCCGGGGGCACAGATGTGATATAATTGTTGAACAGATGATAGGTTAAAGGCGATATCATAGGTTAAAGGCGATACATCTGTTCGGTGTCTTTTATGGCACGTGGTAAATATTCTCTTTGGCCCGTAGTGCAAAGATGAACTGTTGTTTGGTATGATTATGACCAAAGGCTGAATCTGGTATAATCATGACCGTTGGTGCTATATTGAATATCTTTGGCCCGTAGTGCAAAGATGAACTGTTGATGTGCATGATTATGATCAGGAATTGTGAATTTATATTATCATGACTAATGGTATTTCAGATGATAAAAGTTGATGATGTTTTTACGAAAAAGAGAAGCGAGTGGACATTATAGTCTGCATTACTCTTCTAATAGATTGCTCATTCCGCTGCTATTATTGATCTGAACATTGTTCAAGAATTTAACTGCAGTTTTTGATATAAACCTTGTATTCTATTGTATTCTATCAAGAACTCAACTGTTGAAGGCTAATGATAATTTATTCGTCATTATCGTAGTCATGATATTTCTTACTGGGTTATTTGAGCTCACCCTTTTGTTCCATTGTTTTTCAACAGGAGATGAGAGTGTAGCTGGGTCTAGCTGGGGAATGGAGTGAGAGTCCGAGGGATAGTTATTACCGTCTTCACGTGTTGAAAAATAGTGTGGCAATAATAGTGAAGACTTAGTTGTATATTATTATACACTGTATTGTTGTACGTTGTGCTTTGTTGTAATAATTTTGTTGTAGACTTTTGACGACTCAAGTTTGGGCTGTGTGGGCCCAGATTTGGGGGCGTCACTATATCAAACTATGAATATACCTATATATCATAGTTTTAGACCTCTAGATCGTCAAAATAACTTTTGATCGGTTAAAAATATATTTTGACCATACAGAACATATTTAAATTATAAAAATGCACTAAGGAAGAGTTAGAACACTTTTCAATCTCTTGAATTTGAATGTTCTTCTTGATCTACCCGAAATAGCTATCCTTCTTGATGTGAACTTGGTAAGGACTCCTCCTTGACTATCCTCTAGCACTTTTCATTGGTGGATCTTTTTAACTCTCTCAAATGAGCTCTCACTTCTCTCTAAAATACTTCTCTCTCTATAACTTGGTGAAATGAACAAATGACCAAAAATTTTCCAAGCCTTGGTAATGAGTTCTATTTATAGGACTCGACTAACCTCACTTATCATCCACTAATCAACTAACATAGGTGAATTAAACGGTTAATTCATGCTTACTATTTTAGTGAATGACTACTTGATGGACTTGGTGATTGACCACCATGAATGACAATTTTGATTGACTAGGGTGGTTGGGTAGTTGGCGAGCAATTCACCCAATACTTAACCCACATGTGGTTAACTCTCATAAGACCTATGGTTAAAGTACTACACTTAACCTTGGTCACTTAAAACTCAACCTTAGTTAGGGTTCATCTTATTTATATATCTCACAACAACTAACCACAATGTGGTTAATTCTCTACATTAAAATGACCTAGGTTGGTTCACTCACCCAACCATGGTCTAAACTCATCAATTAAACATACATACATCTTCCACCAAATAACCCAAGTAGGGTTAATGCTCTACAATCAAGTATACATACATATCTAACATTGGTTAATTTTATTTTTTTATTACCACTTTAGGGTTAATAAGAATCCCAACAATGGTTAGTTCTCTAAAACATAAATTCATAAGAATTGATCATCTTTATTGACTAGGGTTGGTGAACCACCCATTGGTTAATTCATTTAACCAACATTGGTTAACTCTCTACCAATTCAGATACTTACTACATATATATCTCTACATACTCACCAATAACCTTTTATTTAAATTACATCATAGCTTGAATTGACCAATTTAAATGAAATACAAGTAACATACATTTTTACTCAATCTCCAAGTGGGACCCCATGTTTGGTCAACACTCCATTTTTTTTAATTATATATATATATATATATATATATATATATATATATATATATATATATATATATATATATATATATAATATATGCAATTTCTATTAACAATTAACCAAGGTATGGTTAATTATCTACACTTAACAATACTTGAATTTATTCTCCCAACATTTGACTTTTAATATTTGGACTCAATATTTGGGCTACTAGTTTATTTTGCATTGGGCTCCCTTATTTAATTATTTAGGCTACCCAACACAACTCATACATCTTTATAACTTGGGCTAGGTAATTAATTTAATTGGACTACCACCACATTATATACAATACTTGCCAATATTATTTAATTGGTCTTATATTAATTACCTCTTGGACTATTAATTAACATAACACCTGAGCTTAATATTTAATTACCCACCTTCATGCAATATTCTCATATTAGGCTAACACATATAACAACTTATTAATTAAGTTAATTACTTAATTAATTAACTTCTTAATATTGTCATTCTAGGCAATATTCTAACTTCTCTACTTATTAATTACAACTTTAATTCATGACTCCTATAATTAACTCAATTAATTATATTACATGACTTTCCTTCTTACTTCATATTTAAACTAATTAATTTATTAGCTTAATTGAATATTATTTACTCATCATCTTATTTGGCTAACCATCACACTGTAGGTATATACGTATTAATATAATTACCTTCACTTCTCAATTGAATCTATTTCCATAATAAATTTTCTACATACATCATTAAAATATTCCCACATTTAATTTCTAACAAATAAATTATGTTAAAAAAAATGTTCACCCATTTTCTACACATCTTACTTCTTAAATTCTAGATTTTAAACCTTAACCTTTAATAAAATCAATTAAGATATTATTTAAAATCTTGAAAATATCTGGGATATTACAGTTATTATTATTATTATTACTATTATTATTATTATTACTATTATTGTAATTATTATTGTTATTATTATTATTATTATTATTATTATTATTACTATTATTATTATTATTATTATTATTATTACTATTATTGTTATTGTTGTTATTGTTGTTATTATTATTATTATAATAATTATTATTATTACTATTATTGTTATTGTTGTTGTTATTATTATTATTATAATAATAATTATTATTATTGCTATTATTACTATTATTATAATAATTATTATTATTAATACTATTGCTATTAGTAGTAGTAGTAGTGGTGGTAGTATTAATATTAGTATTATTATTATTAGTAGTAGTAGTACTACTATTATTATTATTATTATTATTATTATTATTATTATTATTATAGTATAATGGTGAATTTGATTTTGGGGAAAATGTGAGTGGATAGATTTTTGAAAAAAAATGTTGAATTGGGGAGGGGGGATGAGAGATAAATTAGTGACCGTTGGATGTTAAAACCCTAAATGATTTTAGACTGTTGGATGTTAAAGCCTTGGGATTTGAGTCACTCTGTTTTATATTATAGATATTCATTTTAACAGCAATAACAAGTAAACAACAGTACCACTTCCCTCATAGATGCAATCTTTACCAATAGTGCTTCTCTATTCTCTGCACCATATCAAGAACAAGAAGCATCAAAACTAAACTAAACAATCAAAACTATACTGCAAGAACATGACAGTACATTGAAACTTAAGTAACTCTTTTATGTAATTATGAATAAAATCTTGGATTTTTTCAGCCATTGGACTCATGACCATAGTTAACTTAGTTATGGTGACAACAAAGGACCACATAATTGTTAGGGTTTCGACACAGTGAAAGCAGCGGAATTTAAAAAAAAAATTTCGAAACCCTAAGACAGGATCCAAACGAAAACAGATTAATCAGAAGTTTAGATTATTTACCGATTATTCGAGATGGACAGGAGACGATGGAATTCTGAAACGGCTTCGAATCTTCAACGCAATCCAGCGACTGCGTCTCTACAGTATTCACACGAACGCTCCGCGAACCGTCACACGATCTGCAGAAAAAGGAATCTGCGGTACTAGCCACCAAGATCAGGATTTCTAACCTATTTTTCTCTCTAGCCTCTTTCTGAAAGCGGCTAGGATTTTAGTTTTTCCTTACGTAACTTTTAGACTACTGATATATCATATATATAGTAGTTAATAGGAATTAACTAAAACCTAAAATAAAATCCGAATTTATATATATTATATTTTAATTAAGTCTTACTTAATTAATATACATATATACAAATTATCCTATTAATTTAAATTCGTAATTTTTAAATACTATCAATCATATTGACATATTTAAAATACTTACAATTTAAATTAATTCCCTTTTAATTACGTTCTAAGTGTGTGACCCTATAGGTTACTATTATGTTGGCAATAATTTTAAAATCATATTATAAAATTATAAACAGTGAGCGACATCTAGTAATGCATCACTGCTACCCAAATAATAATAAGATCGGTGATTCGATACAACCTTTTCGTGACCAATGTTTCAATGTAATTTAATCCTTTTAACTTTATATCCTAGATTAAACTCGAGGCATGGAATGTGTCATACTCTTCATAATTTAATCTGAGTTTTCTTGATCAATGAGTAGACTATATGAAACAAATCAATATTTGAGCATGGCCATGCATTTCATAGTCCTACTCAATCAAGAGGCCTATGGATATCACCCCTAATATATAGGAGGGTTAAATTCCATCTAGATCAATCATATTACTCACACGATTCATGATGTACCCAATAATCACCTTTATTGTCTACCCTATTAAATGTGACATTTGATGATATCAAAGTACACAAATTCTCGTGTAATAATATAGTGACTTCAGGTCGGAGGATCATTACATCATTGTCACTATAAGAATTTCTTATGATACTTTGCATAATGCTCCATGTAGAATTCTCATGGTGGGTCAGTCCAGTACATTGTTCTCTAACATGTACCTATGCATTGACTCAAATATCTCATATATTTATGACCAATGAGATTTGGCCATCAGTCAATCCACATACTAGTCTCAATGCATCATTGTTGTCCCATTAACAATGATACTCGACTAGGGACATTTAAGAGCAATGATACTAATTATAATTATATAATCTCATGTTCAAGTCACATACTTAAAGCTATATAATTCGTATCATTATTCTAAGGGCTTTTATTATGTTAACATTTATATAACGCAGTAAATGAAATCATAATAAAATAATCCATTTATTCAATCAAATATAATATCAAAAATGTTAAGCAATTACATCAAATAATTAGCCTCTAGGGCATAAACTCTAACAATAATTATATGGAACTTGAGCATTTGATTAAAGTGCTGCTCAGAAGAAACTAGCTAACATACCATATGCCTTGAGACTGTAGTGACTGCTCAATTTGTTCCATTGAAAAAAACTTCCAAAGAAAGTGTTGTACAAATTGCACTTTATGAAGCATGGTTCATAAAGGGACCTCGTATTAAACAAGTAGAATAAGTAATGTAAAATACTCACAACTAGGATAATCAGTATGTCAAACATTAATCTCTGCACACCATTTCTAACACTTGAAATTGCTATACCTTAGTCATCAGAAAACAGGATTGCAATATTATGGGTAATTATAATTAAACTGTTAGTAGGTACATCACAATCTTATTCCAATGAATTTTGCAGACTAAATTCTACTACAATTTGTTCCCTTCTATTTTACATTTATAAGTAAATAAAGAATAGAAAGAGTAGTAACATTCAAGAAAAAGCGACAAAAAGAAAGAGGAGCTGTAAATAAGTAGAAAGAAAGAGGAAAAGTGTAAGACCCCGAATTTTATGAAATACAAAATTTAATTTTTATTCATATATATATATTTTTCCCTGAAACAATAGGTGGTTAAATTGATAAGGTTAAAAGTTAAGGATGTTATGTGCAAATTTTATTATGTCGGACAATATTCGTTTGGTCGGAGAATATTCGTTTTGTCGGGGAATATTCGATTCGTACGACGGCACCGAAATAACAAAATAATGGTGGACCCCCACAACGACTTATTGTCGGATATAGAAAGCGACATACGTAACCTTTCTAAATAAATATAGTCAACGGTATTATCATCTTGAACTGTTAAAATACCTTATGGTAAAAGAATAGTAACATACGGTATTACATAGTAGCACACGGTATTGCACTGTAGCACACGGTATTGCACAGTGTTTCATATTATTAAATGATAAAGTGGTTATTGTACTATATTGACTTTATTGAACCAATAATTGTCACATGCATAATAATTCATAATATTGAGCTGATAATTGTCACAGTAGCATATGCACAATAATTCACATTACTGAATCAATAATTGTCATTACACAGTAACGTGTTATTTTCTTATTTATTTTCAGCATTATTGTTATCTCTTTTATGATATTGATTAAACTGTTGTATTCTATTATTGGTTGATTTTCTTGTTTTTCTAACTCGAAAAGCCAACTACACTGCATTTACAACAATTAGCCATAATAATGAATAATTGTGAATTATTGTTGAATAATTGAATTGATAAAGTTATTTATTTTTATTATGATAAATTATATAAAGTTGTTTGTTTTTATATATAAAGATAATTGATTTATTTAAAGTTAGTTGTTTTATATATAAAGTAAATTGAATGGTATAGATTAAAAGATAATCTTTAAATGAATGGTTTAGATTAAAGAAATCTTACAAGATAAAATGAGTGGTATGGATTAAACATTATCTTGAAATATACGGTTTGGATTAAATTAGGAAATCTTGGTGATGATAAGAATTTTTGCTATAAATAGAAGCCTTAACTTAAGGATTTTTCATAAAAACTTCCTTGCTTATTCTTTCTTTCACTCTCCAAATATTTCTTTGTATAAGTTCTCTTTGAGTGTGCTAAAGTCATCTTGAGTATTTGTAAAGAGCTGTAAGTGTACGAGTTCATATCTAGTCACGTGTTAAGGTAAGAGATACCATCTTTTTCATCTTCCATTATTCAAACTTACTATGGTAAGGGATTATCATTATTTGATTCTCGAAAATAATATCGTTTCTTTCTTACTCATAAGATGTGCTATTTATTTCCATGTATTAAATTATGGGAATAACCTTACGGCGCGGATTATCGCCTGTTGGTGAATAACCTTTCGTATTTATTTCCATGTATTAAATTATGGGAATAACCTTACGGCGCGGATTATCGCCTGTTGGTGAATAACCTTTCGTATTCATTCCTTATTAAATTGTGGGAATAACCTGACTACGCGGACTACCGCATGTTTGGTGAATTACTCTTCGTATTCATTTCTTACTTGTCTCTTGTTGGTAAAGTTTCCTGAAATGAATACATATTCTTTAATAGTTTGCGCTTCATCTAATATCATTTCAACTGAACCTTCCTATTTTTCTAAATCTTTCTATTGAACCTTAACTGTTATTCTGAACTGTGGATCTGAAATATCATTCTTGAATTTTAGTCCACATCATGTTGGCAATTTGGACATTATTTGAATCTGCACAAAGAAAAATCATAAACTTTTGATATTTATTGATCATGCTGTTTCTTCTGATTCATCATCTATATCACGGTTGTTATTCTAATCATCAAGAACCATGTTGTTGTGAATATCTGTGGCCTGGGGCACAGTTGATAGGATAAAGGCGATATAATTATTGTGTCTTTTAGGGCACGTGGTGAATATTCTCTTTGGCCTGGGGCAAAGATGAACTGTTGTTGATATGATTATGACCAAAGGCTGAAAACTGGTATAATCATTACCGTTGGTGTTATATTTGAATATCTTTGGCACGTAATGCAAAGATGAACTATTGACTGACATGATTATAATCAGGAACTGGAAATTTATATTATCATGACCAGCGGTGTTTAAGATGATAAAAGTTGATGATGTTTTTCCTAAAAATAGAAGCGAGTGAACATTATAGTCCGCATTATTCTTCTAATAGATTGCTCATTCCGCTGCTATTATTGATACAAAGTTTATTGTCTATTATATTCAATTAAGAACTCATCTGTTGAAGGCTAATGATAATTTATTTGTCGTTATCTTAGTCATGATATTTCTTACTGGGCTATTTGAGCTCACCCTTTCTTTTGTTTCATTGTTTTTCAGAAAAAGAGAGAGTAGCCGGGTCTAGCAGGGGAATGGAGTGACGGTCCGAGTGATAGATATTGTAGTCTTCACATGTTGTATATAGTGTGAAAATAATAGTGAAGACTTAGTTGTGTATTATTGAGTTTTGCATTTCTGTTCTATGTACTATTTGTATTAAAGATTATGTATTTTATGGCGTCCTAAATTGGGCTATGTAGGCCTAGATTTGGGGGCGTCACAAAAAGTACTTGGATTTGCTAAAAATTGAAGACCACGACAAACACCGGAATAGATCGAGCGTAGGAATAAAAATGGAGATGGAGTGCAAAGAGAGAGAGCATAGCAGAGCAACATGTGATTTATGAAATGTTAACGTTTAAAGAGTATTCAGCTTTAGGTTTAAAGGATATATGTTGTAAATTAGTAAAGCATATTAGGGGTATAATAGACAATTCGTACCCTTTCACCAACTTAAAAAAATTGACTGATAAGTCATTCTAAAATAAGTAATAAAATGTTACTTTTTTTTTTGACTTATAAAATAACTTATACGGCAAAATATAAGTCATTGCCAAACACTTTTTACTTCAAAGCTCCTTATAAGTTGCCCAAGCTGTAAGACCCCGAATTTTATGAAATACAAAATTTAATTTTTCTTCATATATATATTTTTTGAAACAGTAAGTGGTTAAATCGATAAAGTTAAAAGTTAAGGATGTTATGTGCAAATTTTATTTTGTCGGACAATATTCGCTTTGTCGGGGAATATTCGTTTGGTCGGGGAATATTCGTTTGGTCCGACGGCGCCGAAATAACAAATTATTGGTGGACCCCACAACGGAATATTTGTCGGATATAGAAAACGACAGAAATAACCTTTTTAAATAAAAATAGTCAACGGAACTGTTAAAATACCGGTGATAAAAGAATAGTAGCATACGGTAGTTATTGGTATTTTCTGTAGCACTCGGTACTCTACAGTAACACACGGTATTGCATAGTGTCTCATATTATTGGTCTGATAATTGACACCGTAACTGTTACGCATCATTTCATCGATAATTGTCACTGCATAATATTTTATATTATCAATTCAATAATTGTTGTTACACAGTATTTTGCATTATTGATTTAATAATTGTCATTACACTGTATTTTATATCATTGAGTCAATAATTGTTGTTGCACTGTTTTTAAAATTATTGAACCTAATAATTGTCACAGTAACATATGCACATTAATTCACATTATTGAATCAATAATTGTCATTACACAGTAACGTATGCTTTATTTTACATTATTGTTATCTCTATTATGATGTTATTTAAACAGTTGTATTTCATTAATTTATTGACTTGATATCTAAGAGCTAACTATACTGTATTTATAACAATTAGTCATAATAATTGAATTGATAAAGTTATTTGTTTATAATATAAAGTTAGGTGATTATTAGGTGATATGAAATGAATGGTGTAGATTAAAGTGTGAATTATTGTGGAATAATTAAATTGATTTGTTTATAATATAAAGTTAGGTGATTATTAGGTGATATGAAATGAATGGTGTAGATTAAAGTGTGAATTATTGTTGAATAATTGAATTGATTTGTTTATAATATAAAGTTAGGTGATTATTAGGTGATATGAAATGAATGGTGTAGATTAAAGATAATATAATATTTGAAATGGATGGTGTAGATTAAAAGATGATCTTTAAATGAACGGTTTAGATTAAATGAATGATAAGATTTTTGGCTATAAATAGAAGCCTTAACTTAAGGATTTTTCATAAACTTCCTTACTTGTTCTTTCTTTCTCTCTCTAAATACTTTTTGTGTAAGTTCTCTCTAAGTGTTCTTAAGTCATTCCTAGTTTTGAAATCTTTTGCATTCTTCTTTGAATTCCCGAGTAGAATTTTCTTATGTACAGCAACTCTTTCGAAAAATCGTAGTAAATTCATTATTTGTCAGAATTTAATGAATTAAAAGCATGTCTCTTCAGTTTTTCGTCCTCTACAACTTTGAAGAAGGAAGAAAAGTCATCTGAAATCATCTTCATGTCTTAAAATACTAAAAACCGTAACCTATTCTGATTTTCGTCACTATTTTCAGTCTTAGTTTTGAAAATTCATAACTCATTCATATTAACTCCGAATTGAGTGATTCTTGAGTCTATGCCGTCTATCTTTCCGAGAGTAACATTATTTTAAAAGCATAAAGAGATTTTAAAAACTCTAGAAGACTCAAAAGTCAGATTCCTTACTGCTACAAACAAGGAAGGATTTGTTCGGCTATAAACTTGTTTCACAATATCAAGGTAAGGAATATCATTCTTTTCACACTCTTAAATTTACTACGGTAAGGAATATCATTCTTTTCACACTCTTAAATTTATTACGGTAAGGAATGTCATTTTCTTTTCTTACTTGTAAGAAATATCATTTTCTTTCATACTCTTAATCTTATTATGGTAAGGGATGTCATTTTCTTTCATACTCTTAAATTTACTACTCGTAAGGGATACCATCTTTTTCTCAAATTCTATTAAATTGTGGGAATAATCTTACGGAGCGGATTGCCGCCTGTTGGTGAATAACCCTTTGTATTAATTTCCTTCACCTTTTGTTAATCAAACCTGCTACGGTAAGGGATATTATTTTCTTTCATACTCCTAAATCGAAATTTATTATGGAACTATTGCTTCTATAATTCCTGAAAATATTATATGTTCCATAATAGTTGAACTTCATTATTTCAACTGAACCTTCCTATTTACGTGAACCTTTCTATTGAATTGTAACCGTTATTCTGAACTGTGGATCTTGAATATCATTTTTAAATTTCACTCCACATCATGTTGACAATTTGGACATTATTTGAATCTGTACAAAGTAAACTTCCGATACTTATTGTTATCCTATTTCTTCTGTTCATCATTTATATCATTCTAATCATCCAAAAATCAAGCTGTTGTGAATATCTGTGGCCGGGGGCACAGATGTGATATATTTGTTGAACAGATGATAGGTTAAAGGCGATATAATAGGTTAAAGGCGATACATCTGTTCGGTGTCTTTTATGGCACGTGGTGAATGTTCTCTTTGGCCCGTAGTGCAAAGATGAACTGTTGTTTGGTATGATTATGACCAAAGGCTGAATCTGGTATAATCATGACCGTTGGTGTTATATTGAATGTCTTTGGCCCGTAGTGCAAAGATGAACTGTTGATGTGCATGATTATGATAAGGAACTGTGAATTTGTATTATCTTGACTAATGATATTTCAGATGATAAAAGTTGATGATGTTTTTCCTAAAAAGAGAACCGAGTGGACATTATAGTCTGCATTATTCTTCTAATAGATTACTCATTCCGCTGCTATTATTGATCTGAACGTTGTTTAAGAATTTAACTGCAGTTTTTGATATAAACCTTGTAGTCTATTGTATTCTATCAAGAACTCAACTGTTGAAGACTAATGATAATTTATTCGTCATTATCTTAGTCATGATATTCTTTACTGGGCTATTTGAGCTCACCCTTTCTTTTGTTCCATTGTTTTTCAACAGGAGATGAAAACATAACAGGGTCTAGCCGGGGAATGGAGTGAGGGTCCGAGGAATAGTTATCATAGTCTTCACGTTTTGTAAAATAGTGTGGCAATAATAGTGAAGACTTAGTTGTGTATTATTATACACTGTATTGTTGTACGTTGTGCTTTGTTGTAATAATTTTGTTGTAGTATTTTGACGACTCAAGTTTGGGCTGTGTGGGCCCAGATTTGGGGGCGTCACAGTTGGCATCAGAGCTTAGGGATATGGTCTTTAATGGAGATCTGGGGTTAGAACTAGGAGGGGAGAGACGAATAGAATCAGTCACTAGTGTGTCCTACCTAAATTAGATTTTGTTATCTAACGAATCGATTTGAATGTAGGAACAGGAAGTGATGAGTCAGTTTGTTTGAACTAACAATTATTTTGTGACCACAGTTTAGTATGGCATCTGAAAATCAGGAGGATAACTATGAAATGCCCGGTACGTCAATTTCGGGGACGAAATTTCATAAGGAGGGGAGGTTGTAAGACCCCGAATTTTATGAAATACAAAATTTAATTTTTCTTCATATATATATTTTTTGAAACAGTAAGTGGTTAAATCGATAAAGTTAAAAGTTAAGGATGTTATGTGCAAATTTTATTTTGTCGGACAATATTCGCTTTGTCGGGGAATATTCGTTTGGTCGGGGAATATTCGTTTGGTCCGACGGCGCCGAAATAACAAATTATTGGTGGACCCCACAACGGAATATTTGTCGGATATAGAAAACGACAGAAATAACCTTTTTAAATAAAAATAGTCAACGGAACTGTTAAAATACCGGTGATAAAAGAATAGTAGCATACGGTAGTTATTGGTATTTTCTGTAGCACTCGGTACTCTACAGTAACACACGGTATTGCATAGTGTCTCATATTATTGGTCTGATAATTGACACCGTAACTGTTACGCATCATTTCATCGATAATTGTCACTGCATAATATTTTATATTATCAATTCAATAATTGTTGTTACACAGTATTTTGCATTATTGATTTAATAATTGTCATTACACTGTATTTTATATCATTGAGTCAATAATTGTTGTTGCACTGTTTTTAAAATTATTGAACCTAATAATTGTCACAGTAACATATGCACAGTAATTCACATTATTGAATCAATAATTGTCATTACACAGTAACGTATGCTTTATTTTACATTATTGTTATCTCTATTATGATGTTATTTAAACAGTTGTATTTCATTAATTTATTGACTTGATATCTAAGAGCTAACTATACTGTATTTATAACAATTAGTCATAATAATTGAATTGATAAAGTTATTTGTTTATAATATAAAGTTAGGTGATTATTAGGTGATATGAAATGAATGGTGTAGATTAAAGTGTGAATTATTGTGGAATAATTAAATTGATTTGTTTATAATATAAAGTTAGGTGATTATTAGGTGATATGAAATGAATGGTGTAGATTAAAGTGTGAATTATTGTTGAATAATTGAATTGATTTGTTTATAATATAAAGTTAGGTGATTATTAGGTGATATGAAATGAATGGTGTAGATTAAAGATAATATAATATTTGAAATGGATGGTGTAGATTAAAAGATGATCTTTAAATGAACGGTTTAGATTAAATGAATGATAAGATTTTTGGCTATAAATAGAAGCCTTAACTTAAGGATTTTTCATAAACTTCCTTACTTGTTCTTTCTTTCTCTCTCTAAATACTTTTTGTGTAAGTTCTCTCTAAGTGTTCTTAAGTCATTCCTAGTTTTGAAATCTTTTGCATTCTTCTTTGAATTCCCGAGTAGAATTTTCTTATGTACAGCAACTCTTTCGAAAAATCGTAGTAAATTCATTATTTGTCAGAATTTAATGAATTAAAAGCATGTCTCTTCAGTTTTTCGTCCTCTACAACTTTGAAGAAGGAAGAAAAGTCATCTGAAATAATCTTCATGTCTTAAAATACTAAAAACCGTAACCTATTCTGATTTTCGTCACTATTTTCAGTCTTAGTTTTGAAAATTCATAACTCATTCATATTAACTCCGAATTGAGTGATTCTTGAGTCTATGTCGTCTATCTTTCCGAGAGTAACATTATTTTAAAAGCATAAAGAGATTTTAAAAACTCTAGAAGACTCAAAAGTCAGATTCCTTACTGCTACAAACAAGGAAGGATTTGTTCGGCTATAAACTTGTTTCACAATATCAAGGTAAGGAATATCATTCTTTTCACACTCTTAAATTTACTACGGTAAGGAATATCATTCTTTTCACACTCTTAAATTTATTACGGTAAGGAATGTCATTTTCTTTTCTTACTTGTAAGAAATATCATTTTCTTTCATACTCTTAATCTTATTATGGTAAGGGATGTCATTTTCTTTCATACTCTTAAATTTACTACTCGTAAGGGATACCATCTTTTTCATCTTCCATTATTCAAACATACTATGGTAAGGGATTATCATTATTGATTCTCGATAATAATATTGTTTCTTCCTTACTCATAAGACGTGCCTTTTATTTCCATGTATTAAATTGTGGGAATAACCTTACGGAGCGGATTGCCGCCTGTTGGTGAATAACCTTTCGTATTCATTCATTATTAATCTCTGAGAATAACCTTACGGAGCGGATTGCCGCCTGTTTGGTGAATAACTCTTTGTACTCAAATTCTATTAAATTGTGGGAATAACCTTACGGAGCGGATTGCCGCCTGTTTGGTGGATAACTCTTTGTACTCAAATTCTATTAAATTGTGGGAATAACCTTACGGAGCGGATTGCCGCCTGTTGGTGAATAACCCTTTGTATTAATTTCCTTCACCTTTTGTTAATCAAACCTGCTACGGTAAGGGATATTATTTTCTTTCATACTCCTAAATCGAAATTTATTATGGAACTATTGCTTCTATAATTCCTGAAAATATTATATGTTCCATAATAGTTGAACTTCATTATTTCAACTGAACCTTCCTATTTACGTGAACCTTTCTATTGAATTGTAACCGTTATTCTGAACTGTGGATCTTGAATATCATTTTTAAATTTCACTCCACATCATGTTGACAATTTGGACATTATTTGAATCTGTACAAAGTAAACTTTCGATACTTATTGTTATCCTATTTCTTCTGTTCATCATTTATATCATTCTAATCATCCAAAAATCAAGCTGTTGTGAATATCTGTGGCCGGGGGCACAGATGTGATATATTTGTTGAACAGATGATAAGTTAAAGGCGATATAATAGGTTAAAGGCGATACATCTGTTCGGTGTCTTTTATGGCACGTGGTGAATGTTCTCTTTGGCCCGTAGTGCAAAGATGAACTGTTGTTTGGTATGATTATGACCAAAGGCTGAATCTGGTATAATCATGACCGTTGGTGTTATATTGAATGTCTTTGGCCCGTAGTGCAAAGATGAACTGTTGATGTGCATGATTATGATCAGGAACTGTGAATTTGTATTATCTTGACTAATGATATTTCAGATGATAAAAGTTGATGATGTTTTTCCTAAAAAGAGAACCGAGTGGACATTATAGTCTGCATTATTCTTCTAATAGATTACTCATTCCGCTGCTATTATTGATCTGAACGTTGTTTAAGAATTTAACTGCAGTTTTTGATATAAACCTTGTAGTCTATTGTATTCTATCAAGAACTCAACTGTTGAAGACTAATGATAATTTATTCGTCATTATCTTAGTCATGATATTCTTTACTGGGCTATTTGAGCTCACCCTTTCTTTTGTTCCATTGTTTTTCAACAGGAGATGAAAACATAACAGGGTCTAGCCGGGGAATGGAGTGAGGGTCCGAGGAATAGTTATCATAGTCTTCACGTTTTGTAAAATAGTGTGGCAATAATAGTGAAGACTTAGTTGTGTATTATTATACACTGTATTGTTGTACGTTGTGCTTTGTTGTAATAATTTTGTTGTAGTATTTTGACGACTCAAGTTTGGGCTGTGTGGGCCCAGATTTGGGGGCGTCACACAAGCCAACTTATAAGGAGTTGCCGAACAAACCCTTAAAGATAAAGAATAACATATTTGTTTATTGAAAATGAAATAGTGCAATTGAACAAGTTTTCTTTGTATGACAAAAATGGATTGAAATGGCTACTGCATAATAGAGCAGCTTATATGTAAGACATGTGCGTTCCACGTAATGAGTTTTAGGGTTAATAAAGAGAGAGTGAGTTTTGGAGAGAGAAAAATAGAGAGTTTTAGGAAAGAGCAGTACACCAATGAAAGACAATAAGATTGCAAAGGCCCTATTCGGGAACTACATAATTAAGCTAAAAAATGTGTTTGGGAAGAACTTTCTATTTTTGCTTATAAGTTTAAAAAAAAGTTTAAAAAAAAATAAACAACTAATTGTTACTTAAAAAAAATGACTTATGCTTAAAAAATATGACTTATAAGTCATGTTTTTAAGTCAGTCAACTATTACGAAATGACATAAAATGTCATATTTTTTTTTTAATGTTCTTCTTACTAAAAGACATTTTAGTAATATTTACATTTTACTTAACTTATAAGTTTTTATTAGCCGAATACATTCACAACTATTACTTATAATTCCCGACTTATAAGTAAAAGATATGCCGAACACTTTTACTTATAAATCTACTCAAATTTTAACTTATAAATCTACTAAAATTTTAATTTTAAGTAAAAAAAAAAGTCATTCCCGAACGGCCCCAAAATATAGACAATAGAAAATGGCGTTGCACAAGATTTTACAGGGGAGAGAGAATTAGGGGTGTTCAAAAAAACAGATCAAACTAGTTTTTTGTATATATTGAACAGTCTGGTTCAATACAAATAGTGACTGGTCCGGAGCTTTGATGGTCCGGTATATCCCGAACCGTACCTGTTATCCTATTTTATTTTATTTTTTATAATAATAATTATTATTAATAAATAATTATTAATAATAAAAAATAATAATAATTTTCTGTAAATAACTGGTACTAGTATCGGTATCAAGTTTTGAATAAATTCGCTACCAGTTCGGTTCGATCTGATTTTTACTAAATGAACACCCCTAGAAAGAATGGAAGGAAATAGAGAGAAAATAATAGTGAAGAGGAGGGACGAAAGGGATGAATTAAAATATTTTATTTAAAGTATTTAGACGATTTTACCCTTAAAACATGTACTATTTAAAATGAAAATCGAGAGTCCCGGTCAAAAGTGATCGATAAAATGTTCGGAGGGTGCAACTTAAGAAGAAGAAAAAAGAAGTTTGGGGTGTGACAAGTGTTTGACATGTAAAGTTTAGGGTGCAAATTGTATTTTAGTAAAAAAAATTATATTAATTTTAAATTTAAAAATTTCTTAAATTGACTTAAAAAAATTAAGAATGATCAAATAATATGGAACAGAGAGAGTATTACATATATATTTTATAAGAAGAGTTCTTTTGTTAAAAAATTTGATTTCAACACAATTTTTTTGTTTTTAATTATAATATAAATAATACAATATCTTTAAATTGAACATTATAATTTTATTATTGTATTATTATTATTAAAACTCAACACTCAAAATTTTTTAGAGGTATAAATATGAAATTTTAATATATAAAAATTATATTAAACTCAACGCTCAATAAAGTTTAGAACAATAAATATGAATTTTCTATTAAAATAAAAATTGGTATTGATTTGTTTTCCATAGTTTAACCCGATATGATGGGTTACAGACTCGCATCCCGTGCCCGTTTAATAATATTAATACCAAAAAGCAACAGGGAGGTTGGTGAATGAGTGAGTCATCATAAAGGCCACTCCGGAGCTCTAGTAGTCGAAGAAGTAAGGCATTTTCAGCAGGTAAAGAAGTGATAATTCTAGATTAAATATAGTTTAGAATTTATGTTTGAAATCAGACTAAATTTAATTTATAAATTTTTTTGACGAAATAAATAGACTATATTAAAGAATAAAAATTTAGTGAATTATAATTTTAAATATATTTAAATAGGAGGGTGGAAGAATGATTCAAAAAACAAGAATTTATTAATTATTTTAATATTATAGTTTACGCGATAGTCCACGAGATAGTCCATTAAAGAACATTTGTTGATATTATATGGACTAAATATAGAGTTCAGATTCGATTTTCTTTATTTTTCTGTACTAAAATCTATGATAACAATTTTTAAGATTTATGGGAGACGGTATGTCCTCTATTGCCTACTTTTCTTGTTAACTACAAACTTTCAATTTATCTTAATAAATGTAGTGATGCTCTTAGCGCCCTTGTGCGCAATGGCTTAACTTAAGTTAGCTAGTTTTGAAAGTGTAATCATGTATTTTTTCTCTTTCTATTCACTCTCCTACAAAAAAATGATTACGACGACAGTTTATATTATCGTTATAAATTTTAAAAATTATTATCGTAAATCTCGACGTATAAAAATAAAATAATTTAGTTGGAAAGGATCTCATGCCTAAATATAGTACATGAATAGTCCACATGCCCAAGATTGTCTAATGCACAGACCACGCCACCACGCCACCACGCCATGTTGGTCGCTACTTCTTTGTTCTCTTCATCATCCTCATCTTCCCTAACCCTTAAAAACACTAGGTTACCCCTCAGTTCTAGTCCGAAGCTCTTCAATGGAGTCTCCTTCAAGAACCGCCTTTTAAGTCTCCACTCGCTTATCCAACGCCTCCGTTCGCTGCTTTGCTTCTGCCACCATCACCATGGATAAAGTCAAAGTTCACAATCCAATCGTCGAGATGGATGGTAATTCATTTTATTATGTTCGGCATATGTATGCACGTATATTTATGTTTTATGATTTCGTCATAAACTGTTTCTTTGATTATAGGCGATGAGATGGCGAGGATCATATGGACAATGATTAAAGAGAAGGTTTGAACTTCCACTTATTTTAGTTTTTGTGAAGTATTTTCATCGGATTTTATATGATTTTATTGATTTGTTTTTGTTTGGATTGAATGTTGATGCAGCTTATATTTCCGCATGCAGATTTAGATATAAAGTATTTTGACCTAGGCTTGTTAAATCGCGATGCCACTAATGATAGAGTTACTGTAGAAAGTGCTGAATCTACTCTGAAGTAAGTCCATTTATTATTATTTTTTTAAATTTGCATAATTGTTACTTACTTTTGATTTCCTGCATAGATGTTTTGTTTACAAGTAATTATTGCACATATGCTTTTTGTGTAATTAGTTGATATTTCTGGTTATTGATTATTTATTTGTTTGTTTTAGCCTTTTAGGTAATGCTAGCCACCTGAAAATTCTTGTACCTGCATCCAATGAGTGTATAGCTTGTGTAACTTGTAGTTATTATATTGCTTTCTGTAATTCGGTGCTTCTTTTTGCTTTCTGGCTATCTTTGATCACTAAAACTATGTTAATAATTAAATATTTTACAATGGTAGTCAGATAAGTCTGTTATTTTTCACTTCCTTTTCCCATCTATCCTTTTCCTTTACTGGAGAGGAAACTTTGAGATGCTTATGGACATTGAAACCTGTTAGTGGGTGGTAACTACGTAAAATTTATCCAATGAAGTTAATTATCCTCATGAACTGTCATCCAGCCCAATAATGTATTGAACTGAAGGGCCTTTATATGGTGTAATCAAAGGCCATTAGGCCTCATTTGGATAGCAGGAATTGAAGGGAATGACGCTCTCACCTCACTATAAGTTAGTACTGGCAGAAAGTAGTGACGGTGTCATTAGATGAATCCACAAGAGTATATTTGGTATGGAGAAGATATTTTTTGTTGGTGTTATTATATTATCTATAAAAGTATCAGTGGCATTGTTATTAGAATGACACCATATTGAGTGTCATCGTCTCTTATTCATATCACAAGAGAAGAAACTTCAATTCCAAGACTATTTTATAAAATATAAATGAATCAAAGGCGAACAAAAGATAAGTGATGGTAATGCTAATACGTGTAAACACACACACACACATCACATTCTCTGTGGTTATAAGCATATTATCTTTGCAGCTAAGCAAATTCTTACATTTTTCCATAATATACTTTAGTCTGGTTCTATGTATGATCGCTTTAACCTTTTTTGTTCTACAGGTACAATGTTGCTGTAAAGTGTGCTACTATTACTCCTGGTTAGTCAACCTCAGTCCTTAAATGCTTTATTGGTCTCCTCACTCTTTATCCTCATTCTTTAAATGCTTTATTGGTCTCCTCACTCTTGTAATATAATCCCTAGGAAACATAGTTTATAGGCTTGCTGATTCGGTTGAATTTTTTTGTATAACGATTAATATGTGCTGTTTGGTTCTTAACAACTGGTGTTAATGTTGAGTCATTGACTCATGATTGTTGTAACTCTTTTTTACTTGTCCAGGAAAGTCAAATAAGTAGTTAGTATTAACTTTGTAGTTCTGATATTGGGAGATATCTTAATGGCATTGAAACTCTTACATTTAGGTGTGTACTGCTTAGTAAGTAGAGTGCACAGGCCCAAAGGTCGCATTTTGTATTGGTAGATGGCATGGAAAGTCCTCATATTTTGAAGCTAAGAAAAGCTAAGTTGTTGGATGGAGATTTTCATTGCCTAAAATATTTTCGTAAATACTTTATTTGTGATTTGGATGGCAGATTGAAATTTATTTGTCAGGTCATTCATCTTGTTTCACACAATTATTTTGGAGGACTAACATGCTTGTTTATTTTTGATGTTGCAGACGAGACAAGAGCCAAGGAATTTGGACTGAAGTCCATGGAGGAGTCCAAATGGCACAATCAGAAATATCTTAAATGGAGTCCCTGATGATTTTGAATTAGAATGTTGTTTTTTCTGAATATAAAAAGAATATTAATCAGGCACTGAACGTCTTTGTTGTATTTGGTATGCTTGTGAGGAACATCATCTTGATCTATCTTTCAAGGGTAACTAATGATGAGAAAATATTTTTATTTTATATTAAGTCATCATGTACTTACCTTCTGATTATTTTATTAATGTCTTTCTTTTTAATCAGAAGGCTATTTAATCTTGTCTTGCAGGTACTGTTTTCCGCGAGCCCATCATATGCAAGAACATTCCTAAAATTGTTCCTGGTAATATTTAGTTTTCCAGCCTGGGGTGTATGTGAAATATTTTATATCCACCATTCACTCCATTCAACAATTTGTTCTCTAATATTTAGGTTGGAAAAAACCCATTTGCATTGGTCGGCATGCTTTTGGTGATCAGTAGCGTGCCACTGATTCGGTTATTAAAGGGTTAGGGAAGCTGAAAATGGTCTTTGGTGAGTATAATCTTCCTGGTTGTTAGATAATTTGAAGACTGTTAAAGTGCTTACAAGGTTCTTTGTATTCTCCACCCCCAGTCCCAGATAACGGGACATTCCTGTGGAACTTGATGTTTATGATTTCAAAGGCCCTGGCATTGTACTTTCTATGTACAATGTTGACGAGGTTTGTCTTCTAAAGTTGTAATTAAAGTTGGCAATATGTTTTCCCTAATCTCATCTAACTATTATAAATTTTGTGAAATTTGATAGTCTATCCGTGGCTTTGCTGAATCATCGATGTCACTGGCATTCACAAAAAAATGGCCTCTTTACTTGAGCACGAAGAATACAATTCTGAAGAAATATGATGGCAGGTAATATGTGGCTATGATTCTATAATCTGTCCCTTTTGCTTGAGAAGCTTGTAAAACTCAGGCCAACTTATCAGACCCATTTGACCGATGAAGGTTTAAGGACATTTTTGAGGAAGTTTATGAACATAACTGGAAGCAGAAATTCGAAGAACATTCAATTTGGTTTGTGTAACTGTGCTTCGTACATATTCTGTGTGGTATTTTCTGATATAGTTTATGTAGTGACTTGTAGTCTATACTGACATGCAGGTATGAGCGTCGCTTGATTGATGACATGGTGGCTTATGCACTAAAAAGAAATGGTGGATATGTTTGGGCATGCAAAAACTATGATGGAGATGTCCAGAGTGATTTACTTGCTCAAGGTGATTTAGATGTCAGATTCAGGAGATTACATGATTGAACTTTATATGAAAATGTACCCCCAGCTATAGGTGTGCAATATATGTGATGGTTCTTCTGAAAATAGTTTCATGTCTTGAGATAGAAGGTGATATATTTCAAATTTAGCAGACATGATGCCCTGCTTATTTAGTTATTTTAAGCAATTCAGGTATTAGTATATTGAAATTCATTGTCTCTCACATATAGAGGCCATATGGAATCCTTTATTTCCCAGAGCATGTACATCTTTGTCAATCTGTTGAAGCTGAACATTAATAATAGACTTCATCACAATTCTTCACCTCTAGGCTCTAAGCTTTCTGATTCATATGAAGGGTTAAAGTTAAGATTCTATCGTAGATGTGGCTAATGTTTATCCTTACCCTCTTTCTTCCCTCCTAATAAAGTTACTTCTTTATCTTAAATAACAGCCTTAAAAAATTTAACTATAATCTGCAGCAAGAAGTTACTTAAATATGGTTTCATTTAATAGAATGAGCTGCTGTGATGAAGGTTTAGGCTGCATGTAGTTCAGCAAGTGGTTGCTCAATGGAAAAACTTTGAATGTCTATGTTCCTTAACCTTTTGATTATATTGGTATAAATGTTGAAGACTAATAGCAGGAACAGATCTATGGTGCATGGATAGCACAACAAGTTTGGTGCTTGTGTACTGCATGATTACTTGTGTACTCTGCCTCCAATAGTTTTCCTCTTTGCTTCTACTACTTTTCTGGTGTATGGGTTATAATTAGGGGATGTTCTGAGCTAAGATTTGCTTATGTTGCAGGTTTTGGCTCTTTGGGCCTCATGACTTCTGTATTGGTTAGTACTTTTTACTTCTGTATATATCTTATGTTTATATCTTGGGTTTATCATGTGAGAAAAATCTTTTAAATGCAAGCTGTCTTGGTTTTGTGATGCTATAATAAACTTTTCCTTGCAAGTTATGCAGTTATCTTCTGATGGAAAGACATTAGAAGCTGAGGCGGCTCATGGGACTGTAACCTGTCATTTTCGACTACATCAGAAGGGACAAGAAACGAGTACAAACAGCATTGCCTCCATATTTGCATGGACACAAGGACTTGCACATTGGGTAGTTCTCATAATTCATCTAACTGAGGGAACATCTTCTTCATACCCTGCAACTTACATTCAAAATGTCCACACATACTGGCTCCGTCCTGAAAAGATGGTTGGTTTTTTTAATATGTTTTAGCACAGATTTTATGATGTGTCAAAATCATTAGTGTAACTTGTAACTTTAATTTATGTATAATATAATATATTGAGAAATAAAATAATATCTATCAATAAATTTTCAGCACATCTCGAAATCCATGCCTAAAACATCCGAAAATATCCAAGTATCTTTCTTGATAGAGGATCATTTGCTAATATATAAAATCATGCCAAGATGTATATTGAGCTGCAATTTGAGTGAAGCTATAACTTTTTCGTACGATAAGAATAGGATTTTCTTGTATCTTATTATATTACTTTTCTAGTGTGCCCTTATTCATATTTCAATACAAACTCTCAATCCGAGCTAAACTTGATAAAACAAGTTATCAGACTTTTTCCTACGATAATAATAGGATTTTCTTATATCGTATTATATTACTTTTCTTGTGTGCCCTTATTCATATTTCAGTCCAAACTGTCAATCAGTGCTAAACTTGATAAAAACGAGAAGTTATCGGATTTTGTCAACAAGCTAGAGGCTGCATGTATCGACACAGTGGAGTCGGGGAGGACGACAAAGGATCTTGCAATTTTGGTCCATGGACCCAAGTAACTGAGTAAGTGGCACCTTCTAATAATGTTTATACTTTATTACTTATTCTTGGGCCTTTCTGTCTGAAGTCTGATCATTCTATTAGTTATTCATGATTTGCCTCCTAATTATAGATTTAGGCTTTCATTCTTGTTTAGGTTTTCTATTTTCCCTCTTATTTCTTATAGTTTGTTTTCCTTTATTTTTTCAAAATTTTTCCTTTTGAGGATGTAGGGGAAGAAATGGGCTTCCGTCCAACAAAAGTTTAAAACTGGAAATGTTTAATGTAATTGTTGGAGTATAGTTGCATAATGCTCTCAAGCAGTAGATATCTTGGGTTGGGTTGCTTTCTTGCTTAGAACATCTCTAAAATGAAATTGAAAACTATGTTGGAACAGTAGTAGAAGTAGGCGTGGCAAAATATTTGATTATGGTTTATAAAATGTGGTTTTGGTTCTATTAAGAACTAAAACCGTATTAATTGTTTTTAATATGAGTTATGTGGATTGGAACCAAATGGTTATAAGTTCAATATGGGTTAACCATTTTTCAAATCTCAAGTTTACTATTATAATGGTCCAATGAAACAAATTATTTATTATATCTAATTTTTATCTCCTTTAATTTCTCTCTCTAATTTTTTTCATACATACTCTCTGTAAAAAATTTTAAACACTTTCTCTTTCAATTTTTTTTATAATCTCTCTAAAATTTCAATTTTTTTATACTTTCTATTTCTAAAATTTGTATACCTTCTCTCCTAATTTTTTGTACAATCAATTTTGTATACACATTCTCTCTCTAAAATTTACCTATGACTTTCTAGAAAGAGAAACTAAAATTTAATTTGGACATTAATGTATCTGTAAATGTAAAGCATACATAACTAATATTAGCAGAGGTCTTTTGGTTATTTCTTTTTTCAGTAAAACTAAAAAAGTCCATCAAATTTTGAAATCAATCAAAAACCTTTTTTCTTTCTACAATAAAATAGAAAGATGAATCTATAAGATTGTATGTGTGATGTCCAAATTAAATACAACCAAATAAACTTTTTTAGAGAGAACATTTTAGGGGGAGGATATTTTTTAGAGAGATAAAGTCAAGTATTTGTTAAAGAGAGCTAAATATTTTTAGAAAGAGTTTGTGAAAAGGTTTAGAGAGAGAAAGTGAAGATAGAAAACTAGATCATGGATGAGTTTGCTAAATATGGGTCAAAACTAGTTAACTAGTTTGAACCCATATTTCTCATTTATAATATAGGTTTATAGGTTTAAAGCCAACCCTACTCATAGCACATAAAGTAGTTATCCAACCCAAATAAATACAAGTAGTTATTGGTTAACCCAATGGTTTTTGACCTACATTGCTAGGTCTAAGTAGAAGGGGGAGCTATCAATCCAACTTGGATGCAGGAAATGACTAATTTTATTTTTCAAACTGATGAAGCCTAATTTGTTCTAGGATGTAGGAAATGACTAGGTTGTACGGTTTGCAATAGTTGTCACAGTGCCCTGCGCTACAGTGAGATGCGACAGTAGTTGACCACCAAAATGTATAGGTGATAAGGAGCTCGTCGTGGCGTCCGTATGGCGAAATGTCGTTAATAATGTACAATTTATATATTATTTATTTTACTTAAAAAATATATTAACAATAAAACTTTGTATACATTAAACCCAAAACATAATAACTAACACTATGAAATATAATTAAAAACATAATTATATAAATACTTCACAACTAAAATTTTAAAATAAAACACTTGACATTAAAAATTAGTAGAACAAGTCAACAAACACATCGTAGAAAATAAAGAATCAATCAAGTCATCACCTATCACACTTTACAGTCTAATAAATAATATAATTACACTACTTAGCAAGGGCTATGACAAGTTATGTGTAAAAAATGATTTAATCACTTAATTTGTGCGAGCTACCAAGGCATTAACGTTGGTAGCGTGGCGTCTAAGGCATTGTTCTCGAGTGTCAGGACACCATGACAACTATAATGGTTTGAACCCTAGAAGTGAGAATGTACTGACAATGTATCTATCATTACAATATCACCAACCTATAGTGCTTATCTAAAGAAAAAGGCTCAAGCACTGACCTTTGTATTCTGATTTACTTTTGACATGGTGAAAATTACCAAATAAACTCGAACCGTTACAATTGGAGAACTTGTAGAATATAGATCAAGACTAAGAACTCAACAACATGAATGCTTATCCCCCCTTTTCCTTGAGTTGATCTTTGCACTTGGCCAATATCTGCCTAGTCAGCCCAACTTTGAAGCTAGACAAGATAGAATGTTAAGAAAAGGTCATTGACTAAGTCTGTGTAATGTCGTCAAATTATCCAAAAGAGCCCAATTAATGCTTAGAGCTTAGGTTACTGGTTTGACAATCAACAACTACTATTTCTTGCTTTATGAAACTAATGCCTGGTTCCAGCTGGAGTCTTTCAAGAATCCAAATCATTTACCTTCTGTACGAAAGCAAATATATACATCTGTTTTTAACTAAGACACCAAAGTCTATAACATTCTTATAAAACAGTGAATGAGTCTAAGATGGATAGTTGTCAGATAAGATTTTTTGTGTTAAGATGGAATTGTATGCACTTAATAAACTGGAAGTAGCATGAATTGTGACTAATATGTGAATTTGAATTTAGGTCAACTGATATGATTTTATCATCTTCTCTGCTGCATAAAGGGGGAGGAGTTGCCAAGGGTTGAGGGAGAGGCCAAAAGATCATGTTCATTTTGGTTTGGACGAGTTCGTGTAGTTGCAACACGTGTCAATTGATATACTGATATAGAGGCATAGAGATGGGTTAGATCTTTTTGAAGATTCTAATTCTAATTATTCCTTGGTAAAAGATAAGGTACAATCTTTGGGCCTTTAATTGGTGAAAGATATTACACAAGCAAATTGAGACACAAGTATCTTTGTTGTGAATTGAATATGACTATTGTCAAAATAGAGAGAATTGATCTCCAGTTATCAAGGTTTTTTTTGGCCGTAAAGCATTCCCTCAGGTAGCAGTTTGATTCACATCTTAATTGTCTGCCGTACCTTCCTGGATAATTTTTAAAATGCTTTCTGCAGAGGGTTTTGAGGGAATTCTACTTGAATACTGAAGAATTCATTGACGCTGTCAGACGGAATCTAGAGTCAAAGCTTCCAGCACGGGCATTGGTGTGATTTAATCTTTAATTCTTTAATGAGATATATTCATTGAGGAAAGCACAAAGGTGAAGAGAACTTTGAAAGTAGGCCATATCGATTACAATTTTCTATTGCTTTTGTTTCAAGAGGCTCATCGAACTGTATACTTTTTAAGAACCATTTATACCAGGCTAGGATGAAGCACCAACATGCCGCTTAACTTTCCTCCAGGGTACCAATGAGAGGCCTGCTGAAGGATTTCAAATTTGAAATGCTGATGCTCTGCGCTGCGAACATTTTTGGGTACACATTTTCATGCATTTTTTTCCTCCATGACAAATGGTCTGTTGCAATTGCAGTTTGGTATAAATTGTGTTCTCACACTTATGTTTCAAATTTCAATACAGAGAAGGAAGTCTGTTCATCCACCTTACATTCTTTTGTTTCTTGAATACATGATATGAGAACTTGTTCAATTATGGCACGGCTGCATATGTTAGAGGGGGGTCAAAATATATCAGTAAAAAATAAAATTTCAACTTACTGTAAATTAAATTAATTATATATTTTTTTGAAGATAACCCAAGTCTCTTTTTGAGTAATTCTTCTGATGATCGCGTACTCAACTGTTATTTATGCTAATTTTGATTTATGTTATGAGATGATCGCGCACTCAACTGTTATGTATGCTAATTTTTCAATTGTTATATTTTTTCATGAATTTTATGTATGCTAATTTCAACTGTTATTCTGTGAAGTACTGAGGTTTGTTTTTTCATGTACTATCCATTATTTTTTTGGAATTTTTGATGCATATGACTGCAATATGAGTTTCTTGTCAAAAAATTAAATGTTATAAGATTGTTATTTATGTTTATGGGTAACGATATTTCTTTAGTTATGAGGTAGTTCTTAACATCATTTAAAAAATCAATTATGTGCAAAATTTGTAACTAAAAAAATAATGAATTGATGTATGCTAATTTTTCAATTGTTATATTTTTCATGAATTTTATGTATGCTAATTTCAAGTGTTATTCTTTGTCATGTACTATCCATTCTTTTATTGGAATTTTTGATACATATGACTGCAATCTGAGTCTCTTGTCAAGAGATTAAATGTTATAAGATTGTTATTTATGTTGATGGGTAACGATATTTCTTTAGTTATGAGGTAGTTCTTAACATCATTTAAAAAATCAATTATGTGCAAAATTTGTAACTTCATTTAAAAAATCAATTATGTGCAAAATTTGTAACTAAAAAAATAATGAATTTGTAAGAAAACAAGTATTGAATAATATAGTGACATTCTCCGAGAATTGAACTCAGGACTTCTCCCGACTTAAAAAGGAATTTTACGACTAGACCAACTGCCTGTATGATCATTTCATATATACATATATATATATATACATTAACCTCCAAAATATGGGGGTCATTTATCCAAAGCAAATATAACAAACAAACAAATTTTTATCAAAAACGATACGTTTGAGAATGCTTACACTTGCAGTGACCTAATTTGTCTCGGGAATATTCTAGAAGTCCTTCCGGCCGATAAAGTTTTGTCTTTTGGGAAGATTCTAGAAGTCCTTCCGGCCATTGAACTCGGAAGAAAACTTCAAACAGAGAAGCGTGGGTTTGCTTGAACATTGACGTGGTAGACGTAGATCAATATGAACCGAATAAATAATTATTATTTGGCTTATGCTATTTTCTTTTAGCCATGAGAAAACAATTTAATATATGCTATTTATTTACATCATAATATAAAACTTAGAATTCGGACGTCTGTCAATCTCATTATGATCGAAGAATGATATAAACATATAAATAGTATCTTTGGGTCAATGTCAAAATTAATTAATTAATTGTGAATACCCCATATTGATATTCCTTTTTTTAACCTAGGAGAAAGTGAATTATGCTATTTTTTGAAATAACGTAATTTTATTTTTTAATAAAATAATAAAATGATAGGTTGATTATCAATAACATAATTAAATCGGATTATAAAGATAGAATTGAACTGGGACCATTTTAAACTTTATAGAGCAACTATACTCTATCACTGTCTATGGAAGATGCTAGAAGTTCGGCTGATCGGCTCAGCTCAAAGATAGCGAACGAGGAAGCGTGTACGTGTGGCTGTGCCTCTTTTCTTTTTCTTTCATTATTATTATTATTATTTAAAAATATATATAACAAGCGTGTTATATCAAATATTATTAATAAAAAAGCAATGAACGAAGTAATCTTTTTCCAGAAGAAAGCAATCAAAGAAACATGTCGGTTTACTATTATTCTTTTTCTCCCTGTTTTATAAAAAAAAAAAAATTATTAACAAACGTGTTCGTATTTAAAAAATTAAAATAACAAAAATTTAATTTTTTTTGTTTAGTCAGGAAATATTTTTAAATTAATAAGTTTATTTTTTGAATATGTTTAGTAATTTAATAATAAAAATGATAATACTAAATAAGTAGATATGATTTGAAATATTAATAATAAAAATATTATAGTATTTATAATTTTAAATAGGAGTAGTTTAATTTTGTGGGATAAGAGGGAACGGAATGGTAGTAAAAACGCACCAAAGCCACCAAGCGGCGCCAGACGGTTGTCTATATATAGAGTTATATATTTACGAGTTATACGTGAACATTTTCGATAAAAAGGAGAGCAACGCAAGTAAAGAGTGGCTAGGGTTTGAATATCATTTTACTTACGAACAGAGATGGCGATGCCAAAGGCGAAGGAGCTGGTTTCATCCAACGGAGTCATGGTTTTCAGGTCTCTCTTTCTGATATCATCTAAATTTATGTTTGTTTATATATGTAATTGATGATTAGAGTTCATTTTAATTGATTTGGAATGAATTGAATGGATCTAGACGTAATCATATGGAATTAATGGTTTGTTTTGGGTGCAGCAAATCGTTTTGTCCGTACTGCGATACCCTGAAGAAGTTGTTGACTGATCTCGGTGCCTCTTTCAAAGCAATTGAGTTGGACAAAGAAAGTCGGTATTCTTTCTCTCAAATTCCAGCTGATTTTCTATCTCATTTCAATATACTGTATTCTGTGTAATTATTTGTATCAAATTGCTTTGTGTTTTGAAAATCTACGAGAAGTTTTGATAATTGGATATAAACTACTTGCAACTTTTATTGGGGGTAATGGATTTGGTATACTGGAACAGTTTTTTAGTTTTGACATATGTATCAAGAATTGAGTTGAAAAGGCATTCTTACATGTATCTTTTCAACAGTCACAATTGTTTAGACCTAGTGGGTTTTAAATTGATTGATATTTTTTTGTCCTATTTATGAGAAAGGGGAGTTGTGGGAATCCAGTTTGTTGACCAAAAGTTTGTCGTTTAGGTTTTTCTTTTTGTCTTATTAATTCTGACTTAGTTATCTATGGTGTTGTGATTTTGGGGTGAATTGTTTGGCCGGATTAAAGTCCACCAACCTTATGTCGTCTGTTCACAGAATTTAAATGGTATACGTTGTGGTGATAGGGACTTCCACTTGCATATAATGCTGACATTTTCTTCGTTGGGGCTTCATATACCAGTAATTTATATTTTGTTATATACACTTTTTTTAATTAAGAAACATATATGGAGATGAGCATTTCCATGATAAATGTTAAAAGAATGAGTTCTAATAAAATATCAGAAGAATTGTTACAAACTTAAAGTACAATTTCAAAATATTCAGGGGATCAGTATAATTGGAAAGTTTTAGAATTTAGGCATACTTGAGCAGTATTTCTCTCTAATCTGAATTTTAATTTGTGAAACTTCTTCTCTATTGTATACATTTCTGGGAGAAGCTGAGTGGTCTGTAGATCTTTCTGGTCTTTCTGTGCATGACCCTGCTTATACCCAAATTTCTGTTGAAATGGAGAAAAAAACATTAGCCATCTCAAATTAGCTTGCGGATTGTGAGTGTCTTGTTTTGGTTCTAAGATGGGTAGCTTCTTCATTGCACTTCAATACTTATATTTGTGAAAGGAAAATAATACTCCGTCTTTCATGTCCAGTACATTTTCATTCTCCACTCGTAAAATGGGGAAAAAATCAAAATATAATTCATCTTTCATTGCACGAATAATATTTATTTTGTCAAAAACTTAGTTTACTGAAAATTTTGCACGCATGTACTTTTATTGAAGGTGATGGGAGTGAAATTCAAGCAGCACTGCACGAATGGACTGGACAGCGGACTGTGCCAAATGTGTTCATTAATGGAAAGCACATTGGTGGCTGTGATTGTATGCCTCAATTCCTTGATTCATGACAGTTATTTAAATTATATAATAATTTCTTTAGAAATTAAATTCTATAATTTATTTTTTATGTGTATGTCTTTTAAATTGCTGCAGCAACAACTGACTTGCACAAGAGTGGGAAACTTGTTCCTTTGCTGACCGAAGCTGGAGCTGTTGCTGCCAAATCTTAATCATGAGGAACAAAGTTGTTCGGTTTATTGCCCCATGAAGAATGTGATAAATAAAGTGTTGGATTTTATGTTAATTGATTGGATCTCTGTGGTTTTAAATATTAATGCTCCTATAAAACCCAAGTAATATTAGAAATGATGTTTTGATTCGGTGCGAATGATTATATGCATTTCATATCTGAATTTTGATTGATATAAATATGGGTTTTTGGTTAAGGTGTGTCCTATGCACCCGGTATAAAGAATTAAAGTTATGATGCCGTTTCGCTACTGATGTTTATATGGTTAAACATCTACCATTCGGTTATTTTATTGGTTCTAAAAAAGATGAGGCGTGCAACAGCAAAACTGCCTCCAAAGGATAGGGGTGTAACTTGGCTGGCAACCTAGAAGCCTCAAAATTTGTAGGCGTGGGCAATTCTTATTAGAAATAAGGCTGGTAATGGTATGAGCAGGTTTAAGTAGTAGTAATTAGCAGCCGTAAATTTGTAGACTTGGGCTACTCTTATTAGAAATAAGGCTGGGTAGGAGCAGGTTTAAGTAGTAACTTGCACTTATTATTAACGTACGAGTAGATAAAAACTATATTGGGCGAGTGGGTAGAGAACTTATTTAGGCTTCCTTTTCCGACAAACAGAAATTTGAGCTCCAGATGAATTTTTTAGTTTATCTTTCAATCGAGGAAACTGATACCTACATATTTATGGACACAAAATTGCGATTATATTATTGTATTAACATTTACTGCTGTAAATTTACGTTTTGCAACAAGTCTGACCAAGAACTATAAATAGAGATTCATGCCTACAACAAACTTTTACACAAGTTTACCTTCGTCCAAAAGCAACAAGTACATGCAAAAGAGCTTGTTTACCATTTCCTTATTACATACAACGGAACTGAGGGCTCGGAATTCTGTAATCAATCTTCAGGTCAAATGTCATGCAAGCACGACTTTAGGGCTATGTTTGTTTGTAAAATACATACTTGAGATTTGACTATTTGTATTAATTTAAAACTATTTCAGATTTTTTTATCCCATGATGAGGGATTATTAATCCTTTCATGTTGAACTATTAATCCCATAAAGCTATTTAATAGTTTAAAATGAGGGGAACTATTAATCCTCTATGTTTGTTTGTAAAATACATACTTGGGATTGGACTATTTGTATTAATTTAAAACTATTTCAGACTTTTTTATCCCATGATGAGGGATTATTAATCCTTTCATGTTGAACTATTAATCCCATAAAGCTATTTAATAGTTTAAAATGAGGGGGACTATTAATCCCAAATTTATCATGGGATTATATAATCCCTCATAAATAACCTTAAGAATAATAAAAAATAGTCCAAGGACTATTTAAAAGACTATTAATCCCTTATCATGAGATAAATATAGTTTGAAACAGTGTTAAATTAATACAAATAATTCAATCCTAAGTATAATTTTTATAAACAAACATAGCCTAGGTCCTTTAATTTTCTGTGATGATAAGAAACCACGGTAGATGAAGCAAGCTTTAAACATGAAATGGAACAGAAAATACAATAGGTGAATTTATCTTTGTACATGAAATAAAGAAGAAACAAAGCTTACATTTGAGATGGTAATCCGAGAATCAAGTGTATTGAGAGCCTTTCCTGATTGATGTGTTTCACGTCCAAGTGCTACCCCTTCAGCCAGGGGTGCTTACATGCCCCCCCACTAACCAATAATGCTGCGGCTGCATTTAGGACCTGATTTAATTTTACAAGAGAAATTCACAGTCGAATTTTGAGTTTGTGATATTGGTATCTGGTTATCTCCCTGCCCTGGAAAGGGAACTTTAAGGTAATTTACTGCCTCTTTTATTCCCCTTATTCTCCAGATAAGTTAATATTGTTCATTACTTTTTAGCATAACCAAACCATACTCTTTTAACTGTGAATATTTTCTCTCCACGCATATTGGAATTTGAAAAAAAACTTATGTAGATTGCAAATTTTGTGATGAAACCAGACACTTTCTGATAGGATACGTACCAACCTGGTCTGGATTGTATAGTGCAACCCAATAATAACAATGACAACCTAATTATTACTACTATTACACTACAATATAAACAAGTAAATTAGATTTTTACATGGGTCAAAATGTGACTGCTGTATCTTTTCAGGTGTTACGTTGAAAACTACTCCAGGGCCTGTCAACATCAAACTATAATTCATTTGAAAAGTAATGAGAACTTGGGCAATAGAATTATCATACATCACAGAGACAAGACAGATGGGCAAGTAGCTCAAAGCAACAAAAGGAAGGAACTTTACCTAGAGGGACTCATTTCATCTTAAGCCCTCTGAGTGAGCAACTAATGCTCTTTCCATGCCATATCTTTCCAGAACTATAGCCATCTTGTTGGCCTAATAAAAAGTGAAATAATTTAACTTCTTATCGTCACATATATTATCTAATGCTAAATCTTAGTGTAGTTGTCAAAACAATAATAACAACACATGGATGAAAACAGCAAAATACGTAGTGGTTTTCTTTCAAAATAGACGACTTACTAAATTTTCCTTACACCAACAACAGCAAAAGGTATCTGTGCAGGATTCAACATAGGACCTAAGATATTGAACACTGTCTTGCTCCAAGTTTCTTCCTCACAGGTGCAACAATCTTCATGGCTGGATGATATTTAGGTGACATCTTAAAACCAATGCGCACTTCTTTGACACATGCCTTAAGTCCCTATTACAACCATTGGGATAAAATGAGTGCCATAGTAACAGTTATTTTCAAGATTCAATGAAAATTTAATTGTATACAACAAAGGCTTCAGGTCTTCATAGTTTCAAAAAAGTACAATAAAAATTCAGTTCCTAAAGTTTCTTACACAAAGACATAGGTGCAGGTCAAGCAAATCTTGCAATTGCCTTTTTGTTATTTCCAGGAAAATGAACAAAGAAATAAATTAGGCAAGGAAGCAACACAAGACAAGCAAAACCTAAAACCAGAGAATACAAATAAACAAGGGCATAATGTTGATGAACAACAAAGTAATCTTAAGTGGAGTATATATCCTAAACCTAGAAAGTCCATGTCTGCCTTGAGAAGAATAAAAACACAAACTTTATTTCGTAGTTTAATTTCAAGTGAACTATCCAACTGTTTATCTTTGTTCAAGGTAATGATGAACTGAAGACATACACTGTTTGTACAGGCTTCAACATGACCACCTTCTAGTTGAACTGCTAATTTTAGCAGAACCCACAATAAACAAAATAAAATTGTAAAGCATATATTTAGACAGCCAAAATGGAAAATTTTGAATTTATATGAAACATAAATTTATAATATTAGAGTCCAAACGACATAAGAAATCAGAATCTTGAACAAGTACTATTTATCTGTTTTCTGGTTCGAGGAAGAAAAATGCCAATTCAGGTTATATTGAGAAATTAATCTGTAATCAAGCTGTTCTACTAATGGCTGTGTAATCCGCTGAAAAATAGGTTTTAGTTTTTTTCCAGTGTTGATGGAAAAGAAATGGAAAGGAGTCATGTTTGGTTATTCACAATATATAATTCTCAGTGATATAAAGTATTAATTAAATTGGACTACATATCAAATGACCTATGAAAAAAGCACACTTTTTGATTTTCTATATCTATTCTTCATACAGTAATAAAACATAATGACCAAGTTGCTGTATGGTACTAACCTTAGCCTCCATATCAATGGCTACTCCCAAAGCTTCCAAAACATCCGCACTTCCACAATCAGAAGAACTTGATTGATTGCCTTGCCGCAAAACAAATACAATATCAATTCCCACTTAGACTCCTCACAATGTAAAACAATCAAGCTTAATTAAATCTGCTGAAGACAGAATAATTTTCACCTTTGCAACTTCTGCACCGCAAGCTGCAGCAAGCATAGCAGGCCCCAGTTTATATATTTATGGTGTTTGCCCCATTACCTCCCGTTCCAACAATATCAACTGCATTATCTTTCCCTTCCACCTTCCTACAACATTTTATCATCGCCCTTGCTAATCCTACAATCTAGATTACAAAAAAACGTATACTTAAAATCCTTACTCTTAATTATGAGTATGGTTATATGAACACACAGAATGTGTACCAAATCTGTCCGTGCACGTATAATTTTAACAATCTCTTCTCAATTTTTATGGTATGGTAATAGAAGAAAGTGATAAAGCAAATGGTATGTATATACATACTTCCTCAAAAGTTTCTCCATTGGCTCTAAGGAGAACTAGAAAAGCACTAATTAGAGCTACACTACCCTCACCAAGCAAGAAATTGAGTGAAGCTTCAGCCTCCTCTTCACTCAAGTCCTCACGATTTAACAAACATTCAATCAACTGCAGAAAGATCAAACATTTATTTTTGTACTATGAACACACAAAATCAACAAATGAGCAACATTATACTCTTTTGGTTGCTCCGAAAGCCAAAAATAAATAAATAATGATAACAAATACCGTTTTCTTTCATATTTCCACATGGTCTAACTAAAATTCAAACAATTACACTACATATTAAACAAACTCATAAAAAGAGCAACAACATACTCTGTTTTGGTTGCTCACAAAGCAAAAATAGAGAAATGTATCCTCTTATGTTTACACATTTGTTTGAAAACTGAAAATTCAAACATTTATACTCCACATTTTCTCGGCAAGCACACACATACAGATACTTATTAGTACCTCTTCAGGAGAAGAAATAGGCAGGTGTAATGGAGAGCAAGGGAAGGGCAAATCGGTCACCAGAGAAAATGCTTTCGCCGGACGTGATCGCCGAGTGATTAGTGGATTTACGAAAGACTTTTCAGTCGATCCTCGAGATTTGTTCTGCCTTTAATTCCAACAATGAGGAGGAGGAGGAGGAGGAGGAGAGACAGAACTGTTTCCAAACACAGCCATTACTATACAGTAGTACTAGTACGCTACTACTACATGACTATTACGACTAATTAATTGATTGATTAATTTATTCAGGGATTATAAAGAGATAAGATGAGACTTGGTGTGAGAGAAAATTATTAATATAAAATTTTTAGGAAGAGAATTTGACAGTCTTTGATTGGCTGTTGCTGCTTCTTGACGCTCGTCGTTGTCTAACACCTAGGTGCCTACCAACCAGCATGATCATTATTCATTAACTACACAACACAGTGTATAGCTCTGTAGTTTAGACACATGCCATAAAAAATGGAGTATTTTGTTTAGGTGGTAGTTACATTTTGGGTCATGTAGTTTGGTCCAGGTGTCATATTGGTCCCTAATAACTTGCATGAAAATAGTGTGTTACCGACTTACCGTTCGTGCAAGGACAGATTTGTCCAGAAAATATCTATTGCCGTGCACCCATAATTCTAGTTCTTTAAATCAATAAATGTCGTTGAAAATATAAAATACTGTTATAACAAGTGTAAAAATATTATTAAATATATATTTAAATATAAGCCTTCGTAACAAAATTTATTTAAACGCGATTAACCATAAATTCTTCACTCCATCGGAACAAAAATGCCGTTATGTAGATTGTTTTCAACCGTTATCATTTATACAAACATAAGTAATCTATGCTTTAATAACACAAAAATTAACATTCGTTTAAATTAATGGAGAAGAATAATAATTAATATAAAAAATTGATATTTTCACATCATTTTTTAATATTTTTTACATAAAAACCTTGATTATAGATCAAAAATATTTTTAATTTTAAAAGCTTGAAAGCCAAGAAGTCGGTTGGCTTGTTTATTGACAGTATTTAATAGCATAGCAAAAATATTATTTACTTGTTAGAAATTTTGGGAATAGAATCACTTTTGGAAATAGATGAAATTTGGTACTTGTGGAAAAACTTTTTAATAAAGCACATCTAAAAATTACTATTTATCAGGAATCAAGCATTGGTCCAGTGGTATAAAATCTTTTTATTCAATAACTCTAGTCTAGTAATAAAAGTATTTTATTTTACAGCATCACGGTGAAAAACGGGCTGCTAAGAATAAGGATAGATATTGAAGGTATCCTCGGAGCCTTAACAGTTATTTTTATACCTATACTTCTTTTTTTTGTTAAAATAATTAATTATTTTTTTGAAAGGGATAAACAAACATTATTTATTTGTCATTTACTTTTTTAGCCTTGGAAAAATCATTTTATTCCGAATAAACTTATTCTCAAATTGTGTGTTTAGTTTAATATTGATAAACAATCAATCACAAATAGGCTGTTGAATGTTAGACAACTCTACATATATAATATCTAAAACATAAAATTAAACAATACATCTATCTTAATCATTAAAAAGTAAGACATGACACATATTTCAATATCATGTCTCACTTTTTAATGATTAAGATGGATGTCGAAGTGTAGCTGGGAAAAGGAAATGACTTTCTTTTTGTTCATTTAAAGGAATAATATGAGATCATTGCTTCACTACAACAATACTATTTCATCACCTCTTCTGAGTACCACACCGCCGAGGGAGTAAATAAAAGCCACTAGCATCATACAAGTAACTTCTGCTATCAAATTGCTACTTTCGCGAGGTGGAAACGACATTGTACAATTATCATTTTAGGTACTTCGTCTCAAACATTGATACGACTGAGGGAACCATCTAGACAACACATAGTATTTTGCTTTGACGATCAAGGCAAAGAGGGCATAGCAAGGAAGATGCATCAATGCCACAACCAAGTACCTGCAGAGAATCAGAAGAGAGGAGTCGGATACACATGGAAATTGCACACATGTTAAACGAGCCTGGGAAAAAAAACCCAGTGAGATTTAAGTGTACAGAAGTAGCAATTCAAGGCACAAATAACTTCTAATGGCTAAAAAAAGTGGAACAAATCATTTAGTCCATGTTCCTGTAGTTTTTTCAAGTAGATACAAGCCTGATATGATTGAAATCTTTAAATGTCGAGACCTGAATCAATCTGAAGGAAATCTGGATGGGATGGTTGGCTTTTTTTCAAATGACTGTTTTAATACTAATTTTGGGCTACCATCTTAGTATTTTTCTCTACTCAAATAAATTCTAAACAAGTGACAATCATAGTATTTGTGATTTATATCAACGATCAATCGAACCTAAGAAATTTTAATGAAAGTTGAGATTCAGGATATAAAGTTTGCATGCTTATAATAATATAAAAAAAACAATATACTCCCCTCCCAAAATAAGTAAGCTCATTCTATCCTAACCATTCATCTTTATATCCAATGATTGCAATCTGACCATTTAATGGTTGTCAGAAAAAGTAAATCAATAGTCATATTTCTCCTAAAACTATGTGTCAGTTACTATGAAACATGGATTTGACAACACCTAAAAGGATTCTTAAAAGGACATGACACGGTCACGCCAACTTTCAGAACATTTTGGTTCATTTTACACCAAAACTGTCGTGTCCAACACCCGCACCCGTGTCCAACACCCGGACCCGTGTTGACACGGGTACTTCAGGATTTTAGAAGAGTCCATGTACATAGGCAAGTTAAACCAGCTCACTTAAATTGGAGAGGAGTTGGTATGATTTTACAATCCAACATGTTGTGTATGTAAGAGATCTATTGGTTGAGTTCAATGCCTTTGGAAAGATGAGATGTTTGGGACACAATAACCTACCATATAGGAGCATATGACGTTGATAAGTCAAGAAATGGGTAAGGCCACCTGCAACAAAGAGAAATCAACTAATGATCATGAAAGTGAAATGTTACTAATTAAGAAAAGATGGAATGGAAATGCCCATACCATATTGAGACAGATGCATGCACAACCCACTCAAAGATGACGTAAACACCAGTCAGTAAGATAAAGTAAGATATCCGGAACCAGGGAAACCGCTGAAAGGAGGGTTTTGTAATTATTTATGAAAAAGATGCTTAGGAGAAACTGATGGAAGATACAGTTTGAAAAGAAAAAGATGAAACAACATATACCAAGCCATTCAAAGCTGTATCCCCAAGGAGCAAAATGGCATTAAGTGAATGCTCCACAACTGTAAGCTGTCATACAGAGGAAAACATATGCTCAAAATGAACCTGGAACAATCACTCAACCAACCAAAGAAAATCCAATAACAAAATCACTACCAATATAAATAGAGTGGAACATACAAAAACATAACAATATTGATGAGGAGCAGATAGTGGCTTGTCATGCGAAAAGGTTATGAAAATGAATCATTGCATTTCATGAAAATATTAAGATGATCACCTACGAAAAAATTGGTAAATTCTCATAAAATTCTAAATGAGTTCATCCAAACTGAGAAGTTTACATATCAGAATGAATACAAAATCTATGGTTCCATTCAAATTGAGGGGACAACTAAACAGGCTATTACACTTCTGAAATTAATAAAAAAATTCTCATGTTTCTTTTTGGATTTAATGTTCAAGTCTTGAATATTGTACGGCAGTGTCCTATAAATTTGGGCTGAGCTAATGTAGCCCGTGAGACTGACGAACTTATCCTGACCAAAATTTGAATCAGAGACGCTTTGCTTAACCAAATCTTGAGCTCAATTCGATACGTAAGTCACCTATAGCCAGCTGACGCAACTCTACTCAGTTGAATAACAGCCAAAATTGTAGCAAAGGGCTACAAACTGCAATAGTAGGAGAGAGATTCTATAAGCTACGGACGCTAATTACAAAAAATAAAACTACATTATGTTGTTTTCGCACACCCATCATCTTTTAGTAAACTACAATTATGAGCATCCCTTTAAAATTTCCACATAATTTTAGTAGAATTAGTCATTCAAAGAGAAAAAATAGTAAAAAGTATAGTACATGATATTTCAAATTAGGGAATGAGTGTAATAATGGTGGAAAAATAAATTTGGCAGTGACCTAGTTAGTCAATGACAAGTTGGACCTGTCTTCTTAGCGAACTCTTCTGACTACTTTACCCTAGCTTGAGCAAGTGCAATTTATATCATACTTGCTCATGCAAGTCATTTCCTGCGCTCGCTCTAGCAAGGAAAGTTTTGCAAGGTAACTGTTTTGAAACATCAGCTGCAATCGCAGCAGCAAAATCTCAGCTGTATATGATTTCCCTTTCTACTTCAGTTCGCTAAGTTTGAAAAGTCCAAAGAGCACAAATGACTTGTAAGCTTTATTATGACTGTCCCTGAATTTGCCAAATGAACCATAGCCTTATATACAAAAATGATGAGATTGAGTCCTTTTTTTTTTGCCTCTCGTGATCCTCTTTTTTGGAAAATTCCTTATTTTTCTTATCTAATAACTCTATGTATGAAGAAAGATTAATGATTCATATAAATCACTTGGTGGGAAATGTCTCGAATAAATTCAACCCATGAACATCTAGTTATAATGCTAAATGTACAAGATACAAGCAAATGTTGCAAGATGCCATGGAAATATACTTGAGGAAAGTGAATATAAATTTGTTGCAATAGGACATGGAGATAAGATAGAAGTTGTCGTGTATGATTACATAGTACTTTGCGAAACTGAATATGAGTAATGGAACCAACAAGATAACTTGAAAGCCATGAATTACTTACAAAATTGAAATCATACTCTTTGATGGTAAGGAATGGGAAAATTATGCACCAATAAACGCAATCTGTAAGTACTACTGCGCCAGCAGTCATCTGATTAGGACAATAAATACAGAAAAAAAATGAATAACTTGTATAAAATCAATACAACCAGACAACAAGTTGTAAAGTATTTCAAGAGATGTAGATTTTAACAATGAAAGCATATCTAACTGACTAGATATTTGAAATTTTGAATGATAGTTTCTTTAACATCAAATCCGTTGTGGATGAGAGATAAGTTTTAGCACAAATCATCATATTTCTAAATACCTCAATGACTATACCAAGAAGCATTAAAATCATGATCTTCATTTCTGATAGAGCAATATGTTGATTAGTATAATGAGGATTATGCAAATCCTATGTTCGCAAGACATAGCATATGTGTGTGTGTACATTGCATCTTATGCAACGAGGAAAAGAATTAAAACAACAAATAATGACACAAGATGAAGAGAAGAACAGGAGAGAAATAACAAATAAAAAAAATTTGCACATACATACAGAAAGCCAACAATTACCAGGGGAAACCCAGAACGTCATTCAGGAACAAGCTGATATGAAGTCAATACGACACAGAAAACTGCATAAAAAAACTAAGAGTACCGATCCCTTGTTCTCATATTACACAAAAATCACTAATTACTGAGAGGGGACTTACCTGGAACATAATTTGGAATAATTGACCCCAACCCAGAGCAGTCCGGAAAAGATAATATTTTCCCAGATGATCTGGATATTTTTCCACTTTTAATCCCTTCACATCTGCGCCACGTACAAGAGAGACATAAGATCCTTGCTCTGCGTCTACCCCCTCATGACAAACATTATACACACTACATAATTTGTGATGCTGGAAACATCCGTAGATGGAGAGCAGTGATCCAAACTACAAAATAATGATAACATAAGATGGAAAAAGTTCTTCTAGATATAAGTGCATTTGAATAGTTGAAATCTACTCTGCTATAAATATTAATGGAAGCAGGTAGTGATGCATGTCCATGTAAGCAACCATCCAAACTAAAAGCAATAAATTGATAGAATTTTAGTACAAAACAAATCAACATGTTAAAACAGAAGCCTGTTAAGGAGCTGTAAGGCATACCCCAAAATAGATGGTAACCAAAGTAAAAGTCCACCTGTCCAAAAGCCAAAAACATCAAAACCCGTAATTAGAAAAGATTCAAAAACCAGAAGGTAATAGCTAACTCAAAGCAAGTATCAGCCATAGGTTTTTTGAGAAAAGATATGTTAGTATTGATGTAATTCAGAAAATTGTTTCACCGATAAGTACACCAGTAGAGGCTGTCTAGAATACTTTAACCATTCAGAGGTTGGATCAGTTTGTTACAATAGAATGTACTTATATTAGTTATATAATATCGCCAAACGAAAGGATGACTTACTGTGTATAATAGTAAAATAAGCTTCCTCCCCAAACAACAAGATCAGCGATGAGTGCCATCAAAATCAAACAAAATGCAATAATTCGGAAAATCATCAAACAAACGGGGTGTATTTCTTTCACACATGGCCTCCAAGATGCATCGGCATACGAAAACCATGCACCCTCTTGCTGAATCCCTTTGCTGTCAGATTCTAAAGGGTCCGAATATTCGTATTTCCAAATTATAAGTGCTGATACTAACATGGATATAAAGACCCATAATGTACAAAGAAAGAAACTCCAGTTCAACCAATAACTTAGGGAGGTAGTATCACTAGCCACCAGTAGCTCCATTCTGTTAGAAAAAATTACACGGTAATACTTTTGCTATGGTGTTGTCACTGAATAATTGACCAATAAAACAACTAAAATGTAAATCAGGAGATTATTTTTAAAGGTTTTCTACTCTACAACCAACGACTGGGATATCAAATAATCCTCAACCACATTAAATATAAAAAGTAAACAGAAAATCTGATGATTCCCTTCATTAAAAAATATTATGGAGAAAGGAAAATTCTTGTATTTGGGCTGACATATGCAATATATATTGCTCTTCAATTCTAACCTGCTAGTAGGAGTGCCTTAAATATTAAAAGGCATGTAAACTAGAGATAATGGTACTTCATTGTGTTTGACAGTTTCAAAAAATCTATTCAAATAATTATGCATTTCTCTAAAATCAATGCATTTATTCCTCCTTTTTTTAGTGGATGCCTTCCCAAGAACTAGGCAGTTTCATAATCGATCAGCCCACTTGACAACATGGGTTTAAAATATATTTTCAACAAGCTTGTTCTGGTAACATGTTCAGCAGTACCAGTAGGTATCCAATATAGGAAAAGAACATTTTCCTAACAACTGGTGCTTTTAATACTATATATAGTTGTCCTGCTTTTGCTTCCGGTTTTCAAATGCCGATTCATAGGAAACTTTAAATTAAGACTTTAAAACTTTGTTGCCCAAGTTTGAATACTTGATGATCTAAATCGCAATACACTCGTCAAGGTAAAATATTTCCATTACAGTTTAACACATCAACATAATGAACACTAAATAACTAACACAGCATGCTATCCTAGTCTCACAAATTTATAATTTTGTATAAACTTACTTTATTCATCTTCCTGGTGTCATTATCCAGTTTAACAATATGTCTCATCTTTTCACATAAAGTTACCACTATTAAGCAATCAACAGTGATTATGATACATAGCCTTTAAAAGAACATCAAACCAACAGTACAGTGCATGAATAGGATCATAATCATCACTCAAATAGCAGACCACTTAAATCTAATCTCCATACTATAAATACATACAAAACCCCCATCAGTGCCCATGCCATAACAAACACCTTGAATTGAATACACGAGGTTTAAATTTTAATGGATGGAAATTAAAAGGGAATCCTAAATCGAAATGGGTATTTCAGAAATCAGTAAAAACAGCATAAATGAGATCGAAAGATGTAGAATAAGTGAAACTTACAAGAAATAGATTGAAAACTGATGTGGGTTAACTTGTGTGTATGATTCAATGGAAAACAGAGAGAGAGAGAGAGTTAGAGAAGACGTGGTTTGGATAAGAGTGGGGCTCTTCTTCCAAGCTCCACCGCATGATTGAAGACAAATTTCAACGTAAATTCATATCCATATACGTAAATTTATGTAGAGATATAAAATAGACTGATAGAGAAGGAAGGATGAAACAGGAAGCTTGGCGACGGCTTCGACTAGTACGACGACTTTTCGTCTTTTATAACCCGCCACGTTTTTTTCTTCTTCTCACAATCACGTACTTGGTCAAGTAAATGTACGTTTTAGGACATTTAGGCCCGCATTCCATTTATTCCCTCTTTGTTCGAAGAATAGGATAAACTACAATTTATCAATCGTAGTTTACACATTTTTATAAATCACTATATATAGTTAAAAAATCATCATTTAATCGCATGTAGTTTAAAAAATTTGTAAACTCCCATTTTAGTATTAACACTGTTAGGTGTTAAAGTACTTAAATATCATTCTTAGCTCTTATTTTACCTATAAACACCTCATTTGTTATTTATCTTTTTTTTCTTCTTAATTTTTACTAACCAACTTATAAAGAAAATCTTCAATCATCTTTAATAATTCATTATTATGAAGTTATTTTTTACTAAAATATTATCCCTATCTTAATTAAAGACTGTATATATATATTACATCAATTTTTTTCACTCATATATTTTCTTTTTTTTTGTTAGAAAAATATTTTTAAATAAAGTATAATTATATCATGAATTGTGCGAAACAATCTAATTTTGTTAAGTTTTACATTATTAATTGTATTTTATAAAATATATTATTAAATTGTTTGAACTAAATGACGAAAAAATCACATGGAAATATAAATATTATTTTATATGTCCGTGCAACTTTTTAAAGTGTATAAATCACAGTTACTAGATTATATTTGACCCGAAAGAATATAGTGGATACAAATAGAATGAGCTTTCTTATAATCAAGCGTTGGTATAATATATTAGCGTAAATACTTCTCTTTATAATGGTAAAGTCATAGTCCCAGTCACTTCCAAATAATGTCAGAATTTAGCAGGTATTATTATAAGAAAATAATTAAAATTAAGTTTAAAAAGGATTTAAAACAAGATAAGAGTATTTATTTTTGTAATTTTTTAAAATAAATTATATTTTTAATAATAATAGTATATAAATAATAAAATGACACGATATTCTCACTTTAAAAAAAAAAAATGTTGTCAGATTTATCACACTACTAACTAACTTATTATTTTTAGAAGTATACATGAAACCAAAAAAAAAAAAAAAAAATAAATATATATATATATATATATATATATATATATATATATATATATATATTCACAAATTTCACAATTTTTTTTTATGAATGAAGTATTTGAACATTTAATTTTACTTAATGCAGTATAATTTAGTTTTTATATATAATCTTAGTTAATATAATTGTAATAATTTAACTTATCTAAAAAATACTATAATTTTTACATAAATCATTAATTTATTAAATTTCAATTAATACTAAAAAGTCGATACGTTGTTTTTAATTGGACAATTCAGGCCACAAAAAGGCTAAATATTCTGAATAACGTTTCTCACTAGTCAACTTCACTGGTGGACCTTATTTTTTCCCTTTACTAAATTATATACTCCCTTTCACAAAAATAATCCATTTATAAAAACAAATTGTTCCATAAAAAGTAATTTTCTTATTGATGATAATATCAAATAATATAATATTTTTAAGTATAATAATATAATTTTATTACCACGTAACCATTTATTATATTTATAGATAAATATAGAAAATAAATTTATAAAATTTTATAAATAAGACGCTTTGTGGAATTAGAAGAGTATTTTGTAGAAATTGGTTGATAACAACTGTTCTACCGACCATTTCCTTGATACAAGATTGGTGTCAAATTAAAAACTAGACATTAATATGGAGAGGTAAAATGCAACTACACTCCATGTAACTATTCGGGTCAAATCCCGAATCCGAATCAAATCACAGCAGAATAAAGCCCAATGAGCTGTCTCAATAATATCTTCTTGGGTCATCTTAGTCCACCACAGACTCACCCAAAAGGTCATGACTGAAGGTATTAATGATAGCAACTTGGGTACTTATAAACACATCCAAATATCCCACATTAACTGATGTGGGACTGGAGTGTTACAAACTCCCCCACTGGAGTGTTGCATGGATTTTTTTTATTACATGGACCATACTTATTCTCACCAACTAAGGCATGGATTAAATTTCTTGTGTAAGTATCCAATAGCTAACTTGTGTTGGTCTAAATTCATAGATATAAGATATATATCTATACATCATGGAAGACTTAAGTAATTAGAGAGAGAGAAATGTTAGTCATTTCTTCTTCTTTCACTTTTCAAATTAGAGAGAAAATTATTTGAGAGCAAGGATATGGAAGGAGAAGGAATTCTTGGTTCATGCCATCCTCCTTCACAACCCATTTTGAAAGAAAAATGAAGATAGCCATTAAAATGAGGTAATGGTTATTTTAAATGAAGTTTATTTATTTAATAAATAAATTATCATGTTTGTATAAACATGTTATTATAGTTAATAATGTGTAGTAGTAATATTTATGCCATTCTTGAGTTTAATATGCTTGGTGTGTATTTTGGTATATTTTGTATGCTAAAATATGTGTTTAGTAGTGTGTATAAACAAGTCTTGGAATTTATGACAAAAAATAATTTTTATAATATTTAGATTTAATGTTATAATATTATAGAACATTAAATCATGAGAAAAACAAAATTTGAATCACTCAAAATGGAGTTATACACAAAAAGTTATGATTTGTGGTAGTTTATGTGATGTAAAAATTTTTATAAAATTTTTTTAATATTAAATCATGAAAAATTAAATTTTCATGTTATAAATTGAGATTAAATGTTTGGTATTTTTATTGAGGACTTAAAGATTTCTTGAAGGTATAAATTTTATTAAGTTGTGTATTAAAATAGCAATGTTCACGTTCTGCTGGGAAATAAAAATAAAGGACTGCCGCGCATTGCGCGGATTCCTATTCACTGTCGCACGCGGAGAACAAAAATGACGCCGTTTTGGCGTACCGAAAACAGTCCCCGCGCGCTACGCGCGGAATCCAGAAAACAGTGCTCCAAAACGGCACCGTTTTGGAGCCGGTTAAAGTTAGTCTCGCGCCATGCGTGGGCGACAGTTTCCGGGTGAAATTATAGTTTTGCCCCTCCGTTCGGTTTTCTGGTTAATTACGAAATTGCCATCGGTCCGGTTTTTCAGTTTATTTACGGAAATGCCGTTCTGGATAATTTAAATTAATTTAAATGTTTAAAAATTAATTTAAAATTATAACAAAAATATTAATAATACAAAAATGATATTTAGGTATTGAATATTATATTTTTCAAATATAATAAGTATTTAGGATTAATATTTAAATGTTATAAATATTAATCTAGTTAGTTTAATATTATATTTTTCAAATATAATAAGTATTTAGGATTAATATTTAAATGTTATAAATATTAATCTAGTTAGTTTAATATTATATTTTTTTTAATATAATAAGTATTTAGGATTAATATTTAAATGTTGTAAATATTAATCTAGTTAATATTATATCTTCTGAATTTATGATTAAACTAATTGTTTATTATTTAATTAATATTAAATAATAAACAAGGATGATAAATTAATTAATTATTATTTAATTACTATTAAATAATAATTAAAGACAACTAAGATTGAGTATTTAATTATTTGTTATTTGATTAACTTTAAATAATAAATAAATTCAGTTAGTTATTATGTAATAATAACTAATGATATTTGAGTATTTACTATATAATTTTATTATTTATTATTTAATTAACTTTAAATAATAAATGAATCTAGTTAGTTACTTATTATTTATTATTAAATAATAACTAAAGATATTTGATTATTTTTAATATAATATAATTATTTATTATTTGATTAACTTTAAATAATAAATAAATCTTGTAAGTTATTATTTATTATTAAATAATAACTAAAGGTATTTAATTACTTACTATTTAATTAATGTTAAATAGTAATTAAATGAAATAAAAAAAAATGTCTTTTAACTCTTTTGTTTAAACAATTATAATAAATTGTTTAATAGTTTAATAAGTGTTTAACACTTGAGAGAATTATTTTCTAAATTATTAAATTATTAACCTAATTTGATTGAGAGTTTATAAGGTTAAAATATCGTTTTGACTGATGTAAATTATGTGTTAATACTTATGTGTGGTAGATAAGTTCCTTAGTGAGCGTATAGTTGTACAAATACGCCGTACTAATTATTAGACCAACTTTATTAATGTTAGGTCTTTCAAAGCCAGTTAGTTAAAGCTAGACATTTATTGTAGCTGAGCAGACAGACAAGTTTTCCTAAACCCTACTCAATTTATATTCGAGCAGGATATATTATTTTATTGTTCAAGTTCCTAACTCAAACTCAAGTTGTTATGTTTCAAGCATGCTATGGTTTAATTCTGTATAATTATTCTACCTCTTTAAATTGTTGATTTGCACATAGTGCTTGTTGAATGTGTTCATCAGGTATGAAAGGCTGATCACCTTCATTACCATAAGGTTCAGTTAAATTTGTTCATGGTCATTATTGACATTCAACATTAATTGATTCAGTCATTCAATTATTGAAATTATGATTCGTACTCTTTCACAATTATTATATTGTTGAAAATCCGAAAGCTTGTTCTTTTTTTCAATCATGATATATCGTTATTGTATTTAAACTTGCTGAGCAAAGTCGTTGCTCATTCTTGCTATATCATGATAACAAATTTCAGAATAATACGAATGTCCGAGGAGAGACGGAGACAGAAGCAAAAGACAAGATTATAGTGTTATTCATTATAACTAAATTGTTATATGATGTAAGTAATTTTGTAAACCTTTTTATGAATCTAAAGGTATATATGTAAGTTAAGGTTAGAAACCTTGGGAAATGTTGTAGAATAAACAATTTATGTTTATATATTCCGCATTAGTTATAGAACATGTATGAAGATGATGTATTGTGACGTACCAAGTCTAGAGTTTAAGGAACCCGGATTTGGGGTCGTCACAAAATACATGTCATGAATCATTACCTATATATATATATATATATATATATATATATATATATATATATATATATATATATGAATAATCCATAGCAAGTATCTGCTATGGAGTAAGATAGGACAAATAACATTCATACAATTCATTATAGAAATCAGCGATTGAGATTAAAAAATTAAAAATCGTCATTTGCTACTATTACTAGCGGACAATGATGGTCGTCGTCCGCTATTATTACTAGCAAACACCATATTTTTCAGTTTAATTTCGGCCGTTAATATTTGGAACAAATATTATAGATGGTATATGTCTATTTTTAATACATAATAAATACATATCATGAATTATTATCCATATATATATATATATATATACCCTGTATCCACATAAAAATTTAAAAGTGTTTTGGGTATTATATTAAAAAACATAGTTGACATTAGAGGCAGAATTAGCATAGCCATAGCAGTTCAAATGAGAAAATGCGTCACTATATCCTACAAAATATAGATAGCATGCCACAGTTACCTACCCAGTAGCTTCTAAAAACCAACTTACTAATATTTGCATAAATCAAACGTAAAAATAAATAAATAGTTCCCCTCCACACTTTCGCTGCTTCAAAGCTTTCGCTTCTGGTCAGAAAACTCCCTTCCAGAGCTTCGGAGAATTCCTTGCAACTCGTTTATATATCAGAAGTATAAGGATCTCCTCCTGGACCTAAATGAATGCATGCAGTACAGAAACAACATAAATAGGATTTTGTAGCTACACTCGACAAAATTAAAGATCCGCCTAAATGGTGTCACCCCATCAAATAATAAGTACAATCCTCGCTCTATCATTAGGATAAAAAGATATACTCCGATCCAAACATAACGAATGAATTAGGACTTTAAAATATTTGAGATCTAATTAAGATATATATTTTATTGTTAATTGAATAATTATTAGCATAGTAGTAATGTTGACACTACTAATTAATTATGGGTTGATTTGACCATCTTAAAAAAATTTATTGCTTAATATTTATTTTATTATAAATTATTGAGCCCCTTCTAAAAAAATATTATACAAACATAAATATTTTAAAAAAAATTATAAATACTTACATATGAACGCTGCATTTCTTGATACCTCCTAGCATGAAACCATTCATGGCTTTACGCTCAAATTTAATTTCCACATTATCGCACGTAACCGTAGTCCGGCACCATGCCGTAAGCAGGACAAATTGGAAAGGCACAACCCCATTTTCCCGATCATCAACCATGGCATCCACAACATTATTCTCAATGTACACCGACGATGCACGAAATTCGATGTTGTATATATCTCTGTGCCTCCGGGGCTGATGAAGGGAAGTTAGGTTTGCATAAGAAAGTAGAACGCCTTGATAGTATGCAAAACCCTCCATATTTATGTAATTCACACTAAAAGCTATATTAGGGTTTTTGATAAAGAATGAAATATTCCATATGGCGGTTATTTGATTATTTGAGATGCAAAAGGAAGAGACTGAGGTTGATTTAATTGTGAACTTTGGGGCATGAGGCCAGAAAATGATTGCTAGGCCGACGGCGGAAATTATTATAATTATAAAGCATATGATAAAAATGATTAAACACCGTAACTTGGAGTGTGGAGATGAAGGTTCGTTTGCATGAGATTCGTTTGAATTTGGTTCATTTGCATAGAAGTTGAAGCGGTAATGCTCTTGATGTTGAATGAAATAATGGTTCATTTCGAAAAATGAACAAAAAGTATTGGCAAAGATCAGAGGGAAAGATTAAGGAAGAACTAGACGGTAGATAAGAAAAATATGTACTAGTGTTTTGTGTGTAGGCGGGAATAAAAACGCAAGCTAGGAGTTAGGGTTAATAGAATGAATAAGTATAAGTGTACAATATTCATCTCATCTCAATCATTAAAAAATGGGGTATGACATTGAAATTCGTGCTATGTACCATTTTTTAATAGTTAAAATAGATGTAGTGTTTGATTTTGTATTTGAATTTTGTATCCTAGGCTTGTCATATTAATTAGATCATAAGGAAAAGTTTTTCAAAAGATCTTTGTCCTTGAAGAAAAAGAAAAAGGAAAAACGTGGAAATTGCTGTTTTGGGTACTTACATTAGGATTTAGGATCTTGGGAAATTATGAAATGAAGATTGATAGTATAAAGGAAAATTGAGAGGGCGCCAATAAGGACGACTTCTATGGCATTAATTTACAGTATATGCATGAATGACTTAGTAAGATCTTAATCTAATGGTTAAGAATGAAATTAAAAATTCCTTAAATTTCAAATTTGATTGAGGCATAATTTCCTCCTTAATATGAGGCTAAATTTACTGATATTGTAACTATAAATAATTTTTTTTAATGTAATTATGAAGTTCGTTACGCTTCTAATGATATTACTTCAACTTCATCTTTCAAAAAGAGAAAAAAAAAAAAGAGAGAATAGAAGAAGAAGAAGAAGAAGAAGAAGAAGAAGGATATTTAATATACTGTACATAGGGAGAGACACTGAAATTACGGTTATATATATATATATATATAGAGAGAGAGAGAGAGAGAGAGAGAGAATTTAAAAGAAGAAGAAAAAATCTTTACTGTCTAATTGGTACCAGAGTGATGTGAGGCCCTTTTTATTAGTAGAGTGCTTGGTAAATAGAAGTGTTTTTACATAAACATTAAAATGAGTGTAATAAATTAATGCTCCTAATTTTGTGAAAACTATTTGCAATTAAATTTTGGAAACTTTTTAATTATAAATGTATTCATATTTTCAAAAGCACAACTTTTTTAAAAGTTTTTTTTATATTCAATATATTTATAGTTTAAAACACTTTAGATATATCATCAAATACTAATAGACACAAAATTTTAAATATAATGATTTTACCCTCATCAAAACACTTATTATAGATAGAAATAACGCTTCCTTTTATTTTTGAGTCATTTCTCGAGAGTTTATATTTGATCATGTATACTCATGGTTTAAGTATTATACTACTCCTTTTATTTCAAAATATAAAATAAATATTAATTTTTGAATTTAATATGAAATATTTTTAGATTCAAATTTAATGTAAGACCCCAAATTTTATGAAATATAAAATTTAATTTTTCTTCATATATATTTTTCATGAAACAGTAAGTGGTTAAATTGACGAAATTGAAAGTTAAGGATGTTATGTGCAAATTTTATTTTGACGGACAATATTCGTTTTGTCGGGGAATATTCGGGCCGTACGACGACGCCGAAATAACAAATTATTTGTGGACCCCACAACGGAATATTTGTCGGATATAGAAAACGACAGAAGTAACCTTTTTAAATAAAAATAGTCAACGGTGTTAACTGTTAAAATACCGGTGATAAAAGAATAGTAGCATACGGTAATTTATGGTATTTTACTGTAGCATGCGGTACTCTACAGTAGCACACGGTATTGCACAGTGTCTCATATTATTGACACCGTAACTGTTACGCATCATTTCATCAATAATTGTCACTGCATAATATTTTATATTATCAATTCAATTATTGTTGCTACATAGTATTTTGCATTATTGATTCAATAATTGTCATTACACTGTATTTCATATCATCGAGTCAATAATTGTTGGTGCACTGTAGTTTAAAATTATTGAATCTAATAATTGTCACAGTAGCAAATACACTATAATTTATATTATTAAATTAATAAAAATATGTAACGTGTTTCTTACATTATTGTGGTAACATTATTTTATATGTTGGACTCACAGGAAGAATAAATAAATAAATAAATAAAAAATAATTAATTTTACTATTTGAAATAGTAACGTGAATAGTGACGTGAATAGTACGTGAATAGTAAGAAACATGTGGGACCCATTGTGGGGCCCACATGAAATGTGAGAAATGTGAATTTGCTGAAGTGGGTTGGTGGAGGCTGCGCAGCAGCCTCTGCTGAATATTTTTCAGCCCACCTACCACGCATAGTAACTTATTTTCTCCTATAAATAGCTTGCTCAGCTGAATAGAAAAATCACACCTAAAACATAAAATTTTTCTGTAAGAATTTTATGAGTTTTCTCTGAGAATAGTAAGGTTATTTTGAGTGTTTGAAAGTCAAAAGGAGTGCAGGAATTTTTCAAGTTGATCAACCTCATTTAAATCAATATCCAGTCACGTGTTAAGGTTGATCAACCTCATTTAAATCAATATCCAGTCACGTGTTAAGGTAAAGAATATTATTCTTTTCACACTCTTAAATTTATTGCGGTAAGAAATGTCATTTTTTTCTTACTTGTAAGGAATATTATTTTCTTTCATATTCAAACTTACTATGGTAAGGAATTTCATTTTCTTTCATACTCTTAAACTTACTACGGTAAGGAATATTATTCTTTTCACACTTTTAAATTTATTGCGGTAAGGAATACCATTCATTTCAAACTCTTAAATTTACTGTGGTAATGAATGTCATTTTTATTGGAATATCATCTTCTTTCATATTCTATCATTTAAACTTACCACGGTAAGAGATTATCATTCTTTGATTCTCGAAAATAATATCGTTTCTTTCTTGTGCCATTTATTTCCATGAATTAAATTGTGGGAATAACCTTACGGCGCGGTTTACCGCCTGTCGGTGAATAACCCCTTTTTATTTGTCTCCTGTGAAAATAATTTGTCTACACGAATTATCACATGACACTTTTATTCCATATTCGTAAGTGATATCATTTTCCTTTATACTCATAAGGGATACCATCTTTTTCATCTTCCATTATTCAAACTTACTATGGTAAGGGATATTAATTTCCTTCACCTTTTGTTAATCAAACCTGCTACGGTAAGGGATATTATTTTCTTTCATACACCTAAATCGAAACTTATTATGGAACTATTGCTTCTATAATTCCTGAAAATATTATATGTTCCATAATAGTTGAACTTCATTATTTCAACTTAACCTTCCTATTTTCTGAACCTTTCTATTGAACTGTAACCGTTATTCTGAACAGTGGATCTTGAATATCATTTTAAATTTCACTCCACATCATGTTGGCAATTTGGACATTATTTGAATCTGCACAAAGTAAACTTCCGATACTTATTATTTATCCTGTTCTTCTGTTCATTATTTGTATCACTGTTATTTGTATTAATCATCAAGAATCAAGCTGTTGTGAATATCTGTGGCCGGGGGCACAGATGTGATATAATTGTTGAACAGATGATAGGTTAAAGGCGATATATTAGGTTAAAGGCGATACATCTGTTCGGTGTCTTTTATGGCACGTGGTGAATGTTCTCTTTGGCCCGTAGTGCAAAGATGAACTGTTGATTGGTATGATTATGACCAAAGGCTGAATCTGGTATAATCATGACCGTTGGTGTTGTATTGAATGTCTTTGGCCCGTAGTGCAAAGATGAACTGTTGATTGGTATGATTATGACCAAAGGCTGAATCTGGTATAATCATGACCGTTGATGTTATATTAAATGTCTTTGGCCCGTAGTGCAAATATGAACTGTTGATCTGCATGATTATGATCAGGAACTGTGAATTTTTATTATCGTGACTAATGGTATTTCAGATGATAAAAGTTGATGATATTTTTACAAAAAAGAGAAGCGAGTGAACATTATAGTCTGCATTATTCTTCTAATAGATTGCTCATCTGAACATTGTTTAAGAATTTAACTACAGTTTTTAATATAAACTTTGTAGTCTATTGTATTCTATCAAGAACTCAACTGTTGAAGGTTAATGATAATTTATTCGTCATTATCTTAGTCATGATATTTCTTACTGGGCTATTTGAGCTCACCCTTTCTTTTGTTCCATTGTTTTTCAGCAGGAGATGAAAACGTAACAGGGTCTAGCCGGGGGATGGAGTGAGAGTTTGAGGAATAGCTGTCGTAGTCTTCACGTGTTGTAAAATAGTGTGGCAATAATAGTGAAGACTTAGTTGTGTATTATTATACACTGTATAGTTGTACGTTGTGCTTTGTTGTAATAATTTTGTTGTAGTCTTTTGACGACTCAAGTTTGGGTTGTGTGGGCCTAGATTTGGGGGCATCACATTTAATATAAACTTATTTAATTTTAAATAATTTAATTAATTATAGAAATTATAAATTATGCAAATAATATTACTAATTCAAAACAGATGTATTTCATATAGATTTTGAATTTTATTTTTTTATATCAATTATATGATTAAAAACACAAACTTAATTTCACAAATTTTTTGTTTAGTTTTTTCTTTTTTATTCAAATTAGTATAAGTATTATCTAAATTTGAAACAATTAAATACTTTCTAAAATTGTAAATAATTCAAAAGAAAACCTAACTTGTTATGAAAAATAAAAATGTCTTTTGTTTTTATATCTCTAATAGAAAAATGATCTTTTAAATTAATTTTTATTTCTATATCTACCAATTTTATTATAGGATTTTTTATCACAATTTTATATAAGATAATACTCCCCCTGTCCTGCAAAGGCTGTTTAGTTTGAATTTTGACGTCAAATTGACCAATTTTAATATTTAAATTTATTCTATTTTTTTAAATACAGTTAAAAAGATTATAATCATAAGAAATTACTTTTAATTTACTACACCATACAATTTTTGAAAGTTTAAAAATATAAATAAATTTACTTAATTATTAATTTTAAAATTGAATAATTTGATCAAAAAAGTCAAACGTCTTTATAGGACATAGGGAGTACTTATCTTAACAGATTTTATATAGGATAATTTTATTATTATATTTTATTAAGATATCAAAAAAATCTCTTAATAAATCATGTGATTCGATTATATTATTATTAGTCATAAATTTTATTATTAAATTAATTAATATTCAATAAACTAAATTTATTAACACTTAAAATTTAATCAAATCACATGATTAATTGTATTAATAATAAATTTAAATTTTAGTAATAACTATAAATTAGTTAAAGAATTATAGTGAATTCATTATTGACTAATTATCGTTTAAAAGTACAATACTTTACAAACTCAACAAAACTACAATGAATTAGAATCAATTAAGCTAAATTATAATCGATACAACTAAATGAAACTAGTTCTACCAGCTGTCTATAAAGAATCGTTGCCCGGGGATCTACGGTTCTGTTGTGGTGTATGAAAATCATCGTCGTCACTCCCCCGTTCGCAATCGACATCACTAGCATGCTCGGAATTGTCATCCTGTTAATACAATTGCAAATATCAGTCATTAGTCCGTACTTGAGACAAAAATTCACAGTTAAATAATTATTACAGAATATACAACTTAAATTGAATAAAATACCTGTGTCGTCGGGCGTTGAGTCAGCATCGGGCCAAAAGCCTCCAACAACAGGGTACTCACCATCCGAATCACTTCGTCTTGTATCGCGGTGAACTGCTCCGGAGATATTTCCGTACTCTCGACACTGGCCCCTGATGCAACGTCTTGAGCAAGCTAGTGAAGACGAGCACTGGTAGGTAGGCTCTGCCTACGGAATATCGGATCCGTACGAAACGTCTCCGACACTGCCGCCATAACCCGCTGGAACAACGCATCGTCCAAGCCGGCGCCCGTATGAGATTGTCCAACATGTCCTCTCAAACGTTGGCTAGACGACGAACCTGCAAAATTAAATATAACATTAAAAAAATATTGAATATCAATATAAATTTTGAATTAACGAGCAACATACTACAATAAATACCTCTGATCAATGTATATGTCGGTACCCATGGCAGCCCCAACACTCGATATATGCTCATAGTGCTACTAGGGGGATCTTGAGACGCGACCCAAAGAGTCATCTTCTCATCCCTAGATAAGCAAATGTCGGACTGAGTGATGGTAGAATCTCTCCTAGCAGCCTGCAACTCAGCTACACGCTTGTCCCGAAGGCTCTGAAATCGGTCATGTAATTTATTATGTATATGGTAATTTATTGACTCATTTTATTAAGTACGTGATACTAATTATTACATAACTTTATAAAAACTCTTACCCGTATAGTTGCAGTTGCCTGTGACATAGTAAATTCCTTTAGCGTGTGGGTTCTATCCCAGAACTCGATTATGGTGGGAGGTCGTCCCAACTCACCGCTCATGACCTAACAAATAAAATTTTAATTTATCCTTTATTTAGTACATATTTTTATGAGAATATTAAAGTAAACTAAATATATACATACCGATTTCACTCCTTCAAATGATCGTGAACCCGTAGTGTGTACTACTCGGAGCTGGCTACGATTTTTTTTCATTTGTTCTGATTTTTTTTTTAAGTCGCCAGCATCCCAATGAGTACACATGACCTCCCATGCTGCATCTGAGACAATATCGGGCTGATGGTCTCGAATAGTAGTCTTGGGCTGGTCTACAACTACTTGGGCAGTCCTATGTGTCATATCGTACAACCAGCCGGCGTAGTTCTTCGCGACATGTGCAATAATAACACCGTCGCCGGCTGCCTGAGAGATGCCCTCCTCATATCTAAAATAAATCTAAGAAAAAGAACTAACTTATCAGAAAAAAATGGAATGTGTAAGTAATATGTACGTATACAGTTTAAATAATTTAAAATAACTTACGTGAAATTCACGTAACACGATATCCATGAAGGAGGCATCATGTTGCGCGTACTGCGTAAATCGCATGCAGCCAATGAGGAGGTGTGTCAGACAGATGGCATGTAAAGTGGCTTTAGCCACATGATCCATAATACTACAATACAAAACAAAGAACGCAAAGTTATAACATGTGTTTTACAAAATTAATTAATTCAATTTAACATAACGTTATTTTACACTTACTGCGCAGAGTCGACATCTAGGCGGACAATATGCGCAACAACTAACGGACGGCCAAATAACTCGATGTTCGTCCCTCGGGAACGTCGACGAGCAGTATCTGTAAGTAAAATTGAATAATTAAAGTTAATAAATCAATTCCCAAAACATTGCCGTCAAATAGTAAACAAAACAAATTAATATTTAAGAAAACCTACTACCTAACGATAATGACCCGCCCTGGGTACCGTCAGAGGATCCTGCACGACCACCACCGCGACGACCGCTACCAGTATACCTAGCCATAAATATACTACTGAAATACAAAAATAATATGCAATTAATATGCAGTTAATTAATTTAATTACATAAAATATATTTCTTAAGTTTATATTTAATACGTCGTCAAACCCATCAGAATCAATTTCATAGTCATCATCAGATTCTGGCACGACTTTTTCATTATCAGTTTCGTCATCGTTATTATCGTCATCGTCAACCACGTCTGTCTCGACTTCGTCATTATCGAGTACGTCAATGACATCTACCAACACATCGTCGTTAATAAATTAAATTTATTAACACTTAAAATTTAATCAAATCACATGATTAATTTTATTAATAATAAATCTAAATTTTAGTAATAACTATAAATTAGTTAAAGAATTATAGTGAATTCATTACTAACTAATTATCATAACTAAATTAAGATTTATTGAACCTTAAGTTTTATAATTCTATTTGGATTATAATTTCGACAAATTAATTTAATCTGAATAAAATTAAAATTATTTTTTTTTCTAATTATAGTTAAATAAATTTATATTCTATTCAAAATGTTTAACTTAATAATTAATCAAAAAAACGTATGATATATAATTCAATAATTTATTAATTAAATAAATATTTAATAATCTAATGATTATAAATATCTTTTTAAAATTTTAATTAATACTTATCTTATACTTAATTAATTATATTAATAAATACAATAAATTATTATTCATTATGTCATGCTTCACACAGAATTAATGAGTTTATTAATTTTAAAAATTCAAAATTTAATCTTCTATTTTAAAATGAAACTAGTATTGACCTCATTCTACATATTATGGACACCAAAAACCGAGAGAAGAGAAAACAAAAATAAAAAAATAAAAAAATAAAAACACTTGTAGCAACTATAAGGCGCGAAAGAGCTCAACCCTCACAAACCCTGAAAGAAGGGAAGGAACGAGCTTTTGCCCTCTCTCTAGCTGTCTTGTCGACGTTGCTCATCTTCGGCATCTTGTGGGTGGAATTTCGATTGGAATCAGTGCGAGGTTACTGGTAAGTGACTGTAAACATTACTATTTACTAATTTAGTATGGATCAATCCATATATACCTAAACCCTATCCTCAATATCTCACATCTACATATGTAAACGTCCGTCTTTATGAACTTACGAAGCTCGTTCTTCAGTTTCTTGTGAATTAATGTCTCTGTCTTTCTGTTTTTACATTATATATACTCGAATGCTGAATTTCGATTTGTCTAATTAGGGTGCGTTTTGGTTGCACGGGATTAGAATTATATTTTTGAATTACAATTCTACAGAATATAATTTCATTGCCGGTTCAGTTGTGGAATTAAATGGCCTTCGTTTTGGTACTTCAAATGCGCCAATAAATCAAAATAACAGTGAGGGGTGATTTATGATGATGAAATATGTTGCAGAAAAATTGAGAAAGCCTTATTTTCAATGAATTAAGATATCAATGCATTTACAGAATTATAAAGTACTGTCAACTTCACTGAAAAGTATACTGGTATGAAGTATATGAAACCGAGGATCCATTTGTTTCCCTTGGCAGACCTAAATATAAATTGTAGTTTGTGTTTTCTCCTCCTTTCACTACCAAATTCCTTTAATACACAATCTTCTCTTCAAGAACACACCATTTCAACGCCATTTGAAAATTGTCTAGTTACATTATTAAAATGAAACATATGAGATGTAAAACAAAATGCAGAGGAAACAAATTATGCTCTTATTTTTGACTTGGATAGAGTCCCATATTTTTGATCTTGTCAGGAACCTTATTCGACATGATTTTGTTTTCAAATAATCTGCCACTGAAATGGAATTTAATTTATTGAACTAGAAAACCAATACCAAATAGATGAACTGGGATCGGGGACTCCAATACAGCATTGGCAACGCCAAACCAAAGGTTGGTATTGAAGTTCCCAAACACACCCTAAACTTTTGTTTTGCTAAAATCACACCCTAAACTTTTGTTTTGGGATTGCATGTACTTTGTGCTTAGTTATTTTTCTTCTTGTCAATGAATACTCAACTCACTAACGTCTTTTACCCAAACTGGTTGGGGTAAGCAGAAGCTGAATTGATTCATTTTTACAAGAGAGAGTTAATTTTTTTGGCGGCTCACAAGGCATTGTTATTTTATTCTTCATGCAAAGGAATAATGTAGAAATTATGATGGTACTTGGTTGTAGCATTCTGAAACATGAGTCTCCACGAATTTCCACATACATTTATGGAAATTGAAATGAATGGACTAAATTCAAGGCCTTTGCTTCTTATTAAATGTAGAGTTTCATGTTTTGGCAGGGAGTTTTCTAGGTGACTATATCAGCATATTCAAAATCTTAATGATGCTGCCCATTGATCCAGCAAAAAAGTTATCGTTCCGCCGCTGCATAACTGATGGGGATTTGGTTATTGTATACGAGAGGCACGATCACATGAAGGCAGTTAATGTTTGTGAGAGTTCAGTCCTTCAGAACCGTTTTGGTGTATTTAAGCATTCAGACTGGATTGGGAAACCTTTTGGTTCCAAGGTGTTTAGCAATAAGGGTGGGTTTGTTTACTTGTTAGCTCCAACTCCTGAGCTATGGACTCTGGTTTTGAGCCATAGAACCCAGATTCTTTATATTGCAGATATTAGCTTTGTTATTATGTATCTGGAGATAGTTCCTGGTTGTTTGGTTCTTGAGTCAGGCACTGGAAGTGGATCTTTAACTACCTCGCTTGCAAGGGCTGTAGCTCCTACTGGACATGTCTACACATTTGATTTCCATGAACAAAGGGCTGCCTCTGCTAGGTAAGAATTTGAGCGACATGACATATCCCCTGGCTATATTCTGGTTTTCTTGTTAGTTCTGGATCCATTTTTTTGATAAGTTTATTTGTTATGGATACTTAAATACTTAATAATGTTTTCTGGTTGAAGGTTTTAAGATTTTCTTTATATGTGAAGATACTTCTTATTGGTGTCATTCATTTTTTAGCTGATAATACGCACTAAAAGAATGATAATATCTCTGAAGTTGTCTGCTTTTGTAAAGAATAAACTTGCATCTTCAAACTGTAGACGAATTAGTCACACTACTTAATGACACTGGGGTAGGTACACGTCCATTGGAGAAACTCCAAAGATGCCATCTTTAGTCAATTGATGTTTCTTCAATATAAAAATTAGTGACCTCCTAGTTTTAGTATTTGGAAGTGTTCCTTTTAGTCTTCATAGCAAATATTTACCATCACTTGCCCCGGTTGCCCTTCCCACTCCCAACCTTATTCATTAACTGAAAGTTGTGGCTTCTCTCTTGCTTGGTGATAGGGGCTGTATCTTTATATATTATTCTGCTCTTCAACCAAATGTAACAAAACTGATACTTGCATCTTGTCTCATTACTCATGCACGCATAAGAGCCCAAGTGTAATTTTATTTATTTATCTATACAGGGAGGATTTCAGGAAGACAGGATTGAGTAGCTTGGTGACAGTGGGAGTCAGGGATATTCAGGGTGAGGGGTTTCCTGACAGTTTTACTGGGATTGCAGATTCTGTCTTCTTGGACTTGCCTCAACCTTGGTTGGCCATTCCTTCTGTTAGGAAAATGCTGAAACAAGATGGGATCTTATGCTCTTTCTCGCCATGCATTGAGCAAGTACAACGCTCATGCGAAACTCTTGGATCAAATTTTACTGGTAAGCTTTTTTTGCTGCTTATTCTGTCTCGTCATTGTTTCTTACTTTTTTTTGGACCATTTATTCTAATACCAAAAGGTCCAAAACAGAATGTTGTTCTTTCTTCAATTGATTTCAAATGATTACAGTCATTCCTAGGTCAGTTTAAGTTGCCAATCTATCTTAAGTTTTTGTTGATGGTAGTGTATATGTTTTGGATTTCTGTAGATGTAAGAACATTTGAGGTACTCCTTCGTACATATGAAGTTCGAGAAGTGAAAATCGAGAGTTGCCAAGGTGATGAAGGCGGTTCTGTTGGGTCCCTTCCTTGCAAGAGGAGACAACGTTTAGATGAAGGAAGCAATGGGCAGGAGATTTCTATTTCTCCAGCGGTCATGTCTAGGCCATCCAGTGAGGCAAGAGGTCACACCGGTTATTTGACATTTGCTAGATTAAAATGTGTGTCGTAAACCCATCTATGTATGTAGGAGAAATGAGTTTCACATTTTTTTTCCATCTGGTTCAGTGAAACATTATAAATCTCCCTCCAGCGTTGATAGGCTATCAACGCCACTTGTTTCCTCCTGTGTTTTCTGCAGAAAGAAGCATCATAATTATCCGAGTCTTTGAGAGAGGATCTATGGGAGAGCAGTTATTCTTGGCCTTCATTTTTCTCGGTTTGTAAGATGTTTCAAGTATTGCACTTAAGCCTGATATATATTGATTGCATTTTTGTTAAGAGCTCATAAAAATTCTTTCAGCGTTTGTGTTATATAGATTTGTAAGCGTCTCCTTGAAATTGAAATACTACTTACATTTTGTAGGAAATTATACCGGAGTAATGCTATGCTGTAAGAAATACCCGAGGACTAGGGTCAATTAGTTTATAAAGATCTTTTCTTTTAGGATTTTGTCCAGGGCCTCGGGCGGAACTTGGGAAAGAGGTCAGGGGGCAGCTAGGGGTTACCTAGGAGAAACTTAACTTCTGCGTGCGGCGTCTTGGTTAATTCTGTAATTTGAGGAGTAGACTCAAACTTATAATCTTACACAATAAAGATCATGATCTTGTATTACTAAATTATCACCTTTGGTCTCTTTTAAAATAACTATAATAATCACAAGGATGTTACATTCATAAGATCCATTCTCGTATGGGCTGTAGGTTTTTAAGCAGACTTCGGACATGTAATATCCCGGATATTTAAATGAATTAGAAATAAAATATCTAATATTTAATAAAGGTTGGAGTTTGGTAACCTAGTAGTGGTAGATAAATAGAGGTCCAAATTAAATTTAATGGACTAACTTAGATTTGGTGATATCAAATTTTTGATAAGTTAGCGAGTAAAGTGATAATTCAATAAACTTGACTAATAGCAAGTCTAATTAAATTAAGAAAATTAATTAGTGAAGTTATGTAATTATGCGACGTGGTTGCATGTAAATTAAATATGTATCTATATGAATATATGTATGTGCATATTTAGTAACATAATTTAATGGTTAAATAAATTATGGTAAATAAAGGTATTAATATTTAATTAATCTGAATTGAATTAAAAGGTTTATTGTGGAATTAATTTAGTTAATATATTGATTATATTCATTAATCAATATTTATGCAAATTATTGATAAATTATTTGTGAGGAATAATTATGTAATTTATATAATTATAAATTATATAAAGTAGTTGAGTTAATTAAGGGAGAATAGTAATTGTATATATGTACAATATTTAATTTCATATATATGTATATATATATAAAAGGGATTAAATTAATTGTGTAATTTTATGTAGTAATTGAATATATTAAATAAATATATTCTATAATTAAATAAATCATTGTAAATGATTTATGGGAGTGAGAAATTTAATTATATAATTATTTGTGTAATATTAATTAAATTATTTAATAAATTATTTAAATAAGAAATTGAGTAAATATATTATTATTTTAATGTATTTTCGGGTAAATGGAATTGTTTCCATAATTGATGAGAAATGAATTATTTAATGTAAATGTATTAAATAATTTAATTTATGGCGTAAATAATATATAATAAATTATATATTGTATTTATTTTAATTTCATAATTTATTGTGAAATTATTTTTGAGGTAAAGTAATGTGTATAAATAATATATATATATATAAATTATATATATTATTATTAGTGAACAAATCCTAAAGTTTTTAATATCAAAATATTTGATAAGTTTCCTATTAATTAAATATTTAATTAAATTGAATATAATGAGTTAATTAAATATAATAAATTAATTAATATGATTATTAATTAATGTAAATAATGTGAAATATTGATAATAATATTTATTAATCCATTTAGTAATTTAATACTAATGAGTGAGTGTATTTAATTATTTATTTAACCATGGATTGAATAATTAATGTGTAAATTATTAAATTAGCCCAACATGGGTCAATTAGTAGCCCAAGTGAAGAATAATAAAATTTGACAAATTAGTAGCCCAAACAATTTAATAGGAGCCCAATTGGTATTTTAAATAAAGCCCAAAGCTTGAGCCCATTTGGAAATTAATTATGTAAATGATTATTTATTTAAAAAGTAAACATATGACCATTAATTTGGGACAAGGAACCCCATCAGCCGTATGGTGCTAGGAGAGAGAGAATGAATTGATTGAAATTTTATTTTATTTTTTCTTTATTTAATTAAGGTTGCTTGTAAGGTTTTATTTTATTTTATGGACAATACCTCTTTCACCAAACATGTCATGGGTTAACTTTCTTGTGCAAGTATCCAAGTAGGAGCATCATGAATTATAGATATAATTTTTGTATCTAGAAATTTTACAAGTATACTTGAAATTGTAGACATTGCATTTCATTTATTTTTCCAAGTTTCCAAAAGAGAGAGTTGGAGAGAAATAGCTTGGGAGAGTAAGTATTTTGAGAGAGAGCAAGGAGAAGGTAGAGAAAGAGTTCTTGGTTCATGTCTTCAAGTTTCACAACCTATTTTGGAAGAAAAAGGAATATAGTCATTAAAATAAGGTAATGGTTATTTTAAATCTACCTTTGTTTTAAATTAATTAAATTATCATGTTAATATAAACATGTTAATATAGTCAATAATGGGTAGTAGTAATATTTATGTCATGCTTGAGTTTAATATGCTTGGTTTATATTTTGGTATAATTTATATGCTAAAAATATGTGTTTGGTGATGTGTAATCAAATCTCAAAATAATGTCCAAAAATAATTTTTATAAAATTTAGATTTAATGTTATAATATTATAGAACATTAAATAATGAGAAAAGCAAAGTTTGGATAACTCAAAATGGAGTTATACACAAAAAGTTATGATTTGTGGTAGTTTATGTGATGTAAAAATTTTTATAAAAAATTTTTAATATTAAATCATGAAAAATTAATTTTTCATGTTATAAATTGATATTAAGTGATTGGTAATTTTTTTGGATTTTTATTGAGGAGTTAAAGCTTATTTGAAGGTATAATTTTTGTTAAGTGGTGTATTTTCGGTACTGTGGACAATCTTCTTAAAAAAGAAAAAAAATTACTGGTCGCGCATTGCGCGCCAGCAGCTGATTGTGCATAGCGGATCCAATCGACGCCGTTTTGCAATAGAAAAAAAAATTACTCCGCGCGTTACGCGCGGAGGCCGGCTCCGAGTCTCCAAAACGGCACCGTTTTGGGGCCTGTTGGAGTTAGGCTCGCGCAATGCGCGGTAGCAGCTTCCGGTGAAATTACGGATTTGCCCATCCGTTCGGTTTTTCGGCTTATTTACAGAATTGTCATTCTGGATAATTTTAATTAATTTAAATGTTTAAAAATTAATTTAAAATTATAACAAAAATAATAATAATACAAAAATGATATGTAGGTATTTAATATTATATTTTCCAAATATAATAAGTATATAGGATTAATATTTAAATGTTGTAAATATTAATCTAGTTAGTTTAATATTATATTTTTTAAATATAATAAGTATTTAGGATTAATATTTAAATGTTTTAAATATTAATCTAGTTAGTTTAATATTATATTTTTCAAATATAATAAGTATTTAGGATTAATATTTTAAATATTAATCTAGTTAGTTTAATATTATATCTTCTGAATTTATGATTAAATTAAGTATTTATTATTTAATTAATATTAAATAATAAACAAGGATGATAAATTAATTAATTACTATTTAATTACTATTAAATAATAATTAAAGACAACTAAGATTGATTGTTTAATTATTTATTATTTGATTAACTTTAAATAATAAATAAATTCAGTTAGTTATTATTTATTATTAAATAATAACTAATGATATTTGAGTATTTACTATATAATTGTATTATTTATTATTTAATTTACTTTAAATAATAAATGAATCTAGGTAGTTAGTTATTATTTATTATTAAATAAAACATAAAGATATTCGATTATTTTTAATATGATATAATTATTTATTATTTGATTAACTTTAAATAATAAATAAATCTAGTAAGTTATTATTTACTATTAAATAATAACTAAAAGTAGTTAATTACTTACTATTTAATTAATATTAAATAGTAATTAAATGAAATAAAGAAAATGTCTTTTAACTCTTTTGTTTAAACAATTATAATAAATTGTTTAATAGTTTAATAAGTGTCCAACACTTAAGAAAAATATTTTTTAATTTATTAAATTATTAACCTAATTTGATTGAGGGTCTATAAAGTTAATAATATTGTTTTGACTGATGTAAATTATGTGTTAGTACTTATGTGTGGTAGATAAGTTTCTTAATGAGCGTATAGTTGTACAAATACGCTGTACTAATTATTAGACCAACTTTACTAATGTTAGGTCTTTCAAAGCCAGTTAGTTAAAGCTAGACATTAATTGTAGCTGAGCAGACAGACAAGTTTCCTAAACCCTACTCAATTTATATTCGAGTAGGATATATTATTTTATTGTTCAAGTTCCTAACTCAACCTCAAGTTATTATGTTTCAAGCATGCTATGGTTTAATTCTGTATAATTATTTCACCTCTTTAAATTGTTGATTCGCACATAGTGCTTGTTGCATGTGTTCATCAGGTATGAAAGGCTGATCACCTTCATTACCATAAGGTTCAGTTAAATTTATTCATGATCATTATTGACACTCAAAATTAATTAATTCAGTCATTCAATTATTGAAATTATGACTCGTACTCTTTCACAATTTTTATAGTGTTGAAAATCCAAAAGCTTATTCTTTCTTTCAATCATGATATATAGTTATCGTATTTAAACTTGCTGAGCAAAGTCGTTGCTCACTCTTGCTATATCATGATAACAAATTTCAGAATAATACGAATGTCCGAGTAGAGACGGAGACAGAAGCAAAAGACAAGATTATAGTGTTATGCATTATAACTAAATTGTTATATGATGTAAGTAATTTTGTAAACCTTTTTATGAATCTAAAGGTATATATGTAAGTTAAGGTTAGAACCTTGGAAAATATTGTAGAATAAACAATTTATGTTTATATATTCCGCATTAGTTATAGAACGTGTATAAAGATGATGTATCGTGACGTACCAAGTCTAGGATTAAAGGAACTCGGATTTGGGGTCGTTACAGGACCCATCATATTTATTTGTAGAAATAACAACTCCCATTCTTTCCCATTTCAAACTATCCCTATATTCTTTCGCTTACTTGAAATTGAATGGAGGATAATATTGTTAATAATATTGTTTTGACTGATGTAAATTATGTGTTAGTACTTATGTGTGGTAGATAAGTTTCTTAATGAGCGTATAGTTGTACAAATACGCTGTACTAATTATTAGACCAACTTTACTAATGTTAGGTCTTTCAAAGCCAGTTAGTTAAAGCTAGACATTAATTGTAGCTGAGCAGACAGACAAGTTTCCTAAACCCTACTCAATTTATATTCGAGTAGGATATATTATTTTATTGTTCAAGTTCCTAACTCAACCTCAAGTTATTATGTTTCAAGCATGCTATGGTTTAATTCTGTATAATTATTTCACCTCTTTAAATTGTTGATTCGCACATAGTGCTTGTTGCATGTGTTCATCAGGTATGAAAGGCTGATCACCTTCATTACCATAAGGTTCAGTTAAATTTATTCATGATCATTATTGACACTCAAAATTAATTAATTCAGTCATTCAATTATTGAAATTATGACTCGTACTCTTTCACAATTTTTATAGTGTTGAAAATCCAAAAGCTTATTCTTTCTTTCAATCATGATATATAGTTATCGTATTTAAACTTGCTGAGCAAAGTCGTTGCTCACTCTTGCTATATCATGATAACAAATTTCAGAATAATACGAATGTCCGAGTAGAGACGGAGACAGAAGCAAAAGACAAGATTATAGTGTTATGCATTATAACTAAATTGTTATATGATGTAAGTAATTTTGTAAACCTTTTTATGAATCTAAAGGTATATATGTAAGTTAAGGTTAGAACCTTGGAAAATATTGTAGAATAAACAATTTATGTTTATATATTCCGCATTAGTTATAGAACGTGTATAAAGATGATGTATCGTGACGTACCAAGTCTAGGATTAAAGGAACTCGGATTTGGGGTCGTTACAGGACCCATCATATTTATTTGTAGAAATAACAACTCCCATTCTTTCCCATTTCAAACTATCCCTATAGTGTTTTATGTATCCATCTCCCTCTGATTTTGGAGTTGCCAGGGTCCATTCAGGTAGCACATTCGTACAGAGCCACAAATTGATGGAAGGAATTCATTTTTATCTTCTTCCTTTCGTAACTTATATCTAATAATTATCTTCTTTTTTTCATAACTTTGGAGAAAAATATTGAATTTAATGTAACCGATTTCGTAGTAATATACTCTTTGCATAATAAATAATGGTAAATTCTAAATACAAAATGATTGTTGAAAATGTTTATAATGTAATTTAATTAGACGTTCATATAAATAAAAAGGAGTTATTCTTTCGCTTACTTGAAATTGAATGGAGGAGATCCCCTTCCCCCCCCCCCCCCCCCCCCCCCCCCCCCCCATCATCTCTTTTTCTCATACACACCACCTCAGTATTTATTGACGTTGGTGTGACTATTCTAGTAAATTTAAATTATTTGTCAAACCTGTTTATAATTTGTGCCTTTTATTAAATCAAAAATTTAATAGTCATTTTAATTTCTTTCTTTAACTACGTTTGACAACTACTGAAAAATCAGCAATTGGATTTTGTGCATGCCGATGACACATGTAGCAATTTGCCACCAGATTATTCAAGGCCAGAGACCAACTGACCAAGACCTACTACAACTCGGTCCATCCATTAGAACCAAGACAGTACGTCGTCGTTTTGGTATTCAAAATAAATTCTAACCACCAATTTTATTTGTCCCCACGCAAATAGTTTTCAGTTGAGAATTTGATTCTCTCCTCCCCTCCCCTGTTTCTCTCTCTCTCCCCTCTTAACAGAGTCTAAAGAAATGGAGACCTATGCTTTAGCTCTGTCTTCTTCTACCCCATTTCTTAAAACTCATATACTCGTCAACCGAAACCATAAAACTAATAATTACTTTCTGCCTAATTCTTTGAGTTCACTACTCTTTCACTCATGTCGTAGACATACGCTTTCCTCTTTTTCTTCAATTTCAAGCTCAAGCAGTTTAAGTAACAGAGGAAATTCAACACTTTTACTTCCAAAGGATTGGAAAGTCAATTCTGCCTCGGCTTCCGTTCCGGAAAGCTCAGAAGATGAGACAGGAGCAAAACAGAGTGATTGGGTTAGGACTTTGCAACTTGGAGCTATGTTTGGAATCTGGTATTCCTTAAACATCTACTTTAACATCTACAACAAACAGGTAATTAGGCCTTTCTTGAGCTCACTGTTTGGTGTTTTCTGCGGTTTGGAATTTGAGATCTCTCTCCTACTTTCCTGCTCTGCTTTCTCTAGTTCTTGATTACTCTGCCTGACTGGGAAGTTGTTTCTCATATTTTTCACTTTTTGATGTCTCAAAATAATAGTCCACTTTTAAATTCGGGACCCTAAAAAATGGTTGGCAGTCCTGGTTGTACTTGCAGTTATAGTGAGCCCATTTCTCTTTTAAATTTAATGTATGCGATGTTATTATGTTTTGTTGATTTAAGATCGAACATGGCAAACAATCTCACAGAAATTCAAGAAGAACGGAAAAATAAATGAGATGATATATACAAGTTCATCAAATTGTGATATATTTATATATGTGTCTCACACACCATACAATGATTTAGTACTTTTATAATATGTTATAACATGAGCTTAAACCAACGTTTGTCATAACCAAAACTGGGCTGCTAATTAAATCCCCAACTAGCGGCTATTGGTTGGACCTACAGAATTAGGAATAAGGATTATTTAAGTAAAATCTACTAATTTATTTATAGCATTTTCCGCTAGAACAATTACTATTGGAGTTGTTATAATAACTGTATTATATATCGACAGGTTTTGAAGGTCTTTCCATTCCCAGCAACATTAACTGCATTTCAATTTGCCTGTGGGACGGTGCTGATTTTCATAATGTGGGGATTTAATCTTCATTCCAGACCAAAGCTTAGCAGATCACAGGTGGGTTTCTTAGTTTCTGTTATGTTCACAAGAATATTAATAGTTTTGTTTTTCGTAATATTACGCGATAAATGTGACATGTTTCTTCTTGATATTTAAATTTCCAGGTTGCGCCAATCCTGACACTAGCTTTGGTTCATACAATCGGGAATGTCTTGACCAACATTAGTCTTGGAAAAGTTGCTGTTTCGTTCACTCACACAATTAAAGCTATGGAGCCCTTTTGCACTGTTCTTTTTTCTGTCCTGTTCTTGGCTGAGGTTTGTATTCAATTATTTGACCTTCATGCTGAATTGCTGATCAATAAATACAGAAATAGATAATAATAAGATGGCCAATAAAACTATTACATGTTCCTAGGGTCCTTAACTATCTAATCTAGTTGTGTGCTTAAAATTCTTAGTTCGAACTTCGTATCCTATAAAAGAAAATTCTTCTTTTATTTATTCATATATTTTCCCCCCTAAACTACGAAAAGTTATACTAGAGCACGATTTATAGTTCTCTGACATTGTTTGATAATCTTTATCATTAAGGCCATTTGACTTTCAGTTTTTGATGCACCTGTGCAAGGCAGAGGCCCACACTCTGGGTAGTTTCTTCCCTTGTACCAATTGTAGGTGGTGTGGCGTTGGCATCATTAACCGAGGCTTCTTTTAACTGGTACTACTACATTCCACAACTATTTCATCAAGAAACCCACCCCAAATCCTGACAAAGTATTTTTTTTTTTTGGGTACAGGATAGGTTTTAGTAGTGCAATGGCTTCCAATTTCACCAACCAATCACGTAATGTACTTAGCAAAAAATTCATGATCCGGAAAGAGGTTCGTTCCTTAATCTATTACGAGTTTTACTTTTTGTGAAGTTCCTCGTGGTGTATCTTTGCAGCAGCTACTATATTTGGTATTCTTTTGTTGTTTGATGCACATTACTTTTCTTATCAAGCAAGATCATTTAGCTGATAAGTTGTATTAGCCTTTCAATTTATAGTAGTTTTAGAGTATTTTTCTGATTAAATAAGACCTATGACCGTATTGTATCTTGAACAGGAAGGTTTGGACAATATAAATCTCTTCTCAATCATAACGATCATTTCTTTCAGTCTGCTGGTACCTACTGCGATTCTCATGGAAGGCTTCAAGTTTACTCCGTCATACCTGCAGCACTACACTGTAAGAACATTTTATATTAGAAGCAAGAGAATTCATGAATTTGATATAATCATGATTTTGTATATCTTGGTCCAGGCAAGGCAGGGGTTAAATCTAAGAGATTTGTGTCTAAAAATTGTTCTAAGTGGATTCTGCTTCCATAGTTATCAACAGGTGAGATTTCCCACATATTATATGTGATTTTGTTTACCAAGTCCCACAGGATTTGCTCACTTGTCTATAGCCCTCCCCACCCCTTCTCCCCTGTGGCTAGCTAGCGGCGTTTGGCTTTGCTTTATTGTGGATGGTTGGTTTCTTAAGCATAGTAATCAAGGCAACTTTTAATCCAATTCATTGTAGATCACTCAAAAATTTCATTTTTTTATTTTGGAACTATGATTGTCCGAGCCTCTTGTGTATGGCAGGTTTCATATATGATCCTACAAATGGTATCAGCAGTGACACATGCAGTGGGAAATTGTGTGAAAAGAGTGGTGGTGATTGTGTCATCAGTTATTTTCTTCCAATCACCAGTCTCACCTATAAACTCCCTTGGTAAATTTCCCATTTTTATCTATCTGCCTATGCTTTATTCTATATAAAATGCTTCTAGTTATAGCTTGAGACCAATGCATATAAGTACCTCTCTTTGATTAACATCTTGATTCTTGGGTGAGAATTAGCATGGTGAGCTTGGATTTCAGGAACCGGATTAGCTCTTGCTGGTGTTTTCCTTTACTCGAGAGCAAAGCAAATGAAGCCTACGCCAAAAGTTGCTTGAATTGTAATATGAATAGCATATGTCCTCCTCCCCCCCAACTAACTTTGCATTACCACCCGTAAATGTGCTAGTTCTGATTTTGCAATTTGGTTTCCTAAATATTCGAAAATGTTTCAATATTAGACAAAGACTGATGCGAATACTCAAAATATAATTTATTATAACATTACCTGTCGTGCTGCCGTGTGTAATTTGCAGATTATTGCGCATGCACTAAGTGGCTAGCCCATTGCATACTTGCCAATGGGGTCATTATGAGGAGTAACTTAGTATAGTCACTAGATGGCTTATGGGGTCAATTAACAAAAGGAAAAATATAAATTTACAAAAATCGGTGATAAAATAGATGATAAAAAGTATTTTAATTATTAAAAAATGAGGTTTGACACGAAAATCAGTATCAAGTCTAACTTTTTAATAGTTGAGATAGATATAGTGTGTGATTTTGTGTTTAATTTTTGTGTATGTAGTAGAAGTGTCCTTAACAAAATTTGAGGAAAAAATTAATATATGGTCAATGATAACTAGCTGTTAAAAGCAACCATAAGTCGATGGAAGCAAAAGATTTCATTATAAAGGGAATTTGGTCCTCTTTCGATTTTTATCTATGGGTGAAGTCTACTTGTTTGTTGGATATATATATAGTTCAAAACGTCAACCTAAATACTGAAAATTGATCAGAATGAAACTTATATATTTTCTTCATGTAACATATTGTAGGTTCCAACAAACAAGCATAGGGGTTATGAGGCAAAATATAAAATAAAATAAAAGCAGCAAGCGACTGGAAATCCTACAAAAATGTTATGGCCAATTACTTTAAATAGTGCTATTTTTAAAATAATAATAATTAAAAAAAAAAAAAAAAAAAAACCATACTAAAGTACTGAGCTCACCATCTTCCCTTCTCTTGCAAAATGCTTCATGCACTGCGATTTCACATACCTTCTCTAAATCAAATTAATGATTTCACTCAAACAATAATAACCCTAAACACATAAAAACGGATCCGATTACAGAAAATTAACTTTGGTCAATGCACAATTTTAGACTACATACTTTTATATATATTAACAGTGCATTAATAGAAGTAAAATTTAATCCAAAAAACTCATCACTTTGTAACTTAATGATATAGTACTCTTTAAGTTTAAGGAACTAGAAAACCAATGACTACAAACTAATCTACCTAATTAAAAATCTAAAGAGTCCTTCTACACTTATCTACTTTTCTTACCCACATAAAAGACAAATGAGTGTGGCTTCACCTCATTTCATTTTATCTTTAACGCAAATGAGTAGGTCACACTCATTTGTCTTATATGTGGATAAGAAAAGTGGGTACGTCTAGAATTTTCTAAATCTAAAACCAAGTTAACAAACTCAATCCCTTAAGAATTAAGAAACTAACTAGTTCAAACAATAAAACCAATAATGCAAAACCATGTAATTAAAGAAACTCAATCCCTTGAGAAGAAGCTAGCTGTAGGTTCAAACATTAAAACCAATGTTTCATAAGGTAATTCACTTAAAAAAGAAACATGCAAACACCAAAATATTAGTAATAATAACTAAAAAACAAGTCCAAACAGAATCTCAAGCTAGCTGCATGCTGCACGCAGTTACCACTGAAAGAGCATCTCCAGAAAACTCATGTCCTTCCCCATGTCGAACTCATCATCCATTAACGGCACCTGCAACTGCTGCTGCTGAAATTGATCATACTCCAAATTAACATCATTAGTCCCAAAATCAAGTGCCTCGGGCCACATTTTTGCACCAAAGTTCATGTCCAGTCGTCCCATTCCATTATGATCATCATTCCCGTGCCCATAATTAGTTGGGTAGACTACTTGCTGAGGCTCAAACTCTGATAATGAGCCCTCAACGATCACATTTGCAGTAGTAGTGTTGGAATTGACAGTATTGTCCTCCTCCTGTGAAGTTGAAAGGACAGTGGCCTGGATGTAGTTTTGGAGGAGAGTGTTGTATTTTGGATTTGTGCCATTATTTCGGAACGAAGAGAGCTGCCTTCTTTTGGTTGCGTTCCAGTGATTTTTGATAGTGTTTTCGCTCCGTCCGGGCAGCTTTTTAGCGATTTCTGCCCACCGGTTTCCCAGTTTCTTGTGAGCCTCGATCAGCAGTATGTCCTCCTCCTTAGTCCATGCATCTTTCTGCAATATATACTTTCACAATTGTAATCGGAACATATGGTACTCCCTTGCTACAAAATTAGAGATATTTTTTTTTTTATGTTTTTTTTATAAATTAAAGACACATTTTTATTAATTTTATTATAAGATAACATAATGCTCTAGAAAAAATAAAATACTCGTTTATAAAATATATTTATAATTTTGAAATGTATACGATTAATAATACAATAATTGTTGGAAGTACATATTATAATATCATGTAGCTAGGTAATAATAGATAGTATAAAGAGTAGTTTGTGTATTGCAATGGTAATAAAATAATGTTAAGGTGAACCTAGTCATAATAATTCATTACAAACAATTAATCATAGTTGTAAAATTCAGATTGGATCGGCGGTTGAACCTATTAAAACTAGAATCGGTTGACACTCTAGTTCGATTTAGCTCAGTGCACCGATTTTGGTCAAAACCCGGATTGAATATGTTGACCATCGATCGAATCGATAGTTCAGCCGATAAAACCAGTTAAGTTGACCCAGTGAACCGATTTTTTAATAATTTTTTGGTACAAAATATTTTTTTTTTAAAAATTAAATATTTTTAGTAATATTTTAACATAATTTTACTATATTTTATATTACAAAAAAATAAATATTTTAAAATTTTATTAATTATTAATAATATACTTTTTATGTATTTATAACATCACCAATTCAATAACGGTTCGACCGCTGGTTAAATCAATAATCCATCCACCCAATACCTTTTCCGATTCAAGTCTAAAAATCATGCAATTAACCATGTCGTTTTGTATCCGTGTTCAATAACTAGCATTAATTATTTGCATAGAATATATAGAACAAAAGATTGCGTAAAAATCGGATAAAAAATGAGAGAAAATAGAAAGTAGGACCTATCATTCGTTTAAACCTCTTTATTGATATATAATATATGGGTCCTATCATTTGTACATAATTATTTGTATATAGTTTGCGCACATAGAATTATTTTAAATCACATAAATTCAACATATATACAATAAATGTACCGATAAAAGAAAATATACAATAAATGTAGAAATTAATTAATTGTAGAAAAAGATATATATATATGATAAAAATATATGTATACAGCTGTGTAATGCACGGTCGGCTATGACGATGATTTTTTTAGGCTATAGTCATAGCTATTTTTGGTTTATGACGACGGTTGAACCGACGACATAATCTAAAAAAATCGTCATCATGGTCGACCGTGCATTACACAACTGTGTACCTCTATATTCTCATATATATATATATATATATATATATATATATATATATATATATATATATATGCATTTTGACTGGACTTAGCTACAACTATTAGACAATCTTTGGACCACATTAATCTTAATGTCACTTGACTACGCGTTTTGGCGATATTTAAAAATATAAATATATCAGGGATTTATATATACTCCTATGCCATGCAAACTTTTGTCTTTTTTCATTTATTTTTTTGGTGCTATTTATTAAAAACAGATTACCATTAATTTTTTTTGGTCTTTTGGGTTGGGTGAGATGGTGAGACTGTGAACTTTAGGCAATACTCGAGTAAAAATTTGCATGTACAAAATCATAGATGCATTTTAATTAAGAATGCTTATGGAGCGAACATAATTTAGAAAATTTCTATATGTATTGACACACACGTAAAAGATATTTCGAAATGCATATACTTTAAAAAAAATTGAAATGAAAAAATATAAGAATAAATTATGCACGCGCGCACACACATTATATAGAATCACACAGATAAGCATATAGATAAAATTCTTCCACACAAAAATAAAAAAGACAATAATAATATAGCGGTATTAATATCACAAATTAAATTTAGGTAATGCAATCAATTTCTCATTTTAGAGAAATATTAGCATATAAAAGGAAATTCGAAGTTTAAACATTAATGACAATATTATCATTAAAAAAAAGAGTAATTAATAATATCAATTTTTTGTGTAAAAAATAATAAACAAATCACAAGAATAAAAAACAGTAGAATAGATCATAAATTAAAAGGAAAGGAAAGGAAAATTAACCTTAATATTTGGCCTCAAATGGTTATGCCACCTCTCCCTGCACTGCTTCCCTAACCTCCCCGGAAGCATCTTAGCAATGTGGCACCACTTCCTGTTTCCATGCTGCTCTACCAATTCGACCAACAATCTGCGGAACACATAATTCAGGTGCTTAAATAATTTCCACCGAACATGTAAATAAATAATCACGAGAATTAATTAGGGAATTAATATATAAGAATAAAAAAATAATAGGAAAAATTAATTAATTAATACCGATCCTCTTCTCGACTCCATTGACCTTTAGTAACATTGAACTCTGTACTGCTAGCTTTATATTTCCTTTTCATCTGCATCTTATCATTTTGGTCATGCCCCTTGTCTGCAGTAATGCATGAATCTGTGGATGAATCCATACCTTGAAAACTTATCAGCGGTTGCGAATGATTAACATTCTGATCATGCATCTCCATTCTTTGGAACTCCGATGCTGCTTTTGAATTAGGAAAATTGATCAGGCCATCCCCATGCAAAAATTGAATTCCACCATTTGATAAGTTGTTGCTGGAATGGTTATTAGCGGCAGCAGCGGAAGCTTGAATTGGATCATCATAAAAAGGGGAAGGGTGGGTATAAACAAGTTTAGAAAAAGGATTTGATGAGGACCCTTCTATAGTAAATTGATCAAAAACTGGAAATCTCAAGTTGTTAGCTGAATTATTAAAAGTATTTTCTTTAGGAAACCCATGATCAACCATGGAATGAAAATCGAGATTCTCTTTGAAGTTTGCTGTAAACTCCATGAAGAGATCAAGAGAAAGAAAATGATCAGGGTGGTGGTGGTGGTGTTTCTCAAATATTTGGACTATGGTATCATGGGTGGATGGGTGGGTGGGAGTGGGATTTATACACTAGTGAAGAGGCTGAAGGATGATTTGGGCCGAGTGATTGTGACCGTAGATTTGTGGTCTAATCCAACCATCGAGAGTAATAGTTGAAGTTACGGTTAAACTTCTCTTCTTAGCATCGTCAAAGTGAGAGGTTGAAAATACAATGATTAGGTGGTTTTACAGGTTTGTCTTTATTAGAATAAGCATTAGATATACATAATCTTTTCTCAGACAGCTAAATGACACGTGGTCGTCATATTTTTTTTTCTTTCCCTAACTTTATAATGCTACTTATTATTTTTATGTGGTGGCTTGATTAATATCTGATCGAATTTAATTGTAGGTTTCATTCTTTGGGCTCAGCAGCAACTAATAAGTACAGATTAATTTGTCTTTATACGAAGTGTGAGATAGGATTATATCGATATTAAATATTAACGTATATAAATATATATAATAAAAGAAAGTAAAGAAAAAATCTGTTCATTATTTTTCTATTTTAAAATTTATAATTAGTTACTACTTATACTCTACATTAAATTAATCGATATATAAATTATTACTTTTTAAGACAAATTACTTTAGAAATATTATATATGAAGTATTTCTTTCTCCCTTTTATTTGGTCAAGCGGCAAAAATTACCAAACTAAAAACGAATTTAAATAATAGTTAGGAAACTTACTGTAAGCTCTCTTTTGAAGTATCACATATGGGACAGATTGATTTGTTTATGAATAAGGAAGGGAAGAATTATTTAAAATTTCATTTGGGAGGGAGTCCAACTTTCAAGCCTATTTTTTTGTTTTGTATCAAATTACATTTATATAACAAGAAGAAGTGTGTCTCTTATCTCTAAGGTACTTGAAATGGGAATTAATATTTTCACAAAAAAAATTAATATTTTTATAATGTCTCACTTATATAAGACAGATCTCACTTACTATTCATGTGAGGAGAGTTTTGTGAAAATATCAATTCTCATTTGAAATGTTTTACTTTTTAAGCCAAAACTTATATAAAAAACCTAGCAACCCTTGGGATTAGCAACTAACAAGTAGTAAAAAATATCATAACTAAATATGAAATTTCTAATATAATATTATTAAAAGGTGAACAAACAAATTGAATTCAAGGTAGAAAAAAAATGTAAGAAAAAATAAATCAATTAAAAGCTATAGCATATCATATTATTCTTATGTTTAAGCTACGATTATACATTTCTAACCGATCGAGTCTTTAATTGTTAAAGTTCGATAATTAGTTCAAAAAATATGAATTAATTAGAAAAGAGAAAACGAATCTCTAAAATATCGAATTTAATTGAATTCTAACCAAATTAATTAATTATGTCACTTGTTCTTTAAAAGTTTGTAATACTAAAATGAAGCTTAAAAATTTATTTTGAAATGGCTAATTAATATTTGAGATGATAATAATAGCTTCTTCATCTCTAAATATTATTGTTAGCCGTTAGAACGGAGTTAGTTGGTGATAATTAAAATTCTAAGCTCTTTTAGCACACAAACTCAAATATCGAGGGAAAATCTTATTTCAGTTGCAATGCATGCATGATCAAAGTTCGAGCAAGTTTCTATTGAGCCAAACACCAAACTATTTACGAGCAAGAAAACTTAATAATTATATTCACGTGGACGTATCATTTTCATTTTTTGATATCTTAGTATGATTTTTTCACAAAATTCTTGTCATAGTAATGAGGTTTTGAGCTTTATACCACAACTCTACAATCTTAGAAGCCAAGCAAGGGTCCAAACCACTTTTGTTTATTCCCGAGCGGGCTGATACACGTCAAAAACAGCAGATTAGGGGATGGGGTTTCGCATATTAGTATAGCCGCTTACAAAAAAATATTTTTCGAAGATGGCCTTTTTGGGGTTTAAATCCTCTCTAGCTAAATTATGTTTCTCTGTGTCGAAATTTATAAAGATAATTTTTAAAATTTATGTGTCGAAATTTATAAAGACGATTTTTAAAATCTATGACGACGTGTCATCATAGTCTATTTTTTTATAAAATTACGTCAATAGGACATACCGTCGCCACAAATTCTAAAAACCGTCGCGATAGATCAAAACAAAGAATTTTGATTACATAAAATCTCATGCCACCTCCTTGGCTGTGCTTAGCCGCTTTTGGGTACCAAATCTAATACTCCATCCATTCTAAATTATATGATTGATATTAATTTTTAAAATTTAATTTAAAATATTTTTAAACTTAAAATTGTGATAACTCATTAAAATTTATGAAATAATAAAATTTAAAATGAATAATACTTTTTAAATAATTTACGATATTAATTAAAAATAAAAAAAATTATATCAATTTTGAATTTAAAATTTTGTAAATTTAACTTAAAAATTTGATCAGATAATATGAACGCAGAGGTTTAAAAATGAAAAGAACAAGAAATGACCATACGGAGAAAATTTAACTTAAATGTATCATTAAAAAAAGACTGAAACAATTTCAACCAGTGAATCATGTCCGGTAGGAATTTTACACATCTTGCACAACAAAAATCTGTTATACACACCATTCCTCCGCCAATAGTATAATGAATTCCTAGCTTTCACCTAGAAATTTCCTATATCTAGAAACATACAGGGCATTATATAATATAATAGCAACATAAACCATCACAAAAGGTGTTTTCATGTTCTCTCTTTATCCTGATGAAGTCGTCTAAATGTTTCAACCGTTTATCAGCACTTTAGCCAAAGTCTTTAGGCCTTGTAACATGCCCACCTTACTACTACAAGTCTACAACACTAATGTTCAAACAACAAAAGATGAGAATTTCACCGTCAGCCCTAAAAGATCCCACAGAGCAATGTTTATGAAAAAAGCAGAAAGAAAATTCTCTTATGCTGCTTGAAAAAGTCCTGGTGTGTATTATACTGACCCTCATTCATCAGCTGGAATCATACCTTCCTCCACTTCATCCCCTCGTCCAGCTCGGGGTGACAACCGCTGATTTCTGAGTGGTGGAGGTGATCTACCCGAGCCCAACATGGCTTTATGGAAACTGCGCCCTGGAGAGCGTTCACGTGCTGGTGGAGCCCTGTCAAAACGGTCAACACTTCGGCTGCGACTGCGGCTTCTTCCCCGGCGGTCACCCCATCCTGAACCACCCCTATGAGGGCTTCTACTACGGCTCCGCTTCACCGGACCACGAACCATGCTGTCATGTAAGCTCTTGGCATGAAAGCTTCCTGGAGCACTCACATCATAGCTGCGGGAATGCCTATCACTACACAGCAAAGGGAATAATCAAAACCTAATCCATGAAATAATATAATTCTATTTTCATTATTCATTAACATTATGTCATGACATTGAAAATAAAGACATGGCAAACTTTTAGCAAGTGCAGACCAAATTAATCATGTGAGGTTATTCTTAACAAATGAAATTGCAGAATTCAAAAAAACATACCGAAGGGACCATCAAACCCACTCTGTGCCAACACGTGTATTTTTCCTCTCTCAAAACAACTAATCATCAACATAAATGTGCCTACATACCTGTCACGTGACTCGCGATCAGAACCACGGCCCCAACCAACCCTTGCCACATCCCTTCCACCATATCCTGAATCATAATGTCCACCACGGCCTCCATCACGCCCGGCAGGACCAGAACCCCATTGACGCCTAGACCTCCCAAACCCACCACCACGTGAAGCCATATCTCGAATTTCATTAGGAACTCGTTGATTTGCACCTTCCAAGACTTTAATGAGATCTGAAGCATGCTTTGCATCCTGATCACTGAAAAACGTATAAGCCACTCCAGTGGCACCAGCCCTACCAGTCCTCCCAATCCTGTGAACATAATCCTCTACCCCCGTAGGGAAGTCATAGTTGACCACCACCCTGAGGAAGATAAGAAGAACTACGGCTCATTACACAATTTAAACTAGAGTATTAGGAGCTAATAAACAGATAACAGAGGACTTTCATTTGCAAGTTTAATCTAATTTTTAGAAAATTAAACATATTACGCAATGATTTACTTGGAAAATTTACTGAGGAATCACCAACCTTATATCTTTGATGTCCAATCCACGAGCTGCAACATCAGTAGCTACAAGAACTGGAGATCTCCCTGTGCGAAACTGGTTCAACACATAGTCTCTCTCACCTTGAGATTTGTCTCCATGAATGGCTGCAGTTCCAAACTGACGGCTTAGGTTACGTGAAAGCTGATCACACATCTTCTTGGTGGAACAAAAAATAAGGATTTTAGATCCTGGTTCTTGAGATCTCAATATCTGCTCTACCCGTCTTTGCTTTTCCATTGATGAGACGATTTCTACATACTGCAAGCAACGAACTGATTACTTTTACTTAAAAAAATGGAATATGTATGAAATATTGGGGAGGAAATAACTTGACTCGCACCTGGGTGATAGACTTGTTTGCAACAAGTTCATCAACATTTCCAATGTTAACTTGAACTGGATTAACTAATAAATCAGCAGCAATTTTCCGAACCTCCTTCGGCCATGTTGCAGTATACATTAGGGTCTGCCGGCGAGCAGGTACCTCCTTCACAATCTTTCTAATCTGTGGCTCAAAGCCCATGTCCAGCATGCGGTCTGCCTCATCCAGGACCAAGTATGAAACTTGGCTGAGGCTCACTCTTCTCATTTCCAGTATATCATTCAAACGGCCAGGAGTGGCAACCACAATATCCATTCCTCTGTCCAAATCTCTCAGTTGGGGACCCTTAGGTGCTCCTCCATACAAACACTTAAAAAAGGAAAGAGAGGGGGGGGGCGCAAATATCAGCAGAAAGAATCTTACACAAATGAGTTTTTTTATCATTCATAAACTACAATCATACATATTGAAAAGTTTATGCAATGTCATTATGATATTTTTTTATAAAAAAATTGTTAGATCTTAATATGTAATATCTCACATAGAAACTAGCTAATTAATTCCTTCATAAAGAATACCTACAACTCTCTAGCGGAGTATGAAGCGAGTAATATCAAAAATATACAATTAATTTACTTGATATTATGAATTTCTAACAACATTCTCTAGTTAAATAAGCTTAATGATTAAATGAGCCAAGTAGCTCAAAAGTCATCAACTGACAGGAGCTTGGCTAAAAAAATTTAAGCCCAAGCTGGATCATATTAAGCACAACAAGCTAGACAAGCAAAAGATCCACTCCACTGTTTACCAGCTTGGGAAAAATCAATAACAACAGATAACCAAACAGCAAGTCAAGTCAAAGGTTATTCAAGGAGCAGTAATATATATAGCATTATGTATTGATTTCATTATTGAAAATTCAATCAGCAACTTAAAAATCATCTTACTGTGCAAGATATTTTTGCTGATCTCCCAAACTTCACAGCTTCATTTTGTATTTGCATCGCCAACTCTCTCGTTGGTGACAAGACCAAAACAGTTGGACCCAATTGAGGATTTTTACGAGTTCGTTTAAGATGCATAAAGCCTGGAATCAAGTAACCCAAAGTTTTCCCTGAACCAGTCTTCGCAATGGCTACTATGTCGCGACTTTGAAGAGCAATAGGCCATGATTGTGCCTGTATTGGAGTAGGGGCAGAGAACCCAGCCTGGTGTAACTGAAAAGCAAAAAAACAAAAAAGCAACACCCATAAGCAGAGGTAACAGCTTCAAGACTTCTGAATTGATCTCTTCTTAGACTAATGGAGTGGCTAATGCAAAAAGAAGCACCATCCCCCATTGAACTGGCAGCCAATGCTTGCTGAAACAAGCTAGAGCAGGAGGCCTCTTCTGATCGGACCAAATGGCAGACTGAATCATCACCAACGGCAGCCCCGCCACGAACTTGGGAGATTCGGAAAGCCCTCCATAATTGGTCCACCATTTAAGGGCGCTCCAAATTTATGCAAGCCCCCAAGAGAAGACGGCAGCACAGTGTACGACATTTAGCTCCTCGGAGCAAATATCGCACCTGCGACAAAAAGTAACAATGGAAAAATGAACATGAGTCTGAAGTTCAATGATGGATCTCCAGCAATCACAGAACTTCATACAGAAACAGTCATAACTACATACTCTTCAGCAAACTTAGACAGGTTTTTCTCTACGCGCCAGACAGATTCAAAATGACCAAAGAAATCCATACCTCTCTAAGAATCTCTGAAGGTAAGCCAGTTTCTTCAAATGACGTGAAAGGTGTGGGCAAACTGTCTCCCTAATAAAAAAAACAACTGTCAGCACTCACAATAAAATAATAAACATATATAATATGGTAAATGAGATGTAAGTAGATGTTTGCATTAACTATGTGCGGAAGAGAAATAAGATGGAATCCTGTAATACAAGGTGACAATTGACATTATAAAAGCAACCAAAGGACTAGAGCACAATTCCACCAATAATTCATTTGGAAGTATATAACAGAGATTCCAAAGGAAGCTAAAAACTCTCTTACTTCTATTTGCAATGTGAAAAAAATTGTACTAAACTTTGACCAATGAGTACACAAGATATTCCACCTGATGCACGCAATGCCCCAACCACACAAACCGTGTAAAATGCAATTGGTAACAAATGGAATCTAAAATCTTTTATGTACTTACAGTTACAGTAATTTCATGTCGGTGACAATATGACTCAGCAGATAGACCACTTCCCACAGCTGATGATCCATGACCTCGGCCAGATGATCCTCCCTTTACAGCACCAACCAATCCATTTGGAATATTGTTTGAATGATCTGCTCCAACCCTGCCATTCTATAATTTTATAAAACAACTAAGATTAATTCATCATGAAGAGAATGTGAAGAAATAGAATAGAAAAAAAACTTATGAATCATGGTAATCCGCCAATCAAAATAAGAATTTGAATCATATTACAATACATAAGCCACTGTCTCACATGCACTTACTAGACTTACCGTTATTACACATGAAGATTTAAAACTCATTATGACAAAAAGAATGCTAAATACTGAAGGGAAATATTGTGCATAAGTAGCTTTTAAATATGAAAACTAAATTTAAGGGCACACTTCCCAACTGCAATCACAAAATAATCGGCATTCATTTAAAAATCAGTATTACTTATTTTCACAAGCCACTGTATAACCTATGACATGTATAATAATACAATAAACAATAGATAAACACAGAAATAGTAAGAACACTCAAGATTTATGGTAACAGAAAGCAAAATTCTCCCTATGCCCAACATAGATTGTCACTTTTGATCACTATTTTTACCTCTCAAAATTATCATCACTCATTCAAAAGTTAAATGAAACCAAAGACTACACCAAAAGTGACGATCTTTGAGGGGAGGAAGTACTAGGGAGTGAACTTTAGTCATAAATGCCTGCCTGCATATGGTATGTAAAAGCATACAAGCATTTCAGTTGCAAATAGACCTAACAAGAAACTACTAAAAATTTCAACCCAAGCTACAAATCATATGGAAAGTGAAGCTCTTTATAATCATATTTTTCTACTTAACTTGTGCATCATGCAAACAATGGCACATATACGTATGGTGAGGATTTTCACTTACAATCTGATCTTTGACACACATCTACTTCTACCATAATATGGCAGATGCAGCGATATTACTAGAAGCTTTGAGTATCAAGGTCAGCCAATAACAATATCAAAAGAATAAATAGAAACACCAAAAGACAGGTCAAACAAACACCTGATAATTCCTTGCTCCAGATTCAAGCTTCAATCCACCATTGCTGCCTCTTGTATATCTATCGTCATCATCATTGGTACTATTATCACGATGTAGCCCCTGTGAAGATTGTTGAACTTGAACTGATGAGCTTATGGACACTGAAGGAGACTTATGCGGTGGAACTGAGCCTGCTTGTGAAGGACCACCAGGCTTCTCATATTGGGTAACATTGGTCTCTGGATTCCAAAAGTAAAGATATCCAGTATTACCATCAACCAGGCCTCTCCATGGTTTGGGAAGAGTGGGATCTTCAGGCGCATAACGTGGACCAGCAGTAGCTGCCATATCAAAACTTCACAGCCTAGGATCCTACAAAAACAGAAAATGGAATATTAATAAACGATGAGGTTTCAGGTAGAAATGCATAAAAAAAAAACAGGCAGGCTTGTTAACAACAAGGTCAAATCAAAAATATTATACAGTTAATACTTAACAGAATATGTGATTGAAATTTAAACTTTAAGCAGAAAATTAAAGAACAAGAAGTAGAGTAGCCGCAATAGATTACACTCCCCATGTAGTAAAAAGCATATATTACGCCTAACTAACAGAACAAAACTTTCATCTAAATAGGTAAGCAAAGATTCAGATACAGTGCTCGCTCAGTAGAATGGTATGGTGGGATGAAAAAAATCGCCTAAATACTTGTATCTGTAGGAAAGAGTGACACTGGTATTGGTGGTGATAGCGCTTAAAAAGTCAAATAGTGTTCCAAAAATTATATTGATAGCAATTTATAAAGATACTTTGTTAAATATTTAAGTTAATAAAAAACAAAGTTTAAAATGCATCAAATTATAGCTTCTCCCAAAAGCAATGGTTCTAGCAAAAAACAAACAAACAAGATTTAATGCTTTTATTAGGTTACCAAACACACACCCTCCCCACAGGCACAAACAACTCCAGATTCGAAAAGCTAAACTAAATTCACTTCATAATAAGTAACTTACGGATTTTGTTTGTTTCAAAATAAGTTACCCTTAGAAAAGCTGAACAAAAAAGTGTAAAAGCTCTAGCCAGCCATTTGATTTGATGTGTTGATAATCGGCATGTGTAACAAACATAATGTGGGTCATTGTTTAGTAAAGCACATGGACTATACATGGAGTATACAAGGATAAATTGAAAATTAAAGTATATGAAAATTTTAGGAAGCAAAAAAAATTCTTCCTTCATTTGCAAAAAAATAACCAAATGCAGCGCTGGATATGAAACTGGGTAAGTAATAGTCTAAACCAACAAAATTAATTTTTAGAAAAAGAAGTTTCAAACTAAAATAAAACTTGGCAAATATGTGATTAACAAAATTAGAGGGGATTGTTATCTTAAGTTCTTAACTGTTGTTGCCTGCTGGTTCAACAAGGTCATCTCTCAGATGAATAGTAATTGTAGTATGTGACCCCGTACTCACGTTGAAAGGACGGCCCTTGTTTAACTAATAAATTTGCTTACAGAAATAAATTTCCACGTCATAAGAAAAGGAGCAAAAAACATGAATTTTTTCGAGTAAAGGTGGGTGAAAATGCACAAAATCTGAAAACAAAGTCCTCCATGAAGATATAAATACCAAAATATCTAATCTACATACTTCTGGAGTTCCCGACACAACAACATCGTCACAAATATAGATTTCAAGCATGTCCACAAATAATTATCATCAAAAAGCAAAATCCTAAACAGAAAACAAATATCACGCATTAAAGAATAAAAACAAATCTCCAAAAAGCCTAAAGAACAAATGATATACAACAAAACTCGACCTTTAAAAAACTCAAATTGAGGCCTTCAATCAAAAATTAGTAACTCTGATAAGGGATGAACTGAACATATCCGTTCAGATCTGATTAATATCGAAACCCTAAACTGGTTGAATTATATAACGTATAAGGCGGTTGAATTATAACGGATAAGGCGTACCTGACGACGATGTCGCTCAGAAGGTCGAAATTGAGGGCTTAGATAGACCGATAAAGAGAAGCGGCCGCAAATCCTCCACTTCTTTGATGGACTACTTTCTCCTCTCTACTCTCTATAGGTATTGCAAATTGGAAAGAGAGACTTTGCTTCCTAAAGGATGTTGCTTCCTAAAGGATGAGACGGAAGCGCATAAAAGAGAAACAGCGCTATATACTATGCCAATGAAGAAATTAAATCTTATTATTCTATTATAAAAGAATTATTTATTTTAATTTAATATTAATTTATATTATTTAATTTTTTAACGAGAAATTATTAATTTGACAAATTTAAAGAAATAGAACAATTTAATTAATACTGATAACCTTATTAATGCAATTTAAAAGTGTGCTAAAATTGTTAATGTAATGTGTGACTAATGTTATACCCTAGTAGATCTTATGTAAGGAATAGATGAGTTTCAAGTGTTATCAATCCCATTTATTTAGAAAATTAATATTTTTATAAATAAAATTTATTATTTTTATAAGATTTATTTCGTATAAGTGTGAGATATATTTATTATTTATCTAAAATTGTATTGTGAAACTATTAATTCCTTATATTTATGAGGTCATTTGCCTTCAAGGAACAAAGTGAGCACCCACATAGATATATTTTTTCCTTGTAATAGGTAATAGGCAATTCACTTGGGACCCGTTCGGGAATGATTTTTTTTTTATTTATTTAAAATTAAAATTTTAGTAGATTTATAAGTTAAAATTTTAGTAGATTTATAAGTAAAACTGTTCGGCATCACTTTTACTTATAAGTCAGGAATTATAAGTAATAATTGTAGATATATTCGGCTAATAATGACTTATAAGTTAAGTCAAATCTAAAAATTACTAAAATGTCATTTAGTAAGAACATTAAAAAAATAAAATAAGGTATTTATGTCATTTTATAATAGTTGACCGACTTAAAAAATGACTTATAAATCATTTTTTTTAAGCCACAAAAATTTACTTATTTTTTTTTACTTTTTTTTTGAACTTATAAGTAAAAAAAAAATTGATCCCGAACACTTTTTTTGGCTTAACTACTTATAAATTAAATTGACCAAATTCTCGAACAGAATCTTGGACCTAGAGCCTTGTATGCCCCTACCCAGCCCAAACTAAAACCTCCTATTACTCCAAAGGCCTTTCTTACAAAAAATTATATCACGTTTCAGGAGCATAGAATAATACCTTCTTTCTTACTTATTCGGTCATATTTATGCAATGACTCAACTTTATTGTTTGTTCATCCACTCCGACTCCGACTCCTAATATAAATTTGTACATAATTCTCTTAATTTTTTAGGACTAATTTCACTTTTGTGGGCCTCTCTCTGCTCAACCCTAAACCCTTTGCCGTGATAGTAACATTTACAAAGAACAAGTATTTCGTCCCCATGTACATTATACTCAACAAAAAATGTGAGCTGCTTGCATTTTTTTGCGATTTTTTAAAAATTTAGTTTTATTTGTATTTCCTATTTTTTTTAAATATTTTGTTCTTAAGAAAAATCTTTTTAAGCTTCTTACTTTTACTTGAGTTATTATATGATCTATTAAAGAATAAACTAATTTATATGGCTTATAAGAAAAGAAGCAAAAATAAATGACAAACGCATATAAATATTATAATAAAATGTCACTACAATTCTCCTTACCTTCAATTAACAGTAACGCAGAATCTCTACTAAACTGAACATTTATGGAGTAGTGCCCACAAGAAATGTACGTATAAGAGGGGCACAATAATTAAGGCTGTAAAATGATATCCACTCGATTAAAGTTAGATTCAAGGTCGGTTTAAAATATAAATAATTTAAATATAAATAAAATTTAAAGTTCGATAAATTACTCGTATCTCTTCAAATTATAATTTTCATCATATTCACTTAAAAAGTTTAAATAATTCTGGAGATCGTGCCCGACTCAATACTTAAACAAGCGTCAATCAAATCTTATTACAATATATTTAAGTTGATAGTAGTTGATGGTAAAGTTGCATCTCAATGTAACACTGCTAATTCCTTTTATTATTACTGAAACAATTAGCACAAATCAACAAAGAGTGAACATCAACAACATAGAAACAACCCTAATACAGAATTGACATGAACACTGAAACCTAATCCAGTGATCCCAAAAACCTAAAGACAAGCCCAAACCTCAGGCAATTGCAGAAATGCATCCCATTCCATGATTAAATTTCTTTGCAAGAATCGAAATTTGGATTATTATTTTCAAGTCATTGAATATGCATTGGAGGGGGCGGGGAATAAATAAAGGGAATAGGTGTCGGGAAATTCAAATTAGAAACAACTATCTGGCAAAGAAGAAGGCCCCCTTTACAGAAAGCTATTGTTGTTTGCTCATTATACATTTGACCAAGTCTAGAATACGAAAGTAATCATAGAAGAGTGAAGACTGCTTTCCCTCCAGTCCATCCCTGCTCACCCTGTTGCTGCCAGCCAGATTGTTGCATGGGCTCCCGCCAACAACCAAGTCAAATCCGCCAAATGAATTCATCATTTGCTCCAACTTATCGCCATTAAGCTGTTGGACATCAGCAATGTCAATCAGGGTTCCTTTCTGGTTGGTTTGCTCCCACCAACTCCTGACAATATTTCTGTTGACTTCAGAAATTTCCACAGAGACAACGTTCTTTAAAGGGATACCAAGGCGGTGAAGGGCCACCTCTGCACCACCAATCCCAGAGAAAAGTGATAGAAGGTTGATGCCACCAGGAAATAAATCCTTCAACACAGACAGATGGTAGGCCACAGAGTCAACCTGAAAAGAATCTCAATCATGAGCATCATAAAATTTTGAGACTTGTACCTGAACAATTTACCAAGAGAGAAACAGACGACAAACAGCAGACTTCTAATATATTAAATGGAATTTCTCCTTCCGATGAAACTTTCTGAGAGTTTTTATAGATGAAAATGATATTAGAATTGGAAACCTGTAGAAATCTGAACAAGATTGCTTTGTAATAATGATGAAAACAAAATCCTAACTCAACAATCATACAAATCTTAATTCCGGAAAATAAATAAGAGAGATGAAAATAATTTTTGGCTTACAAGTAAATATATGTTGAATGCCGTACAGTTAAGAGTAAATGGATCGATATCTGACTCTCCATGGTCAGATTTTGCCCAACTTCTAGCAATCCCATTACGGAAAGATTATTTTAACAAGGAAAATTGCTGAGAGAAAACAGATTTATAGAGAGAAGAAATGAAGAGAAATTCACCTGGAATGAGTTGCCAAGAGATTTATATCTGTCGGTCCTACTAATACCACCTCCCCTTGTATGGTTCTTTGGGAACCCCAATAGCATTTCCACTTCATCACATTCTAGAGGTGCGACCTTATTCCTTCCGACCCAGACTAGATTCCACTTCCTGCATTCATCAAGGACAAACTTTTGCACGCTCAACGGGGGCTCACCATCCCAATTTTCGAGAGCCTTTCGAATTCTTTCTGTTAGTTTTGCACTTCCAATAGATGTCTGCAAGCAGTTCAATGTTGTTCGTTTATCCCATGAAGGCCACCATCTCCTTGTCAAGGGCAAAGCATCATGTATGTTCCGCGGTGGAAGAGGGACAAGTGGAAATCTATTATTAATTGGAAGGTTATGAATATAGCCTCTTTTCCTTGCAGCAGCACAGAAAAACTTTGAATCAACAAACTCCGGTTGAACATCGTACAAAAACCGAGAAATGGTGTCCCAAACTCCTTTTGGAGCTAGTGCCACGTTCTCATAATAAAAGTAAGGAGGCCCAATGGCTGCCTCTGGGAGATTCCTATGAATTACTGGACACCCATCTGTAGGGACTCCAAACCCTATCATTGGTATTGGAAGACGAATAGTCTCATTATTATCAGTAAGACAAGCCCCCTGTTTTTTCTTTTTCAACAACTCATACTCGTACAATTTCCTCTTTTTGTTACCAGATATATGTCTCGGCTGTTGTGAAGAAAACGCAAAGATAACTTCAATAAACGAAATTGAAAATAGAGAGAATGAGAAATCCCAAGAACAGTAAAAACCTTGCTTTCATCAGGTAGTTCTTGGAAGTAGATGTCTTCGGCCTTCGCCATTTGAGCAGCACATATGAAATCAGTTAGCTCGGCAAGTGAGGCTTCTGGACCTGCAATGTTATGAAGGGAAATTCAAACCGGAAAAGAAGCACACGACTGCTATGACTTATGATATAAAAGATGGCAACAACAAACCTTTTTATATATTGAATATACATATACATATACATATATATATATATATATATATATATATATATATATATATATAAATGCACCTCAGTGAGGACACAACCCATGAGAGGAAGAAGTATAAATATCACCAAAATATATACTTGTCCAAAAGAAGATATCAGAAAATCATAGGAAGTCGCTCCACAGATATTAATGATCATCACAGTTTAGCAGCATAAAAATATTATGTAATCCAGTCAACCTGGACGATCTTGTCAACTGAGGGTTAAATAGCTCTACTGTATAAAAAGGTGTGGTAACCATCTCTCAAGTATCAATGAGCCCATCTGCCATCTCTAGTTCATGAATAAACAAGCTGATATCAGACACTAGGAATTCCTTTCATGTTTTTTGGATGTACTGAAGCTGAAATATTCCTTCCTCATCCAGAAACTACAATTTATTATAGATACCACTCTAGATACCACTCTGCTAACTTGGGTACAACACAAAGCATTCCATACAGATGACAGAGTTGAGTTCATACTGGAGAAACTAGGTATAGCTTCACAAATATTGACAAGAAAAGTATATCATGTTTCTATCAAAATCATTCAGTACAAATTCTTTCCAAAAACCTTTACTGAGTACCAGTGTTACACGTTTCTCTTGGCAAACAAAAATCTATAGTAAAAGTATCAATGGCAAGAAGGATGACAAATATTCAACAGATTAACATAGTACATCGTACAATTATTAGAATGAATGTTGATGCAAGGAAGCAGTACAAGACAAAATAGGATAAACAGCAGAAAGTAAGAAACAAAAGGAAAGCTACAACATTACTAAAATCTTGCAAAATATGATATACCATTCCTAATTAGAAGCAATCAATGAGAAGATAACCGAACCCAAACACTCAACTCATCAGTTCATCTCAACCAACAGTTTTTTACAGCAATATATCTAGGGCAAAATTAGATAGAAGCGGCAACTATAGCAGGATTCCTCACTGAAGACAAAAGCCTTCCGTGATGAATCAACACATACAACCATGCATGAACCTATGTGTTAAACTAGTAGAAACCAACATGATATCATATACGCACCACATCTATCCATAGCAATTGAAGCCTCTTGTACTGTGTACCCCATGTTTGCTAAGGACAAAATGTTTTTCTCCTTGTCAGACAAAGAATTTGTATTTTCCTGCAATGCAAATCAATGTCAAAGACCTATATAACTAAGCAAACAAACAGCACATGCATTGCAAGGAACAGTTGTATGTTACACTGTACTCATTTTTATATTATACAATTTTTTAAAAATAATCTTAGTTTCAGAAATCCTTGGGCAATATTCCCCAGACTTATTACTCTAACTTTTCAGTCTCTTCTGGTGTTTTTATTAGGCACATATTACTAACAAAAATGGTTGTAGTGAAGAAAATTGTCAAATTAATAATAGTATAAAAATAATTGAAGCATGCAGGCATAAAACCACAATTTAAACATCTTACATTGATATAGTAAGGGAAAATGAAGAAGTAAAAGTACAATCCTTCGTAATGAAGCAACAAAGCCTCACAAATTCAATCTCAACTTTGGTACACCTTGGGCCCATGGATTTCCTTTTGACATGTGATGCGCCAATGGCCTTTTGTTTTCAAGTAGAATGAAAAATATAGATTTTCCTTCATAGGCTCCAAAAATTGTTTCTTATTTGGACATCTAGAATTATAAATATATTTAAGTTCATTGATTATGTAGATATTTATTACACACGCACGCATACACACACATATTCCAGCAATTACATAGTTTTTCTTGAAAAGTAGTAATTACTTGAACCTTTACTTTTTATTATTATTTTTTTAATATATAAGGATTACTATTAAGGTACCAAAGCTGGGGCACAAATCCATGTATACATTATGTTTATTCATTGGGTAACCATGCCACGCTTAAGCTTCCAAAAGCTTAAACTTTTTGGTCAGAATATGCTATGTTGTGATTAAAGGCTTCTTCAAGCCATTTTGAGTTTCTGAGATATTTTTGCTGTTTACATTGCTTCTACGATTTGTATACACTCCAGGTGTAGAAGGGCTCCTCTCCCCTGCCCCCTTCTTTTCCCCAACAAGAAAATTATCAATAGAGAATCACCTAAAAGTGGCTCAACTTGTATACACGCATTTTATACACCAAAAACAAAAACCTTGAACCCCCAAACAGCCTAGCTAAAAGAAAAACATTAGATGTCACAGAGTCTGAGGAAAAACTCCTAAACAAAGGCCATGGACCCATACCGATCCAGGACAAAGAAGAAGAAGAGCCCGTGAGAATTGGTTGAACCAATATATAAGACTTTGGAAGCCCAACCCATAAATTATAGTTATATTTTAATTAGGAATTGTGTTTTATTATAGTAGTAGATTTTAATTAGGAGATTGTTTTCTTTTTTAAATTAGGGTTTTTACTTAGTCTCCAAGTATTGAGTTTTCTATTTAAACATTGTAATACTTCATTATTTGACAGATTGAATGAATTGATTTGAGATTAAAGTTGTGTGTTTTTGTGTGTGTTCTTTTACCCATTCTCTACGGGGATAAGTAGTCTTATTCCTTCTTTCCACCTTGTCCTACATCATTTGGTATTAAAGCCAAAATTCCTAATATCTTTTGATTTCACCCAATTCCTCCCTACCCTATCTTTCTGGCTTCTTGGTTTCTTTTCTTCTCTTAATCTTTTTATTCTCGTTCTTTTTTCCAATAAACGCAGCAATTCAGAAGGAACACACAGAGTAGCTGGCGTGAGTCAGCAACGGCAGCCATAACAGCGTCACGGAAGTAACGTCATAGGAATAAAGGCGAGGAGAATGATGTGGAAAGAAAAAGGAAATTCTTTATTATTAATTTTGTATTGTTATTTATGAATAAATATTGGATTATTAATGTAATTATTTAGTAGGATATTCTATAAGAGTTTTATTTTAGTTAAGATTGTTTTATTATAGTAGTAGATTTTAATTAGAAGAGTGTTTTCTCTTTTAAATTAGGGTTTTTACTTAATCCCCAAGTATTGGGTTTTCTATTTAAACATTGTAATACTTCATTATTTGACAGATTATTAAATGAATTGATTTGAGATTAAAGTTGTGTGCTTTTGTGTGTATTCCTTTACCGATTCTCTGCGGGGATAGGTACTTTTATTCCTTCTTTCCACCTTGTCCTACATCACATACACCTCAATTTACCTTAAAGATAGCACTCTACACACAAAATATCACAGTTTATCTCTGCCGCCTCCTCATCCCAATAAAATCTCTTCTTCCTTTCTTGTCAAACAGTTCACATTAATCAAACAGGAGTAGTGCTCTAGTTCTACTTCCTTTCTAAACTCGGATACCACATCACATCTTCAAGATTGATACAACAAAATGAGGTAATCTAATATACACTAGACAAAACAAGGCATACTCCACTCCAGAGCGACCTTACAACCAATTTTCTTACTGACACCATCTTGTTTATTAAACAAAAAAATAACGAAAAATGCAAAAGAACCCTGAATGAGCTCTATACCTTCTACTACAGTTACCTTCCCTCCAACCCAACAAAGGACTCCCATGTAAAGGTCAACTTTAAAGAAAATTTTGACTTTAAACAGCCTGTCGACTTATTTGAATATCATAAGTTTTTTTATCTGAATTTTCAAAGTGGACTCCTTGGTATGTCCAAAAAGAAAAGATCTCTTAATTTGTGAGTAATTTTTATAAACACTAATTCATTGGCATGCGCAGTAGATTTTGTAGAGACAACAAAGTGAAACTCAGTGTGTATGAATTGCAAGCAGTAGACCAAGTAACTACAGTAACACATTAGACACGCAAGTTAAGGAAATGAACTGTCTAGAACTTGGTATTTACAATCTTGGAAACATTTCAATTACTTAAACCCATATTAATCCAAACACTTCACAGTGGTAGCAAATGATTACACTAATTATGAAATAGTAACAGAAGGTACAATCAGTGACTGAAGTAAGCACTACATACAGATATCTCACTTCCACACCAGCTATCTGAATCAGAGAGATCATTAAGAAAGCCCTCATCATCTCCCAAAGAGCACTGGTCAGAATTGACGCATTGCTGTTGTTCAGGAGAGTTTTCAACAGCCTGCAAGACATTAATGATATCTAAATGTCAAAATACTATGAAGTCTCAATGTAGGGAAAGCACATTCTTAATTTGTGAGGAATTAAAAAACAAGTGAAAATGAAGAATTTAAGGCAGGTGTTTCGCATATGTGGAAATTTTTACTGCAAGCTTATGTTACGTGGACTTGGGAAGATTTGTATCAAGGTGACAACACTCCCTAAACCCCAAAGTTTTGGACACTGTACAGGTACGCGGAAAAGTCTTGCATAATCAAATTCAGTTTATTTAAGATAATTTTGTTCTACAAAATGTTCAAGGATATACATGAGTAAGCTTTATTTTTTATGAGATATAGTGAGGAAGAGGGGTTTCTATCCCGTCATTGTTCAAGAAGGAATAATCCTTGTTCACTCAAAAGCAACAAAATTCCTCAGTCCAAGGAGCAAGAATCCGTCTTCATTCAAGAAGCAAGAACAGTTCATATTATTTTATACAAGCTTGTATATTGTCTTCTATAACGGCTGATGCCAAAGTTGGTTTCTAATTTCTTAAAGGCATGGAAAGGGGTGTGGGTGGCACAAGGTTGAGAACTTGAGATAGCAATGGCTGAAAATCTCTCACTGTATTTGGTCCATCACAATTAGTACAGCCATCAGCATCTCCTAAACATGAAGATCAAATGCCTATGTGACTTAAAAGCTTTTACTTCCACCATCACAACTTAAATAATGATAGAAATTCCACAATAAGCAAAATAAGGTTCTTTATATTCAGTATTAGGGTACCAGGATATGCATTTATTACATATATCAAAAAACATTTGTATATGCATTTTCATAAAAGCACACAGACATGTATCCAGGTCATATAAAAATAGTCATATATCAATTCCAAGTGGAACTGTGTTTTATGAAGAAAAAACTGTCATAAAGCACATCTATGCCCATTATCTCTAGATCAAAACTAAAGCAGCTACATAAGTATATGAGGAAGGAGTAGACTTTCTCACCTTGTACGTAAGGAGAGTTTCTAGTATGGATTCAGAATTTCCTTCTTCTCCTGCACAATTATAAGAATTTCTTGAAAGATGTTTTGAGGATTAAACTTGTTCCCTAAATAAGATAAAAAAACACAATACCATTTTCTTGAATTGCTTTTAAAACCATCTCTTCCTCAAACCCCATCCCTACAAAATTATTAATCAACTTGGAATTTGAAGAACCTGCTGAAGAGCACCCCTTGATAGCCAAAAATTGAAGCTGTTAGTTAGTCCAGAGTATAGGTCCACATGCAGCAAACATATAATAAGCAAAATAGATAAACAATTCAGAGGGGTGTTGCCAAAAGAAAGCATAATATTAAGATGAGAAACAGAAGACAAGAAGATACATAGGCCATATATATCTATTTATGAAAAAGTTAATTTACCTTATTCATATTTATGTAACAAACAATCAGTTAAGTGTGAAAACAAAGGAGTTGACATGTTTTGCATTACTGACAAAATGTACATCCCTCAATGAGGAACTGAACTGGTGATTGGACAAGGAATTTATGGATAAATGATTGAAAAGGGGAAAAGGGCCTAATTATTTTCCGGAACAACATTTTAACACCAGCGCAGCACATCCTTCCGTATAGTATTGGATCTAAAGTAGATTTGTTGGGTGGAAAAAAAGTAGCTAAACAATTTAATATTTTCTATGGGATGTTATAAAGCTGATTTCTAGTATGGAAGAAGGCCTACAGGGAAACGCATTTATACGTTATACTTTTGTTTTTTTTAATAAAGTTGAAAATATAATATGTGTGTGTGTGTCTATATATATATAGAGTGTGTGTGCGCGCGCTCGTGTATGTATATATTCATTCGCATGCAGTATGGAGGTAGTATTAGGTAACAAACAAAACAATGAAAAGTGGATGTATTTCCGCATGTGATAGTTTGGTAGCAAGCACATGAAATCAAATACCCCTAATGAACAATAAAATGATTTTTAATGAATGGAAGTTGTATTTATCGAAAGCAGCCTTCAGCAAAACAGCTTGCAAAACTTGAGCATTTTTAGCAAGCATATATGATAGTATAGCAATAAATATAGAACAAGTGGTGCAATAATTTTCCAATTGAAACTCTTAACTTCAAGAGATAAGACTAATAACTTGATGCAAAAAAATAAAAATATAGAAGTTTCCTTCTCTATTTCTACAATACTTTTTCCACTACTCAATGCTTTTGAGGCCGCATTCAAAAAACAGATTCCATTTGGCTTCTTCCCTAAGACTATTACATTTACCTCCCCATTGCCAGCAATAACTTCACCAGGAACCAATAAACTAGAACTAGACAATAGGGGTATATTCTGAATTTCTAGTTCATCGTCTGTGTCCCAATCAATGTTTCCGCTTTCTTCATTAGAAGCATTCCCATCCTACAGATATCAAAGAACCACAAGAAATGAAAAAGGAGTTATCAAATAGTATAAGTAAATTAATAGGGAATGAGGAAAATGATCCTTCTCTGCTGATTGACTAGTCATATAAAAAACCAAAAGTAGAAAATAAAATATGAGACGCCAAACGAATAATAGGTAAGCCGAATGAATAGATATAAAATTTTATGTGGAAATAAAAGAGTACCATTACTAAGTAAGCTCTTCGTTGGGCCAAGCAAAGATTCCAAGCTGTTCAATAAATAGACCGCAAGAATTTAGAACCACATAAAACCTTTTAAAGCATAACAGAAACAACATCATTTGGTTGTTCAGTTTTATAACAGACTATTTGGAGGATATTAGGAACAAGGCCGGCATCATATGGGAGTTATTAAAATATGAAGTTTATAAAAGTTACTAAAAGCATACCTAAGAAGTCAAGCCAAGTCAAAGCAAGCAACATGGATTAAAAAACACTTATAGACACTATAGTCTAAGCACAAGGTTCACACATTCTGAGAAACGCAATTTAAACCCAAAGATGTTCAATGCGCTTGAGAGAAGAGTTGGACAATAAAAGAAATATTAATTTCTAATATTTGTAAATAATTTGTTAACTAATACATTGCATTACATGGGTTTTCCCTGCTTAGTATTAGCAGTTTCAATTATATATTAGATTAGTTAAACCCATAACATATACTCCCTTGGTTCTAGAATATAGGATCATTTTTAACTTTTAGATGTCAACTTAACATATTTTCAAATTCAAAATTATAATGAATTTACTTAATTTTAAACAATACAATTATGAAAATTGTAAACTATTGAAAAAGTATTATTAATTAGAATGAGTCACATCAATTTTGAATTAGAAATTATCTCAAATTACATGTATTGATATTTATCCAATTACTAATATAATAAATTTAATATAGTGTAGATATATTTATTAGGATTTTGAAAATATAACTATTGAATAATTAGATTTTTCTGAAGATAATTAATTGAATTATATGGTATAGGTTTTATTAGTCAATTATTAAGGTAAGCAATTGGATGTATTGTAGCAGTTAGGACTATGAGAAAATAATTATTAGGTTATTAGATTTTTATTTAGATTAGTAATGAAATTATGTGCAATATGGTTATTGTATTGGCTATAGGGTTTATATTCTATTGGCAATCTAAAGAAGAAATTTGCTTGAAATTCTAATCTGAATAGAGCTCTGTCATTCAAGTTTTAATGAATTTTGATTCAGTAACAACACTAATTTTGTAAGGAGTTTACTGTTATTATTCAACTAAATTATTGTCTAATGTGAGCTATGACTAGGCCCATCACGAAAATAGGAATATGATAACATAAAGTCAAGTTTCTACCATTATAACCCTAGCTTCCAATCCATCTTAGATATGGGGAAGGTTCTCTTACTTTTGGAGAGACCCTCCCCTAGATCTCTATTCTTTTACTCTTATAATTTAGTCTCCCTTCTTATGGAATTTGTTTTTCCCTTTTGTAGGACTTTTTTCTTTATGAGATAACTGATTTCTTTCTTTTTGGTGTGAGAATTTCATTATCAAGAGATCTCTTGTGAGATTTAACTTTGATGATTATTTTTTTTGTTAGTCATATAATTTTTGTGCACGGATTATTGAAAATAGATTGTTCAGATTTGAGTGTGGCGTTATCATGAGCGGCTTGTTCTTCCGCTGCTCATGTTGAAGAACTGCTAAGATCTGCATATTCTATTATTATTTTTTGAATGTGACTATTTTTCAGGAATATCTGTGGTGTCCAATGGTTGTTGCTAAGATTAATCATCTTCATGATTATCTGTTAATTTTTTTAAAGAATTACAATTTCAACTCTTTTTATTGTAATCTTTTTATCTTTTGTAACAGATTACATCTTTAATATTTCAGTCCAAAGGACTTTTTGATCAAAAAAATTCATGCCTAATTAATACAGTTAACCCGCATAATTTGATAAGATTTGAATTTCAAATTAGTCACGACACTAATTTAGTAAGGAAATGCATATTAATACAATTAAACATAGTCATTATGATACAAATTCAATTTTTAATGAATCTTAATATAGTTAGGAGGAGTAATTTAGTAAGGAAATTGCGGAACCAAGTTTGTGTATCAGACTCTTCTTATCCATGGCCATCCCAAAGGGAGAGTTGGAGTCTTGATTTGGGAGAGAGAGTATTATTGAAAAATAAGATTAGTTGTAATTTCAAGGGATTGATTCTCCCTTCAAGTAATTTTGAGAACCCTAGTATGAGTCTTGCGTAAAAAATAAAAATAAATAAACATCAGTACAAAAACTACCCAAGATCAAATTGTCTACAACCCGCGAACGGAGAACAACCAACTTCTAGTCTCCCAGTCAAGAACAAATAACCTCAAAAGTAATATGTATATCCCGAATTGACAACAATTTAAACGGTGATTAAACGAAGAAAAATAACAAATTCAAATTAAATTTTACCTGATAAACTAAAAATCACTGTATTCTTGAACTATACTCCATACAATCCAGAATGCACTCCCTTCCGGAAAAAATAAATTCAATTCACAGAAATTAGGGGATTTTGAGATAGATGTGATGATCTAAAATCAAAAACGCCAGAATAATTATGAAGAAACGCAGACAACAAAGAAAAAAATCCATGCAGAGATGATATACATACAGATGTATAAATATAGAGAGAGAAATTAGAGCAGCGAGAAGGACATTCTCCGTGGCTGTGAGAGCGAAGAAGCTCGCTAAGATTAACCAAATTGAATGAGACAATGAAAGGAAAAAAATAAAAGAGATAGAATCTCCCTATAAATGAAATGATGCTAGTCGGGGTAGAAGAAAAGCCTTTTGTGCTGAAACTTGTGCGGGAGGCTGACGGTGAAAAGTACGCGCCACGATGGAAATTTTATTTTCAGTTACTCCACGTCGGATACATTTTTTATTAACGTTACATTTTGTGTGATTAAAAAATTCAATGAAAAGCCTTTGTTTGTATAATCAGTGATTCCCACGATCCTTGAAATGAGAGTTCACTTTAACCTTATATTTCTAAGCCTAGGAACTTGATATTATGAGGCGCAAGCCTTATAATTTTGTTAGTGTAGCACAGGGGTAAAAGTGTATAAAGAGAATGAATAGAGACGAGTTTTGTACACTCTATTATATGTATTTTTTCTTTCTAGACTTGTATTCAAGATAAGACCGACTCTTTTGACTTATTTTTAAGAGTATATTCGAAAACACAAATATACTTAATAAATGGTGAACGATAAATAGTTTTAAGGAATAACTTTTTATTTTAATATTAATAATGAAAATTGAATCATTATCCACTTATTTAATTACGAGTTGAAAGAGAAATATGTCGTGCTTAATAATGAAGCACGTCTATTTGGTAAATGTTCGCATGGATCAATTTCATATTGTAATGTAAATTGGGCGGATTTTTTTTTATTTATTTATTCTACTTGGTTCATTAGCTCTTGTGATCGATCGTTGAGAACATCACCAAATGTCATTAACTCCTTCAATTTATTTTTGTTTACGAATTAAGTAAACGAACAACTAGAGGGACCTTTACCTTTCAATTCTCTTTAATTATCTCTGCTGCACGGCCACAAGTACTTGCACAGCTAATCTAAACAATAACATTGACAGCGTCGTTCTTCCGATTTGCAAAGGACAACCATACCGATGGTTGCTAATCATAAAGTTTATGGCTAATTTTTTTTACCGGCATAGTACTTTAGCACTGTTTAAAGTTACCTAAAGATAAAACTAACCAGAACCAGGAACATATAAGAGAAAATTAACTGCACCAGAACTGTTTGTACAAATACTATTTTAATACATTGTGAAAATGATGCACTTGGCAGCACTACTGAATCTTGATACAGCGTACAGATAATAAAAGGAAGATTGTTCAGCAAAGCATTGTTGTGAGAAAACTAATACAACAACCACAACAGGTGGCAACCGCTATTCATCAGTCAACAATGCAACAGGTGGCAACCCCTGTTCTTCGGTCAACATACAACATGGACAATAAACATGGTAAATCATAAATATTAACATCGATGTTGCACACTAGAAACCTAGGAAGGGACACTGCTTTCGAGCATGTTCGGGAATCAGTTTGGTCAGGAGCTCCAAAGATGCTCCTTTCAGCTCTGTGAATGCAGCATAATTCAGATGGTTATGAAGTAAAACATATAGACTTAAAATAAGAGCAAACAAAAACAGATATAAGATTAACCTTGAGGTTTGACGTTGAATAGGGGTGGCAAGGGGCGACCATTGGGGAGACGCGAGTTAGGATCACGAAGTTCTTCGAAAAAGGGGTGGATACAGGCCTCTAGCTGCCAAAAATTACCAACTCAAAAAAATTAGATAAAGACCACAAGAACAGAAAAAATATTATGGTTAAACCCAGAAGAAAAGAAACACCATCCACATATTCTTGTTCATAGCAGTTGAAGTATTTTGAGGTTCATGCATGGCATTATAAAACTATGTTTTGAACTGGAAAATTTTGAGGTAAAAGGAAGGAGAAGGAAAAGAAAGGGTATGGTTAAAGTAGATACATTTTCAGTCATACGTTGCGATCATGTGTTCATTAGGTGGGTTGTATCTTATTTTCCTTTTCCATTCCTTTACCTCGCCACTTTTGAATTTCGACCAGATGGCAAGATATGTGCTTTCCTACTCAACTTTTTCCAATGATAGCTCTCTCTCTCTCTCTCCCACCTCAATCGGTTAGTTAGATATTTTCCTGAGCACTAGTGATCAAAATATGTAGGTAAAAAACCACAGATTTGGAGAAGGAAAGTAATAAGCAAGTATAAAAACTTAATTGGATGTGTGCATTAATTGTATACGTAATGGATGAAAAAGAAGAAAAAAACATAACAGATAAACTTTAAAAGCAGAAAGAAAAGATACTCACTGCAGTGCACCTCAAATTTGGAGAGTATTGAAGAAGTCTTGATACAAGGTCTACAGCTTCAGGTGGCATACGCTTGTGAAAAATCTGTGCAGAACAACAATACAGTTCAACTACTTGTGCATGTAATACACGTAGCATCAGATATTATACATAGACAGAGGTAAGCACAGAAGCTGCTAGCTTACTTTGTGCCATGGATGTGCCTTGATTTGTGGGAATTTGAACTCTGCATAATTTGGATTCATACATTTGATTTCTTCACGAGTCGGTGTGCCAAGCACCTCAAACAAGAAGAAATATTTAACTCTTTAAGAAGAAAACGTGTAAAAAAACCAAAAAATAATATAAAATAGTTTCGGCAGCACAGTATTATTCATATTAATGGATGGCTTAGGTAGTTACCTTGATTATTTCAACAAGCTGATCTACTCCACTCTCGCCAGGAAAGAGAGGCTGCCAAAATTGGAAAGTCCAAAACAAAAATATAGCATATATAGTTATCATTACCGGTCGTTACTCTTAACTAATTCCAAGTAAAGGAAAAAATAACTAGAACGCAATTGGAAACCTGTCCAAGAAGTAGTTCAGCAACGACGCAACCAACAGACCATATGTCAATTGCAGTTGTGTATTCAGTTGCCCCAAATATGAGTTCAGGCGCACGATAATAACGAGAACAAATATATGATATATTTGGCTCCCCTTTGACCTGTTACAAATGATGGATTTTGTAAGGCAACGTTGCATTAAAAGTGTAAGATAGCCACAATTGACATAATGGATACGGCCTGAAAAAATCTAAACACAAGCAAAAATGTATTGGGCAAGCATCATTCAACAATAAATATCTGAAACATGCAAGGTTATACGCAACTACGCCCTATTTTGAGGTAATGCCATTTATTGTACTGCAATGGGGTCTCCAAGAAACGATGATGCATCATACATAAACTATGCAGAAGAGATGGGTTTTTACTCATTCATTCATGCAAATAAATCTATCTACCATTCTCTGAATGAAATACATCCAACTTGTTTCATAAACTTTCTTATACTGTATTGAGAATGATGATAAAAGCCAACTCCAAGCAAATTTGCCACTGAACTGAGACAAGGCCCAAGGACATAGAACTATAAATAAAAGAAACAGGTAGTATGTTTGATATACATGAAAAGTTTTAAAAAGAAGAATATCGTTGAGAGTATCAAACGCACGATATATATGTTACTGGACAGTATGTCCCCTCATTTCCCTTTTTTTCTGTTTAATTGAAAGATAAAAATAAAACTATCCGTTGTTCCCAGAATACCCTCAACCTCTAGTAAAGGATTTATCCACCTTAGCTAAGAACATTTTTTTTTTTACCTGAAGTAACTCTTCTTGCCTATATGACTGAAATTTTTTTTCAGCTGAAGTATTCTGCAATTTTTTATTCTCTTTGACAAGTGAGAAGTATTCCGCATTTAATACGATTCTGGCAATGACATTAAAATAATATTTTATATAAGATTCAGGTTGATTAACAATACTATGCAAATTCACCACTGGCCACATCAAGACATTATAAGTCATAACAAAAAAGAAACTGTACCAGAGCTTTAGCGCTCCCAAAATCACAGAGTTTAAGTTGATGAGTATGGGGATTAACCTGCAAGTTGCAACAGCATCTCACGCTCAATAGAATTCAATTATTCAAACATTAGTTGGGGCAACAGCTAAGTTTTCAAATACAAACCAGTAGATTTTGAGGCTTGATGTCCCTGTGGCAGACCCCTATCCCATGAATATATGCCAAAGCTCTAAAAATCTGATCAATAAAGAATGGTGAAAGATAGATGGATAAGCAAAGTTATTCAGAGATGAAAAGTTAACCTAGAAACGAAATTGGACAAATGCATTTTCCTTGAGAATAATTTTGAAAAATATAACATGAAAGTCGGCAAGATAAATGAAAAGTTGTTTTGTCATGTATTTTTTAACTCGCATTTGTTATTATTAAATGTTTTGCTGAAACTTAAAATTCATATAAATGCAGCTTATCCATAACAACATTCTCATTCAACTGGAAAAGGTAAAAATCAGGACACATGTATGCAAATGCACTGCATGGAAAAAAAGATGGATCCAATTGAAGAGCAGGCAACAAAAGGTCAAAAAACAGAAATTTTATTATAAGGAAACACATGCAAGATCATTATAGTCATATTACAGACCTGATAAGTGTACAATTTGACATATATCATAGGCATTCGCTGGTTTGCCTTGCTGTAATGTCTTGAAACACGATAGACAGTCTCTGGTACATACTCAAGAACCAAATTGAGATAAAGTTCCTCCTTCTCCGTAGTCGAAAAGAAGCAGTGTTTGAGTGAAACAACATTGGGGTGATCGAGAAGGCGCATAGTTTGCAATTCACGGTTCTTATATCTCTTATCCTGCAAGACCTTCTTGATTGCAACAGTTTCTCCAGTTTCCAAGCACTTAGCCTAAAAAACATGACAAATGGTGCTCAAGCATGATACCATCCCCGTGCTCTAAAAGCTATCAACTTACTAATAGTCATGGTTACCTGAAATACGATCCCAAATGAACCCTGTCCAACAATGCGTTCTGCCATATAACTAATGGTCTGAAACATAACTCAGTGAAATAAACTATAGTTAAGGGCAGCACCAGATGATGTATTACTACAAAGGGGTAAACTCTATTGATGATACAAGAATGTGTACATTTGATCCCGATCTAGACTTTGATGGTAGACGGAAAAAATGAAATAGTGAGATATTGATGAGTGTCATGTTATATTAATTGATGTTTCTAAAAAATTTCTTATGAAAGTTAAATTTATGTACAATTACTCCTTTGGGAATTACAGTGAGTAGGTATGTTCATGTTTTGCATAATAGAATCAGTATTGCATGTTTGTGTTTGCTTCAGAGCTAACTAAGGAGAGTGTCAACTTTCAAATTTGTGTTTCTATGGATGAGCATGATATTTTAATCAGGCATAATCACAGAGAAAGCAATCCGGCAGCTGATTTGCTGTCAAATTGGGATAAAACCCCAAAACTAATACTATTTGTTTGAACAATTGAACTGCTTCTGAGTCTTCTTTTGTTGGAGAGTAGCTTTCTTATTTATATTGGCAAGGTTGACACAGAGAAAAACTTTACAGCCTCTAACAAGTTAAGCTTTTAGACACATCGCTGTTTTAACATTGTTCTAAAGCTTTGGTTCTCATGGACTTTGATTTAAGTCTTCTGATCTTCTCGCTTACATTTGCTTCCCTCATTACAGTGTTGGTGCAGTTGCACCCTATTTAACAAGTATTATGAATCTATGACATATTGTGGTTCTCTCCACAAACAAATGCAAGTGTGTCCGCGCCAGCAGGAAAGTATTAAATTTTAAAACATAATAGACATTGTTGACTTCATCCTTTACCAGTTTAAGCTTTAGAGCAACTAAGCAACTACTATCTAACATGGATTTAGGGTAATGTGTACTAATGCACCAAAAACTTAATCCGGCTATTTAATTGTTGGAATCATTCTTAATCTTAGTTGGGTTCATTGATTCATTCTTTACTGGCTTAAGTTTGTTTGTCATGATTAAAATGCACGGAAAAATAAATTTACTGTTCTTAACTTACAGATATTCTCCTATATAAAATCGTGTTGATTTGATATGTTTCTCGTGTTTGTGTTTTTAGGAAAAAAAAATCTCAACCATAAACCACACATGAAAAAATTACAATCATATTATTTGACAAAATGTACCTGTTTCGGCTGACCATTTTTACCACCAATGGTTGTCACAATGATGTGGCCTGTTTCAGTCCCATTTCCGTCCACCACAGTCGCTTCCATTTCCTATGACAGAGAAAATATTAGTACAAATAGATGCAAAAGGCAGATAACCAAAAGTGAATAACCATTTTCTCCAAGTACTGAGAAACCAACCTTCTCCGCTTTGTCATCTCTGATCTTCATTTCATTGATTTCCTCAGGGAGCTTGTCAAGTGACATTATATTGCTACTAGGTTTTCCAACTGCTGAATGCATCATACCACCAGAAGCCATAGAGTGCACGTCAAACTGCTGAATGCCTATTATTTTTCCTGATAAGTTCAAGGATTTACATTACTTAATCCTTCTTAGCATAATTTCATAATTCAGAAAACTGTAACACGACGAATAACCCAACTCAAGCTGATCAGTCTTTTTTGCCACATCTCATATAAAAGGAACTAACAACGATAGACTAAAATGTGACAGGGAAAGGCTTCAATTGTGTTTCCCTCTGTCAAAATAAGTATATAAACTGATTATTATATATAATTATACTTGCATATATGAAAATCTCAAGCATGTATATCTCTTCCACAGCGACATTGCATGCAGCACTTGAACACAATTTATGTAACATTTTGCTCTAACCTGACCCAAAATATCTACCAAACACGAAATAGATAAGAAATGGTCATGGACCTCATTTTAACAGCAAGGCGTAAAAAATTGAAAAGTACAACTTTCATATGACATTGCAAAATTTCAGTTAAACATACACCAACAAACAATAACTGCAGATATAACACAACTTAGCTTAAGCATTATCTTTTCCCCGTCAGAAGCTGGAAGTAGGATACCTAGAATTCACATGAGTTTGAGCATACATATATTCTAGTATTGTTTTGTGAAAGACTCGAACTTTACACCGCAGTTTGTTTTACCTTCAAGTACATTAATAAGTCACTCGAGTAAAATGCTAAGACAAATTGCTAGGCATCAAGCTCGGTTCGGTGGGGGATTAAATCCTTCCAATTAAAAAACACTAATTAAAATTGATAAACTTTATCTGCAACCAAAAAATACCAACATACAGAAGCTGGAAAGGTCGAACTCAGGGAATGAATGAAATTAACAAAAAGAAGTACCTATATTTAGCCACCCACATTTTGCAAACTTCGAAACTTATTGTGATCCAAAGAGTTCCCAACACTGATAATAATCCAAAAAACAGTAAAGAAACCCTAGAAAAGTTCCCAATTAAGAAGGTAAAAAGTAAAAACGGAGCCTACTAGCTTTTTGACTATCTGAGACTCTGTCTTTGGATGCTCTCCACTCCAGTCTTGAGGTTTTTTTTTTCTTTTCGTTTTCCTGATTCTGATGATTGAGCAGAAAGCGGACCCCAGGTAGTTTTGTTAAATTTAATATACAGAGAGTTTCCAAGTCCGTTTCACTATCTGACTACTGACTTTCTTGGTGTTGAAATTTGAATGAATGAAATAATATTTATATTTTTATATTTGAATTAAAATATACTTTATTAATTTATGTTGCAAGTGGATAGAAATTTTCAAAAAAATCGGTACAATTAAATATGTAAGACCCCGAATTTTATGAAATATAAAATTTAATTTTTCTTCATATATATTTTTTCATGAAACAGTAAATGGTTAAATTGACAAAATTGAAAGTTAAGGATGTTATGTGTAAATTTTATTTTGTCGGACAATATTCTTTTTGTCGGGGAATATTCGTTTTGTCGGGGAATATTCGGGCCGTACGACGGCGCCGAAATAACTAATTATTGGTGGAGCCCACAACGGAATAATTGTCGGATATAGAAAACGACAGAAGTAACCTTTTTAAATAAAAATAGTCAACGGTGTTAACTGTTAAAATACCGGTGATAAAAGAATAGTAGCATACGGTAATTTATGGTATTTTATTGTGGCACACGGTATTCTACAGTAGCACACGGTATTGCACAGTGTCTCATATTATTGACACCGTAACTGTTACGCATCATTTCATCAATAATTGTCACTGCATAATATTTTATATTATCAATTCAATTATTGTTGCTACACAGTATTTTGCATTATTGATTCAATAATTGTCATTACACTGTATTTCATATCATCGAGTCAATAATTGTTGGTGCACTGTAGTTTAAAATTATTGAATCTAATAATTGTCACAGTAGCAAATATACTGTAATTTATATTATTAAATTAATAAAAATATGTAACGTGATTCTTACATTATTATGGTAACATTATTTTATATGTTGGACTCACAGGAAGAATAAATAAATAAATAAAAAAATAAAATAATTAATTTTACTATTTGAAATAGTAACGTGAATAGTGACGTGAATAGTAACGTGAATATTAAGTGAATAGTAAGAAACATGTGGGACCCACTGTGGGGCCCACACGAAATGTGAGAAATGTGTTTGCTGGGAATGGGTTGGTGGAGGCTGCGCAGCAGCCTCTGCTGAATTTTTTTTCTGTTCACCTACCACGCATAGTGCCTTATTTTCTCCTATAAATAGCTTGTTCAGCTGAATAGAAAAATCACACCTAAAACATAAAATTTTTCTATAAGAATTTTATGAGTTTTCTCTGAGAATAGTAAGGTTATTTTGAGAGTTTGAAAGCCAAAAGGAGTGCAGGAATTTTTCAAGTAAGTCTTTTATTAAAGAGTTGTAATTTTATAAATTCCTATTTTTCACGGTATTCACAAATCTTCCTTTAGAAGACTCTTCTTTAAGAAGATTCATTTTTAAAAGTTTTCTTTGGAAGATTTATTTCGGAATATTATTTTTAAAACTATTTTAAAGTAGTTATATTATACTACAAAAATTATGTTAAATATATATAATTTTGATAATTCATATTATACGAGTTATCATACACTTTGAAATTTATATGTGGAAATTACTAATTTTATTATAAAAATATAGGTTGATCAACCTCATTTAAATCAATATCCAGTCACGTGTTAAGGTAAGGGGTATCACTCTTTTCATCATCATAAATGGATATTATTTCCTTTCTTACTTGAAGGGATTATCATTCTTTGATTCTTGAAAATAATATCGTTTCTTTCTTGTGCCATTTATTTCCATGTATTAAATTGTGGGAATAACCTTACGGCGCGGTTTACCGCCTGTTGGTGAATAACCTTTTGTATTCATTCCTTATTAATCTTTGAGAATAACCTTACGGTGCGGATTATCGCCTGTTTGGTGAATAACTCTTCGTATTCAAATTGATGGGAATAACCTTACGGCGCGGATTATCGCCTGTTTGGTGAATAACTATTCGTATTCAAATTGATGGGAATAACCTTACGGCGCGGATTATCGCCTGTTTGGTGAATAACTATTCGTATTCAAATTGATGGGAATAACCTTACGGTGCGGATTATCGCCTGTTGGTGAATAACCCTTTTTATTTGTCTCGTGTGGAAATAATTTGTCTACACGAATTATCACATGACACTTTTATTCTATATTCGTAAGTGATATCATTTTCCTTTATACTCATAAGCGATACCATCTTTTTCATCTTCCATTATTCAAACTTACTATGGTAAGGGATATTAATTTCCTTCACCGTTTGTTAATCAAACCTGCTACGGTAAGGGATATTATTTTCTTTCATACTCCTAAATCGAAACTTATTATGGAACTATTGCTTCTATAATTCCTGAAAATATTATATGTTCCATAATAGTTGAACTTCATTATTTCAACTGAACCTTCCTATTTACGTGAACCTTTCTATTGAACTGTAACCGTTATTCTGAACTGTGGATCTTGAATATCATTTTTAAATTTCACTCCACATCATGTTGGCAATTTGGACATTATTTGAATCTGCACAAAGTAAACTTCTGATACTTATTGTTTATCCTGTTCTTCTGTTCATCATTTGTATCACTGTTATTTGTATTAATCATCAAGAATCAAGCTGTTGTGAATATCTGTGGCCGGGGGCACAGATGTGATATAATTGTTGAACAGATGATAGGTTAAAGGCGATATACTAGGTTAAAGGCGATACATCTGTTCGGTGTCTTTTATGGCACGTGGTGAATGTTCTCTTTGGCCCGTAGTGCAAAGATGAACTGTTGGTTGGTATGATTATGACCAAAGGCTGAATCTGGTATAATCATGACCGTTGGTGCTTTATTGAATATCTTTGGCCCGTAGTGCAAAGATGAACTGTTGATTGGTATGATTATTACCAAAGGCTGAATCTGGTATAATCATGACCGTTGGTGTTATATTAAATGTCTTTGGCCCGTAGTGCAAATATGAACTGTTGATCTGCATGATTATGATCAGGAACTGTGAATTTTTATTATCATGACTAATGGTATTTCAGATGATAAAAGTTGATGATATTTTTACAAAAAAGAGAAGCGAGTGGACATTATAGTCTGCATTATTCTTCTAATAGATTGCTCATTCCGCTGCTATTATTGATCTGAACGTTGTTTAAGAATTTAACTACAGTTTTTGATATAAACCTTGTAGTCTATTGTATTCTATCAAGAACTCAACTGTTGAAGGCTAATGATAATTTATTCGTCATTATCTTAGTCATGATATTTCTTACTGGGCAATTTGAGCTCACCCTTTCTTTTCGTTCCATTGTTTTTCAACAGGAGATGAGAACGTAACGGGGTCTAGCCGGGGAATGGAGTGAGAGTGCGGGGATAGCTATCATAGTCTTCACGTGTTATAAAATAGTGTGGCAATAATAATGAAGACTTAGTTGTGTTGTATTATGTAAGACCCCGAATTTTATGAAATACAAAATTTAATTTTTCTTCATATATATTTTTTTTGAAACAGTAAGTGGTTAAATTAACAAAATTGAAAGTTAAGGATGTTATGTGCAAATTTTATTTTGTCGGACAATATTCGCTTTGTCGGGGAATATTCGTTTGGTCGGGGAATATTCGTGCCGTACGACGGCGCCGAAATAATAAATTATTGGTGGACCCCACAACGGAATATTTGTCGGATATAGAAAACGACAGAAGTAACCTTTTTAAATAAAAATAGTCAACGGAACTGTTAAAATACCGGTGATAAAAGAATAGTAGCATACGGTAGTTTATGGTATTTTCTGTAGCACACGGTACTCTACAGTAACACACGGTATTGCATAGTGTCTCATATTATTGGTCTGATAATTGACACCGTAACTGTTACGCATCATTTCATCGATAATTGTCACTGCATAATATTTTATATTATCAATTCAATAATTGTTGTTACACAGTATTTTGCATTATTGATTTAATAATTGTCATTACACTGTATTTTATATCATTGAGTCAATAATTGTTGTTGCACTGTTTTTAAAATTATTGAACCTAATAATTGTCACAGTAACATATGCACAGTAATTCACATTATTGAATCAATAATTGTCATTACACAGTAACGTATGCTTTATTTTACATTATTGTTATCTCTATTATGATGTTATTTAAACAGTTGTATTTCATTAATTTATTGACTTGATATCTAAGAGCTAACTATACTGTATTTATAACAATTAGTCATAATAATTGAATTGATAAAGTTATTTGTTTATAATATAAAGTTAGGTGATTATTAGGTGATATGAAATGAATGGTGTAGATTAAAGTGTGAATTATTGTTGAATAATTGAATTGATTTGTTTATAATATAAAGTTAGGTGATTATTAGGTGATATGAAATGAATGGTGTAGATTAAAGTGTGAATTATTGTTGAATAATTAAATTGATTTGTTTATAATATAAAGTTAGGTGATTATTAGGTGATATGAAATGAATGGTGTAGATTAAAGATAATATAATATTTGAAATGGATGATGTAGATTAAAAGATGATCTTTAAATGAATGGTTTAGATTAAATGAATGATAAGATTTTTGGCTATAAATAGAAGCCTTACTTAAGGATTTTTCATAAACTTCCTTACTTGTTCTTTCTTTCTCTCTCTAAATACTTTTTGTGAAAGTTCTCTCTAAGTGTGCTTAAGTCATCTTGAGTATTTGTGAAGATCTATAAGTATACGTGTACTGTTCAAGTTAATCAACCTCATTTAAATCAATATCCAGTCACGTGTTGAGGTAAGGGATACCATATTTTTCATCTTCCATTATTCAAACATACTATGGTAAGGGATTATCATTATTTGATTCTCGATAATAATATTGTTTCTTCCTTACTCATAAGACGTGCCTTTTATTTCCATGTATTAAATTGTGGGAATAACCTTACGGAGCGGATTGCCGCCTGTTGGTGAATAACCTTTCGTATTCATTCATTATTAATCTCTGAGAATAACCTTACGGAGCGGATTGCCGCCTGTTTGGTGAATAACTCTTTGTACTCAAATTCTATTAAATTGTGGGAATAACCTTATGGAGCGGATTGCCGCCTGTTTGGTGAATAACTCTTTGTACTCAAATTCTATTAAATTGTGGGAATAACCTTACGGAGCGGATTGCCGCCTGTTGGTGAATAACCCTTTGTATTAATTTCCTTCACCTTTTGTTAATCAAACCTGCTACGGTAAGGGATATTATTTTCTTTCATACTCCTAAATCGAAATTTATTATGGAACTATTGCTTCTATAATTCCTGAAAATATTATATGTTCCATAATAGTTGAACTTCATTATTTCAACTGAACCTTCCTATTTACGTGAACCTTTCTATTGAATTGTAACCGTTATTCTTAACTGTGGATCTTGAATATCATTTTTAAATTTCACTCCACATCATGTTGACAATTTGGACATTATTTGAATCTGTACAAAGTAAACTTCCGATACTTATTGTTATCCTATTTTTTCTGTTCATCATTTATATCATTCTAATCATCCAAAAATCAAGCTGTTGTGAATATCTGTGGCCGGGGGCACAGATGTGATATATTTGTTGAACAGATGATAGGTTAAAGGCGATATAATAGGTTAAAGGCGATACATCTGTTCGGTGTCTTTTGTGGCACGTGGTGAATGTTCTCTTTGGCCCGTAGTGCAAAGATGAACTGTTGTTTGGTATGATTATGACCAAAGGCTGAATCTGGTATAATCATGACCGTTGGTGTTATATTGAATGTCTTTGGCCCGTAGTGCAAAGATGAACTGTTGATCTGCATGATTATGATCAGGAACTGTGAATTTGTATTATCTTGACTAATGATATTTCAGATGATAAAAGTTGATGATGTTTTTCCTAAAAAGAGAACCGAGTGGACATTATAGTCTGCATTATTCTTCTAATAGATTACTCATTCCGCTGCTATTATTGATCTGAACGTTGTTTAAGAATTTAATTGCAGTTTTTGATATAAACCTTGTAGTCTATTGTATTCTATCAAGAACTCAACTGTTGAAGACTAATGATAATTTATTCGTCATTATCTTAGTCATGATATTCTTTACTGGGCTATTTGAGCTCACCCTTTCTTTTGTTCCATTGTTTTTCAACAGGAGATGAAAACATAACAGGGTCTAGCCGGGGAATGGAGTGAGGGTCCGAGGAATAGTTATCATAGTCTTCACGTTTTGTAAAATAGTGTGGCAATAATAGTGAAGACTTAGTTGTGTATTATTATACACTGTATTGTTGTACGTTGTGCTTTGTTGTAGTATTTTGACGACTCAAGTTTGGGCTGTGTGGGCCCAGATTTGGGGGCGTCACAGTTGGCATCAGAGCTTAGGGATATGGTCTTTAATGGAGATCTGGGGTAGAACTAGGAGGGGAGAGACGAATAGAATCAGTCACTAGTGTGTCATACCTAAAATAGATTTTATTATCTAATGAGTCGATTTGAATGTAGGAACATGAAGTGATGAGTCAGCTTATTTGAACTAACATTTATTTTGTGACCACAGTTAATTATGGCATCTGGAAATCAGGAGGTTAACTATGAAATTACCGAAACAAATGTAGCTGCAAAACAAGAGGCGACGAATAATCTTCTTACAAACTCAGAGTTGAATCATTTGCCTAAGGCAAAAATTATGCGTGTTCTATCCAGTAAGGATGAAGGTGAAAGCTCTGCTACAGTCGTTCCAGATCCATTCTTAGAAGCAATTAAAGGAAGTAACGAACTTGCGAAAATTATTGCCTTTAATTTACTCACTAATTGGGAGAGTGATATCACATGGTTATGCTCTATAACAAAGGATCAGAATATATGGACTTTTCATATTAGTCTTTGGGATTTATGGTGTTCCAGCTATGATTTTCAAGATTATTTAAAAATGATGTTTCTATACTTTTGGGCGTTACAATTTAGAGGAATTCAGGTTAAGTTAGTCACTATCGTGGAAACTGCAGTCTATCGAAAATACTATTTTAATGGAAATCATTGGTACCTTACTACTGATGAAGTTGATGAACCCGAGAAACAGTTTGCTAGAAAATTATTCAGTGGTATTCCCATGGTTGAAATACGTGAAGATCCGAATGAAGTATTCGGGATTCGATTTGACGATAACAGTCAAGAAACCGAATGAGGTGATAACCGGTAAGCTATTCATAAATTCTCGTGAAGTCTACGCTTTGTTAGATACTGGCTCTACCCATTCTTTTATCTCACCTGCATGTGCTCAGCGTTTAAACTTAACTCCTGAAAATTTGGACTTTGACTTATCAGTTGAAACCCCATTAGGAGAAATGACCATTACATCTACTGTCTATAAATCTTGCCTAGTTCAAATCAACAACCTCACATTACCTGTTGACCTTATTTCTTTGGAGATGCATGAATTTGATGTGATTTTAGGAATTGATTGGTTGACTACCCATCATGCTAAAATTGATTGTTTTCATAAGATTATTAGTTTTCATATTCCTAATCAACCTGTCATGCAAATTCAAGCAACTAAACCATTGAAATCTATAACTGTTATTTCTAGCCATAAAGCCATTCGTTTATTGAAAAACGGATGTCAAGCCTTTTTAGCTCATGTCACTGATTTGAACAAAAATACGTCAAACTTAAATGATATTCCCATTGTTAATGAGTTTCCTGACGTTTTTTCTGAGGAACTTTCTGGCTTACCCCAAACCGTGAAATTGATTTTTATATTGATCTTGAACCCGGTACCAAGCCCATTTCCAAAGCTCCCTACCGAATGACTCCCATTGAACTTCAAGAGTTAAAAGTCCAACTACAGGAATTGTTGGATACCGGTTTCATTCGTCCGAGTGCATCACCTTGGGGTGCTCCTGTCCTTTATGTGAAGAAGAAAGACGGGAGTATGAGATTGTGCATTGACTACCGAGAATTGAACCATGTCACCATCAAGAACAGGTACCCGTTACCTCGGATTGATGACATGTTTGATCAATTGCAAGGCGCTCAACATTTCTCAAAGATTGATCTCCGTTCTGGATATCATCAGTTAAAGGTTAAAGCTGAGGACATTCCAAAGACTGCTTTCATAACTCGTTATGGGCATTATGAGTTCTTAGTCATGCCTTTTGGACTAACTAATGCTCCTGCAGCTTTCATGGACATGATGAACCGGATATTCAAGGAACATTTGGATCATTTTGTGGTTGTCTTTATTGATGACATCCTCATATACTCCAAGAGTCGCGAGGATCATGAACAACATCTGAGATTGATACTACAAAAGCTCCGTGAAAACAAATTATATGCCAAGTTGAAGAAATGTGAGTTCTGGCTTGAGGAGGTCGCGTTTCTTGGGCATGTGATTTCTAGTCAAGGAATATCAGTCGATCCTGCGAAGATTGAAACGGTACTAAATTGGGAACAACCCAAAACAGTAACCGAATTCCGAAGTTTTCTGGGTCTAGCTGGTTATTATCGGAGATTCGTAGAAGGATTTTCTCGAATCGCCACTCCATTAACGCAGCTTACTCGGAAAAGCACAAAATTCATATGGAGCGAGGAATGCGAGAAAAGTTTCCAAGAACTCAAGAAGAGACTGGTTTCAGCTCCTGTTCTGACCATACCATCAGGATCAGGAGAATTTGTTATCTACAGCGATGCTTCTGGCAAAGGTCTAGGTTGTGTCCTTATGCAACATGGAAAGGTTATAGCCTACGCTTCTCGACAACTCAAAGATTATGAGAAAAATTATCCTACTCATGATCTAGAGTTGGCAGCAGTCGTTTTCGCGTTGAAGATCTGGAGACACTACTTGTACGGAGAAAAAGTGGATATCTATACGGATCATAAAAGTCTCAAGTATTTCTTCACCCAGAAGGAACTCAACATGCGACAACGACGTTGGCTTGAGCTGTTAAAGGATTATGACCACACAATCCAGTATCACCCGGAAAAGGCGAACGTTGTAGCTGACGCTTTGAGCAGAAAATCTTATGCAAGTACAAGTGCACTGCTGACAACACAAAAGTGTATTTTGTACGACTTGCAAAAGATGGAGATAGAGCTAAAGACACCAGGGACCCACTCGAAGATTGCTCACGTGCGAGTAGAACCAACTTTAATCGATAAAATTAAAGCTGCTCAAGCTACCGATCCGGAACTGATAAACATGATAAAGAAAGTACAAGAAGGTGCCATTCCCGAAGCAAGAATCGACGAGAAAGGAATACTTCGAGTCAACTCTCGACTCTGTGTTCCTAACGATCCTGAATTAAAGCATAAAATCATGATGGAGGCACAACACGCCGTTTGCAATCCACCCAGGAGGTACCAAGATGTATCGAGATCTTCGACATACATTTTGGTGGAACAATATGAAAAGAGAGATTGCGGAGTTTATCTCAAGGTGCCTAACTTGTCAACGTGTCAAGGCAGAGCATCAAGTTCCTAAAGGTCCATTACAATCACTTGAAGTTCCCGAATGGAAGTGGGAACATATCAATATGGACTTCGTGACGGGTCTTCCAAAAGTTTCTCAAGGCTTAGATGCAATTTGGGTGATCGTAGATAGATTGACCAAATCTGCTCATTTCTTGCCTATACGAGAAAACTTTTCACTTGAACGTCTTGCCGGTATGTACATAAATGAGATCGTGAGATTGCATGGCATGCCAGTTTCCATAGTTTCTGATCGAGATCCTAGATTCACTTCACGCTTTTGGATCAGTCTACAAAAAGCTATGGGCACTGAACTACGTTTTAGTTCTGCATACCATCCTCAAACGGACGGACAATCGGAAAGGACGATCCAGACCCTCGAAGATCTTTTGAGACTTTGTGTATTAGACTTCAAAGGAAGTTGGGATAAGTACTTGCCGTTGGTGGAATTTTCTTACAACAACAGTTACCAAGCAAGCATAGGCATAGCTCCATTCGAGGCATTGTATGGAAGGAAGTGTCGCTCTCCAATATGTTGGAATGAGGTAGGAGAAGCAAAATTGTTGGGACCCGAGTTGGTACGCTTGACGACCGAAAAGATCCAAATGATCCGACAACGAATACAGACCGCACAAGAACGACAAAAGAGTTATGCTGATCTTCATCGGAGAGACGAAAGTTTCAACGTCGGAGATCATGTATTCTTACGTGTTTCTCCATGGAAAGGGGTTACGAGATTCGGAAAGAGAGGAAAGCTCAACCCTCGATTTATTGGCCCATTTGAAATCCTCGATCGAATAGGAACCGTAGCCTACAGACTAGCCCTACCACCAAGTATGTCTCGCATCCATAACGTTTTTCACATATCTATGTTACGTAAATATGTGAAGGACCCAAACCACGTCATTGAGTTAGAACCAGACGTTATAGCAGAAGATTTAACATACGAGGAGGTACCTGTTAAGATCCTGGATAAGAAGGAGCAGATCCTACGCTCAAAGGTTATACCTCAAGTTAAGGTTTTATGGAGGAACCAAGATACTGAGGAAATGACCTGGGAGCTAGAATCTGAGATGAAATCTAAGTATCCTTACCTCTTCGATATGTCAGGTACGTCAATTTCGGGGACGAAATTTCATAAGGAGGGGAGGTTGTAAGACCCCGAATTTTATGAAATACAAAATTTAATTTTTCTTCATATATATTTTTTTTGAAACAGTAAGTGGTTAAATTAACAAAATTGAAAGTTAAGGATGTTATGTGCAAATTTTATTTTGTCGGACAATATTCGCTTTGTCGGGGAATATTCGTTTGGTCGGGGAATATTCGTGCCGTACGACGGCGCCGAAATAATAAATTATTGGTGGACCCCACAACGGAATATTTGTCGGATATAGAAAACGACAGAAGTAACCTTTTTAAATAAAAATAGTCAACGGAACTGTTAAAATACCGGTGATAAAAGAATAGTAGCATACGGTAGTTTATGGTATTTTCTGTAGCACACGGTACTCTACAGTAACACACGGTATTGCATAGTGTCTCATATTATTGGTCTGATAATTGACACCGTAACTGTTACGCATCATTTCATCGATAATTGTCACTGCATAATATTTTATATTATCAATTCAATAATTGTTGTTACACAGTATTTTGCATTATTGATTTAATAATTGTCATTACACTGTATTTTATATCATTGAGTCAATAATTGTTGTTGCACTGTTTTTAAAATTATTGAACCTAATAATTGTCACAGTAACATATGCACAGTAATTCACATTATTGAATCAATAATTGTCATTACACAGTAACGTATGCTTTATTTTACATTATTGTTATCTCTATTATGATGTTATTTAAACAGAGTTATTTCATTAATTTATTGACTTGATATCTAAGAGCTAACTATACTGTATTTATAACAATTAGTCATAATAATTGAATTGATAAAGTTATTTGTTTATAATATAAAGTTAGGTGATTATTAGGTGATATGAAATGAATGGTGTAGATTAAAGTGTGAATTATTGAATTGATTTGTTTATAATATAAAGTTAGGTGATTATTAGGTGATATGAAATGAATGGTGTAGATTAAAGTGTGAATTATTGTTGAATAATTAAATTGATTTGTTTATAATATAAAGTTAGGTGATTATTAGGTGATATGAAATGAATGGTGTAGATTAAAGATAATATAATATTTGAAATGGATGGTGTAGATTAAAAGATGATCTTTAAATGAATGGTTTAGATTAAATGAATGATAAGATTTTTGGCTATAAATACAAGCCTTAACTTAAGGATTTTTCATAAACTTCCTTACTTGTTCTTTCTTTCTCTCTCTAAATACTTCTTGTGAAAGTTCTCTCTAAGTGTGCTTAAGTCATCTTGAGTATTTGTGAAGATCTATAAGTATACGTGTACTGTTCAAGTTAATCAACCTCATTTAAATCAATATCCAGTCACGTGTTGAGGTAAGGGATACCATATTTTTCATCTTCCATTATTCAAACATACTATGGTAAGGGATTATCATTATTTGATTCTCGATAATAATATTGTTTCTTCCTTACTCATAAGACGTGCCTTTTATTTCCATGTATTAAATTGTGGGAATAACCTTACGGAGCGGATTGCCGCCTGTTGGTGAATAACCTTTCGTATTCATTCATTATTAATCTCTGAGAATAACCTTACGGAGCGGATTGCCGCCTGTTTGGTGAATAACTCTTTGTACTCAAATTCTATTAAATTGTGGGAATAACCTTATGGAGCGGATTGCCGCCTGTTTGGTGAATAACTCTTTGTACTCAAATTCTATTAAATTGTGGGAATAACCTTACGGAGCGGATTGCCGCCTGTTGGTGAATAACCCTTTGTATTAATTTCCTTCACCTTTTGTTAATCAAACCTGCTACGGTAAGGGATATTATTTTCTTTCATACTCCTAAATCGAAATTTATTATGGAACTATTGCTTCTATAATTCCTGAAAATATTATATGTTCCATAATAGTTGAACTTCATTATTTCAACTGAACCTTCCTATTTACGTGAACCTTTCTATTGAATTGTAACCGTTATTCTTAACTGTGGATCTTGAATATCATTTTTAAATTTCACTCCACATCATGTTGACAATTTGGACATTATTTGAATCTGTACAAAGTAAACTTCCGATACTTATTGTTATCCTATTTTTTCTGTTCATCATTTATATCATTCTAATCATCCAAAAATCAAGCTGTTGTGAATATCTGTGGCCGGGGGCACAGATGTGATATATTTGTTGAACAGATGATAGGTTAAAGGCGATATAATAGGTTAAAGGCGATACATCTGTTCGGTGTCTTTTGTGGCACGTGGTGAATGTTCTCTTTGGCCCGTAGTGCAAAGATGAACTGTTGTTTGGTATGATTATGACCAAAGGCTGAATCTGGTATAATCATGACCGTTGGTGTTATATTGAATGTCTTTGGCCCGTAGTGCAAAGATGAACTGTTGATCTGCATGATTATGATCAGGAACTGTGAATTTGTATTATCTTGACTAATGATATTTCAGATGATAAAAGTTGATGATGTTTTTCCTAAAAAGAGAACCGAGTGGACATTATAGTCTGCATTATTCTTCTAATAGATTACTCATTCCGCTGCTATTATTGATCTGAACGTTGTTTAAGAATTTAATTGCAGTTTTTGATATAAACCTTGTAGTCTATTTGTAAGACCCCGAATTTTATGAAATACAAAATTTAATTTTTCTTCATATATTTTTTTTTTGAAACAGTAAGTGGTTAAATTAACAAAATTGAAAGTTAAGGATGTTATGTGCAAATTTTATTTTGTCGGACAATATTCGCTTTGTCGGGGAATATTCGTTTGGTCGGGGAATATTCGTGCCGTATGACGGCGCCGAAATAATAAATTATTGGTGGACCCCACAACGGAATATTTGTCGGATATAGAAAACGACAGAAGTAACCTTTTTAAATAAAAATAGTCAACGGAACTGTTAAAATACCGGTGATAAAAGAATAGTAGCATACGGTAGTTTATGGTATTTTCTGTAGCACTCGGTACTCTACAGTAACACACGGTATTGCATAGTGTCTCATATTTTTGGTCTGATAATTGACACCGTAACTGTTACGCGTCATTTCATCGATAATTGTCACTGCATAATATTTTATATTATCAATTCAATAATTGTTGTTACACAGTATTTTGCATTATTGATTTAATAATTGTCATTACACAGTAACGTATGCTTTATTTTACATTATTGTTATCTCTATTATGATGTTATTTAAACAGTTGTATTTCATTAATTTATTGACTTAATATCTAAGAGCTAACTATACTGTATTTATAACAATTAGTCATAATAATTGAATTGATAAAGTTATTTGTTTATAATATAAAGTTAGGTGATTATTAGGTGATATGAAATGAATGGTGTAGATTAAAGTGTGAATTATTGTTGAATAATTGAATTGATTTGTTTATAATATAAAGTTAGGTGATTATTAGGTGATATGAAATGAATGGTGTAGATTAAAGTGTGAATTATTGTTGAATAATTAAATTGATTTGTTTATAATATAAAGTTAGGTGATTATTAGGTGATATGAAATGAATGGTGTAGATTAAAGATAATATAATATTTGAAATGGATGGTGTAGATTAAAAGATGATTTTTAAATGAATGGTTTAGATTAAATGAATGATAAGATTTTTGGCTATAAATAGAAGCCTTAACTTAAGGATTTTTCATAAACTTCCTTACTTGTTCTTTCTTTCTCTCTCTAAATACTTCTTGTGAAAGTTCTCTCTAAGTGTGCTTAAGTCATCTTGAGTATTTGTGAAGATATATAAGTATACGTGTACTGTTCAAGTTAATCAACCTCATTTAAATCAATATCCAGTCACGTGTTGAGGTAAGGGATACCATCTTTTTCATCTTCCATTATTCAAACATACTATGGTAAGGGATTATCATTATTTGATTCTCGATAATAATATTGTTTCTTCCTTACTCATAAGACGTGCCTTTTATTTCCATGTATTAAATTGTGGGAATAACCTTACGGAGCGGATTGCCGCCTGTTTGGTGAATAACTCTTTGTACTCAAATTCTATTAAATTGTGGGAATAACCTTACGGAGCGGATTGCCGCCTGTTGGTGAATAACCTTTCGTATTCATTCATTATTAATCTCTGAGAATAACCTTACGGAGCGGATTGCCGCCTGTTTGGTGAATAACTCTTTGTACTCAAATTCTATTAAATTGTGGGAATAACCTTACGGAGCGGATTGCCGCCTGGTTGGTGAATAACTCCTTGTACTCAAATTCTATTAAATTGTGGGAATAACCTTACGGAGCGGATTGCCGCCTGTTGGTGAATAACCCTTGTATTAATTTCCTTCACCTTTTGTTAATCAAACCTGCTACGGTAAGGGATATTATTTTCTTTCATACTCCTAAATCGAAATTTATTATGGAACTATTGCTTCTATAATTCCTGAAAATATTATATGTTCCATAATAGTTGAACTTCATTATTTCAACTGAACCTTCCTATTTACGTGAACCTTTCTATTGAATTGTAACCGTTATTCTGAACTGTGGATCTTGAATTTCACTCCACATCATGTTGACAATTTGGACATTATTTGAATCTGTACAAAGTAAACTTCCGATACTTATTGTTATCCTATTTCTTCTGTTCATCATTTATATCATTCTAAGCATCCAAAAATCAAGCTGTTGTGAATATCTGTGGCCGGGGGCACAGATGTGATATATTTGTTGAACAGATGATAGGTTAAAGGCGATATAATAGGTTAAAGGCGATACATCTGTTCGGTGTCTTTTATGGCACGTGGTGAATGTTCTCTTTGGCCCGTAGTGCAAAGATGAACTGTTGTTTGGTATGATTATGACCAAAGGCTGAATCTGGTATAATCATGACCGTTGGTGCTATATTGAATATATTTGGCCCGTAGTACAAAGATGAACTGTTGATGTGCATGATTATGATCAGGAACTGTGAATTTGTATTATCTTGACTAATGATATTTCAGATGATAAAAGTTGATGATGTTTTTCCTAAAAAGAGAACCGAGTGGACATTATAGTCTGCATTATTCTTCTAATAGATTACTCATTCCGCTGCTATTATTGATCTGAACGTTGTTTAAGAATTTAACTGCAGTTTTTGATATAAACCTTGTAGTCTATTGTATTCTATCAAGAACTCAACTGTTGAAGACTAATGATAATTTATTCGTCATTATCTTAGTCATGATATTCTTTACTGGGCTATTTGAGCTCACCCTTTCTTTTGTTCCATTGTTTTTCAACAGGAGATGAAAACATAACAGGGTCTAGCCGGGGAATGGAGTGAGGGTCCGAGGAATAGTTATCATAGTCTTCACGTTTTGTAAAATAGTGTGGCAATAATAGTGAAGACTTAGTTGTGTATTATTATACACTGTATTGTTGTACGTTGTGCTTTGTTGTAATAATTTTGTTGTAGTCTTTTGACGACTCAAGTTTGGGCTGTGTGGGCCCAGATTTGGGGGCGTCACATATTATCCACTGTATTGTTGTACGTTGTATTTCATTGTAATAATTTTGTTGTAGTCTTTTGACGACTCAAGTTTGGGCTGTGTGGGCTCAGATTTGGGGGCGTCACAGTTTATATCAGAACTTAGGGATATGGTCTTTAATGGAGATCTGGGGTTAGAACTAGGAGGGGAGAGACGAATAGAATCAGTCACTAGTGTGTCCCACCTAAATTAGATTTTGTTATCTAAATCGATTTGAATGTAGGAATAAAAAAATGATGAGTCAGTTTGTTTGAACTAACAATTATTTTTTGACCACAGTTTAGTATGGCATCTGGAAATCAGGAGGATAACTATGAAATGTCCGGTACGTCAATTTCGGGGACGAAATTTCATAAGGAGGGGAGGTTGTAAGACCCCGAATTTTATGAAATATAAAATTTAATTTTTCTTCATATATATTTTTTCATGAAACAGTAAATGGTTAAATTGACAAAATTGAAAGTTAAGGATGTTATGTGTAAATTTTATTTTGTCGGACAATATTCTTTTTGTCGGGGAATATTCGTTTTGTCGGGGAATATTCGGGCCGTACGACGGCGCCGAAATAACTAATTATTGGTGGAGCCCACAACGGAATAATTGTCGGATATAGAAAACGACAGAAGTAACCTTTTTAAATAAAAATAGTCAACGGTGTTAACTGTTAAAATACCGGTGATAAAAGAATAGTAGCATACGGTAATTTATGGTATTTTATTGTGGCACACGGTATTCTACAGTAGCACACGGTATTGCACAGTGTCTCATATTATTGACACCGTAACTGTTACGCATCATTTCATCAATAATTGTCACTGCATAATATTTTATATTATCAATTCAATTATTGTTGCTACACAGTATTTTGCATTATTGATTCAATAATTGTCATTACACTGTATTTCATATCATCGAGTCAATAATTGTTGGTGCACTGTAGTTTAAAATTATTGAATCTAATAATTGTCACAGTAGCAAATATACTGTAATTTATATTATTAAATTAATAAAAATATGTAACGTGATTCTTACATTATTATGGTAACATTATTTTATATGTTGGACTCACAGGAAGAATAAATAAATAAATAAAAAAATAAAATAATTAATTTTACTATTTGAAATAGTAACGTGAATAGTGACGTGAATAGTAACGTGAATATTAAGTGAATAGTAAGAAACATGTGGGACCCACTGTGGGGCCCACACGAAATGTGAGAAATGTGTTTGCTGGGAATGGGTTGGTGGAGGCTGCGCAGCAGCCTCTGCTGAATTTTTTTTCTGTTCACCTACCACGCATAGTGCCTTATTTTCTCCTATAAATAGCTTGTTCAGCTGAATAGAAAAATCACACCTAAAACATAAAATTTTTCTATAAGAATTTTATGAGTTTTCTCTGAGAATAGTAAGGTTATTTTGAGAGTTTGAAAGCCAAAAGGAGTGCAGGAATTTTTCAAGTAAGTCTTTTATTAAAGAGTTGTAATTTTATAAATTCCTATTTTTCACGGTATTCACAAATCTTCCTTTAGAAGACTCTTCTTTAAGAAGATTCATTTTTAAAAGCTTTCTTTGGAAGATTTATTTCGGAATATTATTTTTAAAACTATTTTAAAGTAGTTATATTATACTACAAAAATTATGTTAAATATATATAATTTTGATAATTCATATTATACGAGTTATCATACACTTTGAAATTTATATGTGGAAATTACTAATTTTATTATAAAAATATAGGTTGATCAACCTCATTTAAATCAATATCCAGTCACGTGTTAAGGTAAGGGGTATCACTCTTTTCATCATCATAAATGGATATTATTTCCTTTCTTACTTGAAGGGATTATCATTCTTTGATTCTTGAAAATAATATCGTTTCTTTCTTGTGCCATTTATTTCCATGTATTAAATTGTGGGAATAACCTTACGGCGCGGTTTACCGCCTGTTGGTGAATAACCTTTTGTATTCATTCCTTATTAATCTTTGAGAATAACCTTACGGTGCGGATTATCGCCTGTTTGGTGAATAACTCTTCGTATTCAAATTGATGGGAATAACCTTACGGCGCGGATTATCGCCTGTTTGGTGAATAACTATTCGTATTCAAATTGATGGGAATAACCTTACGGCGCGGATTATCGCCTGTTTGGTGAATAACTATTCGTATTCAAATTGATGGGAATAACCTTACGGTGCGGATTATCGCCTGTTGGTGAATAACCCTTTTTATTTGTCTCGTGTGGAAATAATTTGTCTACACGAATTATCACATGACACTTTTATTCTATATTCGTAAGTGATATCATTTTCCTTTATACTCATAAGCGATACCATCTTTTTCATCTTCCATTATTCAAACTTACTATGGTAAGGGATATTAATTTCCTTCACCGTTTGTTAATCAAACCTGCTACGGTAAGGGATATTATTTTCTTTCATACTCCTAAATCGAAACTTATTATGGAACTATTGCTTCTATAATTCCTGAAAATATTATATGTTCCATAATAGTTGAACTTCATTATTTCAACTGAACCTTCCTATTTACGTGAACCTTTCTATTGAACTGTAACCGTTATTCTGAACTGTGGATCTTGAATATCATTTTTAAATTTCACTCCACATCATGTTGGCAATTTGGACATTATTTGAATCTGCACAAAGTAAACTTCTGATACTTATTGTTTATCCTGTTCTTCTGTTCATCATTTGTATCACTGTTATTTGTATTAATCATCAAGAATCAAGCTGTTGTGAATATCTGTGGCCGGGGGCACAGATGTGATATAATTGTTGAACAGATGATAGGTTAAAGGCGATATACTAGGTTAAAGGCGATACATCTGTTCGGTGTCTTTTATGGCACGTGGTGAATGTTCTCTTTGGCCCGTAGTGCAAAGATGAACTGTTGGTTGGTATGATTATGACCAAAGGCTGAATCTGGTATAATCATGACCGTTGGTGCTTTATTGAATATCTTTGGCCCGTAGTGCAAAGATGAACTGTTGATTGGTATGATTATTACCAAAGGCTGAATCTGGTATAATCATGACCGTTGGTGTTATATTAAATGTCTTTGGCCCGTAGTGCAAATATGAACTGTTGATCTGCATGATTATGATCAGGAACTGTGAATTTTTATTATCATGACTAATGGTATTTCAGATGATAAAAGTTGATGATATTTTTACAAAAAAGAGAAGCGAGTGGACATTATAGTCTGCATTATTCTTCTAATAGATTGCTCATTCCGCTGCTATTATTGATCTGAACGTTGTTTAAGAATTTAACTACAGTTTTTGATATAAACCTTGTAGTCTATTGTATTCTATCAAGAACTCAACTGTTGAAGGCTAATGATAATTTATTCGTCATTATCTTAGTCATGATATTTCTTACTGGGCAATTTGAGCTCACCCTTTCTTTTCGTTCCATTGTTTTTCAACAGGAGATGAGAACGTAACGGGGTCTAGCCGGGGAATGGAGTGAGAGTGCGGGGATAGCTATCATAGTCTTCACGTGTTATAAAATAGTGTGGCAATAATAATGAAGACTTAGTTGTGTTGTATTATCCACTGTATTGTTGTACGTTGTATTTCATTGTAATAATTTTGTTGTAGTCTTTTGACGACTCAAGTTTGGGCTGTGTGGGCTCAGATTTGGGGGCGTCACAAAATATTTTATCGGTGTTGATGGATTTGATATGATAAATTTGATAAAATTTAAATTTGATACGGTATCGATAAAAATAATTAGTATATATTAAAATGTTTCAAAATTTTTGCAATATTTTATTTTAAATAAAATATTAAATAATTAGATTTAACTTAATTTAGAGATAAAAAAATGTGTAAAGAAAGTTAGATTTCATATTTAATCTAGGAAGAACTTATAATGATTAATATATATAAATATATAAGGAAGAGAGAGAGAGAGAGAGACTTTTTATGTAAAAATTGTTCTAACTAAGAATGATACGAAACCTTATAAAATTAAAAGGAGCAGAGTTGGGAATAATTTATTGTGCAGTAGCACAGGACGTGCCCGCGCTATTGCTGTATTAAATTAAGTGTAGGGTTAAGAAGTTGTTGTGTAAGGTTTCAATGGTAGTGTTTTGGACAATAATGAATGTCGGAAATATTAAGCTAAGGGTAAGACTATTATAAAACCTAAACTAAGTTAAGGTGTAGAGTCCACGAATGACTAAATGGGTAGTTTGATCTTATTAAATACATAAAGCGATAAATTAAAGTAAGGATCTTAAAATAAAGATTAATTAATTGAATCAAGCTTTGACTAATACTACATTGTTGATCTTACATACCGTGTAAGTCATGTAAAAGGTTAGCGTGTTGGTAAAACGTCAGTACAAACAAGTTTTTTCATAACTTGCTCCTATATGATAATTTATATTATATGTGAAATATTTTTATATGCAAACACGAGTTAATGTGTTTTTATGTCATACTGTGATTGAACTGTTATTATTCAACTAATAAGTTGAGTTAGCTATTTTTGTTTGTGAATCGTATAAAATGTGAAGTGACAAGCATGATAATATGAATCATTAATTGCGTTTTAGCCCATAAACATATACAAAATGTCATATGTGGACATATTGATAAGCATACATGATGCATAAATTATGTGTAACTGTTAAACTTGTTGAGCAACGTAGTTGTTCATTCTTACTTAGATAAATATTTCAGCTAAGTGCGAAACATCTGAGATTTCAGTAAAAATCAAAGATAGGGAATGTTTATGGATTACCACAGAAGATATAAATATTTTTTGATAAATATTTTGAGGTAAACAATGTTACTCAAAAGGCATAGACTGTATTTAGATGTTAGGTTATTATTTAAAACTATTATGTACTAAAGGGAGAGGTTGATTCATTTCCATATATTAGTCTCAGACTGGTAGTTAGGTGTAAAGATTATGGTAGGTTATCTGCATAATTGTTGTAATAGAATATATCATTATGAGTATGATCTTAAAATGTAATGAAATGAAAATATTGTGATTATAAGGCAAATAATCAAAAAGAATATTATAAAAATTTAAATTTATTGAGTTTTTAGTAACATATTAGTATATAAGCATATAATGTTGTGAATATTTAAGGAGAATGTTGTACAATAATGCGCGAGGTCGATTGTAGCAAGTACAATAATTTTTGGGGTGTTTCATATACAGGATAATCGGTACTGATATCGGATTATCGGTATTTATTTTAAACGGTTTATACCATACTGTATCAATATATACCGGTTATATTATATAAAATAAGAATTACAAACTAACATCTAATACTAATAAAAAAAATATATGAGTAGCAACAACTTTAACATAAAGAGCAAAAAAAAAAAAAATCATACGGTAACATTATGGGAGTTTACTGTTACTTAATAAAAAAAAAAAAAAAATACTGGCTCAAATTCTTATTTCAATAATGTCATTATATACATATACTACTATTTATCTCACGATATGGCCACATAAATGCAATAAAATTATTTTTAAAAAATTAACAACACAAAAATAAAAACAAAATCGGTATGTAACCGATATTACTTGTACCGTCCATATACCAAACCAACCTTACTGATACGGGATATTGGTATCGGTACTCGTTTTTTTAGATATTCGATAATCAATTCTGTACGATTTAAATCAGTTTGATACATTTTTTTACGAATAAACACCTCTACGAGTTGACACACGTTAATTAATTATCTATTTATAAATTATATTATTATGTTTATTTGCAATAAAATTTGACATAGTTCTATCGAATATATAATTAAATTTAAATAATATCAATTTTGATATAAATAGATTAAACATTAAAAGAAACATGTGAATATATGATATATGTAACAAAAGTATAATTAGAATTAATTCACGTATACAAATAGTGTAGTGTAAATAAACAACTTTTAGCACTCACTTCAACTGTAAAATGAGAACATGTCATTGTCCTAGAAATATGCAAATAAATAATATATTTCTTCTATTTTAAAATATAAAATTATTATTAATTATTTAAAATAAAGAAAAAATGTTTTTTAATTTTAAATTAATATGTAATTATTTAATTTTAGTCGATATTATTAGAATATTGTAAATTATTTAAATGTATTACTCAAGTAAAAGATTATTGTTTTAGAATTATTTTTTTTAATTTCAAAAACCTATATTATTACAGCGTAACAAATTTATGGTTACCTTTCAATTATAGAGATCTTTGGTTAGGGCATAAGGAAGAGGTCTAGGGGAAAGTATGGGAAAAGGGCAAATAGGGAAACTTGAGTGGAGTTTACATTTTTAGTAAAGTGTGAGCTAAATTCTTACTTTTGACTAAGTGATTAACTTAAAAATGTGATATTGCATAGTAAAATGAGATATTTTTATTATTAAAATATGATATTTATTATTATATAATCTTAATTTAGAATTTAAAATTATACTTTCAAAAGTCAATATTAATTTTATAATTTAGACAAAAATAGTACATATTCAAACATTTTTTTGTTATTACTCAAAAAACCTAAACAAGTATTCTAAAATATAAGATTAATTTTGATTTTATAAAGTCAATTTAAATTTGGTAGGGTTAATTTATTTTCTAGAAATAATAAATTTTATAATTACTAGTAATTTTTAAATAATTAATAGTTGTATCAATTAAAATAATTTTGTTTAAATTAAAACGTGTACATATCAACTTTAAATATAAAATATCTTAAAAAGTCAAAATTAATATTATATATTTTGAAATAAATGAATTTATATATAACTTACAATACCATTTCCATGATTTTGTTGTATACAACAAATAATTATATTCTGAGAGTTGATATTTTTACGAACAAAAATGATAGTTTTACAAACTCTCATCTCACATGAATGCGATACTCATTTACTATTCATGTAAGAAAAAACTTATGAAACTATAATTTTTTTTTGTGAAAATAACAATTCTCTATATTTTATAAATGTGTATATATGTCATTGAGATATTTGAGCTCCAGATTTTTTTAATTAAAACACGATACAAAGTATAAAAAATCCAAAATCAAGACATGGAAAATAGAAAATAATTATCGTAGCTTTTTAGATTTTTTATTTGATTTTGTAACAGTTGTGACTTATTTTTCCTATCAAAACAAAAAATTACTTAAATTCTAAATTTAATATTTGAAATGTTTTTTTTTCAATAATAGATACTTTATAAAATTATCTGAAAATTGGACCAGATGATGTTTTAATTTATCATTTAATAATTTTGGAACTCAACCGTGGTTACTTTTGTCAGGTTAAATTACGAATAGAAAGGAGAGATACACGTCGCTCAAAACCCGCGGATCTCTTTTCTCTATCTGGAAATCAATTCTCAGTGGAGGATTCTTCAGGCGAAGGTTTCAATAGGTAAACTCCGTTTTCTCTGTACACACGTATATTGCATTTCATAGCTGCGCGTTATTGTTCACGCATCTCAGATCTCTGCTTATTTTGACTGGTAGGATCTATGTACAATGAAATCAATTATATATCTTGTATATACACACGCGCGTATGCTTTGACTGTTTCTGTTCAGCGAACCTTCATCATCTATCTGTTGCGTTATATTCCATTATTTGTGGCTGAATTTTAGTCGTAACCACCAAATGAATCTGCTGACTTTATTGTTTTGATTTATGTTGTGATATATTTATGACTAATGTCCAGATTCATGAGAAGGTATGTATTTTATTAAGCGTTTCCATTTCATGTCTTATAGTTTGATTTTTCCAGGATTGATTTATATAGTATATGATATGTTATAAAGTATATTAGAAGAATCGCGAATTTTGAATGTTATCATCTTCATAGTTTGATATGCAGAAAAATTTTCAATGTGCTGATTCTGTATTTCTGTCTCAGTGTTGAGCTAGTTATAAGCAGCTGAGGTACAGGAAAGATGGGGTTGTCTTTCACAAAGCTGTTCAGCAGGCTCTTTGCGAAGAAAGAGATGCGCATTCTGATGGTAGGTCTTGATGCTGCTGGTAAGACTACCATTTTGTACAAGCTCAAGCTTGGAGAAATTGTCACAACAATCCCAACTATAGGTGAGTTTTTTTTCCTTTCCAAGGATAAATGAGTTTTGCTCGCTTCTTCAGTTAACATGGGGTTGCTATTACTTAATAATTGTTATTGCTGTTCCATTAATGTCAATTCACATGGTGTTTGTTCTATTCAAATGCGAGTGAGGTCATGGTTTCGCTAGTTTTCATGCTGTTATAGATACACTCATCTAAATTACCATAGAAGGCATCCCTGTCTTTTTAGCTTGTATCATACAAGTACTTGATCAAGGTTACAGTGATATGTTGTCATAGTCCGTTGCTTAATTAAGATATTCAATTATTGAAAGAGACTGCTTGTCTTAGTTGAAAAGTCAGAAATAACGCATATTCATGGGGAAGATAATTAGAGAGGGAATCTTAACCATGAATAGCTGTAAGTCCCTTAACGAGGTCAAATGCTACGGCAATACTGGATGCAAATGGAGTAGCATGTACTTTCGACAACATGTTAGATTTCAAGTTTGGCTATACAAAATTGGTGGTGGCACGTGGTTTGGTTTGGGGCCTTTGTATTTTAGAACATCCAATTATGTGGGACTGGGAATAACCAAAAAGAAAAAGAAAGAAAAGAAAAGAAGGATTGTGACTTTATTCTTTGTGTTTCAAGAACAAAAAGGTTAGCTGCGATTCACATTATTGGATTGGAAGCCAAAGAAAGAAACACTATGCTAACCATCTAGTTTTGTTTAAATTTTGAAGAACTTACTGATAGGATTATAAGTTATTTAATTGTTTACTACTAAGAAGCCATCTTATTTAGGTTGCTCATTGCTGTTAAGATTAACATCGATGCATATCAAAAAGAAAAAGGCAACAATGATTTGAGTTTAGGTTTCCTCATTCCAATAACATATTGTTCTATCCTAGTGGCATTAGCTCCTATTCGATTATTTCATGGTTTCACAATTATTTTCCGCATAACATCTTGTTTACAACCATGCGACTTTCAATCTTTTACCAGAAAGATGTCATTGCTTGCAGGATTTAATGTTGAGACTGTGGAATACAAGAACATTAGCTTCACTGTTTGGGATGTTGGTGGTCAGGATAAGGTATGCATTTTTTGTCCACTTCTTTTGTTGGTTTCACTTAAATAAAGAAGTCTTCTGCTGCTATAGAGTGAAGCTAATGAAATTGAATGGAATCCCACTTATTTTTTGTATATAGAATTTTGACTATAGAGTCTTGACTCAATAGTACTAGGTTTTCCAGTAAACATGATTTAACTGGCAAAGGGTTTCTAGTGTTATTTGATGTTAATTTTGTTCCTGAATTATGCAGAATAATAGAGTAATCTGTCAAAAACTATTTGCAAAGATAATAAGATTCTTAGTATAAAACCTATAATTCTAATTTCTACATTATCTGTAGTACATTAAAGGTTATTAATGAGCCAGAAACATTATGATGTTACCAATCAGCAAAATGAATAATAAGTTGTTTTTCTGCATACTATCGAGAGTAGAATTGAAGGTAAACCTCTGTATGATTTACCAAATTGCTGTTGTAATATAACCATTATTATGTGCTTGCATCCACAGGTTTTCAGTTTTGCTTCTTCAACATTGAATATCACTAAACAAATATATATCCAAAAAAAAATATTGAACATCACTAAATCATAATATAATATAAGTCTAATTATACTGTTCTTATGACATAATACAAATAAATCCTGGTTTATTTTTACTCGAATACAAATCAGGAGGTTTTGAGATGTCTTCTGTTTTCTTGTTTGCTCGTTTGTGCCCGCGTGAACCAACCCAACAAACAAGGAAGGAATGCTTCTCAGTTATTATTCTATTGAACCACCTCTCTGAAAGTGTCTTCATTGTTGAATCCTGTTATACATTCTTTCTTCAGTTCGTATGTTTATCATGTGGGTTTGATGCTAATTTTTTTGTCTATTACAGATCCGCCCACTGTGGAGGCACTACTTTCAGAACACACAAGGTCTTATCTTTGTAGTGGATAGCAATGACAGAGATAGAGTTGTTGAGGCAAGGGATGAGTTGCATAGGATGTTGAATGAGGTATTTACCCTTTGATTGTGCTGTTCATTTCCCACTTTGCGTGATCATGAAATACATTTGGATTTTCTGTTGGACTATCTCATCGAACCTCTTATAGATAGCTACAGATTTGTTCCCTACAGTAGCGCAACTATCTGGGTCAAATGTGTTTCTCTAAAAGAATTACTTGATAGCTAGTGCCATTTTGCATCCCTAGAGTTGATTGCTATGACTGTTTCTAATTTGTGTTTCTTTCTGCTAATGGCCTGCCCTTTTCACATCATAGTTTTTCCATGCACAATGTTTGGCATCTTTTTTATATAATCTTATTTGCACAACGAGAATCTTCAAACTTTTAAGAAGTTTCCCTTACCTCATTATTTTAAGCTATTTATTGTTTTATTCTTGGTTTGGCGAACTCATTTTTCTTTTCTGGGAAGTCCTCAAAACTCTTCTGTTCTATATTTTCTCTTTCACTTGCAAATTATATAGAAATATGTTGTGTCATTAGGATTATGGGGTGTGCTGTTTGAAAAAAATATTATTTATGCGTATTGTTTCTTATCAGATCGTAATCTTACAGAGAAAAGTAGAGTTTAATGAATCTTATGGTCTTCTATATACCAATTGAATTTGGTGTCTAGTTGCTAGTGAGATGATGTATGCTTCTGAGTTTCTGTTTTGCCCTCATACACATGTCTTGTCCTTTTTATTTATTTACTCAGGTGTGTTCATTGAGATGTTGAGTCGTTGACCTAAGAAATTTTAGATACAGACTAGGCAATATGTACAGTATGTTTTGTATAAATTTCATTTACAAAAGTTTATGAATTAGTTTATGTTGTACTTGTGTTAGAGAGGTAGAACAGGTTGTTTAGGGTAGGGTTGGTTGAAGAAAATTTATCTATAAACCAGGAATTCATGTTTTATTTTTTTGACAGTCTGTTAAGGATAAATCTTTCTGCAAAGAATCATTCTTTCATAATTAGGAAGAACTCGAAGTAGGATTTGAATATACAAGTTAATAATGACGTGAAAAGGAGAGCAACCATCATCCATTTGACAAAAATGATGGAGGCATAGGGATTTGAATTGAGCTGACCGATGTGTCAATTAGGTCTCTTTCTTCTCTCTTCGCCATTTAGAGGGAAGCAATGTACACTCTCTACTTATTATTCTTTATTTATTAGCGAGTGCTACATTGTCATCTTTTTTATCTGTACATACTACAGATATGGTACGTGCAGGCCGTGTACGAGCCTTTTTTGATTTCTCTCTCTCTCTCTCTCTCTCTCTCTCTCTCTTCCACTTGTGAAGCTGTGGTCATTAGACCTTTTTGCCTTCTGTTATGAATGTACTTAAATCTGAACCCTTTGTGACAAGATAATCTGTTTCTCTGCAAGTTCTAATGAAAGAAAATCTCGAGCTATGAGGTCATAGGTGTAGCACTCCATATAGTCAAAACGCACAAACGTAGCAATCCTTTCAATGCCTGGCATCATGTGGCAGTTTCGCAGGGATGGTTTATTTCATAAAATATTACTAAGGTAGCCGAAAGATGAATATGGAAAAGAATCAGAAATACATTTGAGTATATGTTTCATGCTGCTATACGAAGAGTGTGCTCTTTAATACCGCGTTTCTTCTTTGTTACATCTGCTTCTCAACCCTTATTTACTGCCCAGAAAAAAAAGGATCTTTTGTTGCATGCCAGCTTTGCAAAGGGTATAATTACTCTAGAAAAGCTGCTGTCATTTCCCTCATAATTTTGGCTACATTTATTATATTCATTTTTATTTTTTTGCCTTTTCTGCATCATTGCTAAAAAGTTGGTCACTAGCATCAGCAGTTGTTTATATTTTTGGCCTTTGTATGCATTATTGGGAGGAAAAGTTAGTGTTGTCTTCATGATGAGTCAATGACCACTATGATGGGCGTAAACTTCTTATCACCTTCTTACAGTCATTAGTCATATGTGTTCTATCAACTTATTAGTGGGACAGGACAGGACAGGACAGGACGGATGAAGAAGCAGCGCTTTTAGAAACTAAAATATGTATTTTAATGTGGTTCTAGGATGAACTCAGAGATGCTGTTTTGCTTGTCTTTGCCAACAAACAAGATTTACCCAATGCGATGAATGCTGCAGAGATAACAGACAAGCTTGGTCTTCACTCTCTCCGTCAACGTCACTGGTAAGCCTTCATTTTTGGTTAACTTGCAGCTTATCAAAACCATAATTTTTTTTAATAAAACAATAATTAAACGTGTAGTCCATGAAGAGGAAACATTCATATTAAATCTGTATGAACCTCTTGATGTTGGAAGCTTGGTTCTGCAAATTGTTACATAGGACAGGTTGCCTTGCAATTTTGGTCAAGATGGATGGTAACATGGTTTTAAAACAAAAACTAACCATCTATATATAGATTGAAGATAAATATATTGTTCCTCTGCCAAAGAAAAATTTAAAACTATTGAGGCTTATTTGATTTTGTGGTCCATCTTCAGGTACATCCAGAGCACATGCGCCACCTCAGGGGAGGGTCTTTATGAAGGGCTGGATTGGCTTTCCAACAACATCGCTAGCAAGGCAAGTACATGAATAAGCTTTGCAAAGTAATGATACATAACAAAATGAGATTGCCCTCAATAGAGATTCTTCGACTTTCAAAATTTGCAGAACAATTAAAAGTAAAATCTGCAGTGTTTCAAAGTTTTCAAAGTAATGCAAGTTAATAGCAAAGATAATTGAGAGCATTGAGCTCGTAGTTTTATGTTTCCTTTTTCTGTGTACCACTTTTTGCTTATTTTGGCATACCTTGATGTTTGCAGGCATGAACTGAATGAGTTTGGTTGCGGTTGGATTTTCCTTGTAGACATTGGGTAGATACTATTTAGGGCCACCAAGTAATGTTTGTCAATTCAGAGATTATGTTTGTCCTTGAATTTTTCAGCGATGCAGCACAATGGTTGCTGGAGATTACCGTTGAAGCTTTTTGTCTGCTTGATATCGCTGCTTTGGCTATTACTTGGCTGCAAAAAATACTTGTTTTGTTATGGTAACGTCATGTTCAATGAACTACATATGTTAGTCTATTTTTAGAGGTATGGAACGGGTTTGGATTTTTGGAATGCAAGTGAAACTTATTAAATTCAACCAAGTAGATTTTTTGCCGAACCTATATTGACCAATGGGGTTTGTGCTCAGTGGTTCATTGTTGCATAAAATTTACGTGTCATGTTGATAGAAGTGACTGGGACTGGGTTTGTGGTGGGAACTATTACCGCCGCTCGTCAGCCATACGAGGAACACCGAGGGACCAAGTTTTTTGCTACATTAATCATCTGGTTTAAATTGTCAACTATTTTGAAATATAACTAGTCTTTTAGTAGAACTCTTGATTTGTAAAATGTTGATCACGGGGTGCGTCTGATGGCGCCATTCTTTTTGAAAATTATTTATAATCATATTTTGTAAAAAGAATTAAGTAGTAATTTGGTGCTTATTATTACTTGTCAAAATGTAATAATACGGAGTGGAGTATTTTACAAATTTATTCCTAGTTATTTTATTAGTCTCATTCGTTACTCCTCTATACTACATTAAACCTTTTGTTTTGGTAATTTAAACTTGAAATAAATGATAATCAATTTCTTCATTACGAAACAATTTTCACTTTTTTACTGGTTTAAATATTTTTTCATTATCTAATAACTAATCTTTAAAACTGCTTACAATTAATAATAAATAAAGAATCACATTAAATTGATAAAAAAAGAAGAAGAAAGATTGTAAAATGATGGAACATGGCAAAGTATAAAAGCGTTGATTAGGTCACATATTCGTGGTTTCTATACAATTTCATGGTCCAAGCCAAGATAAAGTAGCCAAATCCAAATTATGAAAATACTCCCTAATGAATGATATTATGGCCACAAATAGGAAAGCTTGAGCATGTGGTTGGGGCAGAGACTTTTCCAATTCCATTTCCAACTAAAATAGCAATTACAAGTTGCTAGCACTTGTTGTTCAATATACTCCCTTCCTTTTAAAAAGGAGTTTTATTTTGTTTCAAAAAAATAGTTCTATATATTTTAAATGACACAAAGTCAGTTAATTTACCATCACAATTTCATTATATATAATACTATCGCAGCTAAATTAAACAATCAGTAATTTGGGTGTAAACTTGTAATAAAATGTCCTTAAAGTTAGTAAAATTTGTAAACACAATTTTTTTTATTTTTTATTTTTATAGAATGGAGCGAATAATTGTTTTTATATTGGCATCATTATATGAAGAAGTTTTAATTTATAAATATAGATACACAAAAATCAAACACAATATCGATCCTAGCCATTAAAAGTATGTGTATAGTACGGATTTCAATGTAAACACTTTTTAATGGCTAAGATCAATGTAGTATTTAATTTTTGTGTACCTAGATAGACTTATCCGATTTAGATTGAGATGGATCAATAGCTACCGACCCCAATCTAATCACATCCATTGTTATTATTATTCCTCAATTCTTGGCTGTTGAGTCATTTTCCATCCTACACCATTTTCGGAAAGAAAGCAAAACAGTTTTCTTTCTCAACAAGAGAAAGGGTCCCTTTTCTTTTCTTTGGAACTCAATAACAACAAACAAAATGATACATACATGATAGCACTTCGAACTGAATTCATCATTACATCTCTAATTTTAACTCTTACTTGCAATCTCTACTACGTACGTGTGACTAACACTCTTTTGGATTTCCCTACCTCAATTTTAACATCCCTTTAAATTCAATCTTTGTCCATGTTTAAAGGATAATTATTTTTAATTTTAAAAAAGTATTGCTATATATGACGATAAATTCATGTCGATATTAAATACCTAATATATATAGATAATGAGATATAATGGTGTAAAGAAGAGAGTCAATTGTTAGAGTTTTATTTTATTGCTTATAATTCTTCAATAGTTACGGTCCATATTCGACATATAAATTATTTTCCCGTGTTCTGATTAAGTTTCGTAATCTTATAACTGTTGAGAATGTACTAACTCATTAACAAATGTAAATTTGAGGGATAAAATTGCTAAATACGCGCCATAAAGTTAAGTGAGCTTAAAGTTAAGTGAGGTAGACAATACAATCTTATGGTTTATGGCCACAAGATAATATTTCTTAGAGTAGTAATGCTGCCATGAAACTTTTGCATCAAGTGTCAAACTCTATTCAATTTTTGTTTGGGATATTAGGAAGACAGCTGATGCATTGATCATAAGATAAGATTTATGATAAGTGGGAGAAAGATCTTGCTTTAAGGGGACCCCTGTTAGGAATTAGTCATTTTAATTCTAGATTGTATGTGCTTTTGGCTTAATCCACGTATCATGTTCAAACTCAATTCAATTTCTCCTTTCTTTTCTATTTTTCTGTGTGTAGCAATTGTTTAAACCTAACTTAACATGTTCTTTGTCTAGCATTATAATGCTTAATTTGTTTTCAAATTCGAGATATATTCGGACATTTTAGGTCAATTTACTAATTTTTAAAATTCAAAATTGATATAAATTAATTTAAAATTTGAAAATAAACGAACATGGTAATTAATACTTTAGTAATTATGTTGTTTGATTAGAATTAAATATATTCGTAGAGATTTGAATTTTGGAACATCGAATATTGACTTAAAAAGTTAAAATATATCTATTTTTAAATAGGGGCAAAACAAATTAATTTCCAACAGCTATTGCTTCGTTTTTGGGAAGGAAATTATTCAACCATTTAGAGTTATTTTAATGATCTAAAATTTAATTTTGGTAGTCGGTGGAGGACGACGTAAGAAGTGATCTTATATGAACCATCCAATTTTCATTTTTACTAAATCAATTAAGAAAATATATATTGGGAACTGATCTTACTAGAAGACAATGAATTCCATATAAAATCTAATCGTTACTTAAATGGATGAAGCTAAGTCGAATTTAAGTATATTGGTACATGCTATTTTAGGTTAATTAACCATTATTTTCTTCAATTTCATTTAAAGGCAAGTTTTCCACTAGAGTATTTTAGTCAAATGATATGTGACGCGTGAATTATGAGCACTTCATACTATATTTATGGCTCAAGTCTATAATCTACCATACTTGTTTAATGAATTATCAATTACTTAACCACAGTTGTTCAATGAATTATCAATTACTTATGACTCTGATATCAATTATTAAAAATATTTGGTCTATATATATTCATATAAAATTATATTTTAACCCAAAATATTAATTTATTAAGTCTATGGTCAATTAGAGTATATATGATTTTAATTTTTTTATTATTATTCGTTATGAAACTTTACTATAATGAGATATCTCGACACATTAATCAACATTCTAGTTTCACCCAAAAGTGAGAGTGTTGTCATTTCAAACAAATCATAATTTTTTTTTTGTGCGAAATACAAATCACTACAAATTTATGCACAAATTACAAATGAATAAGTGTAAGTGTACAAACTCAAACATAAATTTGCATTTAAATAATAAAAAAGTGTAATCTGACACGAAAATCCATGTCAGACCCTACTTTTTAATAGTGCAGAATGAGTTTGTGTTTGAGTTTATATTTAAAGATTTATCCATTACAAATTTTATTTAGTCTTCTAACAAATTTTATAGAATTATATATGTCCATATATATATGATATCGCATGAACTTGAACATGAATTATTTTATCCCTTCGTTTCACAAAAAGCATATCCATTGAGATATAGACCCATTTGTAAAAAATTTGTTCCACAAAAGAGCTTACTTTTTTAGCGATAAAAATATAAAATTACATAATATTTTAAAATTATTATATCACACTAATTTTAGAGAAATGTACGGAAAAATATTTTTGACGTTCACAAATTTTATAAATGGATTTTTTTTTGCGGAATATATATAAGAATAAATAGTAAAATTTTGCTGAAATACATTAGAATTTATCCACTGGGTAAGGAAATAAAAAATCAAATTGACTTTTTTCAAAGTTAGGTGCTACCTTATTATGATAACTTGTTATTATGTTACCGTGTTAAAGAACTCAAATTTGTGTACTTTGTGTCGCTCATTCTTTTTGATTATTTGTTATTTATTAAAAAAAAATATTCTTTTAATTATAATTTTTTTTTGTGACAAATTACGATTATAAAATATTTCAATTTTTTGAATTATTTGATAAAAAAGAGAAGAAGAAGTCCGGGATAAGCTTAAACATGTAACAAGTGAGCAATGACATAATTGTGAGAGAGTACAATTATTTGATTATATATATATATATATATATCGATTCATGGCTGGAAAAGGCGTTGAGCTGTAAAAACCGTATAATACATACAAATGAACATAATCATGAACTTCCCAAAATATATTTCTGGCTGAAATGTGAGATAAGAGGATTTGACGTTTTCTTAATGATGGGAATATATTCGATTACCTTTTTCTTTTTCCGGGGTATACAACTTGTTACGTCCATGTCCTGATAGATAATTTAATGGCAAAAAATATACTACTCACTCCATTATCCAAAAAAAAGTCTCATTTATAAATATTTTTAATTGCATAATTTTTTTTAATATAACATAACACAAGATTTTTAAATTTATTATTATATACTTTTTATTATACCATATAATTAAATTAATAATTTATTTTTTATGAGAATAAATGCGAAATAAAAATATATCGTTAAATATGTGTTTTTTGTGAACGGAGGAAATAACAAAAATAAAATAAAATATGAGTGCCATTTTCTGAAGGCGTCAAGGCTTCTTTATCATGGATCTTACATTTGTCTATGTTATCTTGAAAGGGCAAAAGGGCCGCTTTGAATATTTGCGACGATACGAGTTAGACCTGGTACTTTTGATCCTGACCTGCGAGTTTGTTCACTTGTAAAAAATTGAGTTTTAGACCTTAAAAATATAGTCTAAAAAAATTTGGGCCGTTTTTGACTTGGCCCGATCCGCGGGCTAATTTTTTTATATATATTTTATTGCTCGACTTTGTTGAAAAAAAAAATGTTAACTTATAAAATGAATCAAATAGAGAATTATGAAGACTATAAGAATAAATTTGAACATGTTATCTTAAATAATAATACAAAAAAATATTATAAATAAAATATATATCACATTTGGTCTTCTTTCTTTTATTCTTTTACTCTCTTATTTTTAATAAATAATATTATATACATTTATCAATTAATTAATCACAGTTCACAAGATTAGTTATATTTTAATATATAAGAGTACAAAATATCTATAAAATTATTGATTATTTTATTTTATTTATTAATAATATTAAATGATTATATAAAAATTATGTGTCATAATTGTAAATAATTAATGTTAGTATTTATTTCAAATTATAAGTCATAATAAATAAATAAATAATTTTTTTTATAAAAAAAATAGCTCAAATAGCCCATGAGCCAGGCCACGGGCCTAACATTTTCAACTCCCGTTTTAACTCGATCCGTTTAGATCAACCTGACCCGTTTGTCGAGTCTAATACAAGTAATCAACATCTTTTGTTTATTGGTGAAGTACTCTTTTTGTGTAACAGTAAAAGTTCACTTTTTCCTTGATTTAATTATCCAATTGTGATTACAGAATCAATTTCGTTTATAAGAGAAGTCAAGCATAATTATTAAAACTTAGATATGAAGGCGACTCTCCTTATTTTGGAGAGACCTTCACCTAAATCTCCTTTATTATATTTTAATATTTTTTTTCTTTCTATAAAGTTTATTCTCTCTTCTTGTGAGATTTGGTTTTTCTAAAAATATAAATGATTTTTTTTCTCTTTGTGAAAGAGGATTTCGTTATCATTTTTTGGGAATCTGTGTTCTTTAGTTGGGAGTTTTTTTTTGTTCATGAAAATTTTTTCGGTACATGAATGATTGAAAATAAATTACTCAGATTTGAGTGTGTTTTTATCATGACAACCAGTTCTTCCTTTACATGTATTAAAGAACTGCTCTGCATATTCTCTTATTAGTTTTAGATTATGATTATTTTTTAGAAGTATATTTGGAGTCTACTAACTATTGTAACGATTGATCTTTTTTTTTTATTATCTGTTATTATGTTTGAAAAAATTACCATTTCAATTCTTAGTATTGTAATATTTTTATCGTTTATAACAATTTATCGTTTCAATATATTTTAATCGGTTAAACTGTTTGATAAAAAAAAAAACATAACTAATTAATATATATGGGTACAACTCAACAACTTTTATACATTAATCACTTGACATAAAATGCAACATAAGAGAAAAAGTAATTATTAGTATCTTTAATCTAATTAATTTTCAACTACCATAAATGGAATACAAGAATAAATTTTAAAGTTTACATTAATTTACCCCGTACTTGACGAGCCCCACTGCCTACTTGCTGCAATGTTTTGAAAATTGAATTGGACTGGACTGGACGGACGAACCAGTTAGGCAAGAAATCAGTTATAATTCTATGTTCAATTTAATTTGACCGGCTTAAATTAGTTTAGTAAAAAATCAATTTGAACAATTGGCCATCGGTTAAATCAGTAATTTCATTAATTAAAATTAATTGATCCAGTGAAATACTTTATAATTTTATTAGTCAATTTTCTTATAAGATTAAACACTTTTAGCATATTGTACCATAATTTTATTATATTTAAAGGTGTAATATATATATATATATATATATATATATATATATATATATATATATATATATTTGTGTATTTAGAACTCTTTGGTTAAACACCGGTTGAAACAAAAGAAGTTTTATTTGTCAATTTTTTATTCACATGAATCTTCCTTATCATTTATAGTATAAAAAATATATTATAATGATGCTCTTAAGTTTGTCATCACTCATCACAATCAAATTATCGTTTCACGACTATTAAACTAACGCCGTATTAGTTTTAAAGAACAATATGGAACAAAATACAAATTCAACAAAACAAATGATAGTTAGTGGTTCTAACTTTTGTAAACGGATGGATTATCTTATAAATTAATTGTAATCATAATTTTTTTTGATAAATATCAACTTTTAATTGCTTTCTTTAATTTTAAATCATTATTTATAATTTTTTTCACGCAAGAGGAGCTTATCAAATTGAGCAGTAAAACAAAAGAAGAAGAAAGTCTCGTATATTGGAAAATGGAAACCTTCACCAACTAATTAACCTGAATAGCAAGGCTGAAATTGAAGTCTAGTTTCCTGCTAGTGGACTTTATTTTGGACCCAAAATATGACTTCTGATGGGCCTTATGGATACTGAGGTTTCACTCAATCTTTTAAATTTCTTTATTAATTTTTCCTTGTATAGTTCATTACTAGTGTTGCTCATAGTTGTATTAAATCGAGCATAATATGTAGTGAATGTACACCTTCAACATTTGTATTTACTGCAGTTTCTTCCCTTGATAAATGTGGAGCTTCATGAAGCTCAAGATAATAGGATACTGATGATTACTCCCTTCGTTCCACAATAGAAATATAATTTTATTTTATATCCGTTATAAAATTATATATATATATATATATATATATATATATATATATATATATATATGTGTGTGTGTGTGTGTGTGTGTGTGTGTGTGTGTATTTCCTATTTTAAACTATAAATTAACATAATATTCTAAACATATCATTACTTATATTTTAAGGCAATAGAATATTATCGTCAGTACTAAATTTTTTAGTAACTATGAGAGTGTCTACTGAAAATTTTAAAAATATAGAGAGAGTTTATCCTTTTCAAAAACGAGGTAACTTGCGGTTTATTTAATTAATTATACTTTCAAAAGTCACGCATTTAGGTGATGATACATGGAACAAACTAAAAATTATTTTGCTCAAATATTTGGAATGGATGGATTAATTATGTGTATATTTCCATGAAAGTTAGGTCAAAAGCTTTCTTACGTACTTTCCATAATAATATATGTTAATTACTTAGTAAATACCATCTTAGCCAAGCTAGCTAGCTCTATAAAATCAACTTCCACCTCCATTATCTTCCTTAAATTCCACAAGTACGTAATAGCTTCTTCAGATCAATATATATCCCAGCTCTCCCTTTCTCTTTCCGTCTCCGTCGTAATAAAAATGGATAACAAAGCATGCAACTCCCAGCAGGATGTTGAAGTGAGAAAAGGGCCGTGGACCATGGAAGAAGATTTGATTCTAATCAACTACATCAACAATCATGGTGAAGGTGTATGGAACTCCCTTGCTAGATCTGCTGGTACTGTATACATAAATACCATCTATGTTTTTTAATATACATACATATATATATATATATAGTGGGTAACCCTAGCTAGGTAGCTAGCTAGAGACCTTAACTAATTAATTATTACAATTATTGTTTGAATTTTTAGGTTTGAAACGTACCGGAAAGAGCTGTCGACTCCGGTGGCTTAACTACCTTCGTCCTGATGTTAGGAGGGGTAATATTACACCAGAAGAACAACTCTTAATCATGGAACTCCAGGCTAAGTGGGGGAACAGGTGACTGCATAGACCTAGATAATTATTTGTTGCTAGGTTTTCTTTTTAATGGTATTAATTGTCACACAGAAATATTTATGATAATATATAGCCAGATTTCTTAATCCATCATCTTATCTTCTCTGTATTTTGTGGTTCTCTAAATACAATTGCATGATAATATAGGGTTTCTAGCTATATATATATATATATATATATTGAAACTTATCCCCGGCCCTAAAATGGAGTTAAATTATTATCAAAAAAATATAGCTATATATATTATGTGTGACGCGTCAACAGTTCTAAATTAGAATTTTAGTTAACCCACGAACTTTGACCGCTGCTTGACTGCATGCCTTGTAAAAAGTCTATAGAAGTTTGTGGGCTCCGAGAGGATTCTTTGATGCTTAAGTCTGAAATATACCTTATTTATTTTCCTTTGTGTTAGGAATTATAATTCTGTCCTTTCATTTTGTCGATCCTTAACTGATCAAGCTTTATGAGAATTATATCATTTATTGAATTTAACATACTTTTAGAATATTTAAAGGGTAAAATATTATATTACCCTTCATTAATATAATTTTAGAAATAACACTTGATAATTTGTCATTGGTGAATTATTTTTACATATATGCGTGTATAATTAATATATAAAGAGATTAATTGTGGATCTTAAATTAAAGTCCATCAAATTGCACAGTAAGAGCTATACGTACCAATTTATTTCTGTGGCTGCAAAAATAATTTTGCCAAGATATATACTTCAAAAAAATTTAGGCTACCAAAGTCCTAGCATTTTTGTTTTTTCCCTTGGCTTGGTCTACAAATATGGTGCATGCGCTTCCTTTCGGCCTCAATAGTTGATCGTATATGATGGAGCTGCGGCACATAACTCTGTCCTTCTTGTATTTCTTTTGGTAAGCTACCTGTCCTTCATCAAGTAAAGGAGAATAAATATATTTTTAAATCACTAACTAATTGCTTTATCAACAAGCCATACACACACACACACACACATGTATATTTGAGTCTTCTTTCTTTCTTCACTTCTAATACTTTAATTCAGCTTTAATTTATTTAGAGAGAGGGAATAAGAGTATTTATATACGAAACTCATTTTGGAAAACTAATCACAACTTTTTTGCCTTTATTTCTTGATCGAACACTTTGAAAATCTGAAAGATCGAGACTAGGGCTTATTAATTTCATATGCAGATTTGGCATATTATATCAATATTATTTTATTGAATGATTTTTGAAATATATATATATATATATATATATATATATATATATATATATATATATATATATATATATATATATATATATATATATATTCTTGAGCTAAAATTTATTACCTGGAAAAGCTCGGAAAGGATTGAAAGTTCAGAAAATATCTTAAATTAATTATTGCTAGTTGTAAAAGGCACGAGCTAGCCAAATAATTAAAATATATAGCAATAGAAGTTTCACTATAAGGTGAAACCATATCAACTAGTCACGTGTTACACCTTTCTCTATATTCGAGTATGAAGTCAAAATTTTGATTATTAGGGTTGAAGTTGACATGTGCCTCATTGTTTTGGCTCTTCAAGACATGGTGGCCCTGCGCAATTAGTAAATAAATAAAAAATTAAGTGTAATCTTAGCTAGTAAATAAAAAATAAAATTAAGTGCATTTATAATAAAATCGTAGAGGACTGACAGAACTTATCTAACTAGGTTCGGTCGATATTGCATGCTTACACAAAACAATTGTAAGTATAGCGGTTAGGATATGATTTTCAAAAATCGTTTATATATTTAAGGAATTAAAAATTTAAATATTTAATTTCAATAGTACTGTTACTTATATCGACAGAAGCTACCTAGGATTCAGTGAGAAAATTAACTTTAGAAAACCAAACCTTGGACTGATCTTCTTATCGGCTGGCTAGCTTCAGCTGCGGTTTTGACCGGATCTGCATGCATGGCTGGCTAGGAATGCTTATACAGTCACTACTTTTGGACCATTAGCTAGTATTCCCTTTCATTCATCACTATATATATATATATATATATGAAGCAAATGGATTTGTTCAATTGTAGCTCTGATTTCAAGCCGGAAATGATTAAGTCATGAGATTTTGCTCTCCGGTGAGTTTTGGATATTATAAGCTTTGATCGAGCTTCCTTTAAATAACCAATGGAACATATGAAGGCGAGTCGGTGGTCATTTTCAACCATAATTAAAACACGAGGGCTTTTCTTTTTGAATCACGAATCAAACATGTAACATGCATGCTCCAAGTTAATTAGGTTACTATACACTTTATGAAAATATTTTATATAGTTTAATTAGTTATACCTGACGGTGGGCCTCTTTTTATATATAGCATTATTTTACTCCTTTATATTTTCCAAGTTTCTAGGAACTTAGTTGTGTTATGACCAGCCGATCTTAATGTGCTATATAATTTCTCATTTTTCTTTCAATTCTTTCTCTCTCCTTCACGTTTATTTTCTTATTATTTTCAATCTTCTATGCTTTCTTGCATTATTTTTTAGAAAAATCATTAGTGTTCGAAAATTCTATGCCCAAGTCGCCTTAAATTATTGTACACGTTGTATGATTAAAAATTGCCACTACATATTACCTGGTGTGTGTTTTTTTTACAACTACTTTTAAAGCACTTTTTTTTTAATAGTAATTTAGGCACAGAAATTTCGACATTGTCGAATTCCTCCTTTTTTTTGCACGTAGTTGTAGTTTTTTTTAAGGTCTTATATTAAGTTGCTAATTATTCTTATTTAGTATATTATTATCTTTAATTGTTTACTAGCTAATTATTTCCTATATATTATATTGTACATATATAGGTGGTCAAAAATTGCGAAGCAGTTGCCTGGAAGAACCGATAATGAAATAAAGAACTATTGGAGGACCAGAATCCAAAAGCATATTAAGCAAGCTGAAAATTGTACCGGACAAAGTTCAAATTCAGAGCAAATATATAATGATCAAGCAACCTCAAGTCATGATCATATGTTTTCCGGTGTTCCTCCGGATCATGCAATTGAAACCTATTCGCCGCCAAATTATAATTACCTTGTAAATCTCGACCCTCCTCTACCAGCTGATCCTTTTCCCAATGATCAATCCAACGACAATATGTGGAGCATGGAGGATTTTTGGTGATCTATCCAATTACTTAATGGCGATGTTATTACACACACACACACACACACACACACACACACACACACACACACACACACACAATTATATATTTATATTATATATGAATTAAGTACTAATTTTATATATGGTAGAATTAAATCCGGTTTGGATCATTAGTATAATGTTTGTAAATAGTTATAAATAGTTAACATTTATTATATCGAACCCATATTAAAAATTCCTACTAAGTATTGACTGTAATACAAATGGCTCGATGGATCGATCTATACTCTAAATTGCTTTTTATAGTAAATGAGAGTATTAGTTTAATTTATAGTAATCTCTTTTATTGAACTTTGATTTGACCTGATGATATTTAAAAAGTGAAAAGGTGGGAGTTTAGGTGTGGTTCTATATGTCCTAGCAAGACATATTTTGAATTTGTGTTGTTTATAGGAGCCATAATTAGGATTACTAGAAAGCTTATGTTTGGCTTAATATATATATATATATCCTACTTAAGTTGTTTTTTATATTAGCAGATTAGTGATCAATTAAGCATATATAAGGTAATCATTTGTTAATCAATTTTATTAATAAGACGAAAGCTATTAGGATTTGATTGACCGCAAAAGGTCACCAAGTGATGGAGACATGTCAATCGCTTGTTGTGGTTAGGCTGCAAATGTGTCGTCAATTTGTCATGACCGTTACTACATCTTCCAATTGAACTGTCCTTTCTGTTTTGTTTTGTTTTTCTTTCCGTACCGAATAATTAGGAATATGAAATTTTCATATGTGCTAACTTTCACTTGTGATGTTTGCGAGTTGCATTTATCTTTTTATGTTATTATATATATATATATATATATATATATATATAGCTTCAATTGATGTGCCTGAGATTTAAATAAAACATGTAAATATATTTTAGCCATCCCGCCATGCATAGAGATATTAAATTCTCCTCCTTGAACTTGTTGAATAATGGTATGGTGAATTAATTATTTACCTATATATATATATATATATATATATATATTACCGAACCTATGCCAAACCAAATAACTTATGAAAGAAGTGGGTGGTGGAAATTAGGGTACGTAATAGTAGCTATATATATAATTTTAGAAAATTGAATTTTGGCTTTCCATATATTTATCCATATTTGTGCATGGCTTTGCCTATATGAAACTTGACGTGAGCCTAACTCTTGAGTGCTCATATGGAACTCTTCACATGGATATTTAATATTCCTTCTAGCTAGCTAACTTGATTATGTAATTTCATACCCACTTCCTCACATGTGCGGTTGGTCTGGTGTGCATATATTTTTCCATGTTATACTTTAGAAAAACTTGTTAATCCTAATGTATATAGAGAATTGATATTTTTATAAAAAAATTTAATATTTTTATAACATTCTACTCATATAAAAATAAATTTTATTTATTATTTATATAAATAGAATTTTATAAAAATATTAATTTTTTTTATAAAAATATCAAATTCTCTCTATATATATATGAGATGGGGTCCTTAATATTGATTGATATGATAATTGTTTGGTTGCAAGACGTTCACATAGTCGTCATCGTAGGTTTCTTATTAGATTTCCTAGCATCTGTGGTTTCATTGTTTCAAGTACACATAGCTCATGAAATATACACGTTAGGTAGGTTAGGTCCTATTCATACGTGATGACAAGCATTTATTATACTCATTTGTTCCAAAAAAATATTCATTTGTCAATTTTCTGTTTGAATATTATTTAAATTAATAGTAATATAAAATAATATATTTTTAATTTTATTATTATAATTTCATGAGTTATATAAATTTAATAACTTATTATTTATTTTTAAGAATAAATATATCATAAACGCACAACTTTAATGCTAGTAAATTGTAAAAAATGAGATTTTTTATGGAAGGAAAAGAATATATACTTTGACATGGACAAAATCTCCTATTGAATTTCCAACTTTACATAAGAAAAAAAGTCATATTTCTTTAAAGAGTATACTAAGGATAATCTCTTTAGCGACGAATTCGGCATCGGTTTAGTCCGTCGCTAAAATTAGTGACGGACAACATATTGCGACGGACAAACATATAGTGATAGACGAATTTATAGCGACGGACCAAGCTATCGTCGAATTCGTCGCTAAAAGGGGTATACTAGGTATGTCCTTTAAAAAAGTATGCTCTTAAACTTTATTATATATATATATATATATATATATATATATATCCAATACTCCTATATATCTTACAATGACAAAAACAAAAAGGAAATTTGTTGGGACTTTGCTTTTATGACTTACCTATATCATACGTAAAGGGGTCTCGAAAGAATTGGGCCGCTCATTTATATTTGATCACATGTTTTGAGTGGAAAAATATTTGCTAGCATGTGAGATAATTGTCACGTGAAAGATAAGGTTAAATCATATGGTGCTGGTGGGTTGCCAAAATCAGTAGCACACCATCATATATAGGATATCCTACTAGCAATAGCACTTGTGAATGTCGACATTTCATAATAATAGTACGTTTTGGCCCATTAATTAATTTACAATACTAACCTTATCTAGCTTTGGGCTTTAAGCTGGACCTATCCATCACCTGGATATCAAGGAACAGTATCGTGTAAATTAAGTTCCATAATAATTTTAATCGGTCATAAGAAAATCTTGTTGGTATATACTCCCTCTTTATGTCCATATAAAAAAAAAGTAATTTTATTATACATAGTAATTTATACAATAATTTATATAATAATTTTTTATAAAATAATAAATTTATTATTTTAATTATTCTATAAAATTTATTATTTTATAAATAATTATTATATAAATTAATATATAAATTATTACGTATAAAAAAAGTATTCACATTTATTTAGTTAGTGAATGCATGTATGTAGAGTCAAAAGTGTAGGTGTCTAATCTCAACAGTCAGTAGTGGAATACGTCCAATCACTACTCGTAGTAGTTGGCGGGGGCCACTCCACGGGGAAAGGATTATGAATTCTTGGGGTCCTGGTCCTGGACCTCTTATTCGTAATGGGTCGTGGACCATCGGAGCCTTGGGCCTGAGTTCCCGTTAGCCTGAACTTAAATCTGGGGTCTTAAGACCAGGCCCATTCCCTAACACATTTAAATTAAATTAAAAAAAATAATCAAACACATAATAATTGTTGCTGGATATGTACAAGTTCATCCGCAAAACCTTGAGCACCAAAATCATCCAAAATAGTTATTTCTAAGCTTTAAAATTATCTAGATAGCAATCAAAATATTCTAAATTGAGTCAACAATAAAAAAGAAAATAAGTAGAGTGTCAAAAATCATATTTATAATAATTAAATACCAGCAAAAAAAGAGAAATTATTTATCTGTAATAAGCAAAGGAAATAATTTGATTTTCATTTTCCTTCCATCAAACAACAAAATAAAACACAAAAAAGTATAGTTTCAGAAAAGTAAGAACATGTTTGGCACAGAGGTAAAGCTCGTCCACAGCAATTCAGCCAAAAAAGGTGCCATTGCTATATTAAAATTGCGAATGTTGATAACATGTTTTTATTAAACATATTCCTCTTAAATAATTGAATTTTAATTTTATAATATAATATAATGATAAAAATGTAAAATATTAAATATATTTTATCTAGTATATAATTTTATTTTTAATTCCGCGCGATCACATCATTATTCACGTCCATTTTAATCTTTAAAACTCAGCAAATTAAAACGTCACATTTTCCAATGATTTTTGAGGGAGGATTAAAATCAATGATCGAATCGTGTATTATTAAGAGAGCGAGGGACAATAGAAAGAAGGTCTTTGGTCTGAGTGGTACTACCCAACTTATGATAATTGTGAGATTGGTGTGTGAGTGTATTTAAATTTTAATCTAAATTAACAAAAAAATGTAGGAAGAGAGTTTGCACTGTCACTGAATATGCAGTTGTTCGTATTTTACTTATTTTTTTATTGTGTTAAATTGATTAAATTTGGGAATTTTTTTATCGATTTAATTTCACTACTCAGAATCGTGATGCTCTGAGTTGTTTTTAATTGGAGTATATATCGTTTCTTCTTTCGTCTAACTTTTGATTATATTTTTAATTGACCGATGCCTTTTAAGTTTAACTTGCATTTACTTAGAAGATTATCAATTATTTGCTGGATTTGAATTTCTTGGCCTTTATTGATGTCTAATACGCTTCTCTTTTTTTTTTGGAACATTCTGATAAGATTTATTAGGTCTACCGACATGACTCATCTCTATTAATGCAGAGGTTGAAAATTTAAATTTTATTAATAATATGTTATTATGAAGATAGGTCCAAAAATTCAAAAGACGGCAACAGAGTCAGTATGTTATCATGAATACAAATTTAAAAGTTCAGAGGTTATGAAGACATATCTAGCATGTTATTATGAAGACAAATTTAAAAATTCAGAATACGACAATGAAGACAAGTCCAAAAGTCTATTATATTATGAAGACAAGTTCAAAAATTTAGAAGACGGCATAAAAGGCAACATTTTATTAATAGGTGGCAGTAGAGCGATGAAGACATTTGGTTAGAATAAAATATTATAACAGATTAGGACATTAAAAAAACCCAAATAAGCTTATTATACTCTATCGAGTTCTATTTATAAATATTAAATATATATATTTTTATTTTTCCTTTATTCTTAAAAATAGAAATATATTATAATATAAGACATGTTTTTATAATAAAATTGTGATGACAAATTTTAAGGTATTGTATTATTTTATATTATTATTTATAAAAGTGATCTCATTTTATGAAATAAAAAGTTAATAAATGAGACTTTTGTGGAATAGCCGAGTATTATTAGATCATAACTTTTAGATAAATTAATTTTTTGAATGAGAATTTTATTATTATAATTATTATTTTGAAACAGTCAAAGAGAAAGGAACATCAATAAACTTGAGCATCCTTTCCAACTAGAGAGAGTAGTGGAATGAATGTACATATCTTCTATCCAAAAAGAATGAATGTACTGAATTTTGCAACGTGTATAATTGGGTATGGTTATTGACAGCAGGCGAGAGAGAGAGTACTGCTACTTATAGTTTTAAATTTTACTACATAGGAGTATGATTTTTCATTCTTGTAGCTTAACAATGAGAAGGACACATGTAATAGTGGAATAAATCTGAATGTAAAATAAAGTAACGATACTGAATCAATTAAGTTTAGAACATTAGTATGAATTAAAAAATAAATATTGTCACGGAATCTCTTAAAAAAAAACAGAAAAAACCTATCCTACTTCCATTAATACATTCATCATAACTAAAAACTTTTGAGTATTTTAAAAGAACTTTGTGTTAAGCTTACAAGTTACAAGTGAAAATCTATATTATAAAGCGGGAGAAAAAAGTAATTGTCTTTTGGTGTTAACAATATTTTTGTGAAGTTTTTTTTGTGTTTTTCTTTTTATCTTTTTCTTCCCTGTTAATTCTCTTAAACAAACGGTTATTGTAATTATGCTCTTAGAGGTGTTTGGAATTACTTATAAGCACTCAAATCTGCTTATAATCAATTTCAAAAAACAACAAGTGTTTTTGATTATTTGATGAATCTAATAATCAAATTTGACCAAATATATTATTAATCCATCTTTATTTATTTGAATAATTTCAACCATTACCCATATTTACTTTTCAAAACATTCGTTTTTAGTAATTTACACTTAAAATAAGAGATCAACAATTTTTTTTATACCAAATATTTTTCACGTATTGCTAATTTCAATAAATTTTATTTATCAAACACAAATTACTTTTTTTTATAGCTGATTATAACCAAAAATACTAATCAAAATCAGTAATCATATTTTTTTTAAGTAATCCTAAACATACTCTTAACCATTTTTCTCTTTTCCACTTTCTTATCCTTTAACATTAAATCACCAAAAACTCTAGGTGGACATGTTTAAATAAATATGTTCACCTAGAATCACTCTTAAATCACACCTAGGTGTTTAAATAAACTCTAGATGGACATGTTCTCATATCTAATAAATATATTCATCTAAAATCACTCTTAAATCACACACGTGACATGTGTGCAGTCAACTGGTATGTATAAACTATTTACCTTGCTCACACAAAAAGAACGAACCTTTAATTAATATTATAAAGTATTAAAACTGGTTTAATGTAGACGGATTTTAAACATCAAATAAAGTCATCCATGCATTACCACACTTTCAAAAAGAAAGGAAGAAGAAAAATCATACAAGAAAATAATGGATCCAATTAAGTCCAAAGTACATGTTTGAACAAGTAACTAACTTAAATTATGCGGCCTCAACATCATATCTTCATTCAAAATAATCTCTCCATTCTTTAGGAATATTTTTTCAATTGGCCAAATCGAAAAACTAAAAAAATAAATAAAAAGTAATGTAAAGTAATAAGAAAAGAAATGCAAAATTGCAATGGAACGAAACTAAACAAATTAGCCATTGATTGGAGAAATTATTTGGTGGTCCGGGAGCAATTTATGGACTTTACTGTTATGTGAGAGGAGAGAACAAACTCTTTATTTACTCTCGATGTATTAAATAATTTTTCCATTGATTGATGGTTTGTCCAAGCCAAAGGGTGAAGAAAAACTTTATACTTATCTCCTCTCCCAATTTCCTAACCATATTTAAGGAGTGTAAAAAACAGAGATCAATTTAATTAATATTTTTAGTTCCATTTTTCCAAGTTGAAATATAACTGGAAAATATATATATATATATATATATATATATATATATATATATATATATATAAAGATGGTTCAAAAATATATATCTTAAATAATATATCTTCTTAAATAGTATACTTTTATTAAAACGATATCATTTAAAAAAAAATTGATGATATTTTCGTAAATAAAAAAAAAAACAAGTAGAGTCACGGAATATCACATATTCTTTTAATATTAATTTTATAAAAAAAAAAATTCAGAACAATATCGTTTTGATAAAGATATATTATTTAAGGGAAATATACTATTTAAGAGATATATTTTAAATCCGTCCTCTATATATATATATATATATATATATATAGTCTTAATTAGTTAATCTCCATTAAAATTAAGAAACCCTACCAAAACCCAAATGACCAACCTGGTACAATTCCAACCAAACCTTCTCATCAGCCTCATGATCAATCCTCGCACAGTTGTTGTTGCTATTCATCTTTATTTCATCCCCAAACCCCACATTTTCCGATCTTCCATTTTCCACCCCCATGGAAAATATTCCACCTCTTTCTCTCTCCAAATCCATTTCCGTTTCATTTTTCCTCTCACATGATGATTTTCTCTTCTTTTTCTTTTCCAAACACTTCCTTCCCATCATATAAGGGACTTTCACAAAAGCAAGAGTTAAAATATTCACCAACGCACATGGACAACAACATAAGGCCACGCAGTCAGCAATTATCTCGGCAGTGCAGGACTTGCAGGAGCACTTCACTTTATCTCCGGCGGATTCCTCGTCGACATCCGGGCGCCGGTGATTCTTTCCGGTTCGTTCGTTTCTTGAGGCTTCTTGAGTCCCACCTTTACATGGGTTTCCCCCCATTTGTAGCTAATGGTGGTGATCGTTTGAACCTCCAATTCTTCAAATTTCATCACATAACCTTTTTCTCTCTTTCTCTCTTAACACTATTAATAAACAAACAATATGATACATATATACATAAATATATGTATAGATCTCGACCTAGGGTCTTGATGGGTCGCACGTACATTTTTTTCTTCCTTTTTTCCCCCAATGAATAATGGATTTGAACTTGTAATCGTAAATTCCTTCCCAAATGGTCAAGATGTTCATGTAAGTATATCTAAACATAAATAATAAATAATTATTGGGTCCCAATTTATTATATTTGTATATAAAAATATTAGCTCGTTATTTTTTTTAATTGACGTTTTAAAAAAATATAAAATTTAAAAAATTCAATTAATACTTTATTTAATAGACTAAAATAGTTATAAAATTTCAATATTATTCTTTTTTGATAAAAAAAAAAAATTAATATTCAATGTAAAGTTAATATAAAAAATTAAGTCATTAATTTTTTATTAAAATTTATAAATAACAAATAGAAAACAACAAATTTCATCCCGAAAAGACAAATATAAAATATTGGAGGCATGGTTTTAAAAGCTGGTCTAGACCGGTCAAAAATTGAAATCGATTTTCATCGACTTTGTCGAAACTCGATTGACGACTAATCGAACAGGTGGTTCAACAGGTAAAATTGGTTAATTGACTCGGTTTTAAAGTATTTTTTAATATTTTTTGTGTACAAATTTTTTTAATTAGATATTTTATTAATATTATAATATTATTTCATAATATTTTAACTTTAAAAAATAGATATTTTAAATTTTTATTAATTATTAATAATATGTTTTTTTTATGTATTTATAATATTATCGATTTAATAATAATTTGATTACTAATTAGATTAATGATGTATTTACCTGATATTTTTTTCGATTTGATGATGCATCCGGAGCTGAAGACATTGATCGGAGGGAGGAATAAATTTCTTTAATATCAACCGAAGTTGTATTATATACTCAAAACGGGGGGAAGGGAATTACCACAAAACTCAGGCGACTTCTTTTTCCGTGGAAGGCACGCTCTAAAATAGAATTAATTTAATAGTCTAATCTTTAGGTAGGAATCTATGTCTGCGGTTGAATTTCACAAGGCTAACTTTCAAACTATACGTCCTTAAGATACACTAAAATTGGTCTAGGCCGGCGGGTCCGCTTGTAAAAATTGGGCTTTGGATTTAATTTTTTAACTCATAAAAATTTGTATTATTTTATCTAGGTCCAATTTTAGCTTGACCTGGGAAAATCTGGCCCAACCCCCTGGTGGTCGTCCTTTATTTTACGGTCTCTGTAAAGAAAATTATTCATAGTTTAAGAGTATGATAAACAGTATATTTTTCCTCTCACATATCTTTAAGTCTCACGTGGAGTTTTTTGTGCTGGGGTCTATATGTATGTCAGAGGGGGAGTATACTGTTCATCATACTCTCGGTACATTTAATAATTTTTCCTCTTTAAGGCGCATGAAAATGAATGGTAAATCTACAGTAACACATCAGTACTTATTTGGAAAATTTATAGACCAAAGCATGGTTTTAAAACTTGGCTTGGACTGACGATCTGATTGGTTAAAAATCGAAATTGATTGGCAAGCCAATCCTATTTAACCCAAAAAATCAATTTTTATCGACCCGATCAAAACTCGGTTGACGACTGGTCGAACTAGTGGATCAATCGGTAAAAACGGTTAGTTGATCCGGTTTTAATATATTTTTAAATATTTTTTTATACAAAAAAAAATTTAATTTTAAAATTAGATATTTTACTAATATTATAACATTATTTTATTATATTTTAGTTTACAAAAAATTAGATGTTTTAAAATTTTATTAATTATTAATAACATATATTTTTAATGTATTTATAATGTCATCGGTTCAATAATGATTCGACCACTGATTGGACCAGTAATCCATCCATCGGATACACTTTTCTAAAAATATTGGACTAAAGTACAGTTTCCTCTACGTGTGAACAAAATAATATACGTACAATTTTAACCGCGTGATCTACCGGTTACAGAGCTAATAGCTAAACAAAGTTGTCGCAGTGGCAATATATATATATATATATATATATATATATAATGGAGGTACACAGTTTTGTAATTTTTTAATTTACACAGTCTAAATTGTTCAGGTGAACAAATTTATTGTTCAAGCGAACAATTACCAAGATATGCCACTAAATTAAAAAAAATATGCCAAAGTTGCGAAGTTTTAATAATTGTTCGCGTGAACAATAAATTTGTTTTTCTGAACAATACAAACTGTATAAATTATAAAATTACACAATTATGCACATTCATATATATATATATACTGTCATATATATCTAAATAATTGATAATTTCATTAGTGTATTTGACTATCAAAAATATGTGTGATGAAAATAGTATTCTCCATATGAGGCAAGGTGTGACTGTTACATATATTAACATTATTATTAAAATAATAAAATTATAAATAAAATTAATTAATTCACACAACTTTTTTTTTTTAGAAGAGATTAAATCACACAACTATTCGTGTTAATATACTTAGAAGACAACTAAATGATAAGGTGACCACCATAATTTAATTTTCCCAATTTAAAAGCACGTGAAGTTATACTCAATGTTGTGTCACAATAGTTAATTCTTCTTTTGCATTTTGCAATACAATAGAAAATTAAAAGAATGATGTCGTAAGAGAGAGTTCATTTTTTAAATGTTTGACCTTAAATTTTGAAAGGAAAATAATTTATATGTTGATAAAATTATGGCAAAGTTAAATTGTGTTTAACATGGAACTCTAACAACAATATAAAACAAATTAAGATATTACGATTTTTACTTCTCACATATTTCATGTATATACATATGTCATTCATTACGGATATAAATTTGTCGAAATGTGTATTAAAATGAACAATAACAGACCGTTTAGTTGGACATAATCAATTTAGGATAAAATAAAATGATAATTGAAATCGAAATTAAACTATAATAGAATTAAAATCGAACACTTTATTCATATATTTGATACGTTATTTAAAAATTATATCGAAATAGAATGAAATAGAACGTAATAACTAAAATATCTCTAACTTACTAACTCTCACTCTCACTCTCTCTCTCTCTCTATATATATATGTATTAATCCAAAATAAATATAATACATATTAATATTATAATACTATATTATATATTCATATATAATAATAATATTATTTTAATATATATATATATATATATATATATATATATATATATATATATATATATATATATATATAATTATAATATGAAATAAATATAATACCTATATATATATATATGTATATATGGTTGAGGGCATTTTGTCTTAACATTTTTTTCCTATTCTTTTACTCGTTAAAATCACGATTCTTAGAAAATTATAAAGAATCACGATTTTAATATATAAGAAAACCCCGCAATTTTATGGAAATATTTATTTCGATTAAACTTAATGTGTCAAACATCGAATTTTTTTAAAATCAAAATAGTCATTCCTTTTCGTCTTCGGTACCTTTCAAATAAACATCTCATGGGAGAATCATATTTAATTTGTATAGAGGAAGGGAGGGAGAGAGATGAGAGATTATTTAGTAATTCTGTGATAAATTTATGTGATATTTTAAATTAAAATAATTTTTTTATTTTAATGAGTTCATAACTATAAATAATAAAATATTATTAAAATAAAATTTTTTATTAATTTAAAAAATCACGTAACATTATTTGAGGACTATTAAATAATTTTTCAGAGAGACAGGAAGAAGATGGGGATATGGGTGGAGTGGGGACAGGGACACCTCAGACAGAAGCCAATTAATTTGATGAAACATAATCCGGCAATAGCATTTCGTAGATACATTATCCTTTCATGTCTCCTCCCTATCTAACTAAAGCTTTCTTTCCTATTTATACCACCTCCCCAGCCCCTTGTCTCTCGTTTGTTTGTGCCGATGAAATCTGGCCATTGGATTATTTTTTTTGTATTTCTTTTTTGGTACTATTAATTTCACAGTTATATTGGCCATTGGATAATTAAACACATACGGAATTCGTTTAATTTTATTGGAATGACACAGAAGTAGCCCATGTCATTTCCTACTTAATCGTGAAAATTTGACCTCTGTGTATTAAGTATCTATTATATATACTAAATTACAGTACATAACACCATTCTTTGACAAGTGGCATTCTCACAATAAAACACTTGTCTCATGTATTTAATGCCCAGCTAAAAAACTACCCAAATTGCTAGCCATACAAAATAAGGTTGTACCAATCACATGATAACAATTAATATTATATATTATTTTATAATATTGTACCTGTCTTCTGAAATTGATGCCCTGAGTCATACCTTCCCAAATTGTTAACCTTTCTAACAATCACTTGATAGCCATTAATATTGTAACAAATTTTAGCTAAATCAATACTCCAGTTTTTGATGTTTTATAATATTATACAATTTATAATATTATACACCACACATTATACCTTACATAAATATATAAAAAAAATAATTTACTATCTATTACTAACCATTATATATCATTTATAATATTATAACACATATTATACATTAAACAAATAATTCACAAGATCACTATAAATCTAAATTGTTACTAATTTAATTGTTCAAACATAATTATTATATCCTAAAATCATTTCAAACACATATGGTATAATATCAATCCTACACTAATATGCTTATTTAATATTCCCCAAAATCACACAAATCTAAATTGTTCTACTAATATTATTTTATTAAGGGAACAAAATATAACAAAATCAGTACATATCTAAATTGTTCTGCTCTGTAAACCTTAACTACTAATTATATTATATCATTTATTTATACTATCAATCCCACGTTAATATGTATATTTAATAATCCTCCAAATCGTTAAAAATTTTAACTACTCTTATCTTATATCAGCTGTTATAATATTCAACACAGTAAAATATAGTTAAGGAAATTTAATTTTAATAATTTGGTAGCGGAATTTTATCTAAAGGGCTATTCACTCGCTTTTAATCTCTAATAATATTAACTAAAATCATTGTTTTTAAAATCCCACGTTCATATCAGTTGTTATGATATTATCTCCTAAAATCATTGTTTTTAAAATATTATCATTACTCTTTATCTCCTAAAATCATTGTTTTAAAGATATCTCACTCATTTAATGCCCTGCAACAGCACTATTAATATTATATATTATTTATAATATTAATATTATATAGAATTTATAATATTATACCGTTTTCCGAAATTAAAGCCCCGAGGCATACATTCCCAAATTGCTAACTTTTGCAGATAAGTTTCTAACAATCATTTGATAACCATTAATATTGTAACAAATTTTAGTTAAACCATTACTCCGACTTTTGATGTTTTATAATATTATACCATTTATAATATTATACACTAAACATTATATCTTACATAAATATAAAAAATACAATTTACTATCCATTACTAATCATTATATACTATTTATAATATTATACCACAAATTATACAGTAAACAAATAATCCACAAGATCACTACAAATCTAAATTATTACTAATTTAATTTTGTTTAAACATAATTATTATATACTAAAATCATTTCAAACACGTGTGGTATAATATGAAAATCTAAATTGTTCTAATAATATTACGACTTTATTCTAATCAATATCCATGATATCAATTACCTTAAGATAAATTATCACTTAAATGACATAAGGATAGTTTTAAGAGGAGTTGTACATGTTTATGGTATAATACATGTATTTCAGGATAATATATCAAATTAGGTACTCCAACACCGTGAAATGCGTAATATTTTTGTGGTTAAATGCATGCACAACTTGCTACTTCTTTCACATTAATATCATGTACAACATATTCTTAATATATTCTGATTATGATACCATTTAAATTTTAGCTACATAATCACTAATTTTTTATGCATTCTCTTATAAATGAAATTTTAATTATTAATTCATTATTATCTATTTCCAACTCGCTAAATTAACTGTCTCATTTTTCAGTTTTTAAGCAATTTATTTTCTATGGCACATCTTAAAATATATCACTTTTTTCATTACGTAATTTTTTTATATTATCTATCTTACTTTTAACTTGGGATTCTTATATTTTATATTTTTCTTTCTTAATGAGCAGATTTTAAAATGAGTGATGACCAATTAAAGAGTTATACTCTTGCTGAAATTGAAAAGCTATTGCAAAGCAATGCGAAAACTCTGCGAGATTACCCTACACTGCCTTTTCCAAGTTCAATACTTATTGAAGAGGGACAAAATAGATTTATTCAAGATGAGCTTTGTTATGATAGGTTAAACTTGGCAAAAGAGCATAAAACTTTGCTTTTCAGTTTAAATAGTGAGCAAAGAAAAATTTATCAAACCATCGGGATGAAGGATGTGTTTTCTTTATTTATGGATATGGTGGGACTGGGAAGACTTTTATATGGAAAACTTTGTCTTCTGGACTACGATCAAGTGGTGAAATAGTACTAACTGTTGCATCAAGTGGAATAGCTTCTCTTCTTATCCCTGGAGGTAGAACAACTCATTCTAGATTTTGTATCCCATTAATTGTTACTGAGGATTCAACTTGCAACATTAAACAGGTAAGTCAATTGGCTGAGTTGATTAGAAAAACTCGACTTATTATATGGGATGAAGCTCTCATGGTACATAAACATTGTTTTGAAGCTTTGGATAAAACATTAAGAGACGTCCTCAGATTTACTAAGTCGAATAGTAAAGATCAACCATTTGGTGGAAAAGTAATTGTATTTGGTGGAGATTTTAGGCAGATATTGCATGTTATTTCCAAGGCCAGTAGACAAGATGTTGTTTTGACAACTCTAAATTCTTCCTATTTGTGGAGTTTTTGCAAGGTTTTGACTTTAACAAAGAAAATGAGACTTCAATCTCGAGATTCAAATTCTGATATAGAGAAGTTGAGAGAATTTTTCGATTGGATATTAAAAGTTGGAGATGGCACAATTAGCGGAGCTAATGATGGTGAAGCAGATGTAGAAATTCCTAATGATATTCTTATCAAAGATTCGATCAATCCTCTTGCAGCAATTGTTGATAGCACATATCCAAATTTATTGGAGAAATTTAACGATGGCTTTTATTTTCAAGACCGAGCCATACTTGCTCCTACACTTGATGTTGTAAGTAAGGTGAATGAATATGTGATGTCTTTATGGCCAGGTGATGAAGTAACGTATCTAAGCTCGGACAGTGTATGTAAGGTTGATGAAAACGCAAACAACATTGAAGGTGTTTACACCCCATAATTTTTGAATAGTATTACATCTTCTGGAATGCCAAACCACAAGCTAACGTTAAAGATTGGGGTTCCTATAATGTTGCTTCGAAATATAGATCAGTGTTCCGATTTGTGCAATGGCACGAGATTAATAGTAACTCAATTGGGAAAACATATGATAGAAGCAAAAGTAATTTCAAACGGCAATTTTGGACACAGAGTTTTCATACCTCGCTTGGTCTTAACACCATCAGACATCAGATTACCTTTTAAATTTCAACGAAGACAATTTCCTTTGGTTGTTTGCTTTTCCATGACAATTAATAAGAGCTAGGGTCAATCTCTCTCACATGTTAGACTGTATCTGTCACGTCCAGTTTTTAGCCATGACCAATTGTATGTAGCAGTATCAAGAGTTACAAGCAAGAATGGATTGAAAATACTAATTTGTGACAAGGATGGACGAACATACAATACTACAAAGAATGTAGTTTTCAAGGAAATTTTTCACAACTTAATGTAAAAAGGTTTGATTGTTTCTGGCTATTATCTTTTTGTTGCTCATTATTATTGTATCCCCTAACTATTTTATTATTATATCTCGTGAAATTTTTACTATACTCTATTTGACTCTTTTTAGGTAAATCTATGATTTGCATTTATAAAGTCATCTCGATCGAGCCAAATTTCAGTTGCAAAGACAAAAATAAACCGGTAAACTCTCAACCATACCCCCTACAAAATTGTTTAGTTTGTATTACTATTTCAAATTTTCAACCATCAACTCAAAATATTGTTAATACACGTACTGAGTAGAGTTTATGTATATTCATTTGTTTGTCTGTGTATATATATATTCATGTATAACCATTGAAAAACTTTTAAATAAAAGTATAATAGGTTTGTCTTTTAAATTTTGAATGTCAATATTTGAAATCCTATTAAAGTCCATTTCTTATGTGTTTTACTCTATTTCTTTTCGTTTTTATTTAATAAGGAGCTAAATTCCTTTATGTTATGTTAATTTTTAGTCCTATAAACACGTCATTTTTAGCGAAGTGTAAGCCTTTTTTATGCCCGGGCAATACTATTTTCTATAGAAGAATTGTGGAAAGATAATTATTTATTTGGTTGATAGTTTATGTAATGTTGAAATCAAATATTAAGTATGTCTTAATTCTTATATCTTACTACTGCACATATTCCTGTTGCAGCGACTGTTAAGAAGATCCTTTAATTGTTAATTTTTGTATGTGTGGATAAATTACACTTTCAGTAAACATAACTGGATTGAAAACCTAAACTTGAAGCAGCTTGATTGTGATAAACCTGGAACCTCTGGTTCAATAGTAATGTGGCAATGAATTTGGTGTATGCAGTTTTTGGTAGATTGAAATTTTTATTGTCATGTTTCTCGCATTGTTTCAGGTCATTCATTGATTTTTTTATGCTTACCGCAACACAACTTTGCGCCATGCAAATCTAAATACTGTTGACAGTACAAATGAGTTATATGAAGACATTCAGATTATGGTGACATTGCATTCAATGGAAGGACCTACGACTTCTTTTTATGGATTATATCTCATGCTGTTTATATTTATGGCTTCTTCATCTATTGCATTCTATTATTTGGAATGTAGCTTTACATGAGTTGTTAAGTATTAGCGTCCGATAAATCACTATTATCATCATTATTAGTTTTTTTTACCATTCTGGTAATACTGTGAGTGCCTATACAATTGCATGGATAAAAAACTAATGAGGCAATGTATTCGTTCTTTAACTATAACATTGTGTTATGTATGACACGGTTATATACTGCTATGTTTTTTGACATGGTGTTTGTACATATTGACATGAAGATCCAACATAATTATTAATGTTCATGATTTTAAGTTTATGCATGTAACACGTGATTTTTTTCAGGTTTGAGGACCTAGACACACACACACACATATGTTCACGTGCACGCACAAACACACACACACTAACTACTGTTATGTAATGTTCTAGGGTTTGGCGATCAAATTAATTCTATATTTGGTCATAATTACAAAACAATCTATCATCTTCTTATTATATTATAATTTATTAATTCCATGTATAAATTTATTATTAACAAAATGAATAATTCCGCCGCAACGGGCGGGTTTGAATCTAGTTCAAAAACTAAATAAGTAGTAGTATCTCCATCCCAAAAGATGATAAAAAAATAAATTTTCAAATAAATTAAGATAATTAAAAAATTAAGAGAGAGTGTAACCTTTTTTTTCTTCCAATTTATCCTTGAGTTTTGATTTGGAGAGAGATAATTAATGTAAACTCATTCGTGATGCGAGTCATGTATAATTAAGAATAAATTAGTTTATTAAAAAAAAAAATAATTGACTTGTTGGCTTTGTTGATCCTTTTGAAAATAAAATCTTTTATCAATTAAATTGGTTATCCTTTTTGAAGACGGATGAAGTATGTCACAAACTAACAGTAAAAAATATTTAACGCTATTAATCTGTCACTAATACTTTTACTGAAGATCATGAATTTAGCATTTAGCAGCACGAAAACAAGTCCCAATGTATGGCGGTGTGGAAATTTCATACACATGGTCATGTTTAATTTGCGACAATACGAAATAATTATTTTTGATATGAGTAGACACATCAATAAATTATTCATACGTTTCTATTTATATTGGCATCATGTCATTATTTTTATCTAAAACAAAATTTGATATCGACATATTTTTATGGCGTTATATAATATAGCAACGAATGTATTAATGACTTATAGGATATGCTTAATGATTTTGTATTTTGAAGGTTCCTAAAATCGCAATTATCCTGATAACTAATGTAGGATAGTGGGAGCCCGTAGATCACTTTAATCCATGTTTGGATATAAATACAAGTATTAACCAAAAAAAAAGAAGGTATGTATTTGAAGAGAAGGACAAGACTGCCCTAGAAGCCACATTAAAAAGCTGGTTTTTTGCCTGAACTTTACCAAGTCGAAAAAGTTAAAGAAGGGTAACAGAGGTAGAAAAAAATTAGGGGAGGAGAAGCCTCAGTCTACCAACCAAGGGTGAACAACTAGGCTTCAAATCTTCTGTAACAATATTTTTCTGTATCTCTGTTACGAGATTTATAGCGACGATTTTTAGGGTTTACGACGACAATTTATCCCGTTGCCATAGAGTAGAGCTACGACGATAGGACAAACCGTCGCCATAGATCTTAAAAAATATCGCTATAAGTTTTGTAATAGAGATACATGAAATTTTTGTTATAGAAGATTTGGTCCCGAACAACTTGCATCCTTTTTGTCATGATCAAAAGCCCTACCAACTAAGTTTGGATTGGAGCACTTGGCCATTTTATGATGGAAAATGAGAAGAAAATGGGAAAATGGCACATGATAATGACCAAAAAGTCGAGTTCTTTTAGTGATGATAAAACAGCCCAAGTTTGAAGATTAAGAGTTTCATTAATTTTATTTCATTTCCTCACACAATCATTTTCCACTTTTAAGTTGACTAGAAGGCAGAAAGTAGAATTAAATGAGACATGGCATGCTCTACTTTCAATTATTCTATATATTTTTCACATTTTTGAAAAATACACAACTTTGAAAACAATAAGAATGCAGTATTGAATAAAATATATAAAAAAAATATGATCAATTTACAGCAAATTAAATTATTAAATTTATTGTTATCAGTTACATTCAATTGAGTGAGTTAGTTTGATTGGTCAAGTTAGCTTAAATGAGTTGAGCTGATCTTTCATTTTCTATTCTATTCACTTCATTTCTCAATTCTAAATTATTTTTCTTCCTTTTTTTCTTTGTATTGGATAGAAAAATTCAAAAATATAAAATCTTTCAATTTCATTAGCACATACATTTATAATTTTAATAGTATGTATTAAATAAAAAATATATAATCATTCGCAAAATAATTAAATACTATACTATTTAAACATATTTACTTCCACAAAATTTATATATATTATTTCTCAACAACATACATATAGAGATGAGTTGACTCCGCTGGTACAAGAGTTCTGCAATTATTACCGATGGCCGCTTAATTATGCCTGAAGATTACAAGTCTTAGATAAAGTTATGCTATTAAAGATTGTTTATGAATTTTAATAAAAAAAACATTCATAATGTTTCTCAATTTTACTTAAGTTTAATAATGTTCGGATATATTAATATAATATATATGGTGAGACTCTTCATATTATTCATAAATTTCATGGTCAGTACATGAATTAATTAATTAACAACATATACTACACAAGTTTTAAAATGTATAATTATAATATTTAGATAATTTTATAGACTAATATCTAACTAAACTTGTGCCTCAAATATGTTCGTTTGTTTAACATAATCGAACTAACACATATATGCGAGTTCAAATCGTTACATGTTCGCGAATATACTTGAGTTCACAAACATAATAGTTGAACAACATCATGTTCGCCGACATTATCACTTTCGTGAACACAACTCCTTCAAGAATAACTCGTGAACATATTCGAATTTGATGAAGTTTGCGAACACATTTGAATTATGTATTTATTAGGGAATACATTTTAATATATTTGTTCAGAAATACATTTAAATCACGAATTTGTTCACAAACATGATTATTGAATTAATGTTTCTAAAATCTAAAGTTATTTATTTTAAAATATAAAGTTTATTACAATTAATTTTGATTATTAAAATCATTGTATAATATTTTGACTACTAATATGAACCGTGAAAGGACTTTCAAAGTTTCTTAATTATTATACACTATTTTTAGAAGGAAAAAAAAGAAGCAATAATCGTCAAAGAGTACTCCCATATTCTGGCAAGAAAGCACATGATATTAAATATGAAAATGTTGAAATTATTTATAAAATTAAGGGTGACCAAGTACACATTATTATTTATTAATTTATTTAATAAAAATGTTTACTTATAATTAGTTATAAAAAATGTTTAAGTAATAAAAAAAATTACTACAAATTTAACAATTACAGATAAGACAAACATTAGAATTGAATATGAAATAACCAATTATTTAAAAATAATATAAAATTATGTAAGAACTACGAATCGAACTCGAGCAATTTGTGAACTATTCATAAACAAGACGAATCAAAATGAACACGAACTATTCACGAACATAAATAAACTAAACCACATAGTTTGCGAACATATTCGATCAATAAATCGAACCAGATATGATAATTTAATAGAATCGAATAACATAACTCAAACTGAATCAAACAAATTTGTTTCAGTTCATTTGTAGGTGACTCGCACGGGCTCACGTACTAGTTATTAGGAAGTCAATACCTTCGTTGACCATTCAAATTTGCATAATTTCTTTCATTCGGAAAAGTAAAACTTCAAATGGGGAATCGCTTATGGGCCTCCGGCCCAAGCATCAAGCAAAATTAGTAGTACCTCTGTACCAGCATATGTGTTGTGTACATCAGCAGGCTTGCAGGTAGATTAGGAAAAAGCCCATGCAAAAAGCTATAAATTCCGTAGGGAATGGGAACTAAAAACTTAACAGATCTTGCCGGGATGAATGAAACCCTAAATCCAAGTCAGCCGCCCCCCTCTCCTTTCATCTCCATTCTCCGCTCTTTCTTTCCATAATCTATATGCATAGAAGGAGAGGGAGAGAGTTATTTCTTTTTTATTTGAGAAAATTTATAATTATTAAGTTATTATTAACAGAAGAGAAAAGGGGCAAAGATGACTATAGCTTTGTTAATTCTGACACCTCTTGTATGAGAAAAGCCTTCACAAGCTTTTCTTTGAGCACATAAAGCAACTCTCTGAGCCCTCCTCCTCTCTAATTCAATTTTCCTATTTTTTTAATTTTTAATTTTTAATGTTTTTCTATTCGTTAGTATCTGATTCTAGAGCATCATCTATAGCAATGGACTCTGTTTAATCTGTAATTTATGTGTATGTGATAATGATTAATGTATTATTATGGATACGAGTGGAAATTCAGGCAGCCCCCTTTTGTTTATTAAATTGATGAGAAGGGAGGTGTTAATCTGCTCGGAAACTAAAAATCAGCTATGGCTCTTCAGACTTGCTGAGATTTAACAAATCTTTGAAGCTGGTCTAGTAAGCCTTAGTAAATTTTTTGTTTATTTCTTTCTTTTATTATCACATTCATTTATGTCTTTGGCAAATTTTCATAGAACACATTATTAACACAATTTCGGGATTATAATTATGTAATACGATTATAATTCAATGGGTATGTTTATTTGTAAAAATTATATTTAATTTTTTTTATTAATTTTAAGTATTTAGTTTATTTTTAAATTTAGAGAATTATAAAATAATTTAATATGAGAATTATTTAATATTAAATTGTCTAAATTTAAAAATGAATAAAGCACTTGAAAAACATAATTTATCAACCTGTTTACACTAATAAATAAGCAATCCAATACTACCCCCACATAAAACTGATAAAAGCATTATCAATTACAGCGGATTTGGTTTTCTTTCCGTAATAGTAAAATTTGGAAAAGTGATTATTTCCAGGAATTTGCATGTTCAATCACCAATAATTCATTCTATATACAACACACCATATATACATTATAATTAGGGATAAATGTATTTACACAACTCCAAACACAACTTAAAATATTACATTTTGATCCTAATTATTAAAAGATAAGACTTGACACGAAAATTCGTGTCAAAACCCATTTTTTAATAATTAAAATATATATAATATTTAAAATAATGTTTAATTATAATGTGTATAAAGTTGTCCCGCAACTAGAACTATCATCTCAAAAATTGGGTGCCTGTCCCATTTTTCACTCTGGTTTCACAACACACGGTACACTGAAAATACAAAGCAACCATTCTTTGGAGTACAGATTTATCTTCATCTATTTATTTCACCGCCTCGCTTTCATTATTGTATTTTCCCTCTTTCATGACCAAAGAATTCAATTTCTTTTCCAACTGCAAATGAAAAATGACATCCAATGCCAAATTAGAGAATTATTAAATACCAAAACAGACCAAAGTTAAAAACATCCAAACCAGACCTACATCGCCATACTACAAAACATAATTTTGGTACACGTCTTGAGGCAAGAAGTAGGCAAGTAGCACTAAGGGCCATCTTTCTGAAAGACGACTAAACTATTGACGGCACAAGTGTAACACAGAGCAAGGTAGACGTTTGATTGAGTAGATCTCAACCATTAAACCGGTTCCACAGACCCTAGAACCAAGTGATGCCAGAAAAAGAGGAATATAGCAAATGCAAACACCGTTTTTTCATGCCAACAACAAAGAGATGCACTCACCTGAGCATTTTTCATCTTCTGTCTCTGCAATTCTTCTACCAGACTTCCAACACTGATATATAAAAACATTTTCAGATAAATGGGAATATAAAATAAAACCTGAAAGTGTCCGTCACCTTTCATACCTTTGTTGCAATTGAATCAACCGAGATTGCAGCTCTCTCTCCTTAGAAGATGCAGGAGGTATCTTCACATTGTCAAAAAATTTAAACATCAAACAGTGTAGCTGGAAATGTTTTTCACATGCATAAACTCAACTTCAGTATATATTCTTTCTGAAATAAGGTGATTATGCTGAAAAATAATAAGAACACAGATACAAGCCAAACTTATCATATACTACACACTGCTGTATTGAAAACAAAGCCAATGAAAACATATACATAGCTGTAAGAAAAAAATTCCTGGAACTGAAGCAATAACAGCCAACTAAACAACCTAGTAAAACATTTAACACTAGAACGCAGTTTGATATACAGCATGTCATATATATACATACATGTGTGTGTGTGTGTAAAGCAAATAGAACACAAATTCTTTATGGAGATGCCCTCCATTACCTGTGAAATTACATTAGTTCCTCCACCAAATTCCATGGAATTCACTGCATTAAAAAGAAAGAATTATTTCTAACTAAATTATTTCATAGAAAAAAATAGTTAAGATGTCAATAGTGGATGCTGAAGGCATTACCGGATGTCTGCTCCACATACATGATCAATTTAACCATCTCTTCCTGAAAAAATAGACAAAAAGAGTTCAGGAAAGTCACTCCCAATGACTGGTAGCATCAAGATGATAGTTGCATACCCTCTGCATACTGTTCTGCTGTAAAATACATTGCAATGAAGGAAGAACTGAGGTAGCTGCAAGGTTCGGGGCTGTTGGACTTACTGAACCTCCAAAAACCGACTTAAACAGGCCATTTGTTGGAGCCTGAATGTAAGATAAGGGAATGCAGAGCCATTGCCTAAAAATTAAATTGCTAAGTTCTATGCTTAGTGCTTACTACTAGCAAGTACAAGCATCACTATGTATATACATACCCAATAAAAAAACTGACAGACAAATGCACAAAAAAAAAACATTTATAAATTAAACATTACACTTCGAGGGACAATGTTCATATCAGACATGAGAAGTTTGTTGCAGTAATGTTGAAGATCCCAAAGACCAGAAAATAAGTTACAATACATGTAATACCAGGAGAAAAAATAATAATAATAATAATAATAATAAATATATATATATATATAATAATATAACAATAATAAAATAATAGTTAAATTTATTTTTAGATATTTATTTGGATTTTATATTATGTTTGAGTCAAATTTATGTGGGTTAATAATAAATAATGAGAACATTAATTTGGTCAAATTGGGCCTTCAAACTAATTGGGTCTAATTTGTAATTGTGTAATTTTAAATTCTATTAAAATTTGGAGATTTAATAAAATCTATTAATAAACAAATAAATATATAAAACATGGACTTCAAATAAAATACCTTACCTTTATTCCTTTGTTCGTCTGATAAAAAGAAGAGGAGCCGCCGCTGCTAAATAAAGAACGAAGAAACTCAGGTTGCTAAGAAGGAAGAAAAACTTGTAAGATTTATTCAATTAATTAATTTCCTTCATAAGTTATTAAATTATTGACGACTTGAAATTATATTGTGAATGTAGTAATCTATATTTTAATTTATAGTTTGATGTCAATGGCTTTGTCAGTGAGTTTAACGAAGGAACCGGTGTGTATTTTGTTGGTTCCATGAATGGCTTTTACCCACTATATATTGGTTATATAAAAAAATTGACTAATCCAATCATGGCAGAAAAGGGGTACTTGAACTTATTATTATATACATGCATATATTTTAATAAGTTTGTATTATGAAAGTTAGTATACAGATTATGGAATGGTGTGCATAAATTATTAATAAAATAAATTATTATATATATATATATATATATATATATAACAATTTGTAGAATTTCGTTTCGAAGAGAGGGTGAAGAATTGCAACGTGAGATTATAATTATTGTATTGCTTCGGATTATGAACTTCAGTTACATTAACATAGAGCGGAGGTACCGACAATTGATGTGTACAATCTGAAACTTTAAAAGTTTACTTATATTATAATAATAATATAATACTAATGATAAAAATTCTATAGAAAGGTAGTTAAGAATTAATAATTTAACCTTCAATTTATAGATCATTTATTTATTTATTTATTTTGGTGATTAGTTTGGACGAAAGGAGTATAAAGAGCTATACTTCAAAATTTCTGGGTATTGCATTGCTTAATCCAGGTACAGATTCTGTATTCCTTCAGCATTACTCTTATGAATTTTAATTTGTTCATTTTACTTCTCGTTTCAAATTCGGATATTATCTCATATGATTATTTTTTTCTTAACATCCATAGGATAGTTTCATTTGGCATTGGCATTCCGTACTTCATCTCTTGACTGCGATTTTATTCCTTATATCAGTTATGTGATATTTTATCATTTCGAAAAATGTGTTTTTGAGACTTTATTCGTTTGTATTTTTTGTATTTTTTTGTTCTCATGTGGTAATCATTGATCATTAGAAGTAATTCAATATCATTTGGAGATGATCATGTAAGTCTTGTAATTTGAAATATTTTGACATGCATTTTGTAAATTTAATCTTAAGGTATACTTGAGCTAATCCCCTGTGGGGGGTACCACAAGCATGTTCTCTTGACACCAGGACATAACACTTTCAGTGGCAGTGTGATTAGTCCACGGCGTATCCTTTTATATGCTCGGGGTATGAGCGTTGGTGGTTTGATGTGTTTATTCTGGATACGTATGAGTTGACCCAGTATTTGATTTAATTTGATTTGTTTGGAAAATTAGTGATGCTTGTGTCGTGCGTACTATCCGATTTGATTTGCATACATCATAGAACCAATGTATTTTGTTAGCCTTTGGCTATTTGTATTTGAGCTCAATATGAAATTGTCACTTAACCACTTTGATTCACCCTTCATTTTGTTAAAATCCTTTTGATTATACTTGTTCAATCATTAGTGTTCATCGATTGTATCTAACTTCACTAATTTTGTTATATTCTTAATTCGTTCGTAGTTTGTATTCGTTCATTCATTCGGCTCTTTTAGTACATTATATATTGTGGTATATTGTGCATCTTTATATCCGTACTGGGAATTTGGCTCATGCTGTGTTTTTCTTCTGACAGGTTTTCAAGGGCGAGTTAGGGTTTCATGTGAAGAGAGCTATATTTGAACAATCTAGATTGATTTGATTTTAGGTTTTGATTAATTTTATAAATTTTGGAGAATTATATTTAATTCATTTATGGATTTTAGATTATTAAATATTTAAAGTTATTAGTGCTCTGTTTACTTATTTTAAGATTTGTTTTGTTTTGGAAGTGACTTCCCTTTCTTTTTCGGGAAGGGGGAGTTACAATACATCCAAGTAATTCCCTTTTCTCAATTTAATGAGAATGTCATCTCATAACAAGTTCAAAAAATAAAAAATAAAAAAAATTTGCTTTTCCATGTATTTCAACAATAAATTATTTTTCTCAATTACGTTTTAGTAAGCTCCATTTCCCTGGGAAACAACTCAAACAAGGGAAGAACCTATTAGAACATAATGAGAAATCTATGATATTTGGGATTAGAACAACAGGAAATAGTATTGTAATCTCGTTAGGTTAACATTATTAAGTAGAAGAGTGGGAAAAAAGAGCCCCAACACATCCATAGCACATTGCCACAAAGCTCAAGTTGCAGCTGAAGTGCCAAAATTAAACAATTAAGTCAGGAATATGTGCACCACATAATTAGGTATAACTAAGATGGAGTTCAAAGGTAATTCCATGCAGATATGGAGGCAGAGTGGATGCTGTTATGATTAGACACTATGTGGAAACAGATAGCGAAGTATACCTTGGGGCTCAGCTCAGCTGAAGTTACTTTAAAACGTCCCTTACGTTGGACAACAGCTCCTTCAGGTGCATCCTCCACTGCAGTAGCAATTAGAATGCAACAAGACTTGAAAAGATTACCAACTCTAAACATGAGTGCTTCACATAGAAAACCAGAACATATGAACAAATTGAGAAAATCGTAGGTCCATTACCTGATGCAGGGTTAAAAATATCCTTCTTTGAATGAGACAGTAATGGCCCACTAAAGTTCTGCTCAGGTAGATTTCCCGGTTGTAGATGATCCCTTCATATAATTTCAAAATCCAAGTTACTACTTTTATACTCGGTATCCTTCTAAAACCATGGAAACCATTTAAGTAGTAAGAGAAGGGAAAAATTGGTTGAGCACTGAATGCATAATGACTTGCCTCATTGGATATATTTTATATATTTTGGTTGAGTACTATATGAATTTTATCTCTTAATAAAAAACAAGCGAAGCAAGTGAAAGTGACATCAACAAATAATAATGTAGGAAAACCACATCAATTGAAAAAAACCTTGCTATATGACAATTTCAGTTCATAAACTTGCAATATCTCATTATCTGAAATATCTAATCAGAAAAATCAAACATAAACAAGGACCAGGAGAAAAGAAAAATATGGACTTATAAACAAACAAAACATGTAACAACCAAAGTTCAACACAATGAACAGTGAATTACAAAATTTAACCCGGAAAGAGCATATGCTTACCTATCCACATCACCGATGATTTTTTTAGGAGAAGGAACATTATCTTGTAGCAGTGAACCATTCAAAAAAAAAATCTGCTGAGGATTAACAGATCTTGGTAGGGACTTACTTTCTCCCAGACTCCCAACATCACCCCTTCCAACTTCTTGGCCCTCAGCTTTTGGTGATAACAGCATCTGACTCTGTTGCTCAGAATCTGATAGAATAGAATCTTTTGGACTTGGACTACCCGTGGCCACGTCATCATCACATACATCAAAACCACCTCTGCATGTTACATGGTTGCATAAATGTATGAAGTAAGTACTAATTAACTTTATATCAGTTCTTCCATATCCAGACAAATACACCAACTTACAAATGACAAGCTACTATACTACATGCACTTCAAGTATAGTGATGTATCAAGTTCTTGTTGTAGCATACGAACATTCTCAAAAAATATGCATTTACAACTATTATAAGCTGTAAATACAAAACTGATTCTTTAATTAGAAAGAGGAGTTTAAAGCCCTGCCTGTGTAACTTCTCAAGGGGAGAGGAAGGAGGGGGGGACCAGCAAATAGCTGGTGAATTAGTTGATTGCATACAATAAACTTTACATGCACACAAATATGTAAACCTGGGTTCATAAAAGAGAGGGGGAGGGTGGGGAAAAGAAGAAAAGGTAAGACCGTACTTGAGTGCCTGAAGAGGTTTAATTGGAAATGCAGCAAGTGAATTCTCCAAATTATGAATATCATCGGGCCCATCCTGAGATATAAAAGGTGTATGTTAACCTCTGAAAAATGAATGCAAGTGTGGAAATATGACATAAAATCCAGAGATAAAGCATGAGCAGGACAAAAAAGGATGGGCCGACGACACTACAGAATAGGTAGTAAAGATACCTGAAGATGAGGTGAAGCATCTGAATAGTTAACTATCTCTCGAGGCAGGTCCTCTGCAGCGAAACCAACATCATTCTGCCCATCCTTTTGCTTCCCTCCGACACTAGAATCTTCTAGATTTGAAATGTCATCATAATCATGAATCTACAAGCAAAAGAAATCATTTGAAAAGACAGCCAAATTATACATTTTCAGAAATAATCATTTGAGTTAACAACATACAAGGGCAGCCTGACTTTTCAAATCTTCCAAGTTGAAATTCCAGGTACTGATTCCTCGAATGTATTCTTGCTGCACAGAAATAAGAAATCAGCATAATCCAAGTAATAAATCCAGGAAATACATTGTCTAGGATGGCAACTGTCTTTATCATCTAATGCATATACTTGTCTAAGAGAAGAAAAAATAGTACAATACATTAGAGTAATGATAGAACACAATGTAATAACAAACCACCAAAACGATTAATAGCTTAAGCGTTGATCGAGAGGGGCTGTATGTTTCCAACATTACCTCACCAGTTAGCAAATTAATATACTTTAGGGAGACAGCAGATATCGAGCACAGGACCTCGTGGCTTAGCTAAGAATACTTTAAAAAAAAATCAACTTGCTTGAAAAGTGCAAATTTTGAGGGGAAATAGCAATATACTTCAATGTGTGACAGATACAGCATATGTACAATATAGTAAACACCCCCAGAGGCATGAACAAGCTATAAGAAGAGTGATGCTACAGTGACAGACTGTATACAGCAAACTTTACTTGTATGAAGAGCTTAAAGTTTGCAGCAATTTCACCTGTGACAATTGCTCCTTGTCCCCGTACAATGCCTTGTTCTGCACAAGGAAATCCGCTTCTTTTGCCTGAAACAGCAGTTAAGAGAAATAATGAGGAATATTACGGTCAGACAATGTAAGAAACATGTATATTTTTCTCTTTTATTTGCTTTAATAAAATTGTGCCAAGGTTTGACAGAGGCCACAATGAAAAATGCATAGCTTGGGATGAGCAAGAGACCTTTAGCGACCTAAAACGATCACCTAGAGGAGAAAGGACATCAAGAATAGTTCGCGACAGATAATCAACGGAGTGTGCATGTTTAAAGAAATGGTGCTTCAAAAGCTTCTCTGAAGTGGGACGTTTCTTTGGGTGAAAATTAATTATTATATAAGGAAAGTCACTTAAAAAAATTATTTTGCTTATTATTATTATTATTATTATATATTTATATATATATATACCTTCACCAAGCAAGCAGCTACCAAATCTTTGAAAGACTGAAAAAGTACGACATTTTCAAAATAATATTCCACAACTACTAGTCAGGAATGTTATGTCGAGATTCTTGAAACAGACCTTTGAAAATCTCTTGTCCCTCTCATAATCAAGTCCTGGTGGTGCATTTTGTAGGGTCATCAGCAGCACCTACAAAAGCAGTACAAAGGGTGAAATAGCTTACTGAATAATCTTGTGCAAAAAGCAATATTATGTTTACTTCTATAATAAATTAGATGGTTCACAATGGTGAATCTATGATCAACCTTCATTGGAGGATACTTGGAGAATGGTGCATGGCCATGAGCAAGTTCCAGTGCTGTTATTCCAAATGACCAGATGTCTGCTCTGTTTATGCAAAACATATCATCTAAGGATGTAGTATTACACATACATACATATATATATATATATACACACACACACACAAAAAAACAGAAAAAAAATTAGAGAAGCAGAGAAACATTGATAAGACAAGTCACCCACTCACTTGAAGTCATATCCATGCAATTGCTGCATAACTTCAGGAGCCATCCTGAGAAAAAACATTGTAACATTAGCAAACAGCACCTTCAAGTCAACAACCAAATCCATTTGTTACAAATGGTGACAGATATTAGGATCTCAAATACACAAACATCAAGGACCTGGAAAGGAAAACATACCAGCAAGGAGTTCCAACAAAGGTATTTCTTGAACGTTGCCTATCCCCAGCATCAAACATGCATGCGGATACTCCAAAGTCCGCTAACTTGACAGCACCATTAGAATCAACTAATATGTTCCCAGCCTGTAAATATTGTATTGTTAGTGGGAGTAAGAACAACAGCAAATATAATTGAAAAAGGCAGGACAGGAAATACTAATTCAGAAGTGGTGCATTATCCTGGACACTGCCGTCACATGCCAAAAAGTCAACATAGTAGGGAATGGCTTTTCTAAATAAATGGCCAATTTTCAACACATAAATGGCTATAAATGCTAAAGAATAGTTTATCAAAATAAGCAATAAAACAATCAGAGTAAATTTCATCAGAAATTTGATCTGTGTAACATATATGTTTTTCTATGTGAATTGGCTATACTCTTTGTGACAATTTAAAGAAATGCAAGAGTCAGTATGATGAGAACAAAATCAATGAATCCTGTAACAGAACCAAGTATGGTGATTGGTGATAATACCTTCACATCTCTATGGATGTGTCCATGAGCATGAAGATAAACAAGAGCCTTAAGGACCTCGCGTAATAATGTAGCAATAACAGGCTCTTCCAAACCGTCAGGAAAAGCAGATTTCATAATATGAAGGCATGATCCCCCAGCCATGTATGGCATTACAACCCAGAGGTTGTGGCCTGCAGTGAAGGAGCAATGTACCCTTAATAAATTTGGATGATTAATCAAGCTCATTGTCTGCACCTCTCGACGAATACCATCCTGTACAAATTACAGAGAAATACAACTCAATCAATTATGAGTAATGTGATATTACACCCTAATATGAATGAAGTTTTGATAATTTTGGACAAGTATCAGCTGGACCAGTATACAGTTGTGACGCAAGACTAGATATTCACATATAATAATGATCAGTGGCAATGAAGGCAGATAAGGGAATGATGTGGTGCATATGACACTGCTGGCGGTGATGTATATTTCCATGATGGCTGATAGCCATGCTTGAAGTAACAAATCTCTCAAGGAAATGTTGTCTGTTTGCTTGGTAGCTAAAATTCCGGTTGAATTAATGACCCCATATCTTTTATTCCAAACAAAGATTTTCATATCCATTAATTTCCACATTCCTTTTAAGCCTTCAATGGCTAAATTAATCCACATTAAAAGCCACCTATTTAACATTACAATCAGGTATACTATATAGCCTATTCGTTTTTTGATGTAGAAAAAACTGAGTCAGGTATAAGAAACCAATAAAAATGCGATGGAATTGTCACCAGAAACAATAATTGAATGGTGGAGAAACATGTTTTAAAGAAACATGATGTATGTGTGACCTAAGTAGGAGAGGAGATAATATATATATATATATATATATATATATATATATATATATACATGTGTGTGTGTGTGTATATATATATATGTATGTATGTATGAGGAAGTTTGACGTAAGGCAATATGATTGTGAATTATTAACTTCCAAACAATAATATCCCTCTATAAGGTGAATTGGTATTTGAGCATAATAAGAGCCTAAATAGGTGAATTGATATTTGAGCATAATAAGAGCCTACATACCAGGTCATTATTACACCTCTCCAGATCAAGAACCTTGATCGCAACTGTCTCATTAAGTGGAACGCAACAAGCTCTGTACACAGTAGCACTAACACCATCACCAACTTCCTCATATAACTCATAGTCTTTTGCATCGAAAGGAAACCTTTTCTCAGACACCTGCGCCATGATTTCTCTAATATCACAACTTTAACACCCTCGTTACTCCTAGATGTCGCAAAGAACATGAATAATTTGTATATAGCAGAGTGAGAGTCAAATTAATGTGAAATTCCCTCCAATATGGTAAAGAAATTTAATTGTTCAAGAAAATGTTTTGCATACCTCAAGTGACTTCATCCATATAACTTTTAACCCACCTTTGAATGAAGAACCATCTATAGCCAACACACTCTTCCCGATCTCAAAAACACTCCAAGGTTCTAGCAGATAACAATCTCGGTGCTCGCAAACTAATTATCACAATAAGGAAAAGTAAATTTATCAAGCCACCGCTATACCCAGCACCATCGAATATAATTAAAGCTCAGATGTTAAATATTAAAGCAATTTGTGGAACAATATTTGGATTGTACAAATTATCAGACCAATCCTCAGTATCTCCTGAAAAAACTCAACAACAACATTTTCAACTTTGATTTAGCAAATGTGCACGGAAACTGTTGAAGATGAAAACAGCTGCACAAGTAAAAGCTGATCAATAGATATTACGGTGCCAAACAAAAGCAAGCACGTGACATCAAAAGCAAGCACATGACATCACGAATTGAAAATAAAAGGCAGTCAGGTAATTGATAGGATTTTCAGTTATAAAAATGGATTAAATAATAAACAGCAACATTAAGCATACAAACCTTTAACATGGAATAGTGTACGACGTATGATTTATAAACCCCAACAAGGTTAATGGAATAAAGCAAATCATTAATGAAGTAGCACTTTGTGAAGCAAAAGCAAAGCTAATGAATGATAACAGACACTAAATGTAACCTCCAATAACTAAACTGCCATTGGTCCTTCCCATAGTAAGGTTGGAGTAAACCCCTTCTACCAAATTACAGAAGCAAATAATGAGAACCAAAAGACAGATACCAATAATGAAAGTTATTCCCAAAACTAGCATCATCAATGTATGATCAAATAAATACATATTTAATTGTTGGCAGCAACAAGCATGACACATCCATAATTCAATTAAGCACATTCTGTAAAGCATGTGGCAATTCAGCATAAAGCATGAATATCATAACCAATCCACCGATTACAGAAATCATACAAAAATTTAAACTTTTAGAATTCAATGTTCATATTATCCAATCGGTTCGATAACACCCGAAAATTGACTCCAAAAACAAATAGAATCAATCAAAACCACAATCACGCATGACAAAACATCTCCGTGACAAAAATAACTAAAAAAAATATATAAACAAGCTGCATTGAGTAAAAATTTAATCAGGACTGGGGAAAGATGCATAGTAGATGTATGTGGGAATAGTAACGGACCTAGGGTTTTGGATAACGGCGACTTAGCCCGTCCCACACGAAAGAACTCGAACGAGTACTGAATCCGAGTTTGGACTGATAAAAGAGCAACCCAGAAGGAACCGTCGTCGTTTGCTGGTGTTTGCTCTTCTTCGACTAGTCCGCCATTGACGATGTGTCCCGGAATAATATATATATCCTTAAAATATCACATCATTATTATTATTATTATTATTGAGACGAGAGAGCCAGGAGTAAGACTTCAACCCATGCCTAAACTCTAAAGGCATGGATAGTTAACTAATACACAATTGAACGCTAATACGCCGTTGAACCATGTGTTACGGATATTAGTTCTTCTTACAGTAGTAGTTCATGCCCTACCGTTAATAACACGGAGATAAAAACAAAAAAGAAACACACTAAAATTAATAAGCCTTATATACCTTCCCGAATTTTATTTCCATCCCTTTCTCGGTCTATGTTTGATCGCTAATTGTAAACCAAGATTACTAGATTATAGTTTATATTTTATGAAAGGAAGGAAAATAATATATATTATAATTTTATGTGTTAATTTTTTTTGTTATGAATTACATAAATAATTAGATAATTATAATTAATTATTATTTTAATAATATATTTAATATAATCCACGCATAATAATATATTTAATTATTCATATTAAAACTTTTAAAAGTGTAGCTAATTTTCTTTTTATTGAACTATTTTTCGTAATGCAAAAAATAACATTTTCAATAAATAAATTTATATTTATTTTAATAGACTCAAATGATTAAAGGAATTAATAATAATAGTTTAAATATTTGATGACGTTTACCCAAAATGTTATAAGTGAATGTATTTTATTAATAATAATAATTTGAGTTTATATATATATATATATATATATATATATATTTAAATATTTTATATTAATTGATACGAGATTAAATTTTAAACTTATAAATATAACATTAAAATTAATATTTTGAATTTTTTTTAATATAAAATGATTATTTTGTTTTTTAAATGATGTGACACTTTTTTTTTTGATGCATTCAATTGATATGACATGATGATAAAGTAATAGTAATTATGTCATGTATCCATGAGTATGATTCATTGATTCATCTTGTATGTGAAAATCTATGCATCTTTTTCTGAAAGAACAATTAAAGTCGGCACAATCTATTTTATAATAGGATTTTCTTAATATGTGCATTTAAGGCACACATTAAGTGTAAAAAATAATATATAATATTATTTATTTATATAAGTGTATTGAATTTAATATATAAAAAAATAATATACTAGTGAATCCTATATATTGAATTCAGTACAATTATATAACAAAATAATTTTTAACGAGTCTCATCTCTTATTTTTCACACTTAATATATGTCTTTAAGACACACATTAGACGAACATTTATAATATATGAATAGTTATACCTTAATATCACTTTTTTCTCTTTACATATCTAATAGTTATATTTATCCGTTTCAAAGTATAAATATTATTATTTATTTTTAAAATTAAATTATTTTTTAAAGTTTTAAATTAACATAAATATATTTATTTAATTATAATTAATATAATGATAAATATTATAAATATCTAAAATAACTATATATTATAATATTTATTGTGTTTCACATTTTTTATTAATAATTATTATTAATTTTAAATTTAAAAATATATTAACACTCAGAAGTCAACTACCAAGCATGATATGTGGTGAGAATCGAACAATTATCAAAAGAATAAAGTCCAGTTGTGCATAGAATATACGAAACCCCACTGGACGTAAACTAGACACCTTAATGGAAAAATGAATAAAGTCGAATGAAAATGCCCATACACGTGTGTACGCGGTTGGCAAAACTTATAAAGGACCACACTCAATTAGGTCAAATATCAAAGTGATATATCTATATAATAAGACAGAATTTATTTTAAATTTAAAAATATAAAAATAATTTAAATTTTTTTAAATTAATCTAATGATTCATATTTTATTTTATAAAAAATAATTCGTTCAAATCAAATTCATTACTATACTATAATAATAATAATAATAATAATAATAGTAATAATAATTACAATAATAGTAATAATAATAATAATAGTAATAGTAATTATTGTGACGACCCCGAATCCGAGTCTCTCAAACTTCGAATCCGGTTCAACACGAGTACAACTTTTTTCTTATTGTTAATGAATTACAACAATATTATAATTGATAAATAATCATTTATTTATAATTTTAGAACATCTCTTTCTATTTCAGAATCGTAATCTTTATACATTCATAATATGTCTCAATATCATATATGATACGACATTTTATTACAATCAATTTAAGTATTTAACACTCATATTACATACTAACCAATTCTTATACTACACAATCATTTTACCTGTCCAATTCGGACTGGTATCTACAATGGTCGTGCTAGACCTTCAGTGAATGTAATATGTATTCCTGTTTCTTGATCCTTATCAAGACTTCAAATACTTGTATTATCTGAAAATGTTGGTTTAAGCAAGAGTGAGCACGACGGCTCAGCAAGTTTAACAGTTACACATAACACATTACATGCTTCACATATACTCTGCAATTTATACTTACATCATGTTTTTCATGCATTTCAGTTTATGTCATACTACTCATGCATCACATATAACATCTAGCAATTCATGCTTTATATTTATACATAATCTACATGTAATCATACCTCATGCATATCCCAATTATCATCAATATCTTTATATTAACCATTTAATATCACATCATAGCATATTAATGCACATAGGAGCAAGTTCTGAAAAACTTGCCTGGTCGCTTCTACCATTTACGCCTATTTGCGTCATTTGCTCAACCTACAATTTATATAACAAATTGACATAATCATTAGCTACCAAGACTTTTAATTAGTCTTAACTTAAGACCTTAACTTCAAATTATTAACTCTTTAGTTGTCCGATAAACGAACCCTTAAGTTCCGGACAAAAATCATAGCCCAACAAACCTAGTTGGACATGTCGATAAACTTAACCAACTTATTAATATTATTAATTATTTAATAATATTTTAATTCCTTATTAATATTATTAACCATTTAATAATATTTTAATCACTTATTAATATTATTAACCATTTAATAATATTTTAATCATTCATTAATATTATTAACCATTTAATAATATTTTAATCACTCATTAATATTATTAACCATTTAATAATATTTTAATCACGCATTAATATTATTAACCATTTAATAATATTTTAATCTCTCATTAATATTATTAACCATTTAATAATATTTTAATCTCTCATTAATATTATTAACCATTTAATAATATTTTAATCACTCATTAATATTATTAACCATTTAATAATATTTTAATCACTCATTAATATTATTAATCATTTAATAATATTTTAATCTCTCATTAATATTATTTACCATTTAATAATATTTTAATCACTTATTAATATTATTAATCATTTAATAATATTTTAATCTCTTATTAATATTATTAACCATGTAATGATATTTTAATCATTTACAAATGTTATTCATCATTCAATAACTTTTTAATCATATACTAATATTATTGATCATTTAATAATCTTCAAATAATACTCATAGTTAACTTTTTAATTGTGTTAACTTTAGTCTTTATTTTAAACATTTAGTTATCAATTAATGATTAATGGATTTCATATATATTGGTTTAATAACCAAAACATTAATTTTACACTTATTTCAACTTAAATTTTCAAAGAAAACTCGACCCGACCCGGAGCCGACAAAATCTGCTAGGCAGATTGTTCTGGCGCAGCTGCGTCAGTCCGTGACGCGGCTGCGTCAGCCATATCTGTCAAGAAGTCAACTTTTTGACTGCTCGACCCTCCGACAGCCATAACTTCTTCATTTTACAATATTTTAGGTGATTATTGAGTCCATTCTCATCAGAATTTCCTCCTCTACAACTTCTCTTTAGATCAAAAATCCAAATTCCGAACGTAACTAGACCAAAAGCTGCTCACAAGGACAAAGTAAAAACTAAAATCACAAATATTTGGTTTTAATGGTTCAAACTTGAATATAATAAACTCTACACATCCAAATGACACCAACTTAGTGTTGTTGTCTTCCTAACTTATCGTTTTACAATATTTCATGGTTCAATCACATTTTTGAAAACGTTTGACACGAAATTTAAAGATCGAATCACCTAGGGTTTTACCGATAATCACAATATGGAATTTTCTTCCATTTATTTGCATACCACTCATACCAATACATGATTTAAACCTATCGAACCATGAATCTACCTATATATCATAGATTTAGACTTATAGATCATCAAAATAACTTTTGATCGGTTAAAAATATATTTTGACTGTTTAAAACTTATATAAATTATAAAAATGCACTAAGAAATAGTTAGAACACTTTTCAACCTCTTTGATTTGAATGTTCTTCTTCTTGATCTTCTTGATCTACCCGAAATAGCTATCCTTCATGATGTGAACTTGGTAAGGACTCCTCCTTGACTATTATTCTCTAGCACTTTTTCTTAGTGGATCTTTTTAACTCTCTCAAATGAGCTCTTACTTCTCTCTAAAATAGTTCTCTCTCTATAACTTGGTGAAATGAGCAAATGACCAAACTTTTTTCAAGGCTTGGTAATGAGTTCTATTTATAGGACTCAACTAACCTTACTTATCATCCACTAATCAAATAACATAGGTGAATTAAAGGGTTAATCCATGCTTACTATTTTAGTGAATGACTACTTGATGGACTTGGTGATTGACCACCATGAATGACAATTTTGATTGACTAGGGTGGTTGGGTAGTTGGTGAACAATTCACCCAACACTTAACCCACATGTGGTTAACTCTCATAAGACCTATGGTTAAAGTATTACACTTAACCTTGATCACTTAAAACTCAACATTAGTTAGGGCTCATCTTATTTATATATCTCACAACAACTAACCACAATGTGGTTAATTCTCTACATTAAAATGACCTAGGTTGGTTCACTCACCCAACCATGGTCTAAACTCATAAATTAAACATACACACATCTTCCACCAAATAACTCAAGTAGGGTTAATGCTCTACAATCAAGTATACATACATATCTAACATTGGTTAAGATTTTATTTTTATTACCACTTAGGGTTAATAAGTAACCCAACAATGGTTAGTTCTCTAAAACATAAATTCATAAGAATTGATCATCTTTATTGACTATGGTTGGTGAACCACCCATTGGTTAATTCATTTAACTAACATTGGTTAACTCTCTACCAATTCATATATTTACTACATATATATCTCTACATATTCACCAATAACCTTTTATTTAAATTACATCATAGCTTGAATTGACCAATTTAAATTGAATACAAGCAACATACTTTTTTACTCAATCTTTAAGTGAGACCACATGTTTGGTCAACACTCCACATTTTTTCTTTTATTTTTATTATACATACATATCTATATATAATACTTGCAATTTCTACTAACAATTAACCAAGGTATGATTAATTCTCTACAACATGCAACCCATGGTTACCTACCAATTATATCTTAGTGAATTATATACATACATAATTGTATCTATAATATTCTTCCTACAACTAACTCATGCATAGTTAAATCTTTAATTTATTTACTACCTAGGGTTACTCAATTAACTCATTCATAGTTAATTCGAATCATCACATTCATTCACCTAGCAATTAACCAATGTTTGGTTAATACTTTCTCTTGTCTACCAACTAGGGTTATTCAATTAACTCTACATTAATTAATTCTCTACACTTAACAATACTTGAATTTATTTTCCCAACATATTAACCTATTTAACTTTTAAATTTGGACTCAATATTTAGGCTACTAGTTTATTTTGCATTGGGCTCCCTTATTTAATTATTTGGGCTACCCAACACAACTCACATATCTTTATAACTTGGGTTAGGTAATTAATTTAATTGGACTACCACCACCTTATATACAATACTTGCCGACATAATTTACTTGGACTTACATTAATTACCTTTTGGACTATAATCAACATAATATTTGGGCTTATTATTTAATTACCCACCTTCAAGCAAATATTCTCATATTGGGCTTGTTTCAAATGCATTAATGGACTCTATACAACAACTTAATAATTAAGTTAATTACTTAATTAATTAACTTCATAATATTGTCACTCTAGACAACCATTCTAATTTTTCTATAACTTTAACTCTTAACTAATATAATTAACCTAGTTAATTATATTTCATGACTTTTCTTCTTACATCATATTTAAACTAATTAATTTATTAGCTTAATTGGGTATTAACTTACTCATCATCTTATTTGGCTAACAAACACACTTTAGGTATATACATATATATGTATATCCACATTCACTTCTCAATTGAATTTATTTCCTTAATAAATTATCTATATGCATTATTACAATATTCCCACATTTAATTTCTAACAAATAAATTATGTTAAAAAAAAAATGTTCACCCAAATTCTACACATCTCACTTCTCAAACTCTAGGTTTTAAACCATAACCTTTAATTGATTATTTTAAATCTTATTTACAATTCTTGTAAATATCTGGGATATTACAATTACAATAATAGAAATAATAATAATAGTAATAATAACAACAATAATAATATTAATAATTATTATAATAATATCAGTATTAGTATTAGTAATAATAATAATAATAATAATAATTATTATACCGATAATAATAATAATACTGATAACAACAACAACAACAACAACAATAATAATAATTATAATAATAATAATAATATCGATAAGTTATAATAATCTAAACCGTATTTGTATTTTTAGATTCAAAATGAATTATATTTTATTATATAGATTTGAAAACTTTTCATTCATAAAGTTATAACTATGTAAGAATTATACAACAATAAATTTTATCCATTTAGCTACCAAATCTATCCGTCTTATACCTAAGCCATGGTGAATATGTGTCATGTTTTTTTTTACACCTACAATTTTAATTTTTTTATTTAATCCTCTAAATTTATAAAATTCTAATTTTATTATATATAATTTATACATGTAACTAAGGTTGTTCGTTATTTTCGATATAATCGATATTTAGTGTATGTCAGATCGATACAAAAAGTGTCTGATTCGGTATATCAGCCTAACCGATTTGAAAATATGGGGGTTCGATATATTCCTAATCGTACCTATTTTCTAATTTTTTTAATTAATAATAATAATAATCAGTTAAAATCGGTATCGAACGGACTAACCAATTTGATATACCGGTCTAACAGGTATCGGTACCAAGTTTTTAATAAATTTTATACTGATCCGATCCGATTCAGTCCTGTTAATACCGAATGAATACTCCTACACGCACCCTTCTTGACATTTCAAAAGAATTTAAAAAATCATACTCCTTCCGTTTTAAAATAATAATTTTTTATTAACTTTTATAATTAAATTAATTATTTTTTAAATATATATATATATATGTAAAGAATTTATAAATGTCATAAATTATATATAAGTTAATATTAAACTTAATATTTATTTAAAAAAATAAATAAATTTATATATTTAATTATTAATTTTAAAAATAAATAATTTCACCTCAAAAGTCAATAAAAGACTTTTAAGAGTGCAACAATAAGTTTGAAAATCGACAACACATAGCAGTCACACGTGTCTCGTACGTATAGATAGGTCCAACTACAGTCTCCTTATCCGCCGCTGATACGTCTTACGTTCAGTAGCGTTACACCAAAAAAAATGTACAGGAAAAAAGTACAGAATTCATCAACACTACGACGCCGTAATTATCTTTTCAGATAAGCTCCGACGCCGTATTATCCGGTCTGGACCTGGCAACGTCATTCACCCCGAGAACTAGGTCAAGTGGTCCACGCTTGGAAGTAATGATAATATTACGACGTCGCATTTTCTCATCATACTTCAACGGAAAATTGCCTACGTGGACGGTGAAATGCTCGCCAGGTGTACGACTGTCGTGTAACGCCGCGAAACAACGAGAAAACCCCCATGTTCTTCTTTCCCCGAAGGCTATTCCTATTCCTCTTTCTTTGCTTACAGGAAAGGCAAAGACAAGTAGCTCAAACAAGCTAACTACTACCTTCCCACTTTTTTTTTTCTCTCTCTCTCTCTCCCTATTATGTATAAATGTTTATTGATACGGACATGTTTTGTCTCTACGTGTACTCCACATTGTCTGTTAACCAATGGTGGAAGAAAGAGATCTCTGGAACTTGAGATGAAAGTAAGGAATTTTATAAAGTTCGTCGTTTAATTATAGGGTTTAATGTTTCCTTGGCAGCTCAATATAGTTTGACTGAGTAATAAATGTTGAAGTTTAGGTATCAATTGTGTTCTAATTTATGATAATGGGGATTAATTTGGTATTTTTGATGTCTCATTTACCCATATTTGGATAAGTTTGAGTAATGGAAGAGTCAAAGGTGATGACTGATGTCTTTGGCAAGTTTCATATAATTTATTGTGAGCTTTATTGAAGGAATTAATTAAATTAGTGTAGTTTTATTTTTTTATATTAATATTAATATTTTGTTGTTTGCTTCATTATTAGGAAATGTCAGGTTTATTGTATGGAGTACTACTTAGAGGGAAATTGTGCCTGAGTTGTATTGTTTGATTGGCAACGGCGAGTTGAAGGCATTCTAGTTTATCTCCAATTGTATAAGGGGATTAACTTGCTAATTAGATAAAGAAAATGTCGGCCGGTAGGAGGAGGGGGATACATTTTAGCAAACTATATTCCTTCTCATGTTTGCGATCTTCGTTTAGGGATGAACATAACCAACTCGGTGAAAAAGGGTATTCGAGGATTGTGTACTGTAACGATCCCGATAATCCAGAAGCAGTGCAGGTGAGGAAGAGGAGTAATTATGTCTCAACAACAAAATACACGGCTGTTAATTTTATTCCAAAGTCTCTGTTTGAGCAATTTAGGAGAGTAGCAAACATATACTTTCTTGTTGTAGCTTGTGTTTCTTTTAGTCCGTTGGCTCCCTACAATGCTCTTAGTGTTCTTGCTCCTCTGATGTTGGTTATTGGAGCGACTATGGTTAAAGAAGGCGTGGAAGATTGGAGGCGTAGAAAGCAGGTAACTTTCCATAATAGTTTTTAAACTCCAAGAATTTTGATTTGGCTCTTCTACTTGCACACTGTCTTTTGATAGGCTTCTTTCTAAAAAGTTGTTCAATGGTCTATTCATTTTTAAATCAGCAAATTATAGCATATCTAGAGTACAGAGTACTTCATTAGATAGAGTACGTTGCTAATCTTATAAAAAGTTGGGCATTATATTTTTATTGCGACAATGGTCACATTGTCTTTCTTTTTGGTGGCCACGTCAACTGTGATTCATACTCAATTTACATTGGCGAAACATTGGCTTAGGTGCTGTTTATTTACCTTTTATTGGCTCTTAATAGACGGTCTCTTATTCGGTAAGAGGCAAATGATTGTTTTTTTTTTTTTTTTACTTCTTAATGTTTCTAATCGGTTAAGATACAAAATCAAGTCTAAATAATTAAGAGGCAAGTCTGAATTAACATTGTTATTTTTTGGACAAAAATACCCTCCTTAATATTATTATTTTCCTATCTTATCCCCAACCAAATCTGCCACCACACCACCACCATGCCACCACCACACCATGACAGCCTGCGCTGGTAGACAGCCTCAACTAAGGGTGGTTTGTTGATTTATGAGCCTTAACGTATTATCCAAACTTCAAACAAGTTGAATAATATAATGTCACAAAATAAGGAGCTAATTATGCTTGGTCGGGAATCAAATAATTGTACCGACCTTCAAAATCTCCAGATATTAACTGGGATATATCATGAGCCCCGCCATAGAACTTTTGTTACTATATTAAGGGATAAATGATTACCTGAATTAGTTTAAGTATGGTTTAACCAGAGAAAAATTTAACTTTCTAATTTTGGTGTTAACACAATTTGTTATCATCTAGGCCTTAGTCCAACATTTTTCAATAACAGAGAAGCAAAGAAAAGAAACAAAGGCACTCAAGCATTCTGAGAGGCAACATGAATCCTAAGTCACCAATCTGAAGTCTTACGTGGCCATTGTTCTGGATTAAATAATTTCTCTTTTTGATTATCTCTCTCTTAATATGTTGATTTTTGTTTGTCTTGATGGCAGCTGTATGCCTTGTTGTAAATGTTTTATAAGGGTCTAAAAATGTTAAATAGCTCACAAATTTTATGCAAAAATATAAATTACTAATTGGCATATAGCTGCAGAAGTGCTAATTGAAGTCTCATCATCTGCTTGCTTCACCGAAATCTTTCTCTGTAACAATGCAAGATATGAAATCTCTGTTTTTCTGTATTCACTAATCAGAGTACCTAAGGAGCCAGTGGAATAGACGTCACTGTGCTCAGGGTCTCCCCATTACATTACATTTTCCCCGGCTAAATTATATAAGCTCTTAGTGGGTATAATGGCTTATGTCTAATGCAATTATCAATTACCAAATCAAAATAGGTCCAGTACTTGGTTAATTTTCTCATCCTTGTATTGAACAAAATGTGCAAACAGAATACTAAGGTAACTCTTAGCTATTTGTAGAACCTTATTCGAGATCTGGTATTTGATGCTCAAAACTATTTACATATCTACTTATAAAAAAGAAAAGAAAAGCAATCCCTCTTTCTCATGCTTCACCATATGGCTTACCTATCTTTCGGTTTTCTCCCGCAACTCCCTTCGGTCTCCTTTAGCTCTGGTGGGCGTGGTTCTGTAGTTCTTCTGGCCTTCCTTCATGTCATAGCCTTAGAAGAAGTACATACTTGCTAGAATAACTTAATCCATTGATACCCCAGTAAAACACGTGCATAAATGAAAATTTCACTCTTTCTTTGTTGTTCTTGTTATGGCTGATAATGGTTTCAGAACTTGAGACACTTTTACCATCAAGTTCTTTAGGTAGTCAATGCTAAACCAGGCTACCCGTACTGTAATAAATTAATGAAAGAAAACTTTTTCCTGGAATAATATGAATTTTGAAAGGTAGCATTTTCTATTTCTGCAACAGAACTTTTGGAGGTGGTTTTATATGAGCTTGCAATGTAGAACGCATTCCAAAGTGTCACTTGATTCTGAATAATTATAGTGTCCATAATCTTCATTTGTACCTGGTTTTTATCTTGTTTAAGTTTAATATATTTTAAACTGTTTTTTAATCAATTTTTCCAAGAAGAACTCAGTGGAGCCTTTTCTTACTTGGATTTGCATTACTGTATTGATATTTTAAAATAATTTCAGGATATAGAGGCTAATAATCGAAAGGTTAAAGTCTATGGGAGGAATTATAGCTTTCATGAAACCAGATGGAAGAAGTTGCGTGTTGGAGATCTTGTACAGGTCTACAAGGATGAATATTTTCCTGCTGATCTGGTTCTGCTTTCATCAAGCTATGAGGATGGAATTTGTTATGTTGAGACCATGAACCTTGATGGAGAGACTAATCTGAAGTTGAAGCATGCCTTGGATGTTACAGCCTCTGTGCGTGATGAGAACTCCTTTCAGCATTTTAAGGTGGTGATCAAGTGTGAGGACCCAAATGAAGATCTTTATTCATTCGTTGGAACTTTGTGCTATGATGGCCTGCAGTACCCGCTTTCCTTACAGCAGATTCTTTTAAGAGATTCTAAACTTCGAAACACAGAATTTATTTATGGTGTAGTTGTTTTTACTGGGCATGACACAAAAGTCATGCAAAATGCTACAGATCCTCCTTCTAAGAGGAGTAAGATTGAGAGGAGAATGGATAAGATAATCTACATCCTTTTTAGTACTTTGATTCTGATATCTTTTACTGGATCTATCTTTTTTGGAATCTGGACTAAGAAAGACATGCATGGTGGTAAATTTGATAGGTGGTATCTTCGACCTGATGATATAACCGTGTTTTATGACCCCAAAAGAGCTCCACTGGCTGCATTTTTCCACTTCTTGACAGGCCTTATGTTGTATGGGTATTTAATACCAATATCATTATACGTCTCCATTGAGATCGTCAAGGTTCTTCAAAGTATATTCATTAACCAGGATCAAGATATGTATCATGAGGAAACTGATAAGCCAGCACATGCACGCACATCTAATTTGAATGAGGAACTTGGGCAGGTTGACACTATACTGTCTGACAAAACAGGTACTTTGACGTGCAACTCCATGGAGTTTGTCAAATGTTCAATAGCAGGTGTTAGTTATGGTCGTGGTATGACTGAGGTGGAAAGGGCCCTCACCAAGAGGAGAAGGGATGGGCAACCTGAAATTGACGATGCTTTGTCTTGCCTACCAGAACATGATGTAGGCTCTGCAAAATTGAATAAAGGTTTCAATTTCCAAGACGAACGAATTATGAATGGCCAATGGGTCAATGAACCTCATTCGGAGGTGATACAAAAGTTTTTTAGAGTTTTGGCAATCTGCCATACTGCTATCCCTGATGTGAATACAGAATCAGGTGAAATATCTTATGAAGCTGAGTCACCTGATGAAGCTGCCTTTGTCATAGCTGCAAGGGAGCTTGGTTTTGAGTTCTTCGAAAGGACACAAACAAGAATAACATTGCATGAGTTAGATCCTGTAAACAAAGTAATGATTGATAGGTGAGATATTTCTTGCATCTGCCTACATTTCCCTATATAAAAAGAAAACTGATATTTTCACTTTTATCCTGTCACATGAATAGTGAGTGGAATCCACATCCATGTGAGAGAGACCCATGTGGAAATATCAGTTTCCTATAAAAAAGGGTGCCTCTGTTGTCTCTCTTTCGGCTTATGCTAAAGCAGCAACAATAGTGACTCCACTATAGTGCTTGCTTTTAGCAATGGCGCACGGCGCTTTGACAATAGGCCCCTCTGACATTTGATTTCTTTTACATTATATGGACATGCCAAATAGAAATGTAAAAGACAAGAACATGTTTAAAACACCTCAATACAGAGATATCTCTTATATATAAGGGGAATGATCCATAGCAAATAGTTGCTATGGATAAAAAACTGACATACACCATCTATACCATTAAAAACAAAAAGAAACGGTCAATTTTTTTTTAAACGTTCCGCTGCTAATAGTAGCGGATACTGATCAGAAAGTCAAACCCTAAAAATCATATTAGAATCGACGTCTGCTACTATTAGTAGCGGACGTCCATTTTCAACTTCTAATATTGATTGTTCTTTCTTGTTTTGTACGGTATAGATGATGTTTGCCTATTTTTGATCCATAGCAAATAGTTGCTATGGATCATGCCCCAATATATAAAGTTAATATATAAAATCTGTTTTTAGGACCAGTAAATCTATAGCAGTCAATATTAACCATGCCGTCTAGTTTTACATGGAATAAATTGTGTGCATGCAATATAGATATATTGATATGTAAATAATAATGTATCTACATGTGATATACACGTTATGATTACCCCTTTTTCTGTGCAATATCCCTTGTCTTATGTAGTTATGCCTGTTATGGTAAAACATTATTTTTGTTACAGCAAAAAATATGTTTTTTTAACATGCTAAAATAATTTCATGTCATATTTTTTTGGACATAGAAGGCAACTCAGGCATACTCCTGACATGAATATTTCTATATTTAGATTATCAGCATGTAAAATGAATTGTCTCTTACAAGTGTCCAGGATTGTAGTTGGAAGTAATGTATCAGTAGGGGTGAGCAAAAAACGGGTATAACCAAATAACCGAATTTTTTTAACCGAAATATTTTGATTTTTCGATTATTTTTTGTATTTCGGTTATATCCGAATTAATTTTCGGTTTTCGGTTTCGGGTCTAAATAGTAATTTTTATTATTTCGGATAACCGAATAAGTTTAAGAAAAAACCTCAAGTTAAAACAACAGAACACTTTCTAAATCCCTCCTCTCAAACTTGCATTCAATCTCTTAAACTTTCGCTCTCTGCCTGACTACCTCTCTCTCTCCGCCCTAACCCAAAATCCCCAAATCTTTCAACAGTTTATCTCTTATCTCTCTCTATCACTTTGCCTTTACCTCTCCCTGAATCCGACTTCTGCTAGCGAAATCGCTGTACACGGAGGAGCAATTGAAGCAGTTGGTTAGGATGTTTGATCAGGACAGAGATGGGTCATGAAACCGTCATCTGTAAGATGCGTATCGAGAGAGTACATGAAAAGACGCACAAGCCAATGACGTTGCTTTTCCCCAAGTCCAATTTTGCCCTCCCACAGGCCACCACCACCAGAAAGCAAACTGTTTACTGTTGGGTTTATCCAATTTGCAGAGAGGGAGAGCAAGAAGTTGTTGGGTAATTGTGAATCTGTGATAATTGTTTTATGCTAATATTGTTAAAGTGAAAGGGCCAAGATGTGGCAATGAAGTTGAGAGATTGGAGGGTTGAATTAAGCAATTTTTGAAAATTGAGATATTTGCTTTTGGCCAAAGCTGTTATGCTTCCCGACATAAATGGTGGGTTTGGAGGCTTTGGCCTTTGGGTGTGTTTGCAGAATAAGTTAGCTCCAGTCATGGTAAATGGTTAATTTTAATCATGTTAATATCGGGTATTAACCGAATAACCGAATAGAAAATTCGGTTATTCGGTTATCTCATATTTCGGGTAGTTATTTGGATAGTAAAAATGAACAAATTTCGGTTTTCGGTTATGACTATTCGGTTTTCGGTTTTATCCGAATGCTCACCCCTATGTATCAGTGTTTGATACAATTTGGACATGTCAACCTGTGGAGGCGTCCGTTCTTTTAGCTTCTCAAATGCTGGTTGACATTAACCTAGTTTTGAAAAGCTATAATACATTTATTTTAACTAATTTATTACAATGTGCGGATACTTAAAAGATAATGGATATGATTTCCCAGCAAAACTACTTGATATTCCTTGCTAATTTTCTCAGTTTAAATGCTTATATAATACTGTTGAATAGATTTCTTTTTAATCATAAATCTTGATGACATCTAGCTGGTGTTAATTTTGCTATTGCATCTGTTCAGATGCAAGTTTTTATCAAATCTTAAAAATTCATGATGGCAGGCTATAAAACGAGAAGATGACTTTATAATTCTTCAGACTTATGAAATATTTGTATTTTGTATAAGAGTTGAAATTTAAGTCTTTATTAAACCTTAAGAATCCATTATGCTAGACTAACTGTCTTCCCTTTAGTAGTAATTTGTTTATTCATTTATTAAAACGGTCCATGCATTCCGATATATAAGATCATTATTGACTTTTTGACTTTGAAGTCAATTTGAGATATTTTAAGCTCAAAATTGGCATAGATTCATTTAACTTTAGTCAATACAATGAGAAATATCATAAACTATATAAAAGTACAACTAATTATAAGATTTATTGTTTCGTAATTGTTAATGAATCATATAATTATAAGATTTATTATTTCGTAATTGTTAATGAACTATATCATTTATGAGTTTAAAAATATGGAGGGAGTATTATATTGATAAGTTCAAATAATTTATTTGCACTCCTTACAAAAAAATTCAGGTCATACGAGCTTCTTCACGTCTTAGAGTTCAGTAGTGCTCGTAAGAGAATGTCTGTAATTGTGAAGAATGTAGAGAAACAATTACTGCTCCTCTGCAAAGGTGCTGACAGGTTTGTCTTCCGCTGGACACACTACTTTTGGAAACATATACAAGTTTATTATGTCAATAATTAATATCAACTAATAATTCCCCCCCCCCCCCACCCCCCCCCCCCGGCGGGCCCGCCCCCTAAATCATTCAGCGTAATGTTTGAAAGGCTCTCGAATAAAGGGCGATCCTTCGAGGCTAAGACGAAGGAGCATATCAACCAGTATGCTGAGGCAGGTTTGCGTACTTTGGTCATTGCATATTGCGAACTTGGTGAAGAAGAGTATAAAAAGTGGGAAGAAGAGTTTTTAGAGGCAAAAACTTCCGTAACTGCAGACCGAGATGTATCGGTGGACGCAGCTGCTGATAAAATTGAAAGGGATTTGATTCTTCTTGGTGCTACAGCTGTTGAGGACAAACTGCAGAAGGAGGTAGATATCAAACTTGCTTTGATATAATGATTAGTTTTAGGTTTTTGGCATGAAGACTGAGCAGTTTATTTTTATTTTTTATTATTTAAACGTGAAGTGTGCATTATGTAATATGTAATATTAGAATCCGTACATATGGTTAGGAAGATTTGTTCGTTTTTTATATCATCATTAAATTCCTTCTATTTTTTCTCTAATTTTAAGGTTCCTGAGTGCATTGACAAGCTTGCTAAGGCTGGAATCAAGATTTGGGTCTTAACTGGAGATAAGATGGAGACTGCAATTAATATTGGGTGCAATGACAAGCTTGACTTTGGAACTCTTTTTATTTATCTTTTCTGTAAGTTGCATATTAATTCTTTTTGTTATCCATATAGGTATGCTTGTGGCTTACTGAGACAGGGAATGAAGCAGATTGTAGTCTCATTGGATACTCCTGAGATGGATGCCTTGGAAAAACAAGGGAATAAGGAGGCCATAGCAAAGGTACTAGATCTATAGTTAATTTCATAGCAACTAGTTCTTGTAGCACTTGCTAAATGAAATGAAATGTTTAGGCTTCAAGTGAAAGCATGACGAGGCAAATACAAGAAGGACAGTTCCAGCTTAGGACCGCTAACGATAGTTCTGCTACTTTTAGTTTGATAATTGATGGCAAGTCCTTAACTTTTGCCCTAAGCAAGCATCTTGAGAACTCATTTTTGGGTCTTGCACTAAGTTGTGCCTCTGTAATTTGTTGTCGCTCCTCGCCTAAACAAAAAGCTCTTGTAAGTGTTATCATCTAGTTCTCTTGTAATTTTGAAATGCTTTCTTTATTTTTTGAAATTTGGACAGCTACTTTTTCTGCTGACATCATAATAATCTAACAGAAAATTTGAAGATATGCAGGTTACAAGATTGGTTAAAGTGGGAACGGGTAAGACAACACTAGCAATTGGTGATGGGGCAAATGATGTTGGCATGCTTCAAGAGGCTGATATTGGAGTTGGCATTAGTGGTGTTGAAGGGATGCAGGTCTCTAGCTAATCTACAGTCTTTTATCTCCCTCTTCCAACCGATTTTATTTCTTAATTTTTTGGGGTGTATGTATGGTTTTGCTTTTGGGGGCCTGGGGTATGTCGGCAATTTTCCAATCAGCAACCCAGGAATCTTCAATTAGCTGGGGAGCGCTACGTGTTTTTCATTTCACCATTCAGTTTCATCTCTTTTTTCTGGGATCCTCAGTGCTATAATTCTTCTCTATCTGGACATACATACATACATATATATATATATATATATATATATATATATATACATACATTTAATCGTCATGCCACCTGCTATTTGTCCCTTAGCCCCTAGGGACTTCACATTTCATTTTTGCTTATGAGAATCCACTTTAGTCTGATGGAAATGTCTTTCAAGCTATAGAGGAGTATATAGATATGACTCGTAAGGTCAACCCTGAAAACTTGAGGTTCAAAGTGTAAGATTTCTTATTTCTTCATCAAAAGCTGATTATTAATTATCAGCTTGCTCTCATCGGTCATTTCTGATTCTTTACTGAATTAAAAAAAGAAAAAGGAAAAGATCGTATCCTTTTCCTCTCCTCTCAAAAAATTTAATCTGTTGGGTTGAAAACTGCTCATGTGGTTTTGACCAATTCTTGGAGCATGCTTTATCATTGAAGAAAGAGTTCAGTGAAGTTTTTTTTTTCTTGATGTGATACGTAAATCTTATAATTTTTAGTACTTCTATGCATGTTTTAGTAAAACTTACCTGATTTTCTTAGATTAAAAAGTAGAGAAAGAAAACAGTTTTAATGTTTGGGCTGACGAGTACAGTTGTTCCGTTTCTACAGGCTGCAATGTCAAGTGATTTTGCAATAGCTCAGTTCCGGTTTCTTGAACGATTATTGTTGGTGCATGGCCATTGGTGCTACAGGCGGATTGCCATGATGGTACTTTGCCTCGTTTCATATATTTACTCATCTCACTGGGGTAAAAAGAGTTGTATTCCCCATCTTCATTTCTTGACTTAAAATAAAAATCAGTTACCCAAGTTCGTTGTTGTCTTTGACATCTTATTCATTTACTAATTTCTTGGAAACTTGTCTCTGTAAAAGATGGAAGTCACTGGAAACATAGCATTGAGATGACCAACTTCTTATATTTATAGTTCTGTTGTTGATAGAAAGAATCTGGTTGAAAACAACAGAAGATTTCTGCTAGGTTAAGGTTAGGTCCTAATAGAATTGTCTGCTAGTTGACATTAATTTTTAAATTTTCTGGTGAAATGCAGATATGCTACTTCTTTTACAAGAACATCACATTCGGGCTTACTCTATTTTGGTTTGAGGCCTATACTTCTTTCTCTGGCCAGCCTGCTTATAATGATTGGTACATGTCATTCTACAATGTATTCTTCACTTCACTTCCAGTGATTGCTCTTGGTGTTTTCGATCAGGACGTTTCTGCTCGACTTTGCCTCAAGGTGCATACTTTTTATCCTTTTAATGACTTCATAATACCTTGGAAATTCGGAAAGACGTAGAAGATGGTAGAAACAATGACTTCTTATAGAACATGATTAAAACTATTAGTAAACCTTTTGTAGATGATTAAGTTCCAACTGAATTGAGGTTATAAACTGAATAGTCTGATGTCCACTATGGACCTTGCGTCTTACACGACAGTAAAGTTCAAATGTCCTTAGATCGGAATGGTGCAGTGTACTAGTTCCCTCCAATCATAGAGAAAAGGACTCCTCACTGGTGGTACATACTACCTGTCTTCACTAATCACGATAGCGGGGGATATGCCTATTTGGAGTTTCCTGATTTTGAACAAAATAGCCAATGTTGGTTAATTACTGACGCACAGTATCACCCTATAGAACTCTCCAAATTCAGCAAACCTTAATGAACCGCACCCTCCCACAGCAATCTCCCCCCCCCCCCCCCCCAGGGAATCTCAAAATCATGCGGTAGAGTAATTACGTCAGAAATTTTTTAAAGGATAACATCTCTAGTAGGCTTTGATTTTGTGTTATAAAGGAGATGAGTTGATGATACCTGTAGCATCATTTAGAGCGAAGATGAAATAATGAAGGCTCCTCTGTACAGTTTTGCTGGATATGATATTTTTTATTCCTGGGACTTTATCATGCCTTGCAGGTTTAAAATCCTCTAAAAAATATGATAGTAGTTGATTTATCTCTATTTTATATTTACAGTATCCTCTGCTATATCAAGAGGGTGTGGAAAACGTCCTCTTCAGTTGGCCTCGTATACTTGGCTGGACATTTAACGGAGTTATCAGTTCCATGATCATATTTTACTTCACCACCAGCTCCACCACGCTCCAAGCTTTCCGCAGAGATGGTCAGGTAGTCGACTATGAGGTTCTAGGGGTCACAATGTATACTTGTGTAGTATGGGTTGTGAATTGCCAAATGGCAATCTCCATTAACTACTTCACTTGGATTCAACACTTTTTCATCTGGGGCAGCATTGCTTTCTGGTATACATTCTTAGTTATTTACGGTTCTCTGCCACCCACATTTTCTACAACAGCATACCGAGTTCTCGTCGAAGCCTGTGCTCTGAGTCCTTTCTTTTGGCTGGCCACCCTTCTTGTTGTGGTTTCTACGCTGCTGCCCTATTTTTTGTACAGGGCTTTTCAGACGCGGTTTCATCCAATGTACCATGACATAATTCAGATGACACGATCCGAAGATTAGGAGATATTGACTTCTGGTGAGTTGCCTGCACACGCCAAGGACGGAATGGTTCATTTGAAGGAGAGATTGAAACCGAGGGAGCCCTGAAGATGTAGTAGATAGGGATTTCTTTGATTTTCTGTACAGGCTAACATTCGAAACATAGGCGGTTCTTAGCCGAGTTTAAAAACAAAGTTTATGTTTCACTATGTAAAAATCCATACAGCAGCTGTGTTTCCAATGAACCAACGCTTGTTTATATGGAGTATTTGATTATATATCTATGTTGTACGTTTTTATTATATACACTCTCGGTTTCAAAATATAGTATTTAATTTAATTTTTTTATTTTTAAATTCAAAATTAAAGTAATATATTTAGAATTTGATAATAATAAATCTTGCAATTAGCAGTAATGTTTAGATAATTTTTTTTAAAGAAATTGATATTTTTACAAATAAAAATGTTAATTTCAAATTTTTTTTCTTCATATGAATGATAAATGAGTTTTACACTCATGTGAGAGACACTTACAAAAATATCAAATTTTATTTGTGAAAATATCGATTCCCTTTTTAATACTTATATCGATTGAATTAAATAAAATCATAAGATAAAATTTAAATATAAAAATATTTAAAATTAACATTTAAAAAATAAAAAAATTAATCATACATTTTCAAACTTCGACATGTAGTAGTTATTTCTAATATTTCGAGTGAATTGTAACAGTTCTGTAATAAGCCCTGTTTATAAGCTAGTCAATGGAATCGTGTATAGTTAAGGAATATTGCTAGCTACTCAATAGGTTGATACTGACTTGACATATCGGACGGCGAGACACAATATTAAGCCTACATTATGATTGTTCAAGCTCACTGAATATTTATTGGTGACATTTAGGATATTTTTTTTTAATGTCGACTATAGGGTATGGATGGTCCATGAAGTCTACCCACGTCATGGGCAGACTGTCATGATTAATACGTGCGGGGTATTGGGGCATTATTAACATCCCCTAACAACAATACTAGCATACAAATTGGTGATTTGGATTGATTAAAGATAATCATTAGGTTGACATTGAATGTGGAAAAGATACGGGCTGAGTGTGCACAATGACAGGCATGCCTTGCACATATAGGTAGGTTTTGAAGGCAAAATTGTGGGCTTAGTTGTGTTGAGACGGTGTAACGTTTGATGACAATAAAGAAGATCAAAACTTGTGGGGCAAAAGCTTGACAAAAATTAGGGCATGGCATAAGTCACGGCCTAGCATATCAATTCATGGTAGGGGTAAGCATAGTGCAGTTTGAAGCCCAAATCGCATATGAAATCGCTTAGATGCGATTTGGCAAATCCAAACCCGCACATAAAATCGTTTGTGACTGGTGCGATGCGGTTTTGAAACGTGCAGTGCGATTTTATTTTGGTACGGTTTCGATTTCAAAACTAATTGAACATATATATACAAAAAATTTACATGCAGACACTAACTATTAAAAAATCAAAATTACAACTACTATGAATTTTTATGTGGTATTTTCAGACAAGTGCAAAGGGATTTAACGGAGAGCCTGAGATTGAAGTGACAATCTAAATGAATGATAAACACAAGATTTTCAAAACCAATTGAAAGTACTTTTGGCTATGTAATTTTAAAAAGAGACTAAAACTAAAACGACGTCGTTTTGATCATTATTGGTGTGGTACAGTGAATCGCAAAAACCAAAGGGCAGATGCAAATTTTTTACCTTCTTAAAACCGCTATATACGCTGGAACCGTTGGTGCCATTTTATTGGTGCGGTTTGGTCGATTTTTGATGCGATTTTGGGGTTAATTTTGATTTTTTGCTCACCCTAATGCATGGTATGACTTGGTGCCCAGCGTGCACAATAGTTGGGACACATGAACAAAACATGTGGCAAACTTGAGCGTTGGGTAGTGTATGATAATAAAAGACATAAAGGTTGGGCTTGGTGTAATAGTTGAGCGTATGAGTAAAGTAACGTGGTAGGCTTAGAGCATCATGGGTTGAGCATAGTGCACGGATAAATTGGACATTAGATTTTAGTGTGTGGCATGGGCTTGGTGCTCATGGCACACATGCAGTTGGGCTTGGGCAGCGTTGAGCGCTAGACATCATTGGGCCACGTTGGACAGCAACGCGTTGTTGGGCTGGCCAAGTACAATGTTGGCAGACAACAAGGTTCGCATGCAAAATAGTGCAGAGGCACTTATTTGAGATATTATGTTGTAGGGAAATTGGTTGGTAATAAAAAATATAGCAGTTATGCATGCCTTGGAGCAATTGGCAGTAGTTATGCGCAGTTTCTATCTAGGACAGATGACACAATTGTTAGGCGTTGTAGAATAAATGTAATTGGCTAGTTTTTGAATGTCTGATCCTAAGTAGTTGGGCTATAACTGTTAGGATGTTTTTAAATAGACAAACAATGATGGTTACAAATATGGATTGTATTTTGTAAGCCTTAGGCAAAACTCCTTATATTGATTGGTTCAATAAAGGTTGGGTTGGTCGCATAAATCTATGTTATTTAAATGCTTGTATTTATAATTCAGCAAACATATGTATATGTGCTGGTGTGTTTGATTAAAATAATGTGTGTATTACATTAGAAATAATATGCGCATGTGTGTACAGGTGCTGACAAAATAGTGTATTATTGTGTTGTGCGTGGGTTAGTTGACTAGTTTTGGGTGACAAACCAGGCCATCACAAGGTAAAAAAAATTGGTGTAGATTTTAGCCCTGTGATAATTGGTATTATAGTGTGGTTTTAAGGAGGGAAATCATTTGGGAAACGTTGTTGCTGGTACTTGGTACGTTAATTTGTGGGCTAATTGTTGCAAAAAACTGTGAGTAGATGGCGAATGCAAATTGGAAGGTTGATTTGCAAGAGCGTGTGCAGCGGTTGAAAACATTTATTAGCGAGACACTTTTGGGAAAATTGACTCGTTGGCTAATCAGATCATGACATTAAGTGCTGAATTGCAGAACGTGCAAGGTCAAGTTAGGGAATGTGACCAAACAACGAAATAAAGAATTGATAGACATTAGAAGTGGATAGTTTGGTAGCCCTTTGGAAGAAGTTGAACGCGGGTTTCCAACGAATTGATGGAGAAATTACTCTCATTAAGTGGGTTATGTTGCAAACCAGTGGGATGGACTCTACGGTGGTGCAGCAAAAAAAAATAAATTCCAGAACCAAAAGCCTATGAAGGGGACTGTAGTGCCACATAATTGAAGAATTTTTTATTGGGGCATGGAGCAGTATTTTAAAACTACCCATATTCGGGAGGCTGAAATGGTTGATATCATAAGCATGTATTTGACTGATGATACCAAGTTACCGCGTACAAGGGTTGGTGACGAGACCTGTGTTGTGTGAGATTATGTAAAAAAAATTACATCATTGTTACTGGATATCAAGGGAATGTCTGAGGAGGACAAGGTATTCAATTTTATTGCTGGTTTATAGTCTTAGGCGCAGGCAAAATTGCGACATCAAGGTGTAAAGGATTTTCAGTCAGTGGTGACTATGACAGAGAGTCTTGTAAACATGCAGTTTGACAAGGCTAATCATGGGGAAAACAAGTTCAAGAAGGCAGACAAGGGTCGTGCAATTGAAAATCTTGGCGAAAGCCAGTATAAGGGCAAACAAGTTCCTCACAGTGGGTAGAAAAATAAGGGACAGTCCAAGGCAGGTGACATATGTTTTTTTTTGTAGTAGGCCACATTTTGCACAATATTGCCCTAAGAAACTAAAATTGACAATGTTGGTGGGTGAAGAAGATCGTGAATGGTCTGATTTGGGTGTAAATGCAAGACTCGAAATGATAAGGATGGACGGTATATATGTGTTAAACCTGCATGTGACAAAAATTAAAATTCTTATGGTTGATGTTATTCATGTTACAGGGAGACGCTAGGTTCAACATGTAAAAAGAAAGGCATTAGAAGGATCAGACGACTTTGAAATTCTCATTTGTTCAACAAACGAAAAGGTTGGTCAGAAGGTATTCGACAAGGGCGTCGAATTCTTCAAAGGGAGGTGGTTCGTTAGGCCCTTAATGGGTTGACACTAGCTTGACATGCAAGGCGACGATTCAGTGTGTCAAGACTACATTATGATTGTTTAAGCACACTGAATATTTGTTGGAGACACTTAAAATATTTTTTTAATGTCTATATAGGGGATCGAGTTAGTCTGTGAAGTCCATCCAGACCATGGACATGTTATTATAGCCAATGCGTGCAGCGTATCGGGGCATTATTGGCATCCTCTAACCACAATACTAGCATAAGGATTGTTGGCTTGAATTGATCAAAAATTATCGAGTCAACATTGAATATGGCCAAGAGGCGTGTATGCGCAGTGGCACACATGCCTTGCACATATGGGCAGGCTTTGAAGACAAAGTTTTGGGCTTAATTGTGCTGAGATAGTGCTGCATTCAGTGGCAACAAGGAAGACCAAGACTTGTGGGGCAAAGGCTTGACAACGGTTGAGGCATGGTATAGGTAGTGCCTAGCATGTTAGTACATGGCATAGGTTGGTGCCCAGTGTGTACAATAGTTAGGACGTATGAACAGAACATGTAGCAAGCTTGAATGTTGAGCAGCGTGTGACAGCATGGGACATCAAGGTTGGGCTTGGTGTAATAGTTGAGCATATGAGCAAAGCCATGTGGCAAGCTTAGAGCGTCATAGGTTGGGCATGTTGCGTGCATAAATTGGACATAAGATTTCAGTGTGTGGTACGGACTTGGTGCTCAACACGTACATTCAGTTAGGCTTGGGTTGCGCTGGGTGCTGGGATGCACTTGGCGCCAGGTAGTGATGTGCTGCGTTGGGTAGCAACCTACTGTTGGGATGACCCAATACAATTGTCGGTAGACAACAAGGTTAATTGTTGTGAAAAATAGTGTGGGGACACTTATTTGGGATGTGAAATTGCAAAAAAAAATTAGTTCGCAATCAGAAACATAGTAGTTATGCTTGTCTTGGAGCAGTTGGCAGCAGTTATGGGTAGTTTCTGTCTAGAATAGATGGCATAATTGTTGGGGATTGCCGGATAAATGTAACTGGCTAAAGTTTGAATTTCTGGTCCTAAGTAGTTGGGCTGTAACTGCTAGGACGTTTTCAAATAATCAGCCAATGATGGCTGCAGGTATGGATTATATTTTGTAAGCCTTCGGTAAAACTTCTTGTATTGATTGGTTCAATAAAGGTTGAGTTGGTCCCGTAAATCTGTGTGTTGTTTAAATGCTTGCATTCAGCAAACATATGCATCAGAAATAATATGCGTGTGTACAGGTGCTGTCAAAGTATTGCATTACTGTGTTGTGCGTAATTTGGTTGGGTAATTTTTGGTGATAAACCAAATCATCACAGCACAAAAAAAATTGGTCTAGATTTTATCCATGTGACAAGCACCCTCGTGCAAAACAAAAGAATTAGCTAAAGAAAATATATAAAGGTCCCAAGAATGAACAAGAGGTTTAAAAGCAACTTGAACTTGAAATTTAAAATTTATGTATATTTAATTAACACCATAGTTGAAAACTTGAAATGATGTGAAAAAAATAATTATATTTTCATAATAAAGTTTTTGGTTAGGAGAAATACCTGAAACTTTTAACCTTTTTAACTAAATTTGTGTATTAGCCTGAATATCTATGGAGATATTTTCATATGTTTTACGTACTTTATCATTTTATTTGAGGACAATATAAACTATTTCATCCAAAAAGTGTATCGATCTTGATAGAGAGTTGGTTCATATCTATTACAGTTCTCCCCAATTTTCACCAATTAATTCTATATAACCATTATATTTTTGTTATTAAAGATCCAAATATATCAATGGTAAGACCACAATGACATTATGTAAGAAATTAGATTAATCATTAGAAAAACATTTGCAATTAAAATTTAATAACGATTCTCAACCATTTAAATTTTTAATAAAACTGCACATATTTATCGAATGGCAAAGTAATATTTGATTACTTTAATTAAATTTAGGTGTATTAATGAAACTCAATAAGATAAACCAAGTGACTATTGTCGATTTCATTCATAATTCAAAAAAAATTATTAGAATCGAATTGAAGATAATTGGAGAGAAAAGTAATGAGAAGGATCCATCTTAGCTCCTCTTGATAGGTGGAGACTGGAGACAAATTTTTGGACATCTAAATAAAGAAAGATGTCCATATAATGCTGGTCCTAATCTTGCAAATTAGATGTATAATTAATAAAAATTATTGGTAATTAAGTGCAACCATTTATATTGTATATATGAAAAGGTTGGAGGAGTACATTGCTGATTTTGTTATTAGACCTAGAAAATTCAACTAACATCATAGCACTTGAAAAAAATATTCTAATTGAATCGCTATTAGAAGATCACTTCTGGCTATATTTGTTCAACAACCCTCGAGTTAGAAGGTCAACATCGATCAAGGTAGTAGTAAGGTTCAATGTTTTACCCATACAACTGATATATCAATCTTTGTTAAACTTCATTTTCAATTTACATAATACTCTTCGTTTCAAAATATAAGTGTCATTTTAATTTTTAAAGATAATAAAAAATATTTTAAATTTAAAATTGATATAATTTTAGGGTGCTGGCGCAAATGTTTATTCCGAGGGTACAGTACTGGTACATATATTATAATAACAGCATAATACAACAATTGCTATCGTACGCTTCTTCGATTACTAGAATAAAAACCATGAGGCTGATCCGCTGATACATTATATACAATGAACTTATTACTCTTGTGTGTGTGTGTGTGTGTGTATATATATATATATATATGGGATTGTATTCGTTGTACTTCTAGAACGTGAATGATTTGTTTTTATTTTTTGTTATAAACTAACTTGTTCTTCTAGATCATCAACATTAATTACAAATATGTTTTCCCGATATAGCTAGCTAGGTTCTTGAACCTCATGGTAAATATGTTTTCTTTTCAGCAGCCTGTAGTCAGCAATGAAGTTGGAAATTTTTTCCGGAGAGCCGGCCGGGACATAATAACATAAACAAATTATAAAACTGTCTCTTAATGTTTACAATTAAATATAATATGAACATTGAACACTAATATTTTGAATCGTTTGGTGCAGTTTCAGTTCTAAAATTAATTGAAATAATTAAATTTTATGCAATTTAAATTAACAATTTAGCATCACACAATATTAAATATTACTTTGATAATACACAATTTTACTTATAATATTTTGTCTAAAAAAAAGCAAAATAGAACCTAAAAACATGAATAATGATTTATCCTTATATATGAAAATTCTAAATAGAGATAATTATAATTTGGGATAATTCTAAATATTTGTACTTCTTGATATGTTTTATTTAGCAGTGCATGGTGCGATGTGGTTTTGCTCAGAAACCAAATCCAAACTGTATTTGCGGTTTTTCAACCACCTAAAACCGCCACATACACCGAAACCGTTGGTGAATTTTAATTGGTGCAGTTTGTGTGATTTTTAGTACGGTTTCGAAAATAATTCGATTTCTTGTTCACCTCTAACGTGCCATGTAGCTTCGTCCTTGCGTGCAGTGCAGGGATGATTAACCAACGTATTCCATCTTGTGTTTTGTACTTGTCATGGAATGAGCCTACAACAGTGGATTATGTTATCCCATCTGAAAATTTTATCATCTCCTTTGATAATTAATTAATTTATATATATATATATATATACACACACACACACTACAATTCACCGCATAATTTCACTCCACTTATTCAGTAGCAAAGACGACGACCACACCTTCATGAGAAACTAAAAAATTAGTAAACTGGAGCTACGTACCCTGCCCAAGTATTCAAGCATTAGACTAGCCATGAATAGGGCTGACAATCTAATTAAATAATTATCCAGTTAACTAATATTAATTAAAATTAAATAAATTAGTTAATTGTTTTTATTTATTTAATTAAACTAGCCCATGAATAGGTCGGATTTACTAAATGATCAGTAGTTCTACATCAGTCCGCAAAAAACAAAAAACATGCGACTAGACGTGCACACGAGCATATACTAAAAGGCAATTTCCACGTGTGTACTCGGCATGAATTTCGGTAGATTTTTTAATTTACGGCACTTAATTTGAAGCCATTAATTGTTTGCATCATAAATCAACTTAGTAATTGTTGCTACCCCATTTTAATTCTCTCACTTAAGTGGGATTGGAATTTTTGAGAGTGTTGACTTGGTTTTTCAATTTGAATGTGATTATTTGTATTTTGTACAGTGTTTTTACATGTAATTTCCTCAATTTAAACCAATTCATCTAGAATATTAGGAGAGCACATCATTTTATTCTTATGCAATTATATTTAGTTCCGCTACAACTTATAAGTTAATCAAATTAACTTATAAATTATTTTTTACTATTTAAATATTTGTCTATGATTTATTTTTTTAATTTATAAATTAATTTATAAGTAATTTTTGTAAAATAATAAATTTTTACTTCTCAAAAAATTATTTATAAATTAATTTAAAATAAATAAATTTAATAAAATATATAATTTTTTATTTTTTTTAACTTAATAGTCCATCTTTACATCTTATTTTAATTTATAAGTTACTTATCCAAACATATGGTTCTTCTCTGACGGTTACTGTTTTTTGGTGTTAATGGTCCCTCTGGTTAAGGTTCAATCTATGGCTCCATGGTCAAAAACATGGGGATGCCCTTGCTTTAATATCCACTTCTATAAGTGGACCTTCACCTTTGATGCATGACAGTCTCTGGTGGTCTAATGGACCCTTCCGAATCTTTTTATTTAATTTTATATTCTATGGTTACAAAGCATTTAAAAAGGTAGATAATGACATAAAAATGACCAATAGTCACTACAAGAAAAAAACTCAATTCTGACGGAATTATCTCCGACAAAATTAATTTCGTCGAAAATAATATAATTACGACGGAATATTCCGTCGTATTTAATTTCGTCGATACTAAGTTGTAGTTGACAGAATTCCGTCGATATGGTAGATTCCCGTTGGCGCCAAAATTCCCGCGTCCAGGCGATATAAGTTCGACGGAATAGAACATATAATCGACCGAATTTCCGTCGATCTTATCTTATTTTCGACGGATCTAATATCGACGGAATATTTCGTCGAAAATAACTTAAAACCCTTTTCATCGTCTTTTTCCCCCAGCCGCTTCAGTTTTTTGTAAACTCTCTCTCTCTCTCTCTCTCCTGTCGCAATATTTCTCTCCTCTCTTTCAACGCCTTCCGGCCCTCCGACCGACGACCCATCACCTCCGGCCCACCCCTCCGTTCGTTGCCGTCCGTGTCGCCTTTCGTTCCGCCTCCGCCGTCCGTAGCATCTAAGGTATGTATATATATATATATATATATATATATATATATATATATATGTATATCTTTGTAAACTCTCTCTCTCTCTCTCTCTCTCTCTCTCTCTCTCTCTTGTCGCGATATTTCCCTCCTCTCTCTCAATGCCTTTCGGCCCTCCGACCGACGACCCATCACCTCCGGCCCACCCCTTCGTCCGTGCCGCCTTCCGTTCCGCCTCCGCCGTCCGTAGCATCTAAGGTATATATATATATAGCAAATGTGTGCCGATCGGTTGAAATTTTTTTGTCCGGCAGTATGTGGCAGCAGATATCGAGTGTTCAAGATCCCCCTAGTAGCACTACAAGCAGATATCGAGTGTTGGGGCTGCCGAGGGTGCTGGCATATACATTGACCGGAGGTATTTATTGTAGTATGTTGCTCGTTAATTCAAAATTTATATTGATATTTTATTTTTTTTGTGTTATATTTAATGTTGCAGGTTCTAGCCAGCGTTCGAGAGGACATGTTGGACAATCTCATACGGGCGCTGGCTTGGACGATGCGTTGTTCCAGCGGGTTATGGCGGCGGTGTCGGAGACGTTTCGTACGGATCCGATATTCCGTAGTCAGAGCCTACCTACCAGTGCTTGTCTTCACCAGCTTACTCAGGACGTTGCAGCAGGGGCCAGTGTCGAGAGTACAGGCATATCTCTGGAGCAGTTCACCGCGATACGAGACTAGGTGATTCGGATGGTGACTACCCTGTTGTTGGAGGCTTTTGGCCCGATGCTGACTCAGCGCCCGACTGCACAGGTATTTTGTTCAATTTAAGTTGTATATTCTGCAATAATTATTTAACTATGAATTTTTATCTTAAATACGGACTAATGACTGATATTTGTAATTGTATTAACAGGATGATAATTTCGAGCATGCTGACGATGCCGATCGCGAGCGGGGGGTGACAACGATGATTTTCATACACCACAGCAGAACCCTCGATTTCTGGGCGATGATTCTTTGTAGATTATAATTTAGTTGTAATTAATTTAACTTAATTGATTGTAATTTATCGTACTTTGGTTTAGTTTTGTAAAGTACGATAATTTATTTTATAATGTGTCGTCGTTTATATTTATATCAAGTGTGTGAACATAAAGAATGGATTGCTATTGTGTTGTTGGGATAAAGCAGGTTTGCAGGTACAAAAAATGTGGTTTTAAAACCTAGTATTGAAAAAGCAAAAAGAACCTTTAAAAAAAAAATCTTGTATTTCCGATGGAATTTGGTATTTACGACGGAATTTCCGTCGGAATTATTGCATTAAATTATTAATTTTCTAATTACCGGAATGACTATTACTGACGGAATAAATTTATTACGACGAAATTTCCGTCGAAATTAAGTACTTATATTCGACGGATGGACTGATTTTCTGACGGAATTTTCATCGAAGATATAATTCAAATGCCGAAGGAATTATTTATTTTCGACGGAATTTATTCTGTCGGGTATATGATAATTACGACGAAAATTCCGACGAGAGAAATACGTCGGGGATTTATTTATTTTCAACCGAATTTTAGACGAAATTAATTCCAACGCAGTTATTTTTGTTTGAATCGTCGACCGAACTTTCCGTCGGGAATATTCTAATTCCGACGGAATAGGTTTATTTCCGACGGAAATAAGCATTTTTCTTGTAGTGAGTACAGGTTATCTATGATGCAAAGGAGAGATTAGACTAATATGATTTATTTTATTTTTAAAAACAGTAAATCATGAAATTAGAAGTATTTTTTTTATTTAATTTATGATTTTTATATTTATATTCTCTAAAATTAAAAAAATTCAAGATATTAATTGTCTATATTATGTGAGGATTTTATCTCATTAAGTGTATTTTTTAGAGATAAATAACAAGCTTATAAAAATAAAATTTATATTATCTTACTTACAACCGCATTATATACTTCAATTAGACAGTTAACTTAAAGTTATAAGATTGATATTTTGAGTTCAAATATAATTTATCTTACTTATTTATAAGTCATTATTATCACTTAAAACAGACAATAACTTATTTTAAAAGTGTATTGCGCCATAACAATAAAGATAATCTAACCGAGTAGTTATATCTTTAATTTAATTGGCTAATTATTTGTCATGCATGCTTACTCCCCTTCACATGTGGTGTTAGTTTTTCATCATTAATGCATGATATATTAGATGCAATTACTAATAAGCTTTTTATATATATGCATTGCACATCAGCTTATAAGACATCTAACAACTGTCTTAGACTTTTGTTTGAGAAGCAATTAATGTGTTTTAAATTTTCTCTGTAAAAGATATTAAATTTGAGATTATACTACTTTTTTCTCTGCATTATTATCATCATCATGGTGTATATTTTGGGGGGGGGGGGGGGGGGGGGGGGGGGGGGGGGGGAATAAATAATTTAAGGATTTATATATAAAGCGCGAGGAACTTGTAGCCCGCGACTAGCGTCACCGGTGGCTTCACCAAATTTCTTTCTCTAATTTAAAACACCCAACTTTTAAAATTTCATATTATACTATTTAAATTTAATACTATTTTAATTTTATCATCGAGTTAAAACTTTTATTTCTTATATATTTTCAATTAAATTATTATTTTAAAATTTGTACTGGGAGTAATTAAAAATAATTCACCCCGATTCATTGGACTATTTTCTAACCATGAACATATACTGATTTTTTTAATTACTATTTTACTAATTACTTTGCTAATTTCACCATGTTAATTCTCGTTGACTCGAGTATGGAACCTAGTGGAATTAATATAGTAATATTTACCTTTCAGGTGACGACTCTACTGTGATAAAAATATTAACAACAGTCGCACTCGTCTCACTGGCTAATAAGCAACTCGGATTGGTAATAATATATTAATTTGCACGTACCGTATGTCTTTCTCTCCCAAAATCTTTGGGGAAGGTATTAGTTTATTATTTGATCCAAGGTAAATTGCCAAACAAGACAATGAACGAGAAATATTTACAATGTTGTAAGCAAGCAATTAGATGGGCCATTAACTTTTGGGTAGTAATTTTTTTTTTATTAATTTTTTTCAATATTTTAATTTATTATAATAATTTATTGTAATATAAAAAAATGAGTTTAGGTGAAAGAATAGATAATTTATTATATTCAATTTTCCTTGCTTGTTTATTATGTCTTCTTGGCCTCTTTTTGGAAGAGACAGAACCTGAGTCATTTGAGTCAGAATCCGAGCCCGAGTCACATCCAGAAGAGGATCTTAAGGAGGATCTAGAGGAAGAGAAGAAGAACAAGTTTTCTTGGCATGTTTTTTAGAATATGGTGTTGTCAACAACTCTAGGCCTTTATAGTGATAGAGGTGAGTCAATCTACATGAATTGTATTTTTTTTATTTGACTTGATTAATTTTAAAATTAACAATTAAATAAATGTATTAAATTTTTTAAAATTAAATAAGTTGATTTTGATAATATATTTTATATACTTTCTTATGATAATAATTTCTCATAACCATGCTTCTTTATTTCTAATTTTATACTATTAATTTATTATTATTATTATTATTATTATTATTATTATTATTCCAAGATATGAATTTTTCTACTAGAACGCCTGCCTATTCATAACCCGTTGTCCGATTGTTCTAGAACCGGCCATTCCTTAAAAGAACCAAAAGTCTAGTCTTTTGTATTTGGATACGGACTCCATTACAAATGCTACAAGTTGTGTTAGTGAGTACACTTGGTAGTTTCTCGGGAGACTTTTCAACATATTATTTTGTTTTTTCCAGATACCCAAAAACTCAAACATCACCTCGAACTTATTTCTTTGTATATTTATGTATGGGTCTCTTTCAATATTTCAACTTTTTGAAAGGTTAAGTTGGCATCGACTAATATATATATATATATATATATATATATATATATTGTCTATAGTAATTGTATTTAAATATATTGTCTATAGTGATGGTACGCAAATTGCATTCCGAATTAATACTTCGAGTACATTATCAACTACCTCCTGATTGTTGGTCGGGTTAAAGAACACTAACATTATAAACATTAAAATAAAACTTGAGGCAGTTCAACTATCAAAGCAGTTAAAACTCGTAATCGATATAAATTGGAAATTGATATTTTGAAAAGTTAATTTGATATTTTTATAAAATTAGATGAGACTTATTTATAAAAATATTAAATTAATTTAATATTTTTATAAGATTAAATAAGACTCATTTACGAAATTATCAATTTAACATGTGAAAATATTAATTCTTTATAAATTTTAAATAATTTAGTTTTATTTGGATATCCGAGAGTTAAATAAGTCGTGTTAAAAAAAAAATAATCATACGGAAAATAAGAATATTATTTCCACTTAATTTTGTAAAACCACAAAAATCCTAAAACTCCTGAGCCAAACATGCATAATATAAACAAGAAAAATTACTGTGGTGAAACCGTAAAAGAACTCATTCATACTGGCTTCGAGTGCCTAATAACATTACTCCCTTTTTTTTTATTATATAAGTTATTTTTTTTTAATTTTTTTTTTCTAGTTTTAATAACATTATTTCATGCATTCCTAAGCATTCCATCCGGGTGCAAACCCCAATACCAAATCGGAAGAGTACTGACCCACCGCCTAAATTAAATGTTTAATTTTATTTTTTTAAATTAAAATAATTTTTGCATTATTATCTTTGTTAAAATATAGGTGAAGATATAATAACCGAAATAAAATATATACTATTTATTATTAATTTTAATTTTTATAATTTTAAAATATATTTATAAATATTTAATTATTAATTATAAAATAATTAATTTAATTTTAAAAATCAAATCTAAACATTTAATATAAAACAAAGAATTTTTTTTTAAATTTTTTCATCATTAATATTTATTAACAGTTAAAAAATTGATACATACCATCTATCATTTTTAGAAGAAAAAGTATAAATTAATAAAAATTAAATATAAAATATATCTTAATTATTAAAAAATTAATTTTACTACAAAAATTTATATTTAACTTTATTTTATAATAAATATAATATTTAATTTTTGTGTAGTCCTTTCAAAATAGACGGGGGTATATGAATGGATGATTAATTCATGCGTATAATGAATATACACGTATGTGCTTACCGCGTGCATAATCCCCCAAGCAAAAGGAGCGTCAATGCAACGAAATTTCCCCAATTCACTCTTAAAGTTAAACTCTAACACCTGGCATTCCAGATTAACTCGCCCTTTTCTTTCTCCCCAAACAAATTATATTTCCCACTCATATATATATTCCTCTCACCCCAGAACAAACTCCCCATCTTTTACGGTTTCAACTTTCACCTCCCCTTTCTCTCTCTAAAAACATCTTTTTTCTCTCTGCACCCGAACACAACTATTTCTGCTCTCAGAAATGCAGCAACAAAATGAAAATCCCATGTTAAGTCTTAGCTTCAACAGCTACTCTTCCGATAGATTAGCTGAAATCGCAAACAAAGTCAGCCAGGAATTTAAGGCAGACTCGGAATCAATCGGAGATGACGATGAATTCGAGTTCTCTTTAGTGCTTGACGATCCAGAAGCTTCGGCTGATGAAATCTTCTATCAAGGCCCTGTTTTCCCCATTTTCAATCGGGATCTTCTTTCACAATCAGATGATCGTGATCGCGAAATTAAGCCTGATGATGATGGTGGTGTTTCTACTGCCGGGATCTCGTTGAAGAATCTCTTCCTTGAAGAACGTGATCCTCCGTCGTCTTCTTCATCGGAAGCCGACGAATTAGAAGTTATTCCTCCGGGAACGTACTGTGTTTGGACGCCTAAAATCGTTGAATCGTCGCCGTCTACATGTAAGAAGAGCAAATCTACCGGATCGGCGTCGAAGAGGTTCAGGATTCGAGATTTACTCCGGCGAAGCAACAGCGAGGGCAAGGACTCGTTCGTGTTTTTGACTCCGAAGAACCAAAAAAAGGATAAACCCGAGAAAAGCGAGAAGGTTGAGAATCTGAAGCTACGACGGCATTCCGTTGACTCCGGTAAAGTCACCGGGAAATTGAAGGCGCCGCCGTCTCCGGCATCGTCTGCTCACGAGTTGTTTTACGTACAGAACAGAGCGATGAAGGAAGGTGATAAGAGAAAGTCGTACTTGCCGTACCGGAAAGACCTAGTAGGGTTTTTCGCTAATGTCAACGGGTTAGGGAAACCGTATTCCAAAGCCTTCCCTTAGTTCTAAAGGACGCCATTTTTTTACTGTAATTATTTTGTTATTAGTCAGCTCTAGCCTCTAGGAAGAAGGGTACTATCCTTAGGCAAGAAGGTACAACAGTTTTATCGTCACTTTAAGATTCGTAAAATCTCAATGGTTGTAAATATCGTTAGAGTTTCCTAGCAATCAAGGAGCATGTCGATGGCGGTGCTGTCAAAATTTATTACTTCTTCTCCTCAAAAATCTTTTGGTTGGTTGGTGTGTATATGTAAAAAGTAGCAATCTAGGTAGATGGCAGTTATCAACACATTAATTATATTAATAGATGATAGTTGCATCTGTCGTTGGGTGCCTAAATAGTGTGAGAATAAAATATATAGTTAAGAATATTAAATAAGTTGGTACAAAAGTTTTAGAAAAATAACGATAATTTATATCATAATATTTTAATAATATAGTTGATATAGTTGATCAATTTTATCTACTTCATGTATTGATTGGAATATAATAGAGCTCAAAATTTTTAATTAAAAATTAAATAATAAGATAATTAAATTTATATAAATAAAAGAAGAAATAATTTTGGGCTTTAATTACACCGAGATGTTGATAATATAGATGCTATGTAAGAAGTGAAGGGATTTTATTTTAATTTTTTATATGTAAAAGTAAATTTTTTAGATATTTTGATTAGCTGTAAATAAAAAAAATTAGATATGAATAAGTTGATAATGTAATATAAAAGAATACGCAAGTTCGAAAGTCGTTAGATGTCATTAAAAATAAATAAAATACAAAAGTTTTAGAACTTGTGTTTTAAAAAAGAAAGTATAAAATAAATCTATAAATTTAGGAAAGTGATATTTTCGCTATAGCGATAATTAAATTTATCGTTATAGATTTATAACAATATTTTTTTTATAAAAATATTAATTTTTTTTTATAAAAATATCAGTTTTTAAAACTTATTCATTATAAATAAATTGAAAGAAAGTTATGTAATGGTGGGTGGCCGTTTTCAGTTGTGTCACGCATATATTGTTTATAAAAAATAAGACTTTTCCTACCTTCACAGCTTGCTACTCGCGCGTCATTCTCACCAATCAAGCAATCAAAATCCCCTTCGCACTCCGCGGGTCACTAGAGTTTGGAATACATAAGAAATTGGAGAGAAGAGAAGAAAATGACAAAAAATGAGAAGAAAAGAGATGGGGAAGAAGTTGCCTCAGTTTTCTCCTTGTTCTCATTCCAAAACTATTTAAAAGGGTAGTACCGTACGAAGAGGAAGGGAATCTCTCTCTAATGGTGTTTTTCTTCACAATAATATTACAACTTCTATATATGAGTAGAAGATATATTAATATAATTTGTGGCACACATTAAATTTAACTATCATATGTACCATTTAAAATTATGATACAGTTTTCTCAAAAACAGTTATTTTCTCTCCTTTCTCTTAATAAAATATATAATAATAGTTAAATATTAAGACAATTGATATTCGTACAAGAAATAAATAATATTTTCACAAGTTTTGAATCGCATAAATATAAACAAGGATCGGGCTTGCATTCATGTATTGATTGATATATAACAGAGTTCAAAATTTTTAATTAAAAATTAAAATAATAATATAATTAAATTTATAAAAATAAAAGAATAAATAATTTGGGACTCCAACTACACTAAGATCGATGTTGATAGTACGGATGCTATGTAAGAAATGAAGGGATTGGATTTTTTTATTTTTTTTTCTATCTAAAGGTAAAGATTTTGATATTTTGATTAGTTGTTATTACAAAAATTAAATATGAATAAGTTGATAATGATATTATAAAAAGGTTGAAAGAAAGTTATGTAATGGTGGGTGGCCGTTTTCAGTTGTGTCACACATTTATTGTTTATAAAAAGAATAATGGTAAGATTAGATTGAGAGAAAAAAACTAGGAATAAAATGACTTATTTTTATAAAATAAAATAAAAATTATGTTTGGCTGTTCAATTATTTTCATTCTTCATAAATTTATGAATTTTATTTTTTGTAGGGAGTATAAAATGACTTATTTCAACTATAATAAAATAAATAATTTTATTTTTTTATTTCATTCTTTTTTCTATTTCATTTTTTTATTTATTTCATTCCTTCAATCCCATCTTCACAGCTTGCTACTTGCGCGTCATTCTCACTAATCAAGCAATCAAAATCCCCTTCACACTCCGGTCACTAGAGTCAGTTTTCTCTCCATGCATAAGAAATTGGAGAAAAGAGAAAAGAAAATGACAAAAATGAAAAGAAAAGAGACGAGGAAGAACTTGCCTCAGTTTTCTCTCCATTCTCATTCCAAAACTATTTAAAAGGGTAGTACCGTAGGAAGAGGAAGGAAATTTCTCTCTAGTGATGTTTTCTTCACAATAATATTACTTGTACGAGTAGAAGAGATATTAATATTTATGGCACACACTAAGTTCAATTAATTTTTTTTAACAATATTTGAATAAATTTTTTTAAAACTTAAGTTAAAAAATGTAGAGAGAATTTTGGGATTGTTTGTGGGAGAGAGAGAAAATTAGTTTTAACCAAATAACTACCATTTGTAGCGGTTAAAATTATAATACAGGTTCGTCAAAAACAATTATTTTTTTCCGTCTTTCTTAATAAGATAGATAATAGTAGTTAAATATTAAGACAATTGATATTCATACAAGAAAAAAAATTGATAGTTTCACAAGTTTTGACTGACATAAACATAAATAGGATCGGAGTCGTGTTCATTTGAGTAAAATTTTGTGAAAACAATTTCCAAATAGATGGGAAAATTTGCGTCATGAGAGATTTAATTAATTCTGTTCTAGTTAAGCATGACAAATATTGGTTGAGGATCGAGTAGATGCATATATTTTCAGGTTTCTAGCTATTCAGTTAAGCAGCGGCTCTACTGTTGGTTGAGAATTGAGTGGATATGTTTGTGGGTTGGCACTGTAAGTTAAGAGGCTACAAAACAAAGCATTCATTCATTTAAGTGACCGATTCAACGCTAGGTAGCACGCTTGCTCGATCTCTCTCTTGTTTTAATTTCTTTCTGAAAAATGATACGGCGGCCAAATCTCCATAATCTTCTTATTAGTAAATGGAGGTTGGATGAGTGATCGATCACTCACTGAATGTACAATCGGAAATCAAAATGCAAAATTGCCTAAAAGCAATTAATATTTGGAACAAATTAATGTTATGTTTGTTTGTAAAAAATATACTTGAGATTGGACTAGTTACCTTAATTTAATACTATTTTGCACTATTTAATCTTTTGATTAGGGATTATTAAACCCTTAGGCTATGTTTGTTTGCAACAAATATGTTTGGGAGTGGACTATTTACTTTAATTTAATACTACTTTGCACTATTTAATTATTTGACGAGGGATTATTAATTAATCCCTTAATGTTGAACTATTAGTCCTATAAAGCCATTTAATAGCTTAAAATGAGGGGGATTATTAATCTCAAATTTTTCATGGGGTTATATAATTCACATAAATAGCCTTACGAATGATAAAAAAAAAAAAATCCATAGAACTATTTAAAGGACTATTAATCTCCTATCATGAGATAACATAGTCTGAAGTAATATTAAATTAATACAAATAGTCCAATCTCAAGTATGTTTTTTTCAAAGAAACATTGCCTCTAAGGTATTAATCAAATGGTTGCCCTAAAACCATTCCCCAAGAAATTAGAGAAGCTAGCTACTTAAGTTAAGCCGACAATATATGGAAATATATTAAAGATTTGCAGAAATACAAATCGTCTTGAAAACGTACTCTTGTTTTTCTTGATATGATCTTCTTTTCCATCGATCGACTATATATATGGATCGAGACGGCTGCATATATAGAACAATAGCATGCAACCCCCATCAGGGACTCACCCCTTTAATTTGCATTAGGTTGCATTTTGAGTTTTCCAACTAAATTTGGCACATAATTCACGAGTTTTATATTTAAATCGTGCATTATTTAAGTGGCGACTACAACACGTTATGCCACTCCTTTTTCTCTTTTTTTGGCTGAGGAGAAACCACCCTAATTAACCTCCTTTCAACTTGTATTATATACTACCTGCATGGTCTTAAATTATATATATGTGCATGGTACATAAGGTTTGAAATTAAAATTTAAGCACTACAATATTCGAAAGGATCACATTACCAACTTTATCTTTTTGTCTGTTTGTATCAACCAATTGACTTCTCTCTTTTTTAACGAGTACTACGTAAAATTAGCCCCGGAAGAACGTGTAGAACAGTACAAAGTGGCCAGGAATCAGATTCTCCTTTTCTAACTGTACCTTTTTAGGGGTATGAAATGAAGAAAAAACGAACGCAAAGCAAATGGCAATACAAAAATGGCTAAGTGGAATAGATATAATAGAATGTTGTGATCAGTACATATCTATAGTCCATGAAAGTCATGTTACTTTGTGATTTATAAATTGGAAACTTAGTTCAGTTGGACTTTCTGGCCATGTCTATGCATGCCTTGACGTACCATGGTCTTTTCTTTATTGCAACTTTCAGCATCCCTCTGGTTGAATAATTGTTTCAGAAACTAATAAATTTCATTGTAAATTTTAGAATAATCGTTTCGGTAACATATTGGTCTTTTTTTATACTCCATCCGTTTCATATTATAAAATTATTATTAATTTTTTAAAATTAACTTAAGATATTTTTTAATTCAAAATTTACATAAATTCATTTAATATTAGTCAATACAATGATACATATTGTAAACTATTTAAAAAATATTATTCATTATAAATTTTATTATTTTATAATTTTTAACGAGTAGTCTCGATTTTAAATTTAAAAATATCTCAAATTAACTTTTAAAAAATTAATAACAGTCTTATAATTTAAAACGGAGAGAGAATTATTTTATATATAAAAAAAATAAAAAAATTGTTCAATACTAGCCCTCATAGGTATGCAGTGATGTATTATTCACATCTAGGTCTGGGTATATTCAATTATCAACATTTACAATAGCAATATTTAGTGTATCCGAAGATCTAAGCGCATGTTATCAAAAACGATGTAAACTTTTAATATATAGACGTTATTAATAATCGAATTAAATAAATTGTGTTTAAAATAAATTATGAAATACTTCATAAGTTTGATAGACAAACAAGTACCATGTTGGGAAACCCTTGGAATGTAGGATCGGTGTATATGAGTTTACAAAAAAATATTCATCCGAACTCTGTATTTTGTTTTTATTTGTAAACACGCAAATTTTGTATTTTTTGTGTGCTTAATCAGACAAAATTTAAACACACACATTTACAAGTTTATGAAAAAATGCCTATCCGAATTTTGTATTTTCATTTGATATGTAAATACATAAACTCTACATTTTTTTGTTTATTTTAGCCAAATATATATATATATATATATATATATATATATATATATATATATATATATATATATATATAATTACATGTCAGCAGTTATATCAGTAGCTATTTTAATAAAAATTAATTATAATTTTATTTTTTAATATTTTAAAAAAACAATTAAGCATATAATATTTAATTTATTAAAAAAATAATATATTAATTAAATTAATAATACTTACAAAATTATTTTATTTTTTTTATCATTAGGTCGTTTAATCTACTATGGCCCTGAAGAGTCGCTGGAGACATCATAAATGCCAACATGGTACCTGTTTTACTTTTTGAAAGCATTCTCCTACACCAAAACTCACGTACACCAATCCTACAGTTCCATGGGTTTCCCGACATGATATAGGAAAGTCATATTTTATGGTTCCCTTATCGAGACAGACAGAAAAAGAGCCTGCTCTTTTCACACAAGGAAATACATGTAGGCCAGATGAGTTGTTAGAATAAATCTACACCCTCTTTATATAAATAGTTTTTTTTGATAAAAAAAAAATCATGTAAATTACATAAACAACCTTCATATAATTTTAATTTTTTTGTCAAAAAGAGTTGTTTATATAAAAAAGATGTAAAGAGAATGTATGTATATATCCTCGAGTTGTTATACCACAGTAGGGGAATGCATTGATTTCAAGGGAGTATTAATGACATTTAATTACTGGCATTTGATTCTTTGAATCATTGTTCTTGCACACTGTAGCTCCCTTCATATCACACGTAAATAATAACACTACTTAATATTATTATCTTTATCTTAAATTAAAGACATATTTTGATTTTTTAATATTAATTTTTAAAAATTTAAACTCCAAAATTTATTTAATTTAAATACAAATTAGCTATCGTAAACTACCAAAAAAATATTATTTATCATCAGATTTTTTTTCAAAACTTAAACGAATATAATGAAGTTTGAGTTTTAGAATTTCACAAATTGACTTTAAATTTTTTAAATAAATCTCTAATTTTAAAATGAAATTTACAGAGTCTGGAAGAATAGAAACAAAGAATCCATTGAAAATACTCGGTCATCTTGTTTTGAAATTTATTTTGCTATCCCTACTCTAATTTCTGACCTTCACATTGCCTTCCCCAAAAAGCATCTCCGTCCAAAAGTCTTGTTGTGCCTAAAGCTGTTTGGGAAAAGCCGTTGTGGGATAAGTTAAACACGGGTGCTACTGTGAGATTAAATCCTTTGTCAATTTCCATCGGTGGTTTAACTAGAAATAATGCAGAGGGGAATGAAAATCTGGCTTCCCCGAAAGAATTGGTTTGTGTGACATCGTTACAGTTGAATTATGGGCTCTAAGGGAAGGATTATCGCAGCTGGCTTGGAGTAAGCGAATTCCTCGGCTGTGTGTGAACTGATTCTCAAGCTGTTGTCAACCGGCTCGAAGGGGATTTCAATCCTTTCTATCCGGACAATTGCTTGATCCAGGATTGTCGTTTGCTTATTAGACTCCCTTGGGCTGTCAAGCTCAGAGATGCTAACACATGTGCAAATAAACTTGCTAATTTGGGGCATTTAAATGATTTTGTTGCGACTATTTGTGAGGATCCTCCTGTGGAACTCTTAACTTTGCTGGCTATGATTATAACAATTATGTCTAATTTATTATTCTAGCTTTCGGGCATCATTTGACCAGAAGAAAGAGAATAATAGTTGGTGACTATTTTCTTTTCCTCAAATTTTGGTGGTTACTTTTTATAGTTTGGTACGTCAGCACTTTATTTTCTTATCACCAAGTGTATCTCAAAAATGTTAGTTCATATATATATACGGCATGTCTAAAATTTTGGACTACTGATAATGATAGTAAGATGATATACAAGTCGTTGGTTGTGTAGATATAACAACTTGGAAGATGACCGTAGTGTCGACATTTAGAGTAAACTGAGGAAGGACATGTCGACATTTGCATGGTTAATTAGATGAATAAATAATCTAAGTAGCGCACTAGTTGTTCCGTTACAATATTTATTTTTCTTTCACGAGTGATAAGAATTTAATTTCATCCAAATATCAATTACAAGAGAATAGAAATAAGAAAACTAAGACATACTTTAATTAATAAAGTTGAAATTTGATCAATTTACTGCAAACTAATTGAATTAGTTTATTAAGCCATCTTTGTCTAGCAAAAGAGAGGGCATGTCAACAGGATGGCACTAAAGATGTTTACATGACCAACAATAGTCAGTCCAACCTTTCTAAAAACCAAGATTTTTCTAATCATCAAGGTACACAACGAATTCAGCTAGCTAGCAGCTATCAGTATTAATACCATTCCCTGCGATTCGCCCTTTTCAGTTCCATTCTTTAGATTAGATTAACGCTACGTTGTTTACAATATTAACTTTAATCACTTCTATATCTCAGCCATTTTCTGTTTCGGAGCTTATATATGTCTGCACCTTCCTCATCACATACTCCAACCACAACCTAAAGGAACAGAAAATGAAAGAGCAGCCCCCAATCGTTGTACTATTTTAGTTGGAAGACAATGGAGCATTATCATTAGCTCCCCATTATTTTTTTCCTTTTATTTCTGGTTTTTTTATTCTTAGGAGGACGCTCAATTTTTATTTTTTATTTATTTTCCTTTTACATATGAGATTCTTTCTCTGTCTATCCAGTCTGGAATAAAAGTCATTGTCTGAGTTGTGACTGTGGTTAGTTTCTTTTTCATTTGTTTTTATTTTTTATGGGCTATTTAAACCAAATTTTGGCCCATTTGGATTCCAACTGAGTCAAAATTATTGAGGCCCAACAGCTAGCAAAAGATCCATCAACTTGACTCCGACGGAAACTAGATGCGGCAGGTAAGCATAGAGAGCACTAGAGCAGCATAGCCATGTTTTAGAGATAACACCTTATCTCTATCATCCCCATCAAGACCAATCACGTCTCCCCCTTCCCAGCCCGTAGCTATGCACCACTTTTTATCCAATTTTTCAGGACCTCACGTAACGTAATTTCTTCTCATCCCCACAATGCCTACAATTTTATCCTATGTTTATCTCCATCATCATCATCAACCCTCCAAATCTACTTTATAGAGCGCGACGTGGCTAAAGGATCTTGCTTGTAATGTACAATGACAAAATACTACTCATTTCCTTCAACAATCTCATTTACAAAATCTGCAAACATTAGGGATATATTTTTATTTTGCGTTAATTCAATTTAAAAATAATTTTTTAGTTTAGCACGTACATAGTTGTGATATGATAATAAAATTAGAATGCTAAACTTTAAGACATTGTGTAGTTTTCTGTTGCTATTAATAAAAAAACAAATAAGACTCTTTGTAAAATAAAAGGGTCACTACTATTATAATTTATAATAATGTAGGTGGTGAAGTGACCCATAACGAGGAGAGCAGTCTATTTATTTTGCTCATATGGACACGATCATGGACATGTACATGCATGATATTATGCACGATATTATGAGAGAACAAAACTCTATATGTGATTAAAATTTTATATTTAATTTGTGGGTGTGTGTAATAAAATCTGGAACGTTCAAACCTGATCAACAAATGTAGAAGCTATCGTTTGCCGAGCTTTCGCTTTCATTATCCAGGAGGAGGAGGATGTGGTGGTATAAAGGTAGGCAAGTATATGACCCTGTGCACAATGTCGACCGCAGCCATCAACAGTTGGTGCCTTACCTCTGTCTCTCCAGCTACCCAATCTTCCTCTTCTTCTCTAAAAAGATCAACTGCTGCTGTTACATTACGCCCTTCCGTTCTCGCAAGGCTCTCTTCGTCTCCTCCTCCTTCTGGGAATTCTATTCCTAGTCTCATCAGGAACGAGCCTGTTTTTGCTGCCCCTGCTCCTATCATCACCCCCATTTGGGTACGTACTCTTTCTTCCTTCCCCCTCTCTTATGGTATGATATATACTACGATATCTTATTAGTTAAGCTATCAATTTTAGAAAGTTTAAGGTGCTTGAAAATAGGCAATTCCACCTGTAAGAACTAATGCATGTGTGTCTCATCAATCAGTCGAAAACTAACTAGTAATTAAGAATAGTAAAAGAAATAATAGTAATATTGACTCGTCAAACTCACGTGCAAAACAATGCATGCATGAAAAGGTCATCGACGAGTAATTACGTACGTAAAAAAGGGAAAGTTAGGTCAGAAGAATTAATTTGATGGTTGTTTTAAGCTTTCCACCTCGAAAACCAAAACGGGGTTCACGTAAAATCATAAGCCTTTGTTTTACATGCAGCGCTGGATTTGGTCTAAACCACGTACGTACTTAACGATGTGATGTGAGTCATACACGCATTTACACGTCATCTACCTTACTTTGTTCGCCCCTATTAATTAATTTCCTCCTCCCAGCGGCAACATCAAGTTTGTTAAATGAATTACTCAGACATGATTTGTTTAGCTAATTTATTTAATATTAAAAATATGTGCTACGCCTCCCTTCTTTTTATGATGACGGAACGGAACCTCAATTTTATTACTGAAAATCAATTTTAATATTTCATCAATAACATAATACTCCCTTCATTTTTTTTATCTGTATTTTAAAGATTATACACATAGATTAAAAATACAATTAATAATTTATCTGATTGATTAAATTGAGTATAAAATTTTAATATTAGCCTTCAAAAACTTATTGAAAAAATGAGAGAGAAATAAATTAGCCTTTATGCATAAAGGATAATATCAAAAATTAAATATTTAATGCTTATTTGAAATTTACAAATGATAAATAAAAATGAACAATTTTTTTTTCCTTCTAAAAAGTTAGATAAAAAGGAATCGAGAGAGTATATTATTATGCATAGAGTATTAATTAATCCTATAATAATAAAATAAAATTAAAAAATTGATATTTTCACAAGAAAAATTAAAAATTTTGCAAAGTATCACTCACATAAAGATGGACCACACTTGCTATTCACGTGTCACATAAAATCTTGTAGAACTATCAATTTTTTTATATAAAAATATCAATTCTCTAAAACTATACACGGGTTATTGCTCAAAGATATCACAATGAATTACGTTATAGATAAGTGTATGTGCACAATTTTAAACACAACTTAAAACACTATATTTGATTTTAATTAATAAAAGATGAGATTTAACACGAAAATTTGTATTAAATTTTATTTTTTAATAATTAAAATATATATAATATTTAAAATAATATTTAATTATAATGTGTAAAATTATCCTTGCGTTATTAGAAAGAGGAGGAAGAGGAGATAAAAATAGTAAAATAAAGACACGTATGATTAATTTTATGTTAAAGATTTAGAACCACGTACGTCGGCTGGTCTAATTAATTCAACTAACATCCATCCGTGTGTCATAAATGGTGACATTTTTATCAACTAAACATTTGTACACGTGTACCTACCCATTAAATCTTTTCTTAGACTACGTGTGCAGATTCTTCTAGAAAAGGTCCGTTCAGATACGATTATAAAGGCCAATTGCCCTCATTACTCTTAATTTCCATATTACTTCCCTCTCTTCTCTCCTAATTTCCTGCTTTCTCCCACTGCAAAATCTAACAGAAGAAAGTATAATTAAAGAATATTATAAAATAAAATAAAACCTTCCCCTGCCACCAATTGTCTAATTCAATACTATTATTCAACTTGTAAGGGCTAGCTGGGAGAAAAGTAGTAGTTGAGTATATTTGTTGAATCTGCAATACTGATTATATATACTATCGGTGTCAGCTAGACAACTCGATATATATATAAAGGTGCTTCTTTGATTTTAAATTAACATTGTAGATGTTATTGTAGTATAGTGTAATTGGAACTAATGTACATGTTTCTCTCTGTTTGTTTGTTTGATTGTTTATTTGTTCTAACATACATACGTACATACCTACCCACTTACCTACCTAAGAAACTTGTTGCCAAATAATTTTATAGAGAGAAGATATGGGAAGTGACTCATACGAGGAGGCCATTGCCGGTCTTAAGAAACTTCTAAGGTAATCTTATATATAAGTTCCTTTTTATATATGTTCTCATTGTTTGTTGACATATATATATATATATATATATATATATATGACTTACTTCAAAGACATTCTTTTTTAAAGAACATACCAAGTATACCCTCTTTTAACGACGGACAAACCTATGACGACGGACCAAACCGTCGTTGAGTCCGTCGCTAAAAGGAGTATGTTAGGTATGTCCTTTAAAGATATATGCTCTTGAACTTTACTCTCTCTCTCTCTCTATATATATATATATATATATGCAGTATCATAAATTAAGATTAACATAGCAATCATTTAATTTATAATTCACAATTAATTTGCGGGTGCACAGTGAGAAAGGAGAGCTAGGACCTGTTGCTGCCGCAAAGGTTGATCAAATTACCGCTGAACTCAAAACAGCTGATGGTGCCACCTTTGACCCTGTTGAGAGGTTGAAAAGCGGCTTCATCAAGTTTAAGAAAGAGAAATACGAGTAAGTGCTAATCACATTCTACTCTGTGAAATTTCTTTCACCTATATACATACATAATTACTTTATATATATGTGAATGTGCATCTCCAGGACAAATCCAGCCTTGTACGATGAACTTTCCAAAGGCCAGAGCCCCAAGGCAAGATTAGTCTTGAAATCATTTCATATATAATTAAGTAGAATAAAGAAATGCGACAAATTAATACCATATATAGTTGCTTTATTTGTCTACTTAATCTTGGTTCGGTGATTTGTTTATGTGACAGTTCATGGTTTTCGCCTGCTCTGACTCCCGTGTCTGCCCCTCGCACGTACTGGATTTCCAACCTGGGGAGGCATTTGTGGTCCGAAACGTTGCCAATATTGTCCCTCCCTATGACAAGGTTGATTTGCGTGTCGTTAATTAATATAACCATGGAATCTTGATTAATCAGTATTTAACCCTTTCAATTAGTTAATGGTGCTTTATAAGGTAGTTTTTAATTTACTCTATCCTCTTCGACTGCAACAGGTTAAACACACAGGAGTTGGCTCTGCCATTGAATATGCAGTGCTGCATCTCAAGGTTAAAACTAACTGCCACTGAATTAGAACTATCAATGGGGCATAATTATTTCAAAAAAAGAAGCACTGATATTTTTCCACAGGTTTCGAACATTGTGGTTATTGGACACAGCGCTTGTGGTGGAATTAAGGGGCTTATGTCTTTCTCATTTGAGGGACCTCCGGTTACGTAAGGCCTCACTTTATATTTCTGGATCCTGATTCCAAGCAATCCATTTAGGCAGTATATAAAGATGTGTTACATCTGGTAACTGTTATACATATATTACAATTGCAACTGTCGCTATACTAATACAATTTATTGCTATAGAACTGCCTAAATAGACTGCCTGGAATTCAAACCCTCTGTATATTCCATTTAGAGCAAGAGAGTAGATGACGCCAAGATACTCATTTTTCTTTGATTTCTGATTGAAATACACAGGGACTTCATAGAAGACTGGGTTAAAATCGGTGTACCTGCTAAGGGTAAGGTGGTAGCAGAACATGGAGACAAGCCCTTCGCAGAGCAGTGTACATATTGTGAGAAGGTACAATAATAAGCTTATTTAAGCTTCCTATGCACCTTACTGATATCATATTATGTATTCTATATATATGATCAATGATCGTATTTATAATGGAATGCAGGAAGCTGTGACTCTATCACTAAGCAACCTGCTAACATATCCATTTGTGAGGGATGGTTTGGTGAAGAAAACTTTAGCACTCAAGGGTGGATACTATGATTTTGTGAAAGGATCTTTCGAGCTCTGGGGACTTGACTTCAGCCTGTCTCCACCGCTTTCCGTATGAACATCAACCATTCCCAGTGACCTTGTCTTAATTTGTTCCCTAATTTATTGTTCCTTTTTTCCCTTTTATTTTAACTTCCCAAATGTATGTTGTATGTGCCTTAAAGAGCAGTAATTTCCAATAAATAATAATTATGGAGATCACCAGCGGCTCCTTTAGTTATTGTGACCGTGTCGAAATAAACTATTTTTCATCACTGCATTTTGGTTTTGCTAGGTAAAAGATGTGGCCACAATACTGCACTGGAAGCTCTAAGGACATGTTTAGAGGCCATCCCTGCGACTATTTTGGGTCAGGACTCAAAAGAATAACTTGTTTAAGGCCACCACCCCTTGATTTGAAGTCAAGTGTATTATATTACTGTTTAATATAAGACCTATGATCAGTTGGTTCTTATTAACGGGTAAACTTAATCATAATTCATGCCAAGTAATATAAAGATAACAGAAGACACCTGAGAAATCCAATAAGCTAGGGGTACTGACCTCTGAAAAATCACAAAGAAACATCGGAAGAATTTGTGTAATACTTTTCTGAATCACTGGCTCTTGTGTGTCCACTCTCCAAGGCTGCATTGGCATTTGAACTTGCTTCAGTTGCTAGGAATTTGGTGGCTCTGCTACTTTCACAAGAAACAGCACCCAAGTTTTCCATTAGCTCTGCCTGCACACTCGTGTATATGTGGAGATACCAGGTACCAATCCGGATAAGTATAGGGACACAACATCCAAAGTGAGGTATGACATTGAAATCCGTGTCATGCCTCACTTTTTAATGGTCGAGATGGATGTAGTGTTTGAATTTTGCGTCCCTAGACTTGTCCACCAATCCCAGGAACTTTAGCATGATAGCCAGAGCGCCATTTCACAACCACCCAAATTTGTAGCCACAATAGAAGAATATGTTCAATAGGGAGAAAGATGACAAAGTCCACTGTAGTTTGAAGCTAACTTCAGTAAGCAACATATTAAAATCATAGGGTGAAAATCTAATCACGAGTCTGCTTCTTCTTCTTGTTTCAAATTACCATGTTTTTACAGTTGGGTTCAACGGATTCATCCACCTCAACCTGGACCTCTTTCAACTTCTACAGCACGTAATGAAGCAAGTGCAACAATTTTAAGAAACAGCGTCTTCCCGATTGTAAATTGGTTTTTATTTTGTCATTGCCCAAACTATTTGATTTAACAATTAAAAAGATAAAAGAAAAAAAAAATATTAGACAATTTGAGTGTACACACATTTATTTATTTATTTTGGAATATCCTTCCATTATCATTTACACTTCAAGAACATATAATCTTCTTCCACTGTCCACGAAATTCTATTTTAAATCAGTTAATTGTTTGTGGCTTGTGTGTGAGAGAGAGATCTTAAATGTGCATATATACTTTTATAGTTGTGAAAACTGTGGCAATTTCCTTGTGCGTCTTTGTTATGAAGTTATTACTTTCGTATGATAGCAGATAACCACAAATATGTATGACAATGCATATATATATATATATATATATATATATATATATATATATATATATATATATATATAAGCATCCGTACTTTGATTTCATTGTTCTATAAAAGGAAAATATGCACAACAATCCAGATGGTCATCCATGTGTATAGATAACAATTAATTACCAATACAAGAGAGTAGATATTACAATTTTATCAGCGACTGGGACAAGCAAGACTGGGATAGCAGTAAGTAACTACTATGTATAAGCTAATCTGCTAGTCGGATGGATATTATTAGTTCAATATTTTTTAGCAGATGATGCATGCTTTACTAATTTACTTCGACTTGAGCAGGTAATAAAAACAATGATGTACTATCTCAAGCAAAAAAAACAGGTCGTCTCTGCTACGTATAACCACAAAGCCAAAGACGAAAATCAATAGCCTGTCATATAGTATGCCAGTAATTCTTTAAAACTTGAAAGAAAATTAAAGTCAACATGAGCTTAAGTGTAATTCTCAGAAAAATGAATTATTTGGCACTTCAAGCAGCTTTCAAAATTGTAATTAGCATGTTCAGAGTTACACAAGTAGGTATTGGTGTATAATTTAACTACAAGAAGACACAAGAATGACCTTCATTGGCATGACAACTTTATGGATATCAAAATGATGGTGCAATAGTTGGACTACGTACAAGAGACTATATTATTAAACAATAACTACACAATATTGAGCAAATTCCTCATTGATGCATGAAATTTCATATGACCTCAACCAAGGTATCACGATTCATCAGGCTTTGGTTCAAGGAGTACAGGGATCTTCTCTAAGTGATCACCACGCAGCACCTCCACAGTTACCTGCGCGTTTAAGACATCATGTATAAAGAATCCTAGGATGAACCAAACTCATAAGGTTCATGTTGTGCTTTTTAGTTTCGTGCCAAAGAGATTTGAGCTTCTTTTCTCAGCCATGTCCAAAATGAAATCCAATCAGCTCATAGACAAGAAAACAAGCATAGAAGATGAAGAGGATCCAATCTTATACGGGACTTAAAGGAATATCACTTAGTCATGCAGCTGATAACTGGCAGTAAAAGGCAAGGACATTGATGGCAGGTCTACAAGGATTTTATTTAACATGGGCCAATTCCAACTGCCAACAATTAATAATATTTTATAACATTCTCACTGCTGGCAGCAAACATTTACAATACTGATTTTAGGAGAGTCAATGCAGGATAAATGGCAGATTTCTAGTGCTGCTTCTGGAGTTTACTTTTCATGAACAAAAGAAATCTCCAAAAATGTTTCTACTGTGCAACTACTATCTAATCGTGGAGAAATAATGATTAATAAAATGTTTTGCACTGAGATAACACACTAAAAATGTTAGCTATTAAATTATCTAATGTTAGTGGAAAGATGGTAACTGATAAATTATTGCTTCCGCGGATAGCACATTATAGTAACAAAGTTATTTATTTCTGCAGGCAGGCAATTCCTTTATTTGAAAATTTTATTTGCTATAGTGTGAACTTGGTTCAACCAAATGCTTAACTAGAATTATAGCTTTCTAATGACCCTTTAATGAAGTATATAGAAATAATCTTTCTTCGAAGCAAAACGCAACCTATGAAAGAACATCAGTTAAGGAAATGAAACCAGAACGTACCTTATCACCCACTTTACATTGGTCAAGTATTCTGTACAAATCACTTCCATTAGAGACTTTTTTCCCATTTACAGATGTTATGATATCACCCAATATAAGTCTTCCATAGGCATCACGTTTTGTCGGCAGCAGACCCTGCATAAGAGACCTAAGTCAACTGACTTGAATGAAGACACCTCATTCAATTTCAATATTCTCAGGGTAAGAGCACAAAATTAAATTTTAGTGATAATCAAGCCAAATAATCTCAATAACATATATAAAAAACCACCACAATCTTCAATTACAATCATGGATCTAAAGTTAAAAGAACAGATAGACATACCGCTTTGCCAGCTGGACCATTTATGGGAGCATCTAAAACAAGTACCCCGCTAACTCCCAGCTGCTCAACAGATTGATCAGGTGCAAACTTTATTCCTAAAATTGGTCTTGTAACTTTCCCAAATTGCACCAACTGATCAACAATTCCACCTACCTGGACATATGATAAGAAAATAATTAATCTGCAAGAAAAGAGATCAAATTGCATCATGAGTTCATAGAAATGAAGGTAAGTCAAATTAGTAACCCACTGTGTCAACTGGAATTGAGAATCCAACACCAGAAGATGCACCAGACGGAGAGTAGATAGCTGTATTTATCCCAATAAGGCTTCCTGAACTATCAAGAAGTGGCCCTCCACTATTACCAGGGTTAATGGCAGCATCTGTCTGAATAACATCCTGGATTGGGCGGCCAGTAGCAGCAGAACTGATTTCCCTCCGAAGCCCACTGCAGAAAATATGAAGAATATCTTATTGAAAATTAATATATATGAAATGAGTAGGTCCACCAAACATGGACAGAATGGTGCATCATTATACAGGCTACTTTTGTTTCCTTTTTATTCTTTATTATACTCAAACTTGTAAACTCATAGATGTCAATAAATGCATACAGTATTTCTCCCTAGTTCACTACTTTTTATACGTTTTCGTGGTAAATCATCTGCCTTAAGGTTGGATAATTACTTGCTCATGAATGATTACATTTTGGAAGATAAATCTAGTTTAAAAAGTTTACAGAGTTGTGAATGGGCAAAAACCGGACAACAAAATCATGACTCTCAAACTCCCACCATCCCATTTTAACTGACCTACCTACATCACTTAACTCATATTTAAGAAAATAAGAGTTGCCGAAAACATTAAATTTGCTTCCCCAATAAAACTAAAACAATGTATCGATATATGAAATGGGGTCCACATAATTCGAGATTGATCATTATGGTAATGTATCAAACTCCAAAACAAATTGCATTGATACGTGGAATAAGTTCACTAAATATGGACATCCCAAAAAGGAAAGGAACCACTTAAAAGGGATGGAAGGAGAAATAACTAAATTGAGTGCTTGCTATTCTACCAATCATATTTTTACTGAATATCAGTCACTCTTATGTTTTCTGCCAGGGCATGTGTGTGTCAGCAGAGATTATGTTATGTTTTGAGTTATACCTGTGTGTAATGTTTTACTTTTGAAAGCATAGGATCTATTTATGATCCAACTGAGTTCATAAGTTTCCTCATTTCATCCAGATCTAATTCTTTAGCTTCACATACAGTAATTTACTAGCACCATTAAGCTCCTCATAGGTGTAAAATTTGGAACTATTTCACTTTATTTATTGTATATAACTAATGTATAGTTCATATTACCCCGTCTATTCAAACCCAATGACGTATTGAAAAAAAATATTCACACCTGACGACGCCGGTTGTAAGTGTATGGTCAAGTCCAAACTGCAAATACATGCATATCAAAAAATAAAGCATCAGTGAAAGCTAAAAAGCTAAGCACGTTATATTGTCAGCTCAAATCCATTCAAAGTATATGTAATATAATAAATGAAGTCTCAATTGTAGGCTGAAAGGAAATTGAAGTGTTAATCAAAGAGATTCAAAGAAAATTAACCTTCTAATCTTACTTTGACTCACCCATGATTCTAGTTCCCCTGCACCTCTCTCTCTCCCTCTCTCTCAAAAGTCAAGATGCATATGCACCTTTAAATTCACTATAACATCAGTCACAACTGACAAAAAGCAGATTGCTTTACCTCAAACTGTTATTGTACAAAATGCTATTTCGCACTTGACAGTTGCTACGGCAGGAGGAATGGATGTTATAAAGCAAAAACTGGGGTGCAAGGTTTTCAATTGGAGAGATTTCATTAACGAGCGAAAGCAGCGACTAATGTGGAAACTACAAGTTCAGGTGCTTGGTAAGGTGGTGATGTGCTACTGGGAGTGAGTGTGTGTGTGTGTGAGAGAGAGAGAGAAAGAGAGAGATGCGGCAACAGTTGTTGAAACACTTTAGTGCCTTCGATCTTGAACTTTTTCCCATTGAAAAATGTCTGAACATATCTTAATTCTGACATGTTTGCAGAAATATATATTTTCTGAATGGTTTAGAATATCAGATAATCTATTTACATGTCACTCTAAACATTCATCTTCATTAACTCTACAATTCGCATGTTCCCATTTGATTAGTCAATAAACAAATTCTTAATGGGAGAAGAAAATTTAAAAAAAAAACAATAAAAGGCTGGAAAAAGCATTATCATCAAGTAATTAACAGAGAAAAAGTAATATATATAGACATATATATGTATTGCTTTAATAGTCAACAATAGTTATTTTAGACTTACAGGGTTTCCAATGGCAAATACTTTTTGACCAACAAGCAAGTCTGCAGACATGCCGATGGGTATGGGTCTCAATTTGTCTTTAGGTGCATCAATGCGCAATACTGCGACATCTTTATCTTGGTCAAAGCCGACAACTTTTGCATCAAAAGTGCTCTGGTCAGCAAGAGTAACTCTGAACAAAAATACCAACAACTTAATATTTCCACACAAGTAAAAGGGGAAGACACAAAGAGAGAGAGAGAGAGACCTAACAAATATTTTTTAGATAAAGAAATTTTTTATAAAAAGAATAAAGAGATGCAGAAGGGAACAAGGAGACCACCCACTCTATAACCGGTGGGGGGGAAGAAGAAGATAACAATAAAAAAGAGCAGCTTTCCAATCAAAAAGTAACAAATAACTTTTACAAAGTTGTCAAGACTCGAGAATATTACCAATCAAAAAAAAGCCAATACCAAATATTGCAGTACCAAACTATTAGCAGCATAATTTGTTTTTTCTTTTTCGGAAAATATTTAGACCATAAGTTGATCATATAGAAGCCACGTCCAACTTCAAAGAAAAATGATGCACAGAGAACAAAAAGGTTGGAAGTTAGAAGATCTTAAAAAGCACAACCCAAAATGAGGAAAAATAAATGAAATTAAAACATATGAACACCGTGATATCATCAACTCAACTTAACAATTCCTAAATCCTGGAGTTGTCTATAGAGTTCCTTTCAACTATTGCCCATTTGCCCCTACAAATATCGCATTCGCAGTTAAGTCATGCTCATAAGTGATTAGTCTCTTATGTATACCTCATCCAGATTTTCTTAGATCATTTAAAATATTAGAATAGCACCTTTGAATTGAATCAAATCAGTCCTTCACTGGCATTTGACGGAAATGAATGAACATCATCGGGATCATACTTTTTAGTATACATTATCTTTCTTTTTTTCATATTTTCTACGCATTTTGAGGCTCAGGTTACTTTTTTATAAAATAACTATTTCTCTAATATCTCATGCTAAAGTATTGATCATGTATTCAAAATCATCAATAACACAGTAGTAGAAATGTTTATTATTACCAAGATGACAAATGTGTTCTTGCACGTCTTAAAATCTGAGGCTAAAACCCTCAAAATAATGATGGTAAAACACTTATTATCAAAGTTAGAGAGTATTCTGTAACTACATTAATCAAGAAAAGTTTCCTGTTTCCTTTCACAATGCATATTATAGTATATAATTTACAAACTTCTAAATATTCCTTCAAAAAATCAAACCAAGATTAAGCAGTTAACTATTCCTAAGCCATCATTATTATCCTATATTTGCATTTTTGGACCAAGTTAAAAGAAAATATCCAAAAGATTACATCTCATATACTCGTTGGTTGACTTATCACATAGGAATGGATTTCAGTGTTTCTTCCCAAAGTTAGACATTATGATTACTCTTACTTTGGTATCAGCAAAATACAGGACACAATGTATGTGTTACGCACTAAGATAAAGTAAGCAACCAATAACATTATCATTGACCTTCACAAAACCAGAATTCAAAATTTGTTGCAGCATAAAATGTAGAAGATAATCCAACCTTAAAATGCAGCATCACTCTGATACTACAACTACAAATGGGCGCAGATACACAATATAATCAGCAAATGGACTAAAATGAAATAAGAATAATAATAACTCCAACCTGAGATCAGATGCGCCACGAATCACGTGATAATTAGTAACAATGTGACCCTTTTTATCCCACACAAATCCAGAGCCAGACCCTTGAGGCACTTCAAGCACATCCAATGTAAACACATCCTGCCTAAATCAAAACACATCACTTCAAACAAAATCAAATCCCCAAACTCAACACCGCTAAGTACCAACTGTATATAGCAATGTCATATAAATGAATATAGAAATTTCAATGAAACTTAATAAGAAAAATATACTTGGCAGCGAGATTGGTAATGTAGACAACAGAAGGCGTGTTCTCTTGGAACAAACGAACAGCAGCAAGCTCATCGGTCTGCAATTTACGGGGAGTACTAACTACAAAGGCGGAAGCAGAATCGACATCGGAAACGAAGAGAGTGAAAGACAAAGCGACTGAGGTGCAGAGGACAAAGACAGAATCCAGAACCTTCTGAAAGCTTGAGCTGCTATTGCTGCCATTGGAGTGGGGTAAGAGAGAGGCGGTTCGAAGAGCAGAAGAAATTATTGGGGAGAAGGGAGAAGAAGTAGGGTTTCTGGTTTGGATAGAGAGTTTGGAAGAAGGTCCAGAACGACAAATAGTTGGAGGAGAGAGAAAAGTAGTAGAAGAGAAGAATGTAGAAGTGAGTGAATATGCAGATGCTGCCATTCCTGCTCGGACACCTGCTTCCTTGTTAACAGATACTAGCAATATTAATGGACTCTGTATAATTATTTTTGTTTGCTTTTAATATTATTATGTGATTCTGGACTAATCTGGAGCATCGTTAACTTAATTTCCTTTGATACATCGCGGCTGCATGAACATTGATGCACCTTATCTACCTTACAACAGAAAAGTCACCTTGATTTTTGTGTCCTGTGGTTAGCCCGGTTAAAAACAATATGTACCCGCCCTGATCAGGAAGGAGAAACCATAGCGAATGATGCACCTACGTTGCAGTTTCACCATAACAAAACCGACGTAGGAAGGTGCTAGAGATTGACTCGCCTGTCGCCACTCACCAAATTATGGCACCGACGGTGAAAACGAACTAGAGTGGTTTAAAATTCGGTTAAATCGAATTAAAAACTCAGGTGAGATTTAAATTTAATACTTAAATGACTTAAATTTAAATTTATTTAAATATTTATACGTCAAATATAAATCGTTTATTATTTATTTGTTTAAAATATTAATTTTCTTTTATTCATTAATTCTTATTCAATATAAAGCAGTTGATTTTTACTCGTATATACTCAATTTACTTATTATAGTATTCAATAATTTAATTATGCACATACTTTAAAAAAGTAGAATGATTTTTTATATTTTTGGTACATGTTCATCACTTGATTCAAGAGTGATAATATAATCTCATAATTTATTTTTTTTATAAAAATCGAGATTTAGTTTTAAAAAATCAATTTTAAATTATTCTAAATAGTTGACTAAGTTAATTTTATTTAAATTATCATAATATAAATATCTCAAATGATCGCGAATAGTTCGACTAAGAAATGAGTTGAGTCGGGTACATTAAAACGAATCGAATTCAAATCTAAGTAAAAATTACAAAATTGTATTCAAATTCAAATACGAATCCAAGTTAATTTGGTGTTATTAATTTTGTGAAGCCTTTTTTAATTTTTCTTTTATCCTTTTCATTCCTATTAATTCTCTCAAAATGATAACTATTTAGTTTTTGTTCCTACTTTTTCTTTCTCACTCTTTTATCACTTTTATTTTAAATCACGCACTAATACGTATGATACCTAGTTTTAATAAAGTCTCTTTACAAATGAAGACGACACCGACTCCATCTTCATATGAGAAATATTTACTGCTCAAAATAAGGTAGATCAAATATTTAATGATATTTTTTTAATTATTTTTTAAACACTTAATACTTTAAATAATACTTATTATCATTTTTATTAAAACAATATCAATTGCCTAAAATAAGTACAATAGTAACTTAAAAATATAGGATGGAAATAATCAGGTCCAACGAATTTGTATGAAGCTTTGTAGTAGAGAACGAACATTAAACATAAAATGAGGACTAGCCCATGTCTGCTAGCACAGCCCAATATCAGAACCCATAGCTCTGCCTGGCTTGTTTTACTAACTAATAATAGTAATAACTCCAATAGACAGTCCATAAAACAGGAAATATGTTATTATGTTAGTTTCGCAATGATTTTTACATGAATAGTAAATAAGTTCACTGTTCTCATTTAAGAGAAGATTTTATGAAACTAATATTTTTACTTGTAAAAATATTAATTTTTTGAACGGAAAAAATAAACAAGGACGATGAACAAAAAGTTAGATGTACGCTTTTTTAGCCTATGTCAAAATTAGAGATACATCTCTATTTTTGGACTACTGCGTTACATGAAATTCTTAAAATGTCATTAGCAGTATTCTAAGAAGATTGAATACTACCATACAACAACTATTACATTTTTAGTTGATATTAGGGATATATTTAAAAAAGTAATTTTTCTTAAAAATCGTTGTTTTAAAAATATATCTCTAATTTTGAGACATATGAAATAACAACTAAAAGAGGATAGTTGTTTTAATTTAAAATATTTAGTGTATAAAGATTGAGTAGTGATTATTGAAAATCGGTGAAATTATTTGTATTAGTTGAATAAGTTGTTGACATGTTTGTCTTAACTTAGTTTTACGTGTACAATTAGGCTTGAATTTGATTATCTTATTCTCACATTCCCCTAATTTTTACCCAAATAATGTTTATCAAATAAAAAAAAAATATTGGTCAAATAAGTATCAGCGAAAAAATAAAGAGTGAAAATAAATAGGGCCAGTGAATCTGTAAGCTTTGGAATGGATATCGAACACGAAACATATAGAAAATTACACACATATGAGTAGTAGCCCACGTCAACCGCACGGCCCATTATCGAAACCTATAGCATATCTGTCATGTGTGAAAATTATGTGAAAATAAAATAAGAATTTTATAAAATTTAAAGTACCAAGTAGAAAGATAAAAAAATAATATAAAAAAGTTGAAATAATAATATAATTAAAATTACAGAGAGAAGAAGAAAGAAAAGAATATGACACAAAATTACCAAATTTTATAAAGAATTTATAATATAGATAGATAAGTCGATTATTCAAACGATAACGATCGGACAGGCTGTATAATTAAGCATTGTGTTAAAAGTTCGAAATGATACGATGAAGTGTCATAGCTAAATTTTAATATTTAAAAGTATGAGTAAACAAAACTTGTTATGCTAAAAGGACAGAGAATATCATACATAAAAAAAATAGCTACTAATAAAATTTTAAATTGATAATTTCTACAAAAATAGGTGAGAAGAAATATACGGGAAAATAAAGACATCCACAGCTGAAAATTTATATGGATTGTGGAGGTTTATGGGGATTAGAAAATTGGAATGGTCACCATTCTAATAGTATTACTCCCTCTTCTCCTTCTAATTGATGCGATTTATAACAGTTTAAAATAAAATAAATTTTATAATTAATATTTTTTGTTATATATTATTAATTATGAAATAATTATAATAATTATATTAATTAAAATTAAATAAATTTATATCAATTTGATATTTAATATACTGCCGTTATCAAATTATATCATTAATTTTAGAGAGGAAGAGTACTATTTTCACCGAGAATGACCCTCTCCATTTAAATATCTAACACGCAAAAATAAATGAGGCTTGAATTAGGGGGTAAGAGCGATCCAATGTATTTCTTGTCATTGTCAAAGAAAAGTTGACCAAAAAAGTGCCGAAGGAATCCATTTGGTATTCGTGGTCTGAAAATGAAACGTAAAAGGCAAAGTCTTCCACAACCACTATTATGAATTGTGGCATGAACTGAGGCCATACTTCTGAATAATGGATGGGTCTGGTCGAGTCATCATCTTAACTGAATTATATACATACATATATATATATATATACATACATATAATCTTTTATTTAGATATTATTTAAAATTAATGATTAATAATTCTGATTAATGTTTTTGTTTATGATTAATTTTTAAAAAAAGTAGGTTGTGTTTGGTAAAAAAAATAATACTTAAACTAATAAAAAATAAAAAGTTTTTGAATAAAAAAATAATTGGTTACCTCTTATTTCAAGTGTAAATTAGTAACTACGGATAGGGGTGTCCAAATTATTCGGTTTTTTCGGTTTTTTACCGAACCGGTCCAAACCGGTACCGGCGGTACCGGTTTTTTTCGGTTCGGTTTTTTTCGGTTCGGTTTTTTCGGTTTTTTTTGTAATAATCGGTACCGGTAACGGTTTTGGATTTTTGTAAATTCGGTACATTTCGGTATACCGAAAAAACCGAAATAAATAATTATTATTATTTATAAATAATAATTATTATTTATAAATAATAATTATTATAAAAATAAATTAAATAATAATTATTATTTGTAAATTATTATTATTATTTAAAAATTATTATTTAAAAATAGGTAATAAATAGGTAATTTTTAATTATTATTTATAAATTTTAATTATATATAATATATGCGGTTTTACCGAAAAACCGAACCGAAAAAACCGAACCGATTTTGTACCGAACCGATAATTCGGTACCGGTTTCGGTTCTTGGTTTAGCGGTATTTTCGGTTCGGTACCGGTTCGGTTTTTTCGGTTCCGGTTCGGTTAAAAACCGATGAACACCCCTAACTACGGAGGCTTGAATAAGTAAGGATATGTAATGGTTGAAATTACTAAAATAAATAAGGTAAGATTAGTAATATCATTGGTCAAACCTAATTATTAGATTTGATAAATAATCATAAGCTTCAAATTGAAACTTCTGATTATTTTTATAAGAAATAATTATAAGTAGTTTTAAAATTAAATTACCAACTATTTTCTGATTCTTAATTAAAATTAATTATAAACATATTTAACGAATTATAAACGATTTCAAACACCATATTAACTTATTTATCTGGTAATGATGTATTTGTTAATTTGATAATTATGATTGAGATCCTATAACAATTAGGTCATAGATTTAATTCTTATTATTTACATTTCTTGAGATTTTATTTCTTGAAGTTGTGTTCTCACTCATAGTGTAAGACCTCAATTTTTATTGAATAATATTTAAATTTTTTTCATACATTATTCTAAAACAGTAAAGTGTTAATTTGATAAATATTAAAGTTAACGATATTTTGTGCAAATTATAGTTTGTCGGAGAATACTCAATTCGTACGACGGCGCCGAAAGAATTGGTTATGAGTAGACCCCACAAAGAAATATTGTTGGATATAAAAAATGATAGCATTAACCTTTTAAATAAAAATAGCTAATGGTATTATCACTTTTAACTATTTAAATATCGAGTGATAAAAGAATAGTAGCATACGGTATTTCATGATATTTTATAGTAACACACGGTATTCTACAGTAGCACACAGTATTCTACAGTAGCACACGATATTGCACAATATTTTTATATTATTGAACTGATAAAGTGACAATTGCACAATATTTCATCAATAATTGTCATTATACAGTATTGAATCAATAATTGTCAATGCACAACATTCTATATTATTGAGTTAATAATCGTCACAATACACAACATCTTGTATTGTTTGACCAATAATTGTCACAATGTTAGTCACAAATATTAAATAGTTAGACTGGTTTATTATTTGAATAACATTGAATATTTAAATAATTATGATATTAAGTCAATAATATAATAATATAAAACATGGATAATATAATCTTTAAATGTGTATTATGAAACTTAAAAATGTGAAACGTATAATAGATTGTGTAGTTTAATATGTGAATCGTGTGATTTGCTAATAGATACTGTAGATTAAGTTAGATTAAGGTGTGAATAATGTGATTAGGGTGTAAATCATGTGATTAGTTAATGGATGGTGTAGATTAAAATATGAAAAATAATGAATGATGTAGATTAAAAAATGTGAAATGTATTTTTGAAATAGTTAGTTAAATTTTGACTATAAATAAGGGGTTTAGCATAAAGAATTTCTACATCCTTTTTACTTATCATTGTTATATTTGAACAGTAAATTATTGGATTTTGAATTTTTGACCTATGAACATTTACTTTAACTGTTATCGTTGAACTTCTTCCCTGTAAATCTTGGACTTAAACACCTTTTTCTCTACATCATGTTGACAATTTGGACATTATTTGACTCTGAACAAAGTAAAAATTGTAAACTTTCGATATCTATAAGTTATCTTATTATTCTATTTCTTCTGTTCATCATTTATATCATTGTTATTTGTACTAATTATCAAGAATTAAGTTGTTATGAATATATGTGGCATGGTGCACAGATGATAGAATAAATGCGATATAACGGTGATGTGTCTTTTAAAACACGTGGTGAATGTTCTCTTTGACTTGAGACAAAGAAGAACTGTTGTTTGACATGATCATGACCAGTGATGTTTCAAATAATAAAGGTTGATGATGATTTTTTAAAAAAGAGAAGCTAGTAGATGTAATAATTCACATGATTCTCCTAATGGTTGTTATTCCACTACACTTATTGATCTAAATTTTGTTTAAGAACTTAATTGTAATTGTTGATTTAAAACTTATTGTTGATATTATTCTTTCAAAAACTCAATTGTTGAAGGCTAATGATAATTTATTCGTTATTATCTTAGTCATTATATTATTTACTGGGTTATTTAAGTTCACATTTTTTTTGTTGTTCAATTATTCAGAAAATGAAAGTATAGCCGGACTAGTTGGGAGAAAAGAAAAATTGAGTGATGGTTTGAGATAATTGCTATATTAGTCTTCACCATATTGTAAAATAGTGCGACAATAATAGTGAATATTTAGTTGTGTATTATCAAACACTGTATTATTGTACGTTGTAATGTATTATAATAGTTATTATTTGTATTTTGATGACTCAAGTTTAGATAGTGTAGGCTCGAATTTGGGGGCGTCACGCATAAAGTGAAGGTAAATTTAATATTGAGACAATTATGTAATTCATTGTGTTTGTACTCATATAAAAAATATAAAAATAAAATACTCATTCAATTTTAAAAGATACAAATCATTTTTACTTTTTAAAGTTAATTTAAAATATTTTTAACTTCTTAATTGATGGATTTATTTATATTTTAAGAACAATAAATTATTTAATTTTTAATTTTTATTATTATATTTTACTTAAAATTAAATACATTTATATTAAATTTGAGTTTAAAAATAGATTAAATTGACTCCAAACGTAAAAAATTATTCAATATTTTGAGAAGGAAGAAGGAAGAAGTAATATATTTTATGATTATATCTTATACTTTGTATTAAAAATTAGACTTTATATCTCATGAGAGATTAGTGGTTAAAAGTTAAAACTGAGACTCAAATATGTATTTGATCTTTAAAACTCAAATTCAATTATTATCAGTACAGTTTATTATACAATTTATTATGAGATTATATTATACTTTTGGTCCCAAAATGAAATTACTTCAAGTAAGAAATTTGACTTTATCAAGTGATTGTCCTTTTTATCAAACGATGAATTGAACATATATTGCCATATTATTTTTAGTTGCGACTTGTGAGTGTTTCATATGCAATGGCATTTCATTATTTTGATTTGGTTTTGTTTGCCGACTAGTTTTCTAACCGGCAAAGTTCATTCCATATTATAAGCATTATTAATTTTTTAAAGTAAATTTATAATATTTTTAAAATTAATATATATATTTTTAATTTTAATTAGATAATAATAAAAATCATAAATTATTTAAAAAATATTATTCACTATATATTTATTATTTTATAATTTTTAATAAATTATTTCAATTTTAAATTTATTTTTAAAATTCAATAATATCCTTATAATTTGTTATGGAATGAGTATTTATTTACTTGCAATCACAAGCGTGGTTATAAAGGTCGCGAAATAAGAATTGGTCCCATTCGACTTGTGTAACAGCCCTTTCTTAAAATAGAAAGGGAGGTTACATATAAATATAATTTAAAAAAAATATTAAAATTAAAAAAAATATTTTTTTACAGTTGTTCTTAAATTCTTTTATAAACTTTCAGCATAAATCAAATACCCAGTACAAATATAAAAATATAAAAGAAGCAAAACGAAAATGTAGAACTTAATGAACTGAATACGAATGATAATATCAAATATTAATGCCAACAAAGAACGAAAATACCAAACTCTGAACAAAAGTATAACTGAGTCAACATAATTAATCAAAATAAAATAGAAGGTTGAATACTGACCTCAAAATATATCTTGTCACACAGACAAATCAAAATAATGTCTCATAAGCGAATCAAAAGAATATTAAACTGAACTAAAATGAATTAATAACCTAATCAACTGAACTGAAATGAATAGCACAATAAAATAATATGCTAAATCTAAGTGACTGCGTGTTATTTTATATCGAGTTCAGAACAAAATAGAAATATATATCTTGTCACACAGACAAGTCAAAATACTGTCACACAAATAAAATAATGTCACATAGGTAAAATAATAACACGTAGACAAATCACACATTGAACTACAGATCCAAATACATGTAAAGTCGAAAAGTGTGCTTGGCACTACAAATAACGCTAAACCGCATAACAGAACAGAACAAAATGTTATGACTGACTCATACGCCTCTCACAACAAAACACCAAATGAACAACTCCCATCGAAGTACAAAATAGAGACACCGTGGACTAATCGCACTGCCACGAAAAATGTCATGCCTCAGTGCCTATAGAACATGTCTGTGGTACCCCCACATATGGTTATAACTCAGATATACCCTACGGTGTCATCTAATAAAATAAAGGTATCATGTCATGCGATACAATACTAACAAAATGATTCTAAGTGTACATGTTAAACTGAAACAAATCAACACAAAGTCTTCAAAATAAATTAACATGTACATTCTATAGAATTAAAATAAATTAACATGTACATTTTACAGAATCAAAATAAATACTAAATATGATTGACGTTTAAAGAGTACAAGTACGAGTTATAAGTATCAATGTCAAAATGAAACTATCACATGAATTTGAGAATTAACAACCAGGTGGAACAATGACCAATTTCTAAACAAAAAACAAAACGAACAAATTAACTTAAAAAAATTATTGCCGAAGAAATACGAAATTTATATATGATTTAAGTAATATAATACCCGAGTAATTGAAATAAGATTTTGGTAGTCTCCTTTAATCTGATCTAATCTAACAACCAAAATTCATCAATTAGCATATAACATAATAATTTTAGTTTTTATATTTATTAAATAATATCCAAAGATATTTTATTATCGTCAACTAAAAATTATCTTTATCATTCCTGTCCGTATGTTACCGAAAATATAATTTATCTATTTTAATATAAATATTATATTAATTACTTTGTCTTCCAAAGTACACGTTCCAACACAAGCTTAGTCGTATCCACAATAACACTGCTTCAAGTTTTTCCTTCAATGAATATTCATCCCACCATCATAATCATTATGCATAACCTACTTTGATGGACGGATCATTTAAATGATAATTTATCTAAAAGATTTACGGCTAATAACAAATATGAATCCACCCAGTTACGGTGATGAACTAACTTCCACTAAACCATTATTCTATATTTACCGAAGTTATGAAACCTAGTTCCTTTGTTAAGTATTTATAGTGAAATTTTAACCGCCTTAAAATTATGCTTTACTATTAAGACCTTATTTTTATTTGTTATTCTCTTTTATTCTTTCCATCTTTTATTAGAGTTTCAATTCCTACTGAGAGTTTATGTTCGGGTTTGGATTCTAAAAACAATCGTTATAAGCGTCGACACAGAGATACATAAGAATTTAATTACAAAGGATCTCATGTCTTTATGTCAAGTTATTTTATTATTTTATTTATTTATTAATGTATCTTATTAATTCTCCTAATTATAAAAAAAAAATTAATATTACACAAATATAAATTAACCAAATAAATATTATTTATTATTTATTATTAACCCACATAAATTTTAACCGAAATATAAAATAAAGTTCAACTAAAATATTTTAAAATAAATTTAACTATTATATCTTCTTTATATATATATATATATATATTTTCGAGTATTACAACTTGACACCCACGCAAGGGTGATAATTGTCGTCCAATGGCATGCGTGCACCTGACCTATATTTTCTTTTTCTCAGCCAGCCTTTTCAATATTGGAGGGCTAGTCATAATTCTAGTCCAATGGCATAGGAAGCGAGCTTCTTAGAAAGTGATTATTTATGCGTCTTTTTTCTTTTGACCACCTTCAAAGTGAGCGGCGGCGGCATCAATCAAACGTTACTCCTTTTTAGTATCAGTATCTAAATATATTTATACAATCAAATCCCTGAATTGGCGGAGGCATGATTGATTGATGAAACCTTAACTACATAATAATACTAGGATTTTAGTCTCTCAAATATTAAATGTATATATTTTTAATTAGTAACCCATTCAATTTATCCAAATTTTTTTAAAAAAAAATACTGTTACAAATTAATTTTTAATGTTACGCACTCCCTCTTCAACCTTACATTTTAAGAGTGGTCTTTCAACATTAAAATTTAACAATAAATTTTAATTATAAATAAAATTCTATTTAACTCTATATTTAAAAAAAATATATTCTAATAATAAAATCTCAAACTCTAATATTTTTTACATAATCATAGGATTTATAGCTTGTCTTTTTTCTATCTTACACCAATTTGTTTCGTCTCTTCTCTTCTTTTTTCACTCACAGTTTTTTTGTCTCTCACATATTTTTCTTTTATCTTTTTAGTTAGCTTTTTTCTTTTCTTTAGTACGTTATTTTTATTAAATATATAGATTTTTGCTAAACTTTTGAAATACGTGATTTTTAATTATTTTTTTCAAACAGAACACATGTAGCCATGTTGTGTTAAATAGGGTGAGAATATTTACGAATGGGTTATATGGCCATTGCGTTAATAAAAAAATTGATTTTTTTTAATAGCAACTTTAAAGTGCTAATTTTAAGTGGTTCATACATTTATTTTTTTAATTTAATTATCTTAATATTTAGTTATTATTTGATCCATTCTAATTCACTTTCCTATAATATATGATAACAATTAAAGGGGTACGGAGACGGGAGAAGGAGAAAGAAAATATAACAATTGATTAAAATGGTTATCACTAATGTGAAAACAAATAATATCAGGTTTATAAATAAACTTTGTACAAGTTTTATAATTAATTACAAATATATCATTGGCCTTATATATTTCAGTCAATACATTTATTTTTATTTTTATATCTCTTCGTAATATAATGTGATAGTTGCCCCATGACAATATTTAGTAATTAATATTATAATATAATATTAAGATAATCTTCTTACTCCGGTTTCTTTTCTTTTATACTTTTATTTGTTATGTGAATTTGATTTTGAAGTGAAAGGCAGACAATATAAAAAAAATAAAAATATATAGCATGTCCAAAAAAATATTAAACATTATAAAAATAAAAATATGATAAATTAAAAAATATATTCACACTAAGACAATACCTTTTTTTTAAATATAAATTAAAATTATAAATGAATACATCAATTAATTAATAGCATCTTTTTATAATTTATAATTTTTATGCATGATTATATTGTTTATAAAATTAAATAACTCCGTATCAATTTCAAGTTCAGAAATGTTTCATATTATTTTTTTAAAAATTAATATCAACCTCATATGTTTGAGAGTACACAATGCAACGTATAAGATAACTAAATAATGGACAATAAATATAAAATATATGAAAAATATCTATAAAATTAATAATAAAAATTATAAAAAAATATTTCAAATATAGCATGTACTTTAATTTGCACGGGCCAATGTGCTATTATATAATAAATAAGACAAAATCATTTAATTATGTGATTTTAAGGGTTAAGAGATGATTTTGTGTTGTTTATTATATATTCATTGTTATATTTTTATTTTTTATGTATATTTATAGAAAATTATTAGTTATGTGCAGAAAATTATGTAATTAATAAAAATTTATATATAGATAATTTTGTTATTTTATAATTTTTTTAATATGCACAATAAGTTAATTCGAATTTTTATTTTGAGATGTAAGTAGTAGTTTAAAATTTAAAAGAGTTTAAATTTAATATATTGACTGTGTATAAACGGTGTTAGAATCTTGACATTTAGAACTCATGTTTGATTCTGACTTATTTGCCAGTTTTCGTGTTTTATCTTTGATATGAGATTTATTTGTGCGTTTATTTATTTGTCTAATAAAAAAGAAAAAGAAAAGAACTGAAAAGAAAAAAAAACAAGAAAAACGAACGGCGGTCAAATTGTTAGGATTAAAGAAGGAGGGTGTGGCGCGAATTTCCACGATGCTTCTAGAGCAAAAGTCAGCTGTGGCGCTTCGGAAACGTAGGATTCTTTTTTTTTTTTTCTCCATATAATCATAAGTAATTTCCTATTACTCCCTTATATAATTACTACTCCCTTTAGGCGAGGACAAAGATTCTTACCATTCTTGGAATCTTTAAGCAATCGTCTAGGTTCATGCTTCGGATCCTCTGACAAAGTAAATCCTAAGCTACCATCTGGGTTGAATCTGAATCCGGAAAACATCATCCGTAAGTCCCAAATTTGATTTATACATTTAATGCATATGTACAATGTTTGATTTAATGTCTAAACGAGTCCTTTCATTTAAAACTTGGGTTTTTTTCTTAATTCTAAGACTTTGTTCTGGTTTACGTATTTTTTTCGGTGCTATTTTGATGAAGCTTTTTGTTTGGTTATTGGTAATAAGTTGTTTGTCGCCTTACAGTTTCTGGTCTCTCTATTTTATCCCCTTTGTTTATAATTATTTATTATTAATTTGGTTTCCCCCTTTGTCGTGGTTGATCCTTTTATTTTCTCCGACAGCTCATTTGTTCTAAAATTTGGAACCTTTCCCAACTTTGTTTGTTTTTGTAAAAGAACAACTTTTGTTTTTTGTTAGTTTTTGTGTAGATATGTTATTTGGTGAGGAAAGTTAGGTAGCAAGAAGAAACTGAAAGTCCCCCCATTACTTGAGCATTATTAATTTTAAAGTTTTAGCCTTAAAAAGATTTATTAATTGAGAGAGGAAATTGGTGCATCGTGTGTGCGTTGAAACTTGGATATAAACAAAATTAAGCACTCTTACATAAGAGAGAAAATGGGGGAGATATAATTTGGAGAGAAACATTACAGCTATCCGTAATGGCAGGGCCAATCAAATAATTAATAATTAATAAAATTCAAAAATATTTGTGGGGCCATGGCCGTCCCTGGCCTTAAAGGACATCCTCCCCTGTCTGCTTCCAGTATTAATTGTAATCTTTTTTGTCTGGCAGAAGGATTGGAATGGCAACCAGTATAGCTGCTGGAAGTGGTAACCTGCAATTTAATGGGACGGTTTTCAGAGGACAAGTTTGCAGACAGACATCTTGGATTTCGAACATAGCCCTTCGGAGATGCATACAAAAGGGGCTTTCAAGGTAGAGAATGAGAATTTGTTTTATGAGTAATTAGATAATGACAGTAATACCAGTGTATTAGTTTGTACAAATAATTTGCTTAAGTTTTTGAACTTGTTTGGTGAAATTAAAAATGTGGTTGCACTGGTATTAGTTTGTACAAAATAATTTTCCAAAGTTTCTGAACTGATATTAGTGTGATTCAACTTATTTATCACTGCAGCGTAGCATGCAATATGAACATGTTCATGATCTTATCATATGAAGTCCATTTTTTTTATTAGAATCAACACTTTCAGCTCTTCATTTGTTTCACATTCTTGCCAAGGTAGTGATTGAAAAATGAACAGACCAGAGAGGTGACAGGCTAAAAGAACCGTTGCCTTCCTAAAGTTAGAACAGATATATTTCTTTAAGCTGACTAATTCACTAGAGGTCGCTGGCTCATTTGCATTATTTATTTTTATAATTCTATTAATTATATAAGGTCCTATTCATTTTCTGCACGAGTAGTGATGCTTTTGTAATGATCAAATATATAGAAAGGATACTTATTTGCTTTCTCAGCGGAGTGCTTACAGAAATTTATGTGATATATACCTCATGTTGTATTTGCACATTTATGTCGCAACAATTAATGTTTTGTACTTTAACTTATGCCTGTCTAACTCGTAAGAGTTTTTTCTTTCCAGCTCTTGTACTGTGTCCAAGTTTCCGCAACTCCAGAAATCTAACTATTCTCATTCTCTAATCAATGAGAAGTACAATTCCCATAAAACAGGCATCACAGCATGCCTGAAAGATGGTTCCACAAAGTACTTTGACTTTATAGTTATTGGCAGTGGAGTTGCTGGCCTTCGATATGCACTCGAGGTTGCAAAACATGGAACTGTTGCTGTGATAACCAAGGCTGAGCCTCACGAGAGCAACACAAATTATGCTCAAGGCGGTGTAAGTGCTGTGTTGTGCCCGTTAGATTCAATAGAGAGTCACATGCAAGATACAATCATAGCAGGGGCTTATCTATGTGACGAGGAGACTGTTCGAGTAAGCTTCAAAACTGAGAATTTAATAAATGTTCTCCTTGTCTCTATAATATTGTGTAATATCTGTTTAACATTCAGTATTTTATGGTCTTCATACATTGTTTCTTTGGAGTTATCTGCGATTTTTCAGTATGCAAAAAGTATTTATTGAAGCTTCACCTTTAGCCATGCATGTATAGAAATAATGTTCAACATTTTATTTTATTTTGTTATTATTATTATTATTATTTTGGTGTTTAAATGTGGTGCACCAATATGTATCTGTGCATAAAGGATATAATTACTCGTTCCAATCTCTTAGAATAGGGTTCCTATAGTTTCTCATGCCTAAAGTTGCTCCCTTTGCAACCCTCATGGATCCACCTCTAAATGAACAAAGCTATTACGGTCGATGCCTCTTAGATTCTGTGTTAGAAGCTAATACTGAGAAATTGGAATATGCTCACCCTGAATCCAAGCTGGAACTGCTTGCCACATTTAGTTTCAATTTTCAAAATTGACGCTAGCCTGCTACATTGTATTTCTGGAAACTGTTTACATGTCCTCATGTATCTGTGTATGTTCAGAACAAAAGTGAATTTGTCAATTACTTTTGTCCAGGAGTTCAACAATGGAGAACTCTGTTTATGTGACTTCCCCTTAAAATTTGGTTTTCTTTCTTATCTATATCTGACTGTTTTTAGACCTTAAAAATCCTGCAAATCAATGCTGAATGTACATCGTAAAATTATTTCAAATGGTTTTACTTAGTCTTTGCCTTTGTTGGAAGATTATGAAAGCTTTAAATTTTAATAACTACATGCATATTCTAAATTAAAAATGCAAGATTTTAAATTACTGTTTGCTCGCATTAGTAGAAACATAATTTTCAATGGTTAGTGATTTTACGCATAAGGTTTTAGATTAACCATTTTTATTAAGAATAGCTAGGAGTGAGAGTGTGGTGACCATCCTGGTACAACTCCAAAGAGCAGAGATTTTCAGTTTGAGTTTTACATATTTGAATCAGGTTTATAAAGTACTCTGAAGATAACAGAACCATGTAATTGATCCATGTAATTGGTCATACTGCTTACGGAGTTGAGAGTTGAGTATTCAAAGCAAGCTTGTTGACTTGAGCTGTAGAAGCTACACTAATATGTTTAGACAGGTATGTAAATTGCATTTATTCTGCAATCTCAACTTATAGGACTAGGATTGGAGGAGAATCTGCTCCATGTTTTCAATGTGAGGACTTGGAGCAAGATGAATGGCTTCTGTCGGGAGGTTTGGAAAATAAAAAAAGTATCTGTTATCACAATCCAATTTAATATTATAATGTGGCATAAATGTTCTGTATTTCTGTTATTATGATGTTATGCTTCTTATATCAGAGTGCAACTATATGCTACTTTGAAAACATAGTTTTCTCATGAAAGCATGGTAGAAAACAATGTTATTTCTATGTAGACAAAGATGTACTATGATATATGCATGGATTCGTATAATTCTACATCCATCTGTTTTTTTCAGTCCCTTATTCTAGACTTGTCCACGTTTATACCACTTTGTTTTTTTGTAGGATCTGTTATTACATGTGCTTTATGGTTATTGGCATGCCAAATAGTGCCAGCTTTTATATTTAACTGAAATGTAATATTTATGCATGCATGGGTGTTTGAAATTGTAATTTCCTTTTCTACCAAGTTGGTAAGGAAGCACAAAAAAATTGTTTGACACTTGCACTTAATGTTGATTGATGAGATACATACATTGTGAGCGTAATTCTTCTAAAAACCATGCCATATATTCTTGTGATAGTTGCATGTGAAACTTCAGTCTGTTTTCCAATTTCTTGTAATATCAGAATGCATGCTTTTGCTCCTGCAGTTGTTCATGAATCAAGTGAAGAATGTAACTTATACTATTTGATCCTAGTATATGCTTCCTTGTTCCATTGAGTTGTATCTCAAAGTTCATCATATATGTTCAGGTGGTCTGTACAGAAGGACCTGATAGAATTAGAGAACTAATCGCTATGGGTGCATCTTTTGATCACGGGGAGGATGGAAACTTGCACCTTGCAAGAGAGGGGGGCCACTCCCATCACAGAATTGTGCATGCTGCTGATATGACAGGGCGAGAAATAGAGAGGGCACTATTGAACGCAGTTGTTAATGATCCAAATATTTACGTATTTGAGCATCACTTTGCAATAGATTTGCTAACTTCCCAGGTTCACCTTTTTATGCAATTTATTCTTTCTTGTTATCTTAAATATTATTTTAATATTATATTTTGAGTGGTCCTCCTTGGTTGGCATCTTACAGGACTTGGAAAATATTTATAGTTATTCACTAACATGAATCATATTGCTGGATTTGTAGGATGGTTCTGACACGGTTTGTCATGGTGCAGACATTTTGAATACTGAAACAAAAGAGGTGAACACTGAGTTTTTTGTTTATATGTATCTTATCCTTGTTTTTCTTACTTAACAGAAACAATGGAGCCATATTGTCCAAGGAATTATGTATCTCTGTATTCACTTATATCTTCCACCTTGAATGTCAGGTACTACGGTTCATTTCAAAGGTGACTTTGCTCGCATCAGGGGGTGCTGGACATATCTATCCGTCGACTACAAATCCAACTGTATGATTTTCTAACTATTATTCCCTGAATATTATATATTCTATTTTGGCGGTATATCTCTCTGTATTTCTGTGCAATGAAGTTGTCCTATAAAAGACTGATAGTCTTTTAATCTAATCAAACACTCACCTGAAAAACTTTTATAAATTGGCTACAAAAAATTATTCTCATAAGTTAATTGTTAAACATATTAAGACATACAACAGAAGGATGTTGTTACTTACACTGAGAAAAAAAAATCCTATAAAAGATCTGATAGTCTTTTAATCTAATCAAACACTCATCTGGCAGACTTTTATAAATTGGCTGCATAAAATTACTCTTATGAGTTAATTGTTAAACATATTAACACATACAACAGAAGGATGTTGTTACTTAACACTGCAGAAGAAAAATAATCGAAAGTTGTTGTTTGTTTTCTATAAAATCTGACTGCACACTTCAACTTTTAGGCTGGTGTCACTATAAAGAAATGATGGTTCTTTAATCTTTATCAGAACTTGGGCCTATACCAAAACTAAAAAGAGAGAACAAAATGCAAATTTCCAATGCTAGTTTATGTGTTTAACCAGACTGCCCAGTATATTTTATAGTTTGTTGGCTTGGTTTAGAGCCCCTTTAAATGACATAATGAAATTAGACCCACAAAAATCAGATTTGTGACAACAAAAGCTCCCCATATGTTTGTTTCTTTCCCTTCATATTTTATTAACTAAATTCTGAAGCTGAACTCCTCTGTCAAATAACTTATTCTGTTGGAAGTTTTTAAAGATTAATTACTGAGTTGCTCCAGTTTCGTCTGAATAAAACTGAAGTGTAGAAATTCTTTTCCCCTTTATTCATCTATTTATATGCCCTTCCTTCTTTGACAAGTACTTGCTCCACGACTATTTCAGTTGTACGATAAGAATTCATACAAGTTTAGTTTAAAGTTGGAATAAATAATTAAACTATCTATTTTGTTTCTCTGATTTCTTCATTTTTATTTGGTTGGTCAAGAATAAATTATTAATTCCTGATCCTTGAGTATATTACTTTCTCACTGGTTTCATTTGGATATGATCTTACAGGTAGCTACTGGAGATGGAATGGCTATGGCACATCGAGCTCAGGCTGTAATTTCCAACATGGAGTAAGTAATCATAACTGCTTTCTCAGAAAATCTTTCCTGGTCATCTTTAATTCATTTTACGAAAAGAACTACAGTGTGCTTGGTAAACTATAGCTGTGCTAGGATGAGATGGAGGTATCTTATAGTTGAAGTTGAAATCAAATCAATGTCTTGTTTCTGTAGCAGTTGAATGCACTAGCTTTCATTTTTCCTTTGTTATTTAACTATTCTTTTGATATTTTTAAACACAATTTATTTTCATGAAGCTTGTGGAGAAAGTTAAAACAATAAATTGTTAAGGAAAAAGTGGTTCTTTCATTTTGATAATGCCTAAATATAGATTAATACCAGAACTTTTAATTTTTTTTCCACTTTGGGGATTGTCTTTTCAATTTTTTCAATTAAGGGATTAAACTTTTAATTTTTTTCCACTTTGGAGATTGTTTTCTCTATTTTTTTCTGATTACGTCTAATTGATAGTTATGTGTTTGTTTAATTTGTTTGTTTTTATTGAATGAAATTACGTACTTCTTTTGAGATTAAAAATATTTTAAATTAACTTTCAAAAGTCAATAATAATATTTTAATTTAGGACGGAGGAAGTACATAATTTCATTCAATAAAAAGAAACAAATTGAGCAATACATAACTATCAATTAGACGTAATCAGAAAAAATTGAAAAAACAATCCCCTAAGGTGAAAAAAATTTAAAAGTTTAATCCCCTAATTGAAAAAATTGAGAAGACAATCCCCAAAGTAGAAAAAAATTAAAAGATTAATCCCTTAATTGAAAAAAATTGAAAAGATAATCCCCAAAGTGGAAAAAAATTAAAAGTTTCAAGTATTAATATATATTTAGGCCTTTTGATAATGAATTTAAAAACTGCAAGGAAGTTATTATGAATCTTTGTTTATTTTCAAAATTTTGTTAAGATCTTTTGCATCCAACTATGTTTTTACTTGCAACTTACACTAAAACAGTTTCTGCTAGAAGATTGAATACTAAATTCATGCGCTTCCTTTGTGCTTCCTTTGTTTCCAGATTTGTGCAGTTTCACCCAACTGCCTTAGCTGATGAAGGCCTCCCATTAGTACCAACCAAGATTCGAGAAAATGCCTTCTTGATCACCGAAGCTGTCAGGGGTGATGGAGGTATTCTCTACAATTTAGACATGGAAAGGTTCATGCCTCTTTATGATGAGAGGGCAGAGCTTGCGCCCAGGGATGTGGTAGCCAGAAGTATAGATGATCAGCTCAAAAACCGTAATGAGAAGTACGTGCTACTTGATATAAGTCACAAACCTAGAGAAAAAATTCTCTCTCACTTCCCAAATATAGCTGCAGAGTGCCTCCGGCATGGCCTAGATATAACCCGCCAGCCGATTCCGGTGGTTCCCGCTGCTCATTACATGTGCGGAGGAGTTCGTGCTGGTCTCCAGGGGGAAACAAATGTAGAGGGTCTATATGTGGCAGGTGAGGTTGCATGCACAGGTTTGCATGGAGCAAACAGGCTTGCAAGCAACTCATTGCTTGAAGCACTAGTATTTGCCCGAAGAGCTGTGCAGCCTTCTATAGATCACATGAAAAGCTCTCACCTTGATCGTAGTGCTGCTGGTTGTTGGGACAGACCAGTTTTTCCCAAATCTTTGGGTAGTAATATATTGGGTAAAATCATAAGTAGGACAAGGGAAGTGCGAACAGAACTGCAATCAATCATGTGGGAGTATGTTGGAATTGTTCGTTCGACTACAAGGCTAAAAACTGCTGAGCAGAGGATTGGGGAATTGGAGTTGGAATGGGAAGCTTACTTATTTCAACGAGGGTGGGGACCAACAATGGTAGGACTCGAGGCTTGCGAAATGAGAAACCTCTTTTGTTGTGCTAAGCTGGTAGTGAGCAGTGCTCTTGCTCGGCATGAAAGCCGTGGCCTTCACTACACAACCGATTTCCCTCACGTAGAGGAAAGCAAGAGGCTGCCAACAATCATCTTCCCTTGTTCACCTGCAAACAGTACATGGAGTTCTAGGCAAGTTCACAAGCAGCAGATGTGCTAGCAATATAGTGCTTCTAATTCAGTTCTTCCTGCCAAAACTTGTATGGCAAGGGTACATTTTGTCATTCATTAATTTAGAAATTGTCATTTCAGAATTCTTCAGCATAAGTAGAATATTTTCTTAGGTAGCCTTGGATTTTGCACTTGGTTACTTCCTTTTCATTTTCTTCTCTCGTTACCATAATTCTTTCCATTTAGATTCTTTTTCTGAAATAATGAAAAAGTTTGTGGCATAGTCGATTATACTTTTAGTTTATGTTTGTTTATAAAAAATATATTTAGGATTGAACCATTTGTATTAATTTAACATTATTTTGGACTATTTTATCCCATAATGAGGAATTATTACTCCCTCAATGTTGGACTATTACACTCTGTTTCTGAGTTTTAAAATGGACAGAAAAGAAAAGAAATGGACGGTTCAATTTTTGTGTTTCTGAGTTTTTTAATAAATGGAAAAGAAAATAAATGGATAGAAAACTTGGTCACTTTTTTTGCCAAAATTTTTCATCCAAAATTGACCGGATTTGGAAGGAAAAGAAAATTGATTAAGTAATATTTTTATAATTCTCATATTACTCTCAACTTTTAGTATAATAAATTTTAAATTACAACTCATGTCTCTAATTTTTTTTTTTATTACGTATCTATTAAACCTATGCCGATAAAAAGAAAGAAATTTCTTATTGTCGCGAAACTTATCTATGCCGCGAACAACTTCAAACTGCAACGAACGATTCTCTATGCTTGACATCAGCCGCGATCGACTTTGTAGATAAATTAACCTCTATCTTCTTCTCACTCTTCTTGTTGGACTCATGGGGTTCAGCAAAATTATATCCTCTGCTTTTGCACTGTCCACAATTGATGGAGTATGATACACTTCGTTAATTAGATAGTATTGCAGATGACTTAAAGTCAAAGCAGGTCAGGTTTTGTTATTCCATGGTAATTGTACCTATATTAACAACTACATGTTTTAATTTGGATAGCGAAACAACACTTGGTTTTTATTGCCAATTGTATGGTTTGGGTATGTATTGTTCAATTACTACGTTGATTGTTCATGCAAACAAACAATTTCATGATCTTGAGTCTCATCTGTTGAATTCAGATCAGGAATCTCTATCCCTATTGAGACAACTTCTGTTTCGATTTCATTGATTATAATTTGAGATACTTCTTCAGAAACTGTTTATGTAACAACATTCATATTAAAAATGTAACTCCATATGACTTAACATTAGAAAAGCACAAACAAAATACAAATTAAATATAGCCTAATTACTTGTAGGAACATCCGATTCTCTTTCTTCAGCATCTAGTGCTTGCAGTTTTTGTCTCAATTGCAACCTCGAGTTCAATTTCATTGATTCGCATAATCGCATTTGAGATACTTCATTATAAATTGCATAATATTGAACAATGTATAACAATTTAAAATTGGTTCAACACAGAAAGAATGAAAATATTAATCCAAAACTACTTCAAATCCAAAACTACTGCATAATATTGTTGAACTCAATGTTAATTTTTATGAGTACAGTTAAAAAGAAATCAAGGACTTTTCATGTTAAATTTATATTATTATATTATTATTGTTTTGTGTCTATTTGTTATTGTGTATTTGACTTTGAAACTTATTCAGTTTTATTGATTGAATAGTAGAGTTTGATGAATAATCGCCGTTAGTATTAATAATAGAGATTATATTTGATGACTTTAGGGTATAGTATGACAATGACTTTGTAGAAGTAGTTTTTGTTTTATATTTGTTTGAATATTTGTATTTGATTATGAAATTTTTTCTTTGATTAAATTTTATCTTGAATATTTTTGATTCATAGTTCAATGATTATAATTATAATTAGAAGGGTAAATTTGTAAAAGTTATATTTTTCTTTTCTTTTTTCATTAGAACTCAGAAACGCAAGAATTTTTTTAAATTTTTTATTCTTTTTTATTAAAAACTCAGAAACAACATAAAAGAAAACTTTAAGATTTCTATTCTTTTCTTTTCTATTCTAATTTAAGGTTTTTGTTCTTTTCTTTTCCGTTCAAAACTAAGAAACAGAGCGTTAGTCTCATAAAACTATTTAATAACTTAAAATGAGGGGAACTATTAATATCAAATTTATCATGGAATTATATAATCCCACATAATTAGTTTTAAAAAATGGTTCACAGGACTATCTGAAAGACTATTAATCCTCTATTATGGGATAAAATAGTCTGAAATAATGTTAAATTAATACAAATAGTTTAATCCTAAACATAATTTTTGTAAACAAATATAGTGTTAGTTCGATTCTCTGTTGATTTTCACTCTTTATTTCAAAAAAAAATTCATTTACATGTAACTGTACCATATAGCATTATGTAATATTTTCTTTGTTTTAAAGTATAAGATTATTATTGATTTTTAAAAATTAATTTGAAATATTTTTAAACTTGAAATGAATAAGATTTATTAAAAATTACGAAATAGTAAATACTCCTTACATTCTAAATTAAATGTTCAGTTTTTGACTTTTTAAAATCAAATTGATTATTTTTAAAATTAGTAATTAAGCATATATAAATTTATTTATGAAATTATCAAAATTGGGTTTAGCAATAAATTGTATATACTTTCTTTTGACCATAATCTCTTCACTTATATTTTGGTAAAAATAGTACAAAGATTAGTTTTAAAAACGGTTAATTTGACTTTAAAAAGTGGATTTAATTTGAGATGGAGATGGTATTATAATTAGTAGTATTTTTTAAATAGTTTATAATATTTATTTATATTGATTAAAATTAAATAAATTTATGTCAATTTTAAATTTTAAATTTTAAAATGCACGGAGCGACGATAAATCCTACCGAGGAAACAAATAGCTCAAGATAGTGAAATCATATATCATAGCAATCTTAAATCAGATCAAATCATGTGACTGACAGAAAACAAAGGTCAGTGGGTCACTTATGTATGATAAGTTGCAGGTTGAAGGTTCTAATAGGAAGTCCGGCGAAACAACAACGGAAAACGAAATCCCACCATTTCTTTTTTCATGATCAGTAAATCCCACCACTTATTTATTGAACTAAAGCATATACAAAGAACATATTGACAAAGAAATTCCATCCACTCATACAATGAAAGAGCAACATTTTGTTTTAGATCCTCAAAAGATTGTTTGCCATCAATACAATTATTGAGTCAAATATGCAAGCAGAATCTAGCAAACCAACCCAACGCCTAATATTTACTCTAAAACATGAGTACATTAAAGAAGAAAGATGTCAATAAAATAATAGTTCCTCCATTTTATCTTCTGGAACTATCCGACGGTTGTTGTCAAGGAGTGTTTCGAGTGACCTGGATTTCCTGCTCCTAGCCATGCCTGCTTCTTGTAGTAACTCGGTCAATCTCCTCTTTTCATCGTCGACATCAGGATTTGCTGTTCCGAGCTTCTCCTCTCTCACCCCAACAACATGTTCCAAGATTTCAATTGCATCACTCCACCTGTTTCGACACATTAATTATAGAACAAAGATTAAAACCATTTAGCATGAAGCAAGCTAATGAACTAAACATACTCTCCAAATGTGGTTAATAGAAAAGTGACGGTAATTACCTGCCCATTGCTTCGTAAGTACCAGCTAGATTGCTATAGACTCCAAGTGTATTAGGGTGAGGTCCATATTCAGTCTCCAAAATGTTTCTTGCTTCTTCAAACAAATCTGCGGCCTCATTAACCGCGTAAAGTTGCACACAGGCTAGTCCCATTTGGTTAAGAGCAATAGCAAACAGAGCAGATTTCTTCTCCCCATTTGCCTGAAACTTCGAAATGGCACTTTTAAAGGAGTTGTAAGAGTCGGAGTAACTTTCCATCATATAATACAACACTCCAATCTGCGCTTCAATTCCTGCCATTGTGCTTTGTTGAACCATTTTACCATCATATATCTTAAGAGCCTTGTGAAGTAAGTTGAGTGCCTGGTCCAGTTCATTAATAGATTCGTAGATAGCAGAAACTTCAACTAAACCAGTAGCTATCTCTTCTTGGGGAATACCAGGGATGGGCTTCAAGTAAAAGCCAAGTGCATTTTCGCAGTAAGCTTTTGATTCCCTGAATTTCCCAATCTTGTTGTACAAATTAGCCAAACGGACGAAAACTGAAGCAACTGATGGATGATTCTCCCCTTTAGTTGACTTAAACACGGTGAGGGCTTTCTGATAAGCAAAAACAGCCTCATCATAACGAGCCAAAGATAAATAAGCATCACCAATGTCGCAATCAATGGATGCCACATCTGCTTCCTGGCCATTGACAGACATAGACATGCTTGCTAATACATAATGCTCGAGAGCAGTTTCATATTCTCCCCTGGAGTCATAGATAAGCCCCATAAGTCTCCTATCAGCAACTTCTTCCAGAGAAGCAAGTGAGCCATTCTCTCGATGAATGTCAAGAGCCTTCTGACAAAGCTTCTCAGCCTCATCAAATTGCAAAATCTGAACATGAGCTTCAGCAACGTACCTGCAAGTCTGACCAAATCGAGGGTCCCTTTCTCCGAGAACTTGGTTTTGAATCTCCAAACCTGCTGTATAGCACAGTATTGAATTCTCAATTTGGCCCAGCATTGCATATGTATCCCCTAAATGCATACACCCAGCAAATTTAGCAAGTGCGTGATTTTGGCCTTCATCCATCACCGGGATCTCAATAGAGAGCTCAAGAAGAGGAATTGCCTCATTGTACTGGCCCATGCTGCAGTACAATGCTGCTACAACATGCAAACACATGACAAACTGTAAATTGGGTTTCTCATCTGCACACTTCTCATACGAATTCATTGCTCGTAGTGCCAAATCAAGAACTTTCTTAGGATTTTCCCCAGATGAAGCCAAGTCCCTTGTCTGTTTAAGCAAATAAGGTCCAAGGTATCCTCCAGAAGAAGCCTCACTCCCATTCTGTGACTTCACCACTCCTAAAGGAGAATTCTTCTCAATCTTCATGGAAGAACTCCCATTTAGTTTTTTTGGAGTCTTCACATTTCGCTTACCAGAAGGAGGCTTCGCATGAAAAGAACTACTCCTTGTACTTCCTTTTGGTAAACCCTTGGATTTTGCAGAAGGGAGAGAGAAAGATTTAGCATGCGCAAAATGGTTTTTGATCATCTTTTCAACCTTCTCATTTTTCTGCCTAATTTCTTTCTTAACAGGACCACCAGTACTTCCTACTGCTTCATTATTCACCATCACCGCCTCCTTTGTTGTTTCCACCTCTTTGTATTCTCCTCCAGCAAGAAATCGTAATTCAGAATCAATTCGTGATTCCTGGCCATATGACAGCAAACTATACCGCGATGGCGATTGGTCAGAGCTCTGCATGTCACAGACATTGCGATAAAGCTGCTCGATAGAGTTATCAACACCTCCATCTATTGATATATGAATAGAGTCACTATCAGGACTATGCGTGCTCAAGGGGCTTCTTGGAGACATAATGGTGAAAATCTCCTTGTGAGGCACATACTGTCTACTGGGTTCATTTGAAATTCTACCTCCACTTGATCCGTCCATAACTTCAGCCATACAATCAAATTCTACAGATTGAGGACAAACACATTTATCAAATTCTTATAATTTAGAAGAATAAAGGCAAAAAAACCAACTTATACTCATCATGCCAAATTTATAAATTTCAGTATATCTAGCAATGATAACTAAACCACCCCCAAGACCTCCAGCCCTGTTGGGCAGCATAAAAAGGAAAAGAAAGTTTTTAAAATAGTACAGAAAATGCATATATCCATTTCAACCTGTTCTGCAGTATCCATTTCAATTGATCATGACTACCAAAAAAATGCTAAAAATATCTTTATACTTCCTATTTCTGTTATTCTACATTTGCCGAACAAAATTATCATAAGATATGAAAAAAGTACGGATTTTTTTCATAATTCATCCACAGACCCTAGAACTATGAATAGACAACACAAAATACAATTATCAAAATCCAAACGTTCAACAGGAGAAGTTAACATGGTACTTACTCTACTCCCATTTGCCAACTTTTTTCTCCAAAAAAGTAAAATCCCATTTCTTTTGATGTTAGTATAAAATGACAGAAAATGCTTATCATAGCAATTTCATTATCCATGTCATCACATTCATTATCCATGTCATCACTACTAAACCAAGCAGTTAATAAATTAGAGTGAACAAAAAAACTCAAAACTTTTATAATTTTGAAATGGGACTTTTTTCTAGGAACAAAGGGAGTCATAAAAATGTACAGGCTGCCTCAACACACACACTCGGGGATAATTTGCAGCAAAAATACCTGTACAAAAAATGGAAACAATCAAAGGATATAAAATGCAATGAAAACAAGCTCATACCTTAATAATACGTCAAGAAAATTACCAAGGTCTAATATTTCTGGGGTTTCATGTGCAGAGAGAAATTGAGAGAGAAAACAGAGAGATGGGATATATATGTGTTGACACCAAATTTTGGATGCGGGCCGAAATCACCGGGTCAGTCGATCCAAAATGCGTCATTAATGAAGAGCCCAAATTATGGTGGAATGAAAGATGTTCGATCAAGTAAATACTGAAAATAATAACACAATAATTTACATGAAAACCTACTACGAGAAAAATCACGGGTCATATGCCAGAAATCCACTATAATGATATTGAAAGTGTTACAACATTCCCACAGATAAAATACTCTTTTGTACGCGGACCGACGTACACCGATATATGTCGATATATAGTGATTCGTAACAAGGCAACAATATTTCTTCATACACGTGGTGTATATCACTATTCTTCGATGTGTGCCGGAGTGTGATAAAGAGGGAGTAATCCGGTATAATGGTAAAGATGATATATTCTCTCTCTTCTTATTCTCTGATGTCTGTTCTTCTCTCTCCTGTTTTGTATATATAAAATATCTCTTTAACCGCCTCTTCCCAAATCTACTAGATAATGTGAGGATATTTCTTGATAATACCCCACCATCCAAAATCCCATAAAGTGAATCTGCTCCTTATCTCTCCACTAGCTAAATTTTATAAAATATTAATGGTGAGTTATCACCTCAAATATTTACACCAAATCACAAAAATTTCTTATATACAAGCAGGGAGAATAGTTGGTTAAAGGGGGTGAGGGCAAAATGGGGATCAACATTCAAATAATTGAAACCCGAAATAAACGTTACTTAAATATACAAAAATTGCATATTTAAAATAACAAGAAAAATGGGTGTATAAATAAATATAGATTTGTAAAAATATTATAATTGGAGTGGGGTTGCTGAAATAGATGGAATGTTGAAGCAAAATGAAGGAGACTTATTATCTCCCACCACCCACACCGCCAGCAACCGCCCCTCTAAGAGATTTTGGCTATTTCCGCTCTCTTTTTCTTTTTTAATATCGTTGTCAAATTTTCTCTCTCCTTTTATTTTCTTTTATTTTGGGCGGGGGACTTCGACACAGTTGGCGCGAGATTAACGGATTTTCACTTGGACATGTTAGTGACGGAGCTGTGACTCAAAGGAGTGTTGCTTCCTTGCCACTTGTGCTAAGGGAGGGAGATTTTTTTTACGTGCCTTTTTATTACTGGGTCATTGACTGGATATTATGTTAGACTTAGAGTATCTTACTATCTTTGCCTGTCACATTTTGAGATAGATGAAGCTTAGGTTGTGTTTGTTTGAGAAGGTAATGGGTGATATAGAATTATTTAGACTGATGGATAATAATTTCGAGTAGAAAGATAGTACTCTTTTGATTTTGAACTTATTATTAATTTTTTAAAATTAATTTAATATATTTAAAGTTTAAGATTGATATATATATATATATATATTTTTTTTTTTAATTTTAGCCATTATAACAATAAATATTGTAAATTATTTATAAAATACTACTCATTATAATATTTTTAGGGAATTGATATTTCTACAAACTAATGGGATCCACTTGTAGAAATACAAATTAACTTGTGAAAATATTAATTTTTATATGAAATTGATATTTTTATAAGATCAAATGAGATCCACTTATGAAAATATCAAATTATCTTGTGAAAAAATTAATTTCCTATTTTTATTGTTTAAAAATTTATAACAAATTATATCAATTTTAAATTTGAACATTTTCATATTAATTTTTAAAAGTTAATAATAATTTTATAATTTAAAATCAAGAAAGTGCTATATAATTCATTTTTTAGATATCAAATAATCTTAAAAATACTAACACATTCTATAAAATTAAATAAATTATTTTATTTAATATTAAACTAGTACAGCTAAATGTTGTTCTCTACTATATTCACGAAGATTATAAGTAAAGGATATTTTATTTTTACTGTGCACCACTATATTCGAGAAGGTCGTGACTCGTGAGTTTGCCGAAAGGAGTTGGACATGGTCACTATCACTACTTCAAATCTCTCTCTCACGTTCTCAATTGACAACCATATATGGGTGGGGTACATTACACAGATCCTTCAGAAAGAGATTTAGTTTCAGTTAAAATGTAGTTAATTCAAGAATATTTTTATCATTTAAAAAAAAGCAACGATATTATATGCACAATATCTCGATGATTTATTCAGTACATAATTAAAAGTAATTAATGCAAATTCCTCAAATAATTAATAGAAGAAAAGGAAAAAGACATATTTTTAGTAGGGCTTGTTTATTAGTATGAATAGAAATTAATTAAATGAGTGAAAGAAGAATAAATATTGGAGTTGTCGAAATGAGGGTCAAATGAAATATTAATGGATAAATTAAAACTAGCTAGTTATAATAACAAATGGAGTGATTGTAAGATAGATACCCACCTAGAAATCATGGAAAGATACACTGCCAACAATTAATCCTCTCTCTCTCTCTCTCTCTCTCTCTCTCTCTCTCTCTCTCTCTCTCTATATATATATATATATATATGAGGTAATTCATAATAACAGATTGTTATAGATTAATTGGTTATTATGGATTAATTCTCAATAACTTAAAAATATATTAAAAATATTCTTATTGTTTAAGTTTTTAACGGCAGAGACTTTCACAATAAAAATATTTTTTTATATTAATTATCGAAACAATAGTCCAATAATTAATTGTTGTAGATACAATTCCTATATATATAATTAATATGTGTATATATTATATCCAAATCATCTTTATATGTATGTTTTATGGCTATGTTTAAATGTTATCTTCTATATTTATATATTGGTGAAGCGCCAACAACTACGTGTGCAACTATAATATCAAGAATTAAGAGAATTTATATAATCTAAATTAATAGTTTAGAGACATTTAATTGTTTGAACTGTGAATTACGGAGTAATTAATTAGACCAACGCCTGGCTGAATTAATCTGATAATATATTAATTATTAACCAAGACAACTACAAACAGTCCGTATATTCTGATGGTAGTATATTCAACTGTTTGAGTAGGTAGGTAGGTAGATAGACGTCATGGAGTATTAAATTGGACCCAATAAGGTTTACTAATTGTCTGGTCATTCCTAGGAAGACTCTGGATAAGGAGGAATTGCCTAATTAACCCGGTTAATTTATCTGTACGAAAAATCTTAGGTATATGATTTTTTTTTAATATTAATTATCTATTAATAATATTAATATTAATTTTATAATTTAAAACAAAAGGGAGTAATAACTATTGACTACCACAACTACAGACGACATGTATATTCTGATGGTGCAATCCCAATCTACTATATATGTTCATCAATTGGGCCCTTAGTAAAATGGTCGTCGGTGGTGCATGGGCATATACCAACCAAACTCCACGTACGGGCAGGAAATGAAACCAATTAACAAGTTAAATAAATAATAATGGATTCATTCATTTATTCCTATAATCTCCTTTTTAAGTATTTAAAAAAAAAGAATAAAATTATAAAATTATTTATATTTAAATTTTCATTTAATTATATAATTTTTTTACACATTACTAATGATAGAGAGTAGAAATATGATAATTAATACTAATGATGTTATAGATAAATTATTATAAAAAATAAATTATTTAAACTAAATAGACATTTAACTTGAGACTATCTAAAATAATAATAATGACATATATATATATATATATATATATATATATATATATATATATATATATAGAGAGAGAGAGAGAGAGAGAGAGAGCGAGCATGGATCAAGAACATATTTTTTTTTAAAAACATATCAAGCTTATCCTCTTTAGTAACGGACTAATCCCACAACCCCACAAAAATTGCAGCATGCCAACAACAACAAAATGACAAATCTACTCAAATTAATGTAGTATAAGATGTTGTTGGTACGTACGTACATTGTTCATTTATATTCAATTCAAAGCCACACCATCATCAATTCATCATTTTCATGCGTAAGGTTTTTGAGCTTAATTGTCGCATTTAATCATTTGATGGATAAAAAATGGAAGAATGTTAAAAGCTGCTTGTTAATTGGTGGTGGACCAATAAATATATATATTCGTACATCTTTTAATTATACTGCACTCAAAGAACGTATCTATTGGATTAGTGGACACTTATTCTCTCTTTAACGGTCAAAACTATAAAGGTCCTCCTCTTTAATGAATATACCTTCCTGGATAATTATTTATTGGACTTGACACCTATTACATAATGCATCATATTATTTATGTAATATTATGCAAAGATTTAAAATAATATAATTTATTTTAAATATTTACATAACACTATATAAATAATATAAAATATCTGATAACAAATGCTCCAAAAAAAATTAATAATTTTTCTCCCTCTAGACCTTCCCTCCATTCACATGCATGTATATTTTCAAAGTCAACCCTATTTCTCTCTCTCAAAGTCAGACTCCCTCTTGCACCGTAGCTGCATGCGTACTGTGGGGATGGGATGGCACCTGGCCTGTTGCATCGATGGATGTTTGTGTTTTTATAAATTGTAGTGCCGTATCAGTAAATATTGTAAGGTTTTCTTTCTGTTCCGACTAAAATACAAAATTGACCATTTTATTTATAAATTTTTTATGAACTCCTTATTTTTTGTTGACATAATTTACGAGAAATGTTATGCGCAATGATATTTTGCAATAATTTATGCAATGATCTTTATTAAAAATGATAAGACTCACTATATAAATGACGGGTCCCACTATTTTTTGTGAAGTGAAGGTAAGTGTATGGATAAATGTATGTAGTAAAACTCCATAATTCACCCTTCATATTAGTACTAAAAAGAGAACTCTAGCTATTGACTACTACTTCGTTAAAAAAGTGACAAAATATTGTTGACTTTGAGCGGAAATCGACCATGGTGCAAGTCACGTGTAATAGGAAGACAATAAAGAATAACCATAACTCACTCTTGAATCTTAGTCTACAAATCTCGTCGAATTGCCGATTCTACCATCACCCTCAAAGAATAACCATAACTCACATCGCCTCCATACAAGATCAAACCACTATAACTCAAAAAAAATTAAAATTTTAGGAAAAAACTTGAGAATTTGAAACATAAAAAAAAAATCAAAGAAGAGGTTTATTTTGGTGGGATTCAACAGTTCGCCGACAAGAGCATGAAATGGTACACAGTGAATTGAAGAAAGATTAAGAGAAAGAACTAATAAATTTAAATTTTGGGTTACCTATTGTGATGTCCCCTATATATATTACCTTAAATTTTCTCAATTGGAGCTACTCATGGTGTCACGATTCAAACAATTTCAATGAATTTTTACCACTAAATCAACCCAATTTATTGCTTAACATAAGATTGCTAAGATCTTCAATAACAAAATTCAGGGAATATTTTGAAATTATTTGCAGTGACGTCGGAGATAGAGTTGAGATTAGAGAAAGTGAAGGCATGCACGAACCAAGGCAGCAAACTATAAAGGCGATGATCTGTTTTAACGAGATCGAAGAAGTCATTAACGATTGATTTGATAGATTTTATCGGAAATGTTAAGTTATGGAGAAAGTAGAATTCCAATTTACTTTGGAGAGAAAAATCCGATTTGCTTTGAAGAGAAAAGTTTGCCGAGGTTGATTTTGGTAAAATTGGCGTTGGTACTTTTTGATACTTAAATTAATTTTTCATTTGTTGATTTTTTTTATTTTTTTTTTATCTTTATTATAATTTTGTAATTTTATCTCATTTCTTTCGCCTCACGAACCCATGCACGTGTGCTATTTGTAACAAACATTCCCGATCATTTGAATCTCTCAGGGAACATCTTACAGATATCTTTAATGGCTCAAGACTAAATGCCACCTCTCCCGCACAAATGCTCATGTGTATTAGTGTATATATATATATATATATATATATTAAACCACGTGTTAATTAATTAATTCTAGAATGTATTTTTTTTTTTGCCTAAATATAGATTAATATCCTGAACTTTTAACGTTTTTTTACTTTGGGGATTGAGCTCTCCATTTTTTTAATTAAGTGATTAAACTTATAATTTTTTTCCTTTCACTTTGGAGATTGTCTCATCAGTTTTTACAATTAGAAGATTAAACTTCTACTTTTTTTTTCACTTTAGAGATTGTCTTTCTCAATTTTTTCTGATTACGTCTAATTAATAGTTATGTGTTTGTTTAATTTTTTTTATAATGAAATTAAAATATTATTATTGACTTTTGAAAGTTAATTTAAAATATTTTTATTCTCAAAATTGATAAAATATATTAAAAATTATGAAATAACAAGATTTTAATTAGTAGTACATTTATACATTTTAAATATTCATCATTATATTGATTATTTAAAATCTTGTAATCAATTTTAGATAATCTTGTAATTAGGTATTTATTAATTTTTTAAAGTAACTCAGCTTAATTTTTTTTTTTTTATCAATAATCAATATAATAAAAAATATTTAAAATGTATAAACGTATTACTAATTAAAATTTTATAATTTCATAATTTTTAATATATTATATCAATTTTGAGAACAAAAATATTTTAAATTAACTTTCAAAAATTAATAATAATCTTTTAATTTGAGACAAAGAAAATACATAATTTCATTCAACAAACACATAACTATCAATTAGACGTAATAAAAAAAAAATTGAGAAGACAATCTCCAAAATAAAAAAAAATAAAAGTTTAATCTCCTAATTGATTAGTCCAATTGTATTAATTCCTCTTGCTATAAGTTTAATAATAAAATTCTACGAGTATGCGTGTATCAAGAAATAAGCCATTAGCAAGAAGGATTAATTTTTGGGACTGATTCTCCTTCAGTGATTAATTCTCCATTTGTTTTCACCCACAAATTTGAGTTATCATTAATTTAGAACCGTTTAAAGATTAATTACTTCATGCAAGTTTCAATGTCCTTCAAAATTGTAATGGAATAATTGTGTAAACCTTCAGTAGACAAATCCACAAATATACAGAATCAGCACCACTGAAATTCAACTTATACAAGCAGGAACAGATAAATACAAAATGATATATATATATATATATATATATATATATATATATATATATATATATATATATATATATATATAGGTATACACACATTACATGCACGGTTTCATAACATCCTTTCACTTCACATCATCTCATTGTGATTCTGAAGATGCACAGAGTAAATAGATCCATAGAGGACTTGACTAATTATATAGATTATAAAGTGCAAAGAATATAACCAGAGATGAGGGCGCTAGAGGCCAGGGCCACAAATGCCAAAAAGGAAACTGCCACAGATGCGCTTGCCATGTCAGGAAAATTGTCTTTGCCCCAGTTGGATTTCCAATCATCAGCCCGGATGGCTGCCGATGATGATGATGATATCAGAAGATAAGCCAGCATCTGCAATTTCAGATCCCATCACTCAACTTAAAATTATGTCATAAGATAATTTCAAATTTAAGTGCAGACATTGACACTGCAAGGACTTGGGACTATGAAGTGGATAGATTAATATGGCATCCTCAGACAGTTTTACCTATGCACTAAATTTGGTATGTATTGATCTGCTAAACGTAACCTCGATATTAATTGAAAATTTAAAACATTTTTTTACTAAGTAAACCCCCTTTGTACTCAGAATCTCAGACTTACAAATGAGGACTAGGTATGACAAACAGAACCAACGCCTCCCAAGCAAAACCACTCCCTTAGACACGCACACAAAAAGTAAAAATAATCTCTATAAAAATATGGACACAACATAAAGTTGATGCACTTCCCTCTCAATGCAAACTCACCATGAAAATCTATGAAGGAGACAACTGATCCAGAATAAACCTCCTCGCCAAAATACAGGAGAATGAAGAATAAAAGACAAATCTATTCAATTGACCTCTGCTCATCTTTAAAAACCAGGCTTTTCATTGAAAATTTATATACTATTGTCCTAATTTGACGAGTAGTATTATTGTTATGGGGGCATGAATGTGGTAACTCAAATCTCAAAAAACAAGCAGCAACAGGGGTGGATTTTAAAATCATTAGTGGGGGGTGGATTTTAAAATAATTAGTGGGGGTTTTGGGAAGGGGGGGTTGTGTGCAATATCTATTTTAGAACTGGATCACAATCCAAGATATATTTGCTTTTACGTCACCAAACCAGAGGACCAGATTTGATTACAAGAACTGCTTTGAGCAGCAAAAGGATACAGTAATATAGTACTCCCTCCCTTCCACAAAAAGAGTAACCTTTTATTAATAATACTATAAAATGACATGACGTCCTCAAGTTTGTCGTCATCATGATTTCATTATCGCACCACTACTACTTAGCTAACAATTTTTTATTTTGGGGGTAAACATGAAAAAAATGTACATCCTAAAAAAATAAAAAAATGTACATCCTTAAAATTTGCAAATGGAAGTCCTTTTGTGGAACGGAGGGAGTATAATACAGATCATATGTCTAGCAAAGGGCCTGCTGTTAGTGTTTAAGAACAAGCAAGAAAACCATCTCTATCACTTCAAAACAGAGACTAAATTCATATAGCATATGTATCTATAAACCACAAATTGAAGTGGTATTAATTATAAATGCAATACATTTCACTTTATTATACAAAGATAGAATCCTCAACAGGGTGTATAGAACTAAAAGTAAGTAAATTAACAAGCAGAAAAAATAACAACCTAGTAGATTAGGCACAATAATGGAAAGAAGAGTAAAGCTGAGAATGCACCTGATCAAAGGCGAAATCAAATACATAGCGGAGATGAGAGCCGGAATCAAGTTTACCAGAGGATAACTGGTAAGCAAGATTTAATCCCTGGAAAGCTGAGTACACAAATCCTATCACGTTCACCGTCAAACAGTACCTGCCCAATTTATACTAACAATCAAAGTCACCTAAAAATTAATTAATACACAAATACATAGAGAGAGTGGAAAAGAAAAGAGAGTAATTAACCTGAATTCAATGTACCGGTCGAAGGAATCAAGAGCCCAGCCCTTTCTCCGGTCCGCAGCCATCACCGAGAACGAAATTAAACAGAACACAAATCCAAAAACCCTAAACCCTAACGCCACCTTCTTCACTGCCCCCTCACTCCTCGTTCTCCTCATAGTCGCCGACGAGGTCGTTTTCGGTGGCCACCTCCCATTAGTACTTACTCCTCCTCTTCCGCCGCCTTCTACCACCGTTCCGCTTAAGAATCCGTGTTCAGGATACGCCTTCGTCAACGGCACCGGTTCGTTTCGAACCGACCGGTTCACCGACGTCACTAATTCATCTGGAGGAGGATGATATATTATTGGGGGAGGTGGGGATGGATGTAGACTATGTTCGGATCCATCTCCATGACTAAGAGGTGATCGAAAAGAGGAAATTGATGAGTCGGATGGGGAACGTTCAGGAGGCCTTGTCGCCGGCGGCGAGTTTTCTGATGTTGTTTCCTGATTAGTCTTATTTAGTATGATATCTGAGAAAATTCTCTGCTTTTTCTCCATTTTTGTTTTGATTATAGGGAAAAATCAACTAGTCCATTTCTACTGCAGGAGGAGGACAAAGTATCCGAAATAATCTTAGGTTTATTACTTTATGCAATCAAAGTCGAGATGAAAATAAGTTCACAATTTACCTTTTTTATTATTATTATTTCTTTATATCACCAATAATGCAGAACGTACTACGTACCACGTTTAGGACCCACGCCTAATTCATTTACTCCATACATGGACATGTCAACAACAATGAATAAACAAATATTATTATCTGTTTCATAAACAAAGAGAGAAACAAACAAACAAATACGCTTCAATTTCTTTCCTTCCTTCCTCGGTTATCAGAAATAAGTATTATTTATTTAAAAATATGTCTCTGAACAACTCAATTGTTGAATGTCAAATTTGCATTTAACATTTTTAATAAATTACAAATAAACCTTCCCCTAAATAATACTCTCTGTCTTCAAGATAAAAATTCTTATTATTATTTTAAATAATCCTAAATTAAATATTTACTTATCTTATATTTTTTTTATAATAATTTACCTGTAATATCCTTAATATTAATTATCATATTTCTATTCTCTATATATATTTATAAAATATTACTAATCATTTATAAAAAACTATACAATTAAATAAAAATTTAAATATGAACAATTTTATCATTTGATTCTCTTTTTTAATACGCACAAAAAATCAACCAGAACTTTTATCATGAACGGAGAGAGTAATAATAATGAACTAATCAGCTAGCCTGGTGGAGCCCCAGCCAGCACTAGGCTGAGATCCCCAAGTTCAATCCGAGGGTGTGAAAAATGTCCCTCTACTTCAGAGAGAATTCTCCATTGATATCCACCACAGATTGTCCACCAAACCAAACTTTATGCAATCAGCAGCAGCTCATGATGAAACCATTCTCAACCACAAATATGACGCCTAACAGGATCACTACTAAATTTCAATTTACATGATATTTTGTTTTCATGGAAAATAAATGCGTCCAGATATGAAAACTTGCGCCAAGCTGCAGAAAGCCGAGATAAACATTCATTCATACAAGCAGAGCCTTTAATATACTGCCTCGTCTGCAACAAACAAACGTATTAGTTGTTCCCAAACAGGTAGATAGTAAGTCGAATACATAAATTCGAAATCGAGATCAAAGTCCCTACCATCATTGTCATCACCCATGTTAAAGTCGTCATCGTCATCATCAAAATCAATGTTCTGCAAATAGGTCCAGAGAGTTTCAAATGTAGTTACTTTTAGCAAATTAAGGTAATCAGCCTTTGTTTGAGGATGAGTGCATAAACATAATGAGCCACAAGAATTTTGAGGATGAGTGCATAAACATAATGAGCCACAAGAGTTTTCTGGCCACTGGCGTTAGAATGATTTTATGTTAAACATGACAATCACACACCCCAACAGAAGCACAAGTGGAGCACGCTCCAATGCACGCACAGACAGTGGCGCACACTCCAGTGCATACACAAGCGGCTACACAAAAAAAATTAAAATTATGGACGAGTAATTTTCAAAGCTATCCACAATAACCTGATTGTAATCTCCATCATCACTGAATTCTTCCTCTTCCTCTTCAATTCTTTCATCATCTTCTTCACCTTCACCTTCTTTCTTTTCTTTTTCACCTTTCCCATCTTGACCCTGGGCATTGGGGGTGGACAGATACACGACAAACAAGAAACCAACCAACCGTTATCAGAGAGAAAAAAGAAAATACATGAACTCCGTTGGTTAAAGTTTTTGATGCTCAAGGATCTCCAACACAATCACAAGAGAGAGACAGTGGGGAAAGAGCTGAAAATTAATTACCTGTGACTTCTGTTCAAGCTTCTCAAAGAGATCTAACCTTTGGTTATCTGTCATATAAGAATTCTTGATTAGCTTAACAAATAAAAACTAACAGTTTGTTGAATGCTACTGCAAAACAATGGCACTTCTGATTCTCTCAGAAAACAAGCATCGCCAAATACCATAACCTGAAAAGTGATGCAACTTGGATACCACTGTGGATTTGTTGTTAGATGCCCGAGGAATATAGATGTTATTCAAACCCATCAGCTAAGCAAGTAAAGTTATAGATATTTAAGATTGTTGAAGTGAGTATAGGTAATTACTCTACTTGCTTCTGTGATAATCATTTGCTAAATGATTGTGCGACTCTGTACTTACAAAATCGACATCAGGTTTGAATTCAACAGTCCCAAAGGCCAAGATGTCCATCAACATTATTAGATATATTGTGTGTACAACAACCATCACCACTCAGAAAGGAATAATTCACAATTAGGGGGAATATTGAACTATTCTTAGCTTGTATAACTCAGTCACCCTAAAACAATGGAAACAAATATTTATCAACAACAATAAAAAAGGTTGTCTATACACAGATTTCCGTTACTAATCAGTTTCACTACAGGTACATGTCTTGATTGAATCAGGTAGACTTGACTGCGTGGTGACTGTGCATAGTAGATAAAGATTTTTTCCAACACATACTAGACGGGATGACATAAGCTTGTACGCTTGTCAATGTGTCATTTTTTCTTGTTTTCTTAAGTAACAATATCCTTAATTATAGTACTTTTATGCAAAAAAGAACAGTCCATTTCTATTGAGATTTTCAATTAATAAAAAATCTAATTTCAGCATCGCTGGGATATGATATGTCTCGGAATGAACAGGATATGGACAGCAATAAGATTTTCTTCTTGATCAAGAAAAAACTTATATGTTAAAAGAAATGTTGCAAAAATCCATTCTTGTTCAAAGATCATATTCTAAATGCACATGTTTTATATTCAACAACTTTAGGCAATTACAATACCATCTACACCATAAAAATTTGTCAGACTTAGCCTTAAGATAAACAAATGAACTAACACGTCTACAAGCGTAAATGCCTGATCCAGTAAGGCTTAAAAGCAATTTTTGGACAACATATGAAGCACTAAAAATATTACTCGGAAATTAGAACATAAGAACAAGATAAAGATGTTATCACAAATGGTATCAAGGCATGCTATACTCATCCAACCTGATTCTGGATTCCATCGCACTCTCTTTCGACCACGTTGCTGCTGCTTTTCAGCTGTACTCAAGAAATTTTAATTATTTAACAAGATAACAAGATGTAGTTAATGAAAACTTAAATACAACCTAATATGATCCAGATAAGTAAATACACCACCCAATATTCTGTAAGTGGTTATCAGACTCTTCACCTAGTTCTGCAGGAACATATTCATCGGTCATCCTTATAAAGTGCGAAAGTGGTGCTTTATGCTTGGTCTTTTCTGAATCCTTGTCAGAATACCTTTCAATATCTATGCTTGCATTACCTATTACACACATTTAAACAGATATAAGCTCAAGATCATGGATCAACACATAATCTTGCAATAAATATCTTATTAGACACTACCAAGTACATGGAGCTGCTCAAACAGTATGGATGCACAACAATTCATTACTTTTACTAACTGATCAAATTGAAGGTGTGCTTTATAGTTTGGAAAATTTATAAACATGGACTATTTTATACACAAAAGAAAACCTTATTAGAAAATTGAGAACTATATTTCTCTTACATATAAACAATAACTTAGAATTGGTTTTCTTTAACACATAAGAAGCACATGCATGTTGCTGATAGACCAGCAATATATTGTATCTTCATCACTTTTCCGGTACAGAATTGCTGAAAATTGTTTGCTTCCTGCAGATTTTAGAATTGTCATGAAGCTCATCATAATCAAGGTGAAGGTGGCATATTAACTTGCTAACTGCCCCGTACTACTTATTAGTAATCACTTCAAATAAGTACAACGTTCTCAGATCCATAGTTATTATTTGTTTCCAGGACCTAATGTTGTGAAATTACTTCTAGTGTTGGACTGGTTACCTTATCTAAACAAGGACATGGTATGTGAAGTTGAACACTTTTATAATGAAAAGTTGTTTATTTGACATAACAAAATGAATATATTTGAATAACTACATGAAGAACTTCATCCTGTTTGGCTGCTTCGGCACCCACGAGAATTTCTCACATTGATTCATGTTGATCAAACATCAAATTTGCGTGTCAAAAGGACCTAAAATTTACCAACAGTTTGCAAGTGGGAGCCCAACAACTTACAAGGAAATACCAATACAATATAACTGATAAACTACTCAAGAATTACCAACCTGTTAGTTGCATATTATATGTACACAAATAAAGAGACACAAAACCTTTACAAATCGACATTGGCAAAGTAAAATTTTCTCATTCACACCTTAACCGACATCCTTATCTTCTGGAAAAGAAAAATCGAACTTTAAAACTACTGAAGACTTACACTTTGAAGCTTTACCCACACCCTCATAATAATACGGAGACAAATTCCAAGACTTTTGCAACTTTGTACTCCAAACAACTAAGGCCAATTCTTCTTTCACATCTTTGACATCAGGTAATTCCTCAATTTTCTGCAATTAACAGAAATCCAAATCATATAGTATTATAAGGTAAGAAACAAAAGGCAAGCTAATAATCTTCTAAAGTCGTACGCATAGGAGAGCACCACAAAAAAGTTTAGCATGCTTAGACGAGATTTGATCACCATCCTCTGTGTCTATGACCAATATTTTATTTATAAGATAAAAATGATACGCACTTCATAAAATAAAAAATGGAAGATACATGCTACATACATCTACAAATGGAAGATGTGTGCTTCATAGTAGCTTCAATGGTGTAGAATCTTGGCACTAAGATTAAGAAACCATAATGAGAAATTACATGCTGCATAGTTCATAATCCAAAATAGTTAAGAGAACATAGAAACACACACTTTATTAAGAACCAATAACTTTATAGAAGTTCCCACTAATTTTCTTTTGATTTAGAGGAGGAAAAACATAAGAAATCTACTATGACAAGTGACAAAGAACTTGTGGGCAATGGGGAAAGATGATAAGTATAGAGAAAACCAGCAGAAGAATAAAATCCCCTTGCTCTTGGGATGTTAATTGGAGATGGTAACACATCAATATATTATAGAATGACATATGACCTCAAAGTAAAAATATGACTAGGTGCAGGGGAAAGTATTCAACCATACATTGTAGACTCATGGCAAGCATGGGCTAATGACAAGAAAAAAATTGACTATTCCCTACAATGAACATAATTTTAAAGGGGAAAGACAGGCCATTTCTCCTTTTAATCTGTTTCCAGAGTATGTCCTCAATTGTAGGACATGACTAAAGAGAGAATCATCTTCCCTTTAGTATCAGTATCTGTTTTATTGCACCTTAAAATTCATCATCGCATTCAGATTTCACCCAAACTTTCTACTTCATACTTTGGTTAGAAAGACTTTGAATTGAGTTGGTATAAAATGACATAACTACCTATGATTCAGAGGTGGATATGGCACAGGAAAGAAACATTAATGATCAATAATTCTATCGGTCACAAACTGGGAACAAGAGATCGCAGTGGGGTCCGTACCCCAAGTTCAGTTACCACTCCATTCTCAGATGATTTTGGAATGAGCAAAACAAAGTTACAAGGACAGTACCACCACCCACCATCTCTAGCTCCACCCTAGCTTTGCCATTTTCACTGTCTGCTGTCTCTGTTTCACTCCACAGCTACCATCACTACAGGCAACGACGGCAGACCAATGCCATCCATTTAAATTGTTTGAATATGCATCAAGGTATATAAATCTACAAACCACAATCTCATCTTTAATTGTACAAAATTTCTTTCTTTCTTATGCAAGTTCATCATATTAGAACGAACTTGTACTTCAATACCACTTCCACACTTCAAAGAAAACCTGCAGTTTTATATCATGATTCAGATCCCTTTCTACATGTTTGAGTGTATTTACATAGATATAAGTTATATAACTGATTACTAAATCATTTCAAATAGATTGTATAAACTTTGATTTCATCAAATATTCAGATTAATTGGGCAACAATTCAGTTTAAAGTGTTTACATTCTGATATTGTTACACGGCAGGGAGCCAGGGAATCTTTTAGTTGTTAAACTGGTTGGGTTACTCTCGGGGGGCAATAACATGCATAAACTCATAGTAGGCTATAGCCCACCTTGAGTATGGATGAGAAAAACTATCACTAGTATTATATTTTACTTCAAAAGAACTCCATACTTCCTTATTTGCCAGCCTACATCTCTAATCCCTATGAACCCATTCTTTCTCTCTTGTTCTTCTTTTCTCTTTTCCAGATTCTCTCTCTCTCGCAAATTTTTAAGGAAATCATTGTACTAAAATATCCTTACAAATTACAATTAATATACTCTTCCTTCTATGCCTCTACCTGTTAAAAAACGCTACCCTCACTCTCATTTTACTACTAATCATGCATAATAACACACATCCAACACACAAATCATATGCACAGATTTACAGCTACAAATTTAATTTCCTAACACAATTAATTAATTTATTATTTAAACATTATAGTATATTACTTTGTCATTAGCTATGGTGAAGGTGAACTAATCAAAATATGGAATTGAATACTCTAAAAGAATACATACATTATTATATCATTATTTATTTTCTTTTGGCATCATTTAATATATAAATTAAAAGACATAATTACACTTTATAAATATTCTTAATTTGTTATGAAGATGAGCGTTGGTGAAACTCTTTTTGAATTACTATGAGATTAATATGTTGCTTTACGACCACATACCAAAAAAAATAATTTTAACCCACCTTTATTTAAAATCGCATTGCCATTGGTTGCAACACTGTTGATGCTAGTGGAAACAGCAATCAGATGGTTCAAGGAAAAAGGACAGAAGCTTGTCCATGAAGCAGAGGTAGGTTTGATCGTTGAAATTGGCGAGAATCGTATGAGAACTAAGCATTGTGAGACATTAACTCAACTTGTGACGTCATTTTGTGCACAACCTTTTGTTCTCACTTTGTGACCATAACCTCTGGTGTATGATACAACTTAAAGAGCACAAAACACCAGAAAATACAATACTATTGGGAAATTATGTGGCTTTAATTCAGACAATGAATTTTGATCAGTTTCTGAATTGCATATGTAAAATTAAGCTGGAAAAAGAGTGAAATATAACAATAACAAAAAAACGGTAAAAGTAAATAAAAGATCGGAAGTGGTCAGTTACTTACAGGAAAGAGTTCAAATGGGGATTTGATAACATGACGGTAGCTGCGTCCCCCATATCCACCACCATGTCCTCGCGCTCTATTAGACATCTACTGAAACAACAAACCTAATCTTAATTTCCTGAGTTTCTGTCATATATAGGTCCATACTGCATAATGTGATTCTCATTTTATCTTTATTATTTGATGTCACAAAGTGAGTCTCAGTATATATTGACATACATGCTCATGTAAATGAATTTGTTTATGCATGTCTATGAGATCATATCCATAATTAGTCATAGTAAAAGTAGGACAGCAATACACAGTTACTAAAATGAGGGCCCATCCAATTTAGACTGTGAATACTTTTACTATCAAGAAAGACTAGTCTGTTTGGTAATGCTTTTATTCAGAACTTGTAATAAGTGAAAAGGTAACTTATCTATTTTTTTGCTTTTTACCTTCCAAGAGAGCAAATACACAATTTCTTATGTTTAGACAAAATTGCAGAGAAAAGATTAAAAAAATAAAAATAAAAAAGGATAAATATCCTACACTATAAGTTAAAGGTACTAACTACCAACTAAACAGATAATTAAAAACTACATAATCTCTCCATTGTTAAAGGGCTAGAGAGAGAGCATCTCATTGACAACATATGATTTGTATTCCAAATATCCTTAACATGCCACAAACCACTGAGGGAAGCCCAACAAATCAATAAATTTAAGTTTAGCAATTTATCATAAATTGTGAATGCATTTTCAGCTTGTCCTGACCTATATCTGTATGAGGTACTTTTTATTAGAAAAAGTATGGAGAATTGTGTTATAATCTTAAGAGAGCCCATCCCAGAAGTTAGTTGTTAGGGAGGAGAGTCCATCACCCTATCAACCCACACCAAGTGCCCATACAACCAATGTGGGAGTAGCCCTCATAAGGTAGTAATGGAATCATAACAAATTGATCCTCTCATATACAGACTATATAGACAACTATAGTTCACTTATATACATATAAATTGCTTAGTATTTAGTAGCAAGTAAATGGGCCTGCAATGCAATTAAGGCTGCAAATCGAACCAAACGGTTCGAGCCCGATTCGGGCTCAACTCAAAAAAAATGTGGGCGAAACTCAAATTCATTAATAATATGATCCAAATTTGAGCACAAAAAATAGTTCGAATAAAAATACGAGTAGAATATAAGTAAAGTTATACTCGACTCGTTTAAAATTTAAACTACTCGAATTCTTAATCATGATTCGATACATATTAGATTGATACATATTCGAATAGATACTCGATATATTCTCTTATAATATATACACAATTAAACAAAATTAGAATAATTAGTTATTATTTTTTTATTTTGTTTGTAAATTTAATTATAATTTTATATTTGTAAAGTCTAATTGTAATTATATTTTCTCATTTCTAAGTAAAATAATAAATTTAATTAGTAATTATATGTATTATAAAGGTAGTTACTATGTGGAGATTTGAATTCATGCTTGAATTCGAAACTTGCGAGTAGTTTGAATATAATTAGATCCGAGTCGGATCGAATTTGAGTAATGAAAATTCGAATCGAGCCGAATTTGAATAAAGTTTTTTAAATATAATTCGAATTCAAGTAAGAATTTAACCTTACGAATTGAATTCGAGTAACTCTTTGTTCAGATAAATTTGACTCGTTTGCACTCTTAAATGCAATTGAAAGTTTTAGTATCGGTTGAAATGAGAGAAGAGAAACAATATTTGAGAGGAGAAATAATAATTTTGCTGGGTGGATGAATATAGAAGAAAGAAACAAAACGTACAAGCACAAGAAGAAGATAAGTGAATGAGATGAATTAGTTGGAGAAAGAGAGAAAAAAAAAGACGAAGATGATCCTGGGATCAAGAGGCAAAGGCCAAGACGAAGATAATTTTTGTAATGGCGGCCATGAGAGGCCTATACAAAAAGGGGGGTCGAGTAGAGAAGAGTAACCGCACATAATGAAGAAATAAACTAAGAATTTCTATATATATATATATGACTAGCATTCTAACCCGTACTTTCAGTTATATTTAATTGACTATATCATATATTTCTCAGCTTTAACTCCAAATTAAATTTTATCTAATTTATCGTGTTAATAAATAAGAAATTTAAAATGAATGAAATAGACATGGTGAACATGTCAACTAATCACCAAGAAACACATGATTGTAGATGGTGTTTGAATCAACTATTATTTAAAAAGGAATACTAACGATAATATTTTAGAAAAAAATGAAATTAGAGAATATACTTTTTCTTGAGGTTGTAGTACTAATTAAAGTAGCTTTCAAACTTTAAACTCATAACACTACATGAGAATGAACAATGCAAAACCAACAATACAACATTATTTTTGTATCTAGATTGTTCAGAGATTACTTTGAGATCCATACAATTAAGTTTTGCAAACATATGTATTTCAACATAGTTATTCAAGGTTTGCTAACAAATAGTTAGGAGAATGCACCAAATAAAGTAATACAAAAATATACTTTTAGTGACCTCTATGGTGATTTTATATCTACACATTTCATTAAGTGCATTTAAAACAGAGGTTAATAGAATAGAGTAAAGAAACTGAAGCCAAAGTATTCCGCCACCAATACATTAAACAAAAAAGTTGCTAAAATTGATTCCGACAATCAACAATTGCAGCTAGGCCCAGAAAAAAAAACACAAAAGAAAAGATTCATAAATACTAAAATAAAAAATCCATAGCGTGTAATTCCATAGATTGGTTTATTTAAGGAGCAAAAAATATATTTCCTCTATTCAAAATTAAAGATATATTTTGAATTTTTCAAGTCAATATAATACTAAAATTTAAAAATGATATGATTCGTTTAAGTTTTGAAAATACCAAATATGATAAATAGAAGTACATTTTTGTTAGTTTATTTAATTGATTGTACTAACTATTAAAACCAAATAAACTCATAATAAGTTTAACCTTCCGGATTTAAAAAATTGAGTCTAAATAGTTGATATATCACTAATGTTGGAACATAAGGACTATTTGTTTTAAAGCCAATACAACTAACTATCCAATCTAAGTATATTTTTCATCTTATGAAACTAAAAATACATACATCCATTCGAATTCTAAATTTTTTCCATTTTTTTCCTCCAAAACCAAACAAATATAAACATGCGAAAAACAATATGAAAAATTTATACCTTTTTCAACTTTCAAGTATGGGAAACCTCCATATACAGCACGAATAGGGTTTAAGACTCTGACCACAAGTTTTAGTTTAGTAGAAGTTTTAGTTCTAGTAAAAGACCCTTAGCTTAAATTATGTCTTTAAGCAAAACATTTTGGGATTGAAAGATATACTTTTATAACCAAAGGTACTAAAAATAATCTATAATTTAAAAATAAGCAAACCCGGGAGAGTCCTATGACATTTCAATTACTAAACTCCATATCTAAATACAATACAAATTTAAATCATGATCATTGAATTGTGAACTTTTTTCAATATTTACGCTTCAATGCAAGTTTAAAGTTACCAGAGATATGATAGAATATACTTTAAATGTAGTATAGCTTGTAACTAATATCAAGATATCTTGATTGAGGAGAAAGCAGGTGCAAGAATAGTTTTATACCTGCAAGAATGATTCCACAATCAAATAATAACAAATATTTAAACTAAATATTATTGTATTCTTGCAACCAAAGTTTTAAACCTCTTCCGCCAATCATACATGTCAATATATTGCATATTACTTGCTCAACTACTTCTGCAAACTTAAGCAAAAACTCTACAATTTTTTCAACATTTAGAGTGCAATACAGATAATAATTTCTTAATCACTGTGTAATTATCGTAAATAACATTTTCAGGCCAAATCATGCTTGAGTACTAATTTTGAGGATACATTCTTTGAGATTCAATATCTTAAGTCTCTTTCCATGTGTACGTATGTATGTATGCAAATTACCAAGCTTGAAAGGTTCCTCATAAGAAAACATTAACTTGGAGGCATATTCTAACTTAGAACAGGCCGACAAAGAATAACTAGAAAAAGGAAACTAAATTTCCACTTGGAAAAATCAAATCGCAAAAAAAATAAATCAATCTTTCATGAAGACTTAAAGAACCTGTTAAATAAAAAGAACACAAAGACTAAAAACATAACTTTTAACTCTGCTTTTATGAAACCTATAGTCACGTAAAAGAAAAGGCGTTAACAACATTTATAACAACTCAAACAATCTGAATTAAAATACTAAGTATCTTCTTTTTTTTCTCTTTTCTAAGATAAATATTAAGCATCTCAGTGAAGAACAAAAGATACCATTATGATATATATATCAGCCGGACTAAATTGAAAGATGGAAAATTTCCTTCATGGAACAACTATATAATTATAATAAGACATTATTAAATAATAACCTAATCATATAGCTTAATGATTAGTACACTATATACTAACAACCATAGAATTAGAGAGGTATTGATGTGCAACAAAATTCTAATTATCGTTCTCTATACGCACCAATTATGAATTACTATGGAATTCAAGGTGAAAAGAACAGTAACCATTATGAGAAATAAATCAAACGAATTGAATGTCTGTAATGGAGGTTATATGTTTATCTTCTTATTGGCATTTTATCAAAAACGTAATCTGCAACATACCATAATTTATAGTTTGCATAATAAATTGTAATGGAGGGTCATCCTTTTATACAAAAACCATAATTTAGAAGTACACATTAAGATTTGGAAATATATATATATATAATCCCAAGAAAATCACTGTAATTGAGCGTCAAAATTGAAAATTTTCTTAGATAGAACTCAACTGCAGCATAGAAAAAGGAACGAATTTATATGGGGATTCCTTAGACTTACCGAATGGCACAATTCGAGAAGCTTTATTTTTAATTCCGTCTCAACTGCATAGGCTACGCAGAGAGGAAGAGAAGCAACACCTTTACAAAGGAAGTGCGAGACGAGGAGGAAGTAGATCTGTTGGCCCAAATCAGGCGTTACGCCCAAACCGAAAGAGTTATATGACCCGGACGAAACCCCACAAGACGCAGGTTTTATATTCTTAGGTTGATTGACTAGCCGTCTAGCCTCTAGCTTTAAATATTAACAATATTATGGAAAAATAATACATACAATATATAATATTTATTTTGACAATATTAACGTATATAAATAAATATATTCATTTCGATTCGAATTATAAAATTATTATTAATTTTTTAAAAGTTAATTTGAGATATTTTTAAATTTAAAATTAACATAATTTATTTAAATTTTAAAAACAATCACTCTTATAACTATTATTACTTTTTAAGTAATTTACAGTATTTATAATTAAATTGACATAAATTCACTGAATTTATATTAATTTTAAATTTTAAAATATTTAAAATTAAATTTTAAAAATTAATATTAATCTTATGATTTAAAACACAAATGCTATTACCAAATCCAGCTGCTTGGATCAGTTCGGGAGGAGGTATAGTAGAAAATTGTCCGGTTTAATCCAATTTGGTTCGATCAGATATATGGAGTAATTCAATAGGCGGCATACAATAACCAGTGGAACAATTCAAAATATAATACACGAGTAAAATATTTTTTTTTGTGTTTTAAAATATACGAGTAAAATAACTTTTGAAATATTTACTCATTTTTTAAGAGGATAATCTATGTTCCTAGTTTTTTTTTTATAAGTTAATTTTATATTTTAGAAGAAAGAGAGTATCTACTAAACATCCACTCTAATTTAAAATTAGATAATTGATATTTTCACAAAAAAAAACTAATATTTTCACAAAATTCTACTCACATTAAGAGATCTCATTTACTATTTATGTGAATAAAATCTTACAAAAATATCAATTTCTTTTGTAAAAATATCAATCCTTCACAATACAGAAATACCACAAAATTTTTGATAAAATGACAAAATAACGTGTGTTATTGTAAAAAGAAAATAATATATATTATCTTGATTGATTATACTCTTAAATTCTCAAATAAAATATTTTTTAAGTAAATTTACTTGTCAACTCACATCAATCCCCGTAAAATAAAAGAAGTATTATAATCTGATGATCCTCAACCTCAATAAACACTTAAAGAAAATTCCCCTCGTAATTTCAAAATATATTATCATGTCTTTGAGAGTAAATTATTATCCACAATTAACTTAACAAAGAAACATAATATATTATTTATAATTTCATTGCCAATGCCAAAAAAACATTATAGAGCCAAAATTGCATTAAATTATCGTCCATAAGGAAGAACTAAAAAAAAAAAAAAAAAACTAGACCAGTCAACTACCTACCTTAATAAATTTGGATTGTAAACTAGTTTTGTTAACGCTTGAAATCATTGTTCAAACAAATAAGACAAATCATTGGAAGATCCACTGAATTGCATTCCTCTAACATTACATTCTCACTAACAAATGTCTCTATTATACAACAAAATCAGAGCCAGTTTTCTTTATCACAAATTTGTTGCATTACGGAGAGAAAACACGGCCTAAGAAGACCTCGAGAAGAACTCATGAGCTTCCTTGTAACGCTCAAAGACAACATTATAGAGCGGGTGGATGGGCTCCAAGAGATTATTAGAATAAGGTCCCAGTACAGCTGCTGGCAAAGGTGGAGATTCAACACCGTCTGACCAGCTATACTGACAAACCGATAGGCCGCTTAGACAATAACACGTGTGATAGTGGTCTCTATACTTCCCAGGTTTGTCTCTAAACCCTCCTCCAACCTGCATCAACCACATTTTGTCAAAATCCAACTCTGGCTAGAACCACAATAAACAACCTGGGCAAACAATTTCTGCTAGCAATCGAGTAACAAACTAAAAATTGCAACAGTATTCTTGAACTAGCAAGCATGTAAGCCTCTATCCAGAAAAAAGAAATCAACTGCATATATTAAAAGCAGACTAGAAGACCAGACAACCAAAAATATCTCGCTCAGAAAACAAGACCTATGTAAATCTTGTGTTTAAAAGAAGCCAATAAGGAATGTTTATTATCAACCATATATTGGTATAACCTAAAATTAAAGTCCATACCAATCTCATTTTATTCAAGTGGAATTGTGATCTTGGCCATTGATTATATCCAAGTAAAACGGCTGCAAACAAGAACTTTAAAACAGAGGGAGTGTTATAAATTGGGTCTGTGGGATATACCCTAGTGGTACCACATACCCTAGTTTTATGTCATGACTTTATCTAAACCTTATAATAAAAACTAACCATATGGATGGAAAGAGCATTACAAAAATAAAAGAGAATGTAAGTTTTATTTACTTATGCAGTAGAGCACCATTATTATATGTATAATCGCGTAAAGTAAGTATATTTTTGAAAATTCTGATCTATATATTTATCATTACAATGAAGTCATTGATAGTACCCACTAGGGAACATATATTAGTAACTGTTTAAAATTATAAAATCATATTTATATATGTATATATATATATGGGGAATAATTCATAGCAAATATTTGCTATGGACCATAATAGGGCAAATGCCGTCGTTAGAGTCCAATATACAAATTAACGGCCCAAATTAAAAGTGGATTTACATCATTCACTACTATTAGTAGCGGACAACACACCCCCCCCCCCCCCCCCCACCCCCCCACCCCCCCAAATGAAATGGGACGATGATCAGAAAGCAAAATTAAAGCAAATACTAAACCCTAGAAACAAAGCACTAAACCCTAAACCTTCTCCTATTTAGTCTTGGACTAAACCTCTCCTATTTAGCCTTGGAATTGGACATAATAGAGTGTGAACCAAGTCCTGGAAGTTTTTTTATGTCCGTCCTCTACTAGCAATAGCGGATGGTATATAAAACTCTCTCTATCCCGAGATAAAAGTCCTGATTGACTTTTTGCGCTTATTAAAAAAGAGGATAAAATGACAAAATTGTCTATATTTAAATTCTTATTTAATTGCATAATTTTCTGCACATAACTAGTGATACATACTCCATAAATATGCATAGAGAATAGAAATATGACAATTAATACTAAAAATATTAACAAATTATTGCAAAAAATAAATTATTTAAGTAGACATTTAACTTAAGATTACTTAAAATAGTAATAAAGACTTTTATCCTAGGACGAAGGGACTATTAGTGTAAATTCGTTGACCAACTTTGACTTGAGGGGCAATTATGTAAATCTGCGTCCACCAGTAATAGTGGCGGACAACGATTTACCAATTTTAACCTGAGCTGTTGTTTGATATATTCGATGTTAAAGATGGTATTTGCCCTATTATGGTTCACAACAAGTACTTTCTATATATTATTTACCTATATATATATAATATAACATAAAATTATGATTTTGACTCGTGTAAAAAAATCTGTACCACAAACACAAATTAAGGTAAAACCAAGTTATTACTCCAGGGATGGTGTAATAATTATGTACCTACTTAAGTTATTTATTAAGCATGCATCTACATATTTATTAGAAAGATTCATACAAAAAGAGGAGATCTGAGAGAAACAATTGGAGAGTGTGTAGAATAAAATTATAAATAATCAATATTTTGCAAACACTTAAAATCTAGAAACCTAGTTCTTGAGTTAGTCTAGTGTGGTCAGCACTTTTGGTATGCTAAACGTCATGGGTAAAATTCATGCTGGCAGTGTTTCATTAAAAAATAAAAATAAAACAATGTATGCTGCAGATTTTTGTGCATACTACTAATTAGTGGACTGTCATTGGCTCAAGTAACGTGCACAGAGTTTAACAAAAAGAAGCATATATTTGACTTCAAAGGGTGTGGAGCTTCAGATTGTCCACAATTTCACATTGTGGACAAAAAGGTGCACCTCTTAGAGCACATCCACCACTATAAAATAGTAAAATAGGTAAACACCCCCCACACCCCCCCCCCCCCCCCCCCCCCAAAAAAAAAAAAAAAAAAAAAAAACAACCAGAGAGAGAGAGTAAGAAGTAAACCAGACGATCAATCAAGAAAGATAATTAATAGAACATACATCAAGATATTAGCACAAACTAGTATCACTCACACCCACACATATAACAGAATACCTGAGAGCATAAGAGAACATATTGCTGCAAAGCCATAGAATGGAAAAGGGGTTCTGTTTCTGCATATCCTCTCGTACAATTTGAGCCAATACCAAATGGGTGAAAATTTACTCGATCTGAAGGACTCTGTTGTCCCGCAGCTGAAAATACAAGCATCAAGGACATAAGTAGTTATAGCTTAAGAGATGCTAAGAACTTGCTTCAGGGTCTCGGGCCTCTTGGCCCAATGGTTACCCACATCCCTTGTGTAACAAGAGGGTGGGATTTCAAACCTCGGCAGTGGGAAAGGTTGGGTGTGCGTGTTTAAATAATGTCTTAAACTAGCCCAAAAAAAAAAATACTTGTTTCAGGAAATGGATAATGGAAACCGTCCACAACTATTTTAAGTTAATGTACCTTCCTCCACATTACAACAAGTTTCATCAACATGCGGTGAGGTCCCATCAAGACATTGCTCCCCTTCACTTAATTCAGCAGAACTTTGTGTGCCATGATCTTCTTCTTCGACATCAGACATTACAAGTTGCTTATCAACAATCGTACTTAGTATTTGTATCAATACGAACACTCCTCCCTGATCATCTTGTCTTCTGTCATTCAATTATAATGGAAAAAATGGGAAGTTGATAAAGGTTAGCCAAAAAATTTCAACTGACCTGCCAAAATGAGTAGCAACCATCAACCAATTTATTTGTTCGCCCTTGAAATCCTCCTTCCACTCCTTGTCTAAATACTACCCAGTCCTAATATAACAAATGTATAAACAACATAAATTTCAAGGATATCGTCACTAGAAATCATCAAAACAAGGATTACATCTAGCAGAAGTTATACGTCCTTCATTGCCCGTCTCTTAAAACATAGCGTAAATATTAAATTTGAATTTTGATGCAGCACTAAAGGAAAAAAACAAAGCATTTTACACAAATCAGTGGCATCAGCTTTATTTTCATATAGGTAGAGAATTATCTTGAATGTTTTAATCAGCAACTAAGTCGACCAAGGAAGCTTAACAATGGAGGCATACACAAAAGCTTGACTATGAGGATAGATTTTTTAAAACCTAGGACTATGAAGGCTTTTTTAATTCTGAAAAGGACAAACAAGGACTGCTGCTACCTACAAACTTTAACATCAAAACTACAGTTTCTTCAATCCAGCCGTTGACTAGGAGAAATTCTAAATACGGAAAGAAACCCAGTTTTGAGATTACTGCATCTGCAATAGTACGTCTTAAAAAGATCTAAGTTAAGTACTCAAAAATGGGTTCAATTTGAGGTTAAACCTGCACCATATCATCATCCATCCACTCAACATTCATGGACCATCAACTGCTTTATAAAAAAACAAATTAATTATTGAACTGAGGCTTTTATAGCTACCACAGTTCATACTGATACTCTAGTAGAGTTGAATGGATGAGACTAAGATATTACCAAACCTAACCCCAGAAGTTACATACTGAAAAAGTGATACATCAGAGAAGTGATGCCATAGTGCTATAAATAAAATAAAAAGAAACAAAAGTCCCCTGCTAAAGAATCAAGAAAGTCTTACGGTTAAACTAGCCAAGTCCAAACGATTAACCTCGTTGATCAAAATCATTGTGGCCAACCCACAATAGGTGTACCTGTACAAAAATAATAATAAATCTGTGAAGATCTTTGCTAATAACATAAAATCAGAAAATAGAGACTCATATGCACATAAAAGAGCACAAAACTTGGACAAATTACCTCCACCAAGCAGTTCAGGTGTATAACAGATATATACTCCCTCCGTCCAGGATAAAAGTCTTCTATTGACTTTTATAGTCAAATTGACCATTTTTCAAATCAATATATTTTATTATTCTTTTATATATATATAAAAGGCTTATAAACATTTTAACTACATACAATTTAGTACTAATCTCAATATTTATTTTTTTGAAAATATAAATATATATGTTTAATTATAAATTTTAAAAATGGTCAATTTGACCGCAAAAGTTGATGGAAGACTTTTATCTTGGGACGGAGGGAGTATATAATACAATATATGTATTATGAAACATACCCACCATGAGCTTCAGAACCAGGTTCTCCACCAATGCCACCTTCATAGGTCTGACAGCTGCAAGGGATATGAAAATTCTACAGCCTTCAGTTGCTTATATCAATAGCAGTAAGAAACAATTTTTCATTTTCCTATCGAACACAAACACAACATGAAGGAAGGGAAAGCTTTCTCTTCAGCAAAAGGATATTATTAAAGCATGCACAGGACCCCTACGCACATGTTCTAACCATGTAGCACTTCATTGGCTGCCAAAACTTCCTGGAACTCCTATGCACATGCCTAACTCATAAAAATGTCCATAAGGTAACAGTATTACCTGAATTTTGGACAGATATTTGACACTTCGCGAATACTCGTCAAAATAACAAATTTTTGGTTTTCAGATTCAATAAATATTGATTAAAGTAAAATTAGAGTGTTTACTAATTTCTTTTAAATTAAAGTATTGTATGGAGATCTTCAATCACAAGCCCAAGAAAAACACTCAGTTTGTAAATAATTTTTTTAATAATAAATTCTGTATTGTAAATTAAACAAAAAAAAAATCATGAGGTAGTTCTACTTTTTTCTTATCTTATCTTATATTTTAGCTTTTCATCCTGCCTTTCTTCTTTTACTCTTACATAAGAGATTCATTTTTAAGCCCACCCCGACTAGGATCCAAAATGGCTTGATACAAAAATAACATACCACAAACTTTTCTATAAATTCAACAAAAGGAAGAAGCTCCTGAGCTAGAGTGGCCAGACTCATTTGATCGAACGAAAAGCAAACAAAACATCAATGAACAAACTTGACTGATTGACTCCTCCACACCCTCAAAACATCTCTTGTTCTGCTCCCTCCGTATAGAACACATGATGCAGTGTGGCACCATTTCTCAGTTCTTCCTTATATGCACTTTGAAACTACTCCAACGTCTCAACAACAAATCTCGGCATAACCCAGGAAACTCCAAAAAGAGACAACATTGCCGACCATAATTGACACAAATACAGGCAGTGCACCAGCAGATGATCAACACTTCTCCCTTCTAAGCACCACCTCACAAAACTCAACTATCTTTTCTGCAAGTAATCAACTGTGAGAATAGCACATCTAGTTGCATTGCAAATAAACGTGTTCTACCCGAAGCCAAAAAAATTCAAATAGCCTTCCATGGGAACTAAGTCTGCTGGTACCCTTTCCAAACCCAATAGTAATCTTTCACTAAAATTTCCGGCGGTGCTCCCTTATTATTTCACTGAATCCGCCATTTCTATTAGCAGTCGCACAGCAAAAACTAAGCCTAAAAAGGAGTCCACCAACTACAAGTCCTGAAACTTCCATCTAAATCTTGCATTCAAAAACTGTCTACCTCCCTCCAAGGTTCCAACATCAACCACAATAGACAAAAAATCCATTGCTATACAAACAAGCTCCTGAAAAAGCTCTCCCAAAGGCCTTCTCAGTACACCAATAATCATGACAGAACAAATATTATTCTTCTTCTCTCTCATCATCGCCTTTGGTTTCTCTCTCCTTCCTCTTGCCGACCTTCTCATTTTCTCCAACCCAAGTGTACTACCCTCCAAGGTCACCGGTGGTAAAACCTTCAGCTTCGCCTTATAATCCTCTGCCTCCTCATCGCCTTCTTCCATTAAACCCTAATCTCCTCCGATTCCGACCCTCTCCTCAAAGGCCACACCCCGTGTAAGCTTTTGAAGTGGATTAATCTAGGTTTTTGGGTTTGATTTGAGTGATGAAATTACAGAAAGAAATACTATCTCTCTAAAAAAATTAATGGGTCTCTCAACTTAATCGATTTCCATACAAATCTGAAGCTTTTTTCTCTTTCCTCAAAATTCTGAAGTGGATTAATCTGTGTTTTTGGGTTTGATTTGAGTGATGAAATTTACAGACTTTCTCTCTAAAAAGAGAAATCAAATTCATTGGGTCGGATTGGGGTATAATATGGGTTAGCATTTGATGGGTGGGCGGGTCAAGCTTATGTGTCAAAAGTGCTTACAAGTAGCTTCCAGCTCGGATTTAGTCCTATGTAGCACTTCCACGTCATCTTGCCGTTAAAATAATTAACCCCGCTGACGGAAATTCAAAAATTTGTAAGAAAAGTGGAGTTCAGTTAGTTGACTGTAAAAAAAAATTAGTTATTTGACTGTAAATTGACCTAAAGTACAATGACCAAAAAAGCATTTAACCCATGACAGGGAGTCCCAGACGACCTGGCTGGTGATCCACTTATAAGACCAGAATTATTAATAAACGAAACACAAGTTCAATTCCAACTGATCCACCTACCACAAAACCCATTCTCTTCAGCAAGAAGAAGGAAAAAGATCGCAGTTCGCAAGATCATAGACCTTTTCAATATCAAATATACAAACCACCCCTGAGTCAACTGATTGGAGTCTTGCTTCCAATCACACGTTCACAATGAGAGCAACATCCATGATCTATCTTCCTCCAACAAAAGCATTTTAGATCTTTGAAATGAGTGAAACCACCACTCTCCTAAACCTAATCAATAGAACTTTGGCCATCAATTTACACACCCATCATAAGCAAATAATATCAGAGATGTGCCATCAACTAACTTTGGCCATCAATTTTCAACATCCATGATATATTTCTGCCATTTTCCTTCCATATCATGTCCAAAACTTTTGGAATCAAGCCGCATAGATGTGCCGGTCCATCAATGTTGCATGAGTATCTTGTTTCTTGTTTTTGTGTCAATGATTAATAGAAACCAACAAAAATAGATCAAGCATCCATATGAACATCACAAGTTCACAACGTCATGCATGCACTTGCTCTATATTTTCTATCACGGATATGTTTCGCATTTGTGAACATCAAAAAAGTTCACTAATCAGTAAGATCCCAACAAAATGAAACAAATAGGAAAGGATTGTTCTGCTAAGACATGCACGTATGGAAATACCCAACTCAATAATGTCACCCCCACTCCACTCCCATCCCCCCAAAAAAAATATAGTTGGGTTAGGCTGAAAATGAAGCAAAAGAAGAGAGGCAAGAAGAAAAGTTCAAAATATTAAACAAATAAAATAAGAAAAGGAAAGAAAAATATAAATAATAGAAAATAAAAGAACATAAATGATTGGAGATAAGTAAAATAAACACACCTACATATCGAAAATTACATACATACATATATATATATATATATATATATATATATATATAAGCTAAAATGAAAACAAAGAAAAAACGGGGAGAAAAGAGAGAAACAGAGAACATCTAGCAGAATTGAAAGCTTAAGATACAAATACCAACACATATTTCTTCTTTTCTTTTTTTGATAAGTATAAGCTATTAATACTAACCTTAAAATGTAATTTCCAACGTTCTGAACCAGCACATTATCCAAAATATTTAGAATACTTGCAACCTAATTGTGAAAGAAGATTGTAGATATCATCAATAACTGGACATGTAATATTAAATCTAACAAGTGATGATTAAAGAACAACTTAACATGCTGAAGTATGTAAAAACCAAGTGGAAGAAAAAATATATAACCAGACAACAACATACATGCACTTCAATCTGCATGGGATATTTGGATTAGTAAAAACTAATAAACAAGGCAAAGTATCAGACCAAGTGAAACTATTAGAATATTTAGAGAATTTTTTTCCCTCAAATTCATCAGACTATTTAGGATCATTTCATTAATGGCTCAATTATATGTTACTTTAAATATGGATAAACATAATATACTACAGTGCCGAGTTGTCAATGTGTCAGACTCATGTTTGTGGTATGTCGGCATGTGTCGATAAAATTTATTTAACTTTTCCTCTTCAGCTTCTACCATTATCTCTAAAAGCAAATATAATGGAGTAAATGTCTCCATGTTTTTACCGATCTCCCTTGACTATAAAAATATTTTCATTGCTGGTAGAATTACAGCCACGTTGGACCTTAAATCTAAAATAACTATTTTATTTTAGAACAAGATATAGATCACACACAAGCAAAAGATATGAACGAAAAAGGAAAGCCAGGCAGGGCAGAGAGAGAGAGAACTTAAACATACAGAAATAGCAGTGTAGCAAGCACGGACATCTATCTCTCCACCATCATGCATCCTAAAGGGAAAAAATGCCCATTATCAATAAGAGATTATATTAAACTGCTTGAATCTTGGCTGGTTCTTGTTGAACTAAAACTTAACTGCTAACAGTTAGTTGTTCCTAAAAATTTCCTTGCAAATTCCAAATCTGGCATATGAAGAGGTCAAATTAAGAATAGATGAATGCTAACTGTTATGAATAATTTTCTATTTCAAATTAAAAAGACAAGTGGAAATGGAGATGATGGGTATGAATCTAATCAGGAATTCTGAGTAGTAACCTTCATCAAACTAATCTTAAAGCTTCTCCAATGTCTCCAACTTTTTGATTCAATTTTGCTAGCTACTACAACTGATCATATTCACTCTAAATTCTGCATATCTTAAAAAAGACCTACCTATAAACAGTGCTAAAAAATCATTTGGCAGACCTAGGCGGCAAAAGGTGCGCCTAGTGCCTAGGCATTTTTTTAGGCGATCTCATTTATTTATTTTTCTACTGTATGTACTTGTTACACTATAAAAGTATATAGTAAATGTAATTTTTTTAAAATGTTATATGAAACCTTAACCCAAAAAAAACAATCGTTTAAGGTTTAACAAATTCATTTCAAGTATTATAGAGTTTCAAGGTAGAGATCTGATTTTGCCTAGAAGGGGACCTAGGCACCCAACCAAATCGAGGTTGTAGAGGACTGCCTAACACCTAAGCAGGGATTAATCAGACATAGGCGGGAATTTTTAGATCACTGCCTATTACACAAAAACCACTTTCTTACACTTTCTTCCTTCCTAGTTGAGCATTTCTCTACTTTACCCCAACTTATCATTTCAAGTTTCAACAATGCCTTCTATCTCAAAATAGTTGAGAAGGCTAAAAAAGAATCCCATATAGAGATATGTATGTAGAAATGCGTTGAGAAAAATAAATGGTTAAAAAATAAGAAAAGACTAAAATAAAATAAAATACTAGAAATCGACTTGTCACTTCAAGTGCTGACCTAGAATAAAGAAGGCGGGGAAGGGCCTTAGGTAGAAGGTTACATAATAAACTAATCAGAAAAATATCTTGCTAAAATATCGCTGCAGACCTAAATAAAAAATCCTAAGCCATATGCACGTCGAAAACTGCAAAAAGATATTTTTGACTTCCAATTCCATCACGAAAACCATGAATGAGCATATGTAGAGCTTGGTGAGCTCGATGCAAACTTTACATCAGGTGAATTGGAAGGCTGCTAATATCACTTAATGTTATTAAGTGTATTAGTAGTTAAGTTACATCAGGACTAATCAAGCCGTTACTACTGATGCAAGTGTAATTCTAAGAGCTAAAACTTAGTTCCCATTTCACGATTCACTTTCATGTTAGTTTTACTTTTCATCCATTTAACCAGCTGTGCAACTCTTTGACCAATAAGCATCAACAGAAAAAAAAATGATAAGACACAATGATAATGAGATGACATAGGTCACTCCACGGACCCCCTTGGCCATTTTCTGCATGACATTACGTTCCCGCACTTGTGCAGCCCATTTTGCTAACTAAGAGACAACAATAATATATATATATATATATATATATATATATATATATATATATATATATATATATATATATACACAAACATACACATAGTTATCCAATGATTATATATGTGTACACTCGTAAAAGAAAAAGAATAAGGAAAATGATCCTGGACATTTAAGCAGATAGATGTACTGTACATCTATCTACTTGAGTAATGAAACACGCTCAAAACCATTATGAGTTTATGACTGGAGTCATTGTACTACTCTTAAAATGCACATAACATGTTTATTCAGACACATGACCCTCCTTTTACCTTTAAACATATAGAAGTAGTGAATATGTGATAAAAGATAGAGACATTCAAGTTGATAAGATGTCGAACCTGAAGCCCCCATTTTTGTCCTTCATTCGCAGCAAAAATGAGTACAATTTATTTCTGAAAAATATGAAAAGAGATCGAGTCAAATTGCTAGCAACAGGTAAAAGCATTCAATGGTACAAAATCCTTAGTTATTCCAATGTATTATAAACTGACCACCTATTAATAGATGACAAAGATCTGTCACCACCCAAAGTAATAAGTGAATTGACCGCAGCATAAGTTGTTGCAAGATGTGGCAGCTGAGAAAGGTTGTGAACAATTTAGTGTCATACAAGATATGAGAAACCATTTCACAGTGTCTTGATTATGTCATACAAAATCAAACTATAATATCACAGTTTGAAAAACAACAGAGGGTTATAACCTGCAATTGCATCACATGAAGCTGCCAATGTCCTTTCCAACACTCAAAAGAAAATGTTCTATATGCTTGAAATAGAATTCACCTTTAAGACTTATGACGATTAAAAACTAGAAAAGTAAGCATGTTTAATGAATGCGACGACTTACTGAGAAGCTACCCAAAAGTCTGTTGGGGGGGGGGGGGGGGGAACAATTTAATTCCTCCTAGAGTACTTGTCCCAGTAAATTAAAATCCCTTTCATAAAATAGAGTTCAGATGATACGAACTCAATCTGTGACTTCCAAGTTCCAATGCTGTCCTTCACTCATAAAAGATTGCAGCCCCAGAATTTTTTTTGGGGGGAAACCAAAGTATTTAGTTAAAATCAAGAAAACAGGAATTTTTCTCATTTATAATAAAACAGCACCTCTTTCCAGATAAAAAAAATAAATCTTATTCTCTTTGTATTTACTCTATTGTACTGTAGAGGGAGTACTATTTCCCAATAATATAAATAGACCCCCCCCACCCCACCCCAAAAAAAAACACTATAAGAATGCATAAATACCAACCAGCCAAAATCTCCCAAAAAACAGGGGAACAGACCATACAACCCAACACCCACCCTGTTGGTTAGAAGCGAAAACCTATCTAAGAGGAATCTCCTTTATACAGTCCATAAAAGGAAATATATCTCAAAAGAAGTACCCATTGTGTTTATAATAATAATTAAAAGAAGAAGAAGCTCAAGATCAATGAAAAAACTTTACACACTGAGTATATCTCTCCTAAGAAATATCTGCAATTGTGATCCCTCCAAATCAACCAGGAAAAAGGGAAACTACTATGTCATGACTTAGCAGGTAAATAGTCGTGATAATATTCCTTTTTATAAGTAATTTGAGACACTAACTAGTAACAACTTCATCACGACTTTATAGAAAATAAATCATATTTCTATTACTCAATTAAAACTATGATAAACAATTGAAACAATGAGGCATTTTTCTGTAAAACTTAACTTGCCTGTCCTGGTCCACCACCAAATCCACCATTGTGATCCTGCAAGTATGACAAACAATATAAAAATCAATGAACTAGATGAAAGTAAAAACTAGATAGAAAAGTACTACTTTGAGCGACAGAAATAATGTCAAAATATAGTAACTCAACATGCATATTGGGGGGATTTACTGCCAAATTATCCTAGACAACAACACAGTGTAATCTATTTCTTTTCTTTCCCTCTTCTACTTCTTTTTTTTTGTCCCGCCAAAAATGAAACATTTGGGCATTACTTGCTCGTGCATTCAGTTAACCTGAGTAACAGAGCGAGAAAGCGCAGAATCAAGCCACAAGAGTACGAATATGAGGATCAACAGCTTACATATGGTATCATGCATTAGTGTATTAAACTGTATACAGTAAAATAATTTACCATGGTAAATATGTCACTAAGGTAAATATTACCAAACTCTGGGAAAGGGGATTGCCTGTATGGGGAGAACTTCATGAAGTTGCAGATGCTAATAGCAAAATACAATGAAAAAATAGGTTTAAGAATTCAAATATTTCATAATGGATCAATACACGGAATCTAATTGCAAATTCTTGACCTGACACCGGTTTAGAAAGTCGACAGCATTATATTCCAGTTCAGTATCAACAGAGTCTCTCAGTAACGCAATTGAGTGAAGGATCCAATAGCAAAGCCAAGGTCGACTGGAAAGAGCAAATCAAAAGAAAGTCATTGTTCCCATAGAAATTCATAAGCAGCAATTAAACTGCAGAATGAAGGGGGATAATTAAGGCTGGAAACAAATTTTGTCCATTTACCCAATAGAGGCATGAATTCTCTTTTCTTTCACATTTACTATTTTCTACTAGTGATTTCTTAAATATCATAAAAGTAAATTTAAAGAAAGCACTCGTATAGACTGTTGGAATTAGTTCACCTAACTTCTTGAAATAAAATGTTAATGTACAATTATTGGACAGTTTAAATTATTCATGACTCAAATATGGAGTATGCAATATCATAAAGCTTATAATTATATGTAGATATGTTTTAGTATTTGTAGGTTTATGTAACCACCAATATTAGAGTAAATAAGTTGTACAAAATAACCACACATGCACACCCAAAAAAAATCACAAAAATGCTAATATTTTTAAGTTTTTTACTATTTTGGATATTTTCAGTTTAGATCAGCATGAGTTATTTGTAGTAAGATAATTCCAATGACACAGGAATATGAGGATGTTCATAATATATTTCCAAGAACTCATTTGCTTCTTCTAATAACATTGTTTTATACGTGAATAGAGTTTGTTCCACAAAACATCAAGTACCAAACAAATACATGATAAGAGCTCTATTCACAACGACATAATATAGTTTCATGTTTTGGGACATATTTGGCAGGTGCAAATCCTAAACAAAAAGTTGGATGGCATGCGCAATGCCCACTTCTACTTGAGCTAATTTGCACCTTCACAAGTGTTTATCTAACTGAATCAACCGTAAAGTAGTAAAACCTGTTCCTCAACATGTTCAACCACTGTTTTTCTCAAAATATGGATTTCCAGCCATATGTATTAGTCCAACCATAAACAATATAGCAGTATACACAAAAAAACAAATGTAATTGAAATTGTAATTATTTCCAACACCTGTAATTGCGTTCTAGTATCAGGTTTTAAAACTGTAAATCATTCCATATACATTAATGGGCTTATTATAACTTCACTTCAAGTGTGTGTGTGTGTGTGTGTGTGTGTGTGCGCGTGTGTGTGTGAGAGAGAGAGAGGGGTACTTGGCATCCAAGACGGAGAAGGATGGACCGAGTTGTCTGAGACTTTTGGTGAGAAACTGGATGTGCTCATCACGTCGAAGCTCTAGCCTTCAAGCATGTTCAGAGAAAAAAAAGTTAATGAATAACTAAAACTCTGAACTCCATGAATTAATACATTATACATATATATATATACACACACAAACGGAACCCTAGTTTAGTTGGACCAGTAATTTGCCGATGGCATACCAGACGGTTTGGGCGGCAGGAGGAAGGTTGCTGAATTGATGATAGATATTCATAACCTGACCCTCAACCATCAATTGCTCTTCCTGTGTCGCCGCCACTCCGGAAGCGGTGGTCGAAGCCATTCCGGTCCTCAGTTGCTTCCTGTTTTTCGATTTGTACTGTCAATATTCGGTTCTTTTCTCAACAAATTCTTACTTAGACTCGGTCGGTAAAGAAAAATAAAAAATTCCATTTATATTGATTGATATTTAGATTATAATGATGTTACATTTATATTAAAATATCTAGTCGTCAATTGATGAAAACTACACCGTTTAGAGCATTTAAAAACAAAAATGAAAGATTATATGAAGCCGACTCTCTCTCAAACTCAAATTACTAACACAATTTTAAAATATAAAATTTTATTTTATTATTAAAAAATAAAATTTAATACAAAAAATTATGTTAAATTTTATTTTTTAATAATAAAATAGAAGTTAATATTTAAATTTATATTTAATATTTTATGTTAAATTTTATTTTTTAATAATAAGATAAAAATTTGTGTTTGATGTAGACTTATCCTGTTTTATTTAGCACGCACAAGATGAAGGACCTTATCATCAAACTATAGCAATAATTGAGATTGCTTGCTTTATCATCACAACCAAGTTCTCTCTCTACTCTAGTCACAAAATCTCCTGCACTGCTCTTTCTTTGCCTCGACCCTTCCCCCACATCCAACGATAATCACTCCTCTGTTTCCTCTCTCCTCAAACCTATTCATATTAATCAAATCCCAATTACATCCTTGTTTAACATCGATTTGATCACATCTTTTCTACCATCATAGAATCATTGCAGAGGAAGAGGAGTGAGAACTACTTGTTCTGAAATTTGCAAACACATTGGGCATCAAACCTAAATCTAAACAACATATCAATCCATGAGAAATTGATCAATCAATGAGAAATTGATCAATCAGCACACCAAACGAAACCGAAGTAGTTACTTTGTAGATCTATTCTTCCCCCAAAGTTTTAAAAATCTCAGAAAAAGATGTAAATATATCCAAGGAAGAAACAAAGAAAACTAACTTTATGTGTTGTTGGGATGGAAGAATGACAAGTCGGCACGCACGATATATTATTATTCCTTCTGCAGTGGATGGATGGAGGAGTCTTAACTCTTTTTAAGTTATTTTTATAGTTAAATCATCGTAATAAATATATAATAATTATTATATATTTATAAGTATAATTTAACCGTACTGTAAAAATATTAGACAGATAGCAATGGTGATTTGAAACCTTATTTTGGGCCGAATATATTTTTATTATCCTAAACTGTTATTTTATTTTTTTTGATAATTTATTTTTTAATTTTTACAATTAAATTATTAATTATTTTTATTTTGGTCCAATTAATATTGCCACATCATCAATTGATGAGCTGACGTAAATATCTGGCCTGCGATGCTTATGTGTTAAAAAATAATATTTTAAAATTAGTGTAAATCAACTGAAAAGATAAAAGGGTAATAATATTGCTCTGTTCTCTCTATTCTTCCAATCGTTTCGCTTTCATCTCCGAATTTCTGTTAAACAACAACAACAGATCAAAAAAAATCTCTTAGATCGACTCAGATCTAAAAACAAATTAACATTAATTGACGTAAATACAAATTTTAAAAAATTCTCCGCAAATAAAATCAATATTTAAAAAATAATACTTAATAATAAAGGAGAGATTTATTAACTGAATCGAAAGATCGTGAAGGATCCAGGGAAGGATAGATAAAAAAAACAAAAATAATGCTACTGGAAATTCGTCGGTTGACAACGACGCCGGAGTTTCAGTCTCCGACGAACGTTCGGAAATAGAAAATCAGTCGGTTAACGAGTGAAACTCAACGGATAATCAACGCGCACGGAGAAAAGACATCGGAACCGATTCAAAATAGTTCGGTAAGTCCGGATTCGGATTCGAATTCAAATTCGGATTTGGATTCGAAGCCTGTCCTGTCAGACTCTTGGAATCACAGTTCAAAACCTAGCGATGCCACGACAAAGGAATAGAGACAAAAAGACGGAGATAAGGTGGCGTGGTGGTGACCAGACAATGATGAAATTAAAATAAAGGATAAATTTATGTACACAATAATCGGATATAATATTTATACATTATATTTATTTATATCATTAAATGGTATTGTGTGATATTGAAACTCGTGTCATATAACACTATTTAATAATATAAATAAATATAGTATCCGAATGTTGTGTTCGGTTATTGTGTAAATAAAATTATCCTAAAATAAGCGAACAGGTTGTGTTTTGGGTTTGTTTTGATATTTTGATTTTGTTTCTTTTTTTATTTCTTTGTTTGTTTTGTTTTATTTTATTTTATTTTTTATACATGTCATCTATTATGGTATCTTCTTACATATACAAAATTAAAACATAAAATTAAATATAATATTTATTTTAATAATTTTACATCAGTCGAACTTCACTCCTTGAGAGAACACGTCAATAATTTCTGACGTGTTAACTCAATTAGAATGAGAGTGAAAATATTTAATAATTTATTTAATTAATTAAAAAATTAAAAGAAAAATTATTGAAGTGAAAAACAATAATAATTAAAAATAATAAAACATATTTAAGTCAATTTTTATTTACCGTATATATAACACTGTAACAGTATGAACATAGAAAATATAATATACATGTATTCAACATATAAGTTTTAAATGAGATAGTAGGTCTGAATTATATATATTTTTTTAATTTAGTACAGCGAAAGAAAACAAAGAAAAGGAAGGATGGGTACAAGATAAAGATAATCATATAGTACTCTCTTTTTTTGGATAAGACTGAGATTAGATTGGAATACTACAAGTCTACAATACGACAATAAATCTCCTACACCCCTTCTGAAAACACTAACACGTGTCTGTATTAGTGTTTGTCCAAGGGTAAATCAGTAACATCACAAAAGAATGTCAGAAAGGAACACCATGCATATGGTGAAGACGATAACTTTATACAGAAATACCTGAAAAGGCAAAGGAAGTGCCGATTTATATATGTATTATTGTTCTAATTTTTTTTATAATTAAATTATTGTACTTAATTTATTTTTTTAAATAAAGTTTTTGTTAAAAATCAATAATTATTTAACAAAAAAATAACATGACAATATTAAATATTATTTTTATCATTAAATTGAAGGTCAATTTACATTTATATTACTAAAAAATAAAATAATAATAATAATACATTGTCCATTACAAAAAAAAAAGATATTAATTTTGTTTTCTAAAAATTAATTTGAGATATTTTAAAAATAATTTTTAATTTAATAATAATAATAATACCATCTCATTTACAAAATAAAATAAAAAATAATAATATTTGTTTTGTTTTTTAAAAATTAATTTGAGGTATTTTAAAAATAAATTTTAATTGAAAAAAAATTGGTAAAAAAAAAATTAAAATCCCAAAAAAAGTGAAAAAAATATAATAAATAAAAAGTATGATAAATGTGAAATACATATAAAATAAGGATGGAGGGGAAGTCGTAAAGGGGACTCTTGTTGAATGGAATTCAACAAAGAAAAAAAAAATTGAAAAGCAGAAAATGTCTTTTGCTTATTATTGTTAAATTAAAATTTAATTTTAAAAAGAAAAACTAATCTCTCTTTTTCTTTTTGTAACAGAGATTGCATTATTACTGTTGTTGTTATTATTATTAAATTAAAATTTATTTTTAAAATACCTCAAATTAATTTTTAAAAAATAAAATTAATTTTTTTTAACGAATAGGGTATTATTATTATTGTTGTTGTTGTTATTATTAAATAAAATATTATTTTTAAAATATCTCAAATTAATTTTTAAAAATGAAAATTATATATATATATATATATATATATATATATATATATATATATATATATATATATATATATATATATATATTGTGTAAAGGAGATGGTATTATTATTATTATTAAATTAAATTTTTTTTTTAAAATATTTTAAATTAATTTTTAAAAAATAAAATTAATCTTTTTTTTGTGACAGAAAGAATATTATTATTATTATTTTATTTTTTAATGGTACATCAATAAATTAACCTATAGTTTTGTAAGACCCCGAAATTTATGAAATATAAAATTTAATTTTTCTTCATGTATATTTTTCCTGAAATAGTAAGTGGTTCAATTGATAAAGTTAAAAATTAAGGATGTTATGTGTAAATTATATTATGTCGGACAATATTCGTTTGGTCGGGGAATATTCGTTCTATCGAAGAATATTCGTACAACGGCGTCGTACAAACCAATCATTGGTGGACCCCACAACGAATAATTTTCGGATATAGAAAATGACATAAACAAATTTTATATGGTCAATGGTAGTATCACTTTTAATTGTTGAAATATCCGGTAGTAAAAGAATAGTAACATACGGTATTGCACAGTAGCACACGGTATTGCACAGTAGTACACGGCATTGCACAGTGTTTCGTATTATTAAACTGATAAAGTCGTTATCGTACAATATTTGACTTTATTGTCACATGCACAATAATTCATATTATTAAACTGATAATTGTCACAGTAGCATATGCACAGTAATTCACATTATTGAATCAATAATTGTCATAACACAGTAACGTATTCTTTATTTTACATACTTTCTGCATTATTGTTATCTCTATTATGGTGTTATTTAAACAGTTATATTTCATTAATTAATTGACTTGATATCTAACTCAGAGAGCCAACTACACTGTATTTATAACAATTAGTCATAATAATGAATAAGTGTGAATTATTGTTGAATAATTGAATTGATAAAGTTATTTGTTTATAATATAAAGTTAGGTGATATAAAATGAACGGTATAGATTAAAGATAATATAGAATTTAAAATGGATGGTGTAGATTAAAAGATAATCTTTAAATGAATGGTTTAGATTAAGAAAATCTTAAAAGATAAAATAAATGGTATAAATTAAAGATAATATAGAATTTGAAATGGATGGTGTAGATTAAAAGATGATATTTAAATGAATGATTTAGATTAAAGAAATCTTAAAAGACGAAATGAATGGTATGGATTAAACATTATCTTGAAATGAACGGTTTTGATTAAATTAGGAAATCTTGGTTATGATAAGATTTTTGGCTATAAATAGAGGCCTTAACTTAAAGATTTTTCATAAACTTTCTTACTTGTTATTTCTTTCACTTTCTAAATACTTATTGTGTAAGTTCTCTCTAAGTATGCTTAATTCATTTTGAGTATTTGTGAAGATCTATAAGTATACGTGTACTGTTCAAGTTAATCAACCTCATTTAAATCAATATTCAGTCACGTGTTAAGGTAAGGAATATCATCTTCTTTCATATTCTATTATTTAAACTTACTACGGTAAGGGATTATCATTATTTGATTCTCGAAAATAATATCGTTTATTTCTTACCTATAAGATATGCCATTTATTTTCATGTATTAATTTGTGAGAATAACCTTACGGCGCGGATTACCGCCTGTTGGTGAATAACCTTTCGTATTCATTCATTATTAATTTCTGAGAATAACCTTACTGCGCGGATTACCGCCTGCTTGGTAAATAACTTTTCGTATTCAATTTTTATTAAATTGTGGGAATAACTTTACGGCGCGGATTACCGCCTGTTGGTGAATAACCTTTCGTATTCATTCATTATTAATCTCTGAGAATAACTTTACTGCGCGGATTACCGTTTATTTGGTGAATAACTCTTCGTATTCAATTTTTATTAAATTGTGGGAATAACCTTACGGCGCGGATTACCGCTTGTTGGTAAACAACCTTTCTTATTCATTCCTTATTAATCTCTATGAATAACTTGACTACGCGGATTACCGCATGTTTGGTGAATTACTCTTTGTATTCATTTATTATTTGTCTCTTGTGGAAATAATTTGTTTACACGAATTATCACATGACATTTTTATTGCATATTCGTTTGTAATATCATTTTCTTTCATATTCGTAAGTGATATTATTTTCCTTTATATTCATAAGGGATACCATATTTTTCATCTTCCATTATTCAAACTTACTATGGTAAGGGATATTAATTTCCTTCACATTTTGTTAATCAAACCTGATACAGTAAAAGATATTATTTTATTTCATACACTTAAATCGAAACTTATTATGGAACTATTGCTTCTATAATTCATAAAAATATTATATGTTTCATAATAGTTGCACTTCATCATTCCAATTGAACCATCCTATTTACGTGAACCTTTCTATTGAACTACATTTCTATTGAACTGTAACCGTTATTCTGAACTGTGGATATTAAATATCATTTTTGAATTTAACTCCACATCATGTTGACAATCTGGACATTATTTGAATCTGCACAAAGTAAACTTTTGATACTTATTGTTTATCCTGTTTCTTCTGTTCATCATTTATATCATTCTAATTATCCAAAATCAAGTTGTTGTGAATATCTGTGGCCGGAGGCACAAATGCGATATAATTGTTGAAAAAATGATAGGTTAAAGGCGATACATCTGTTCGGTGTCTTTTATGGCACGTGGTGAATGTTCTCTTTGGCCCGTAGTGCAAAGATGAACTGTTGTTTGGTATGATTATACCAGATTCAGCCTTTGGTCATAATCATACCAAAGGCTGAATCTGGTATAATCATGACCGTTGGTGTTATATTGAATGTCTTTGGCCCGCAGTGCAAAGATGAACTGTTGATCTGCATGATTATGACCAGAAACTGTGAATTTGTATTATCTTGACTAATGGTATTTCAGATAATAAAAGTTGATGATGTTTTTCCTAACAAGATAACCGAGTGGATATTATAGTCTGCATTATTCTTCTAATAGATTGCTCATTCTGCTGTTATTATTGATCTGGACGTTGTTCAAGAATTTAACTGCAGTTTTTGATATAAACCTTGTAGTCTATTGTATTCTATCAATAACTCAACTGTTGAAAGCTAACGATAACTTATTTGTCATTATCTTAGTCATGATATTATTTACTGGGCTATTTGAGCTCACCATTTCTTTTGTTCAATTACTTTTCAACAGGAGATGAAAACATAGCTGGATCTAGCCAGGAAATAGAGTGAGAGTCCGAGGGATAGCTATCGTAGTCTTCATGTATTGTAAAATAGTGTGATAATAATAGTGAATACTTAGTTGTGTATTATTATATACTTTATTGTTGAACGTTGTTCTACCTTATAATAATTTTGTTGTTGTCTTTTGATAACTCAAATGTGTACTGTGTGAACCCAAATTTGAAAGTGTCACAAGTTTTATAATAAAAATGGTATTTATTGGTGTCACTTTATTTCTTTGTTAATGATTAATAATTTTTGACGAGAACTTTATTTTTTATAAAAGAATTTGAGTACAATAATTGTGAAAAAATTCATTACAACGATGCATTGGGGTCGAGTACATTTTTGATTAGGCCAATAATAGAGGAGTGAGTTTTGGGGGTTTATAAAGAGTCATCCACGGGTGGATGATACACGACGTTCAGAAGTCTTATAAATTTATCTCAATTCATTACTCTCTTTGATCGGTCAGAAGGAGAAAGAGATGGCGATGCAAGATGCTGCTACGTCTGCAATTGGTGCCTTTTCTTCATCGGGGAATTCTGCTTCTGTTTCATCTGCTCTAAGCAGGAATCTGCATGTAAGCTATTTTTATCTTAGTGTATCACTCGTACGACTGATTCGTCTGAATTAAGGTATAATTTAGTTGATCTGTCTCTGTTTTTCTTGTTCATATCTAATTTAGTTTAGGGGTGATATTTTGATTTTCCATTTTTAATTATCATAAATAAGCATTTAGCATCATCACCATTATTTCTTGCCGCTAGATTTTCTCGTACGGTATGCTTTCAACCGGACTGAACTGTGCGAGTGATAAAAGCTATATCATAAAAAGATTATCATTTTATTTTGAATTTTAGTAATCCGCCATCTGTCAGTGAAGTGTAATCTGATGATTGAATGATTCTGATCATCTGATGTACTAAATCGGGTGACTCATTCCCAAAAATAAAAATAAAATTAATAATATAAATATCAGAAGAAGAAGAAAGTGATTACGATTTAAATCCAGTGGGTAGGTGACCAAAATTAATTTTCATTTTGTTTCTTTCCAAAAATTTCAAATTCTCTCTAGCTAATGTGCTTGTTACTCTTGACTCTTGAGCGGTATGGTGACACCTTAATAACACTGAACTACTAACTCCATTCTATTAGAAGAGGTCACAATTACTTTTGGGTGTGGTTGCGTTTAATTGTATTTTTATTTTTGACCGTCTTTAAATAAAAACTCCATATAATATAAACATTTCTGAATTTACTGGCAATACCGGGTATGTATTGAGTATTTGCTCATTCTAGAAGTTCGAACCATGATTTCTTATCACGAACACGAAACATCTATTACTTGAGGTTGCTCCAATTGTGATTTTGTGAGTAAAATGTGATATGAGGTACCCACTTCTATCTAAGTGTTTGTGGTATTTAAATGTTATAGGAGGTATCTATTTATCCGGGCTTTTAAGGTATGTTTTAGGTAATTTTAAGTGTGATGTTTCAGCATCTCTCTCATAAAACTTTTTAGGACATATAAGTCCTTGAAATAGTTTTGCTGTGTAATAATTAGTCTCATTTCTTTTTTGAAAATTTAGTTACGTTTCCTTCTCTCATTCATCAGGCTTCTACTGGAAGCAAAAAGATTGTTGGTGTCTTCTACAAGGCAAATGAATATGCTTCAATGAATCCCAATTTCTTGGGCTGTGCGGAGAATGCCTTAGGCATACGTGAGTGGTTAGAATCACAAGGCCACCAGTACATAGTCACTGATGATAAAGAAGGACCGGATTGCGGTAAGATACATGATTTCATTTGCTACCTTTTTAGAAAAGATTGAACAGGGCATGAAATCGCACGAGAGAAAGTTCTCTCCGTGAATCAGTACATAATTAGATGAATATAAATGAGTTTAAAGAAATAACCTAATATACTGATTATCTAATATGGTCATAATGCTGGATAGCGAAGATTCTTGTTAGCTTGTGATTTCTATTACTTGGTAAAAATTTCCTTAAATTTATTTTAGTATGAGATACTGTGGCGGCGTAATCAATTTACTCATTTTTGTTTTAATGGATTGAAAAAATAAGTTTCATGAGTTATATATAAGATTAAACTGATATGCCGACAAACAGAGCAATTAAAAAATGTTGTCTGAACTTTAGAACACCTCCTCATCCTTTATTCTTTTATCTGTTGATTAGAAAAGGAGGATGAACGTGATGTTTAAGAGCTTATCCCTTCGACTAAAAACTAATGGTTTTACACAATTCAAACCATAATTTGAAGTGCCTGACTTCTCTCTGTATAGTTGCCAATTTATTTATACAAATACCGGAAGGTGGTTCAAAATCTTGCAAATCATTTCACGCGATTGATTATTCTGTCAAGTTATTCTGATGGTTACCTTCGAGTCTTCGACATTGAAGTACTCTAATATATATGGGTGGACATACTGGCCACTGCCACCTTCCTGTGGTACTGGCTATGCGCAGGATTGGTGTCCATTAATTGGTGAACATTAATTATATAATTTTATGTGCATTGGTAAATTCTGATTCCCATGTGCTGGGGGTTGCACATTACATTGTTTAGCGAATGATTTATAAGATAAATACCTGAAAACCCTCTTGTTTGATGCCTCATTGCAGAACTGGAGAAACATATTCCTGATCTCCATGTCCTGATTAGTACCCCCTTCCATCCAGCCTATGTTACGGCTGAAAGGATCAAAAAAGCAAAAAATTTGCAGCTGTTGCTCACAGCTGGAATTGGATCTGATCATGTTGATCTGAAGGCTGCAGCTGCGGCCGGGTTAACAGTGGCAGAGGTTACTGGAAGCAATGTTGTTTCAGTTGCAGAAGACGAACTCATGAGAATCCTCATTCTTGTTCGTAATTTCTTGCCTGGATACCATCAGGTCATCAATGGGGAATGGAATGTTGCAGGAATTGCACACAGAGCTTATGATCTTGAAGGGAAAACTGTGGGAACTGTTGGTGCAGGACGAATTGGCAGGCTTTTACTCCAAAGATTAAAGCCTTTCAACTGTAACCTCCTCTATCATGATCGCATAAAGATGGACCAAGAATTGGAGAATCAAACAGGGGCAAAGTTTGAGGAGGATCTTGATGTGATGCTTCCCAAATGTGACATAATTGTCATCAACACGCCTCTAACTGAGAAAACCAAGTAAGGGCTTTTCTCCAAACTTAATTTGCCTTCTACACTTGCTATTAGAAAAGTATCTTTAGTTATTCTGTTTGGTAATTGAAAAATCATTTGTGTAATTTAAAATGTTGAAGAATATTGAACTCTCGCTTTGCATGTGAGGGATGTGCGGGCCGTGTGGCCAGTACCCTGCCTTGTAATAACCGTGTGAGTTCATAGCATCGTCTAGTGGTTTATCTTGCACTGCCAAGCTTTGAACGTGGCTGATTCATGCAATTTTGGGGGCATATTGAGGAACTGACGATTCATGAAATCTTTCGTTCACAGTCAACTAGATGTTGGTCAAATAATATGTTCCAAGGAAAGTGAAATTTCCTGACTTAAAAGTATTGATTTATTTATACTTTGTAGTATGCTAATACTGTGATCTGCACTTGCTACGTGTGTAAAAGAAAAAATTAAAAAAAATTAAAATAGTAGTTAAAGAAGAAGAGATTATGAGAGAGTGGGAGAGTAAAAATAGGGATAAGATATTAAAACACAAGGATAAACAACTGTGACACATCTTCAAGAGTGAAACGGTTAAAAAATTTCCTCTCCCTTTATAATAAGATTAATTATGATTTTTTCTTTTTTGTTTGTTGCCATAGCACAGACATGTTATAATACAACTCAGAACTAATCAGGATACTGATTTGTTTCAGGGGGATGTTTGACAAAACTAAAATTGCCAAGTTGAAGAAGGGTGTTCTTATAGTTAACAATGCTCGAGGAGCAATCATGGATACACAAGCAGTTGCTGATGCTTGCTCCAGTGGACATATAGCAGGTGAGTTTGAACATCTTTCATTCAATTTTTTAAACTTTTTAAAGGAACCAACTTTAATGCAATTCTACTAGTAACTAATGATAAATAAATCAGGTGTTTTTTATTTGCGGTCTGTTGGCGAATGTCCCCCTTTTGAAGTATTTGTTAAATCTCGATCCCTTAACAAATGTTTTCATTTTGATTTGATGAATTTAGGTTACAGTGGGGATGTTTGGTATCCGCAACCTGCTCCAAAGGACCATCCATGGCGGTACATGCCAAACCAAGCTATGACCCCTCATATTTCCGGCACAACCATCGATGCCCAGGTCTTAAATCTTATTATTATTATCAGTTTTACTTTGCTACTTTTTGCTTTGACCATATTTCATGATTTCTACTCGTATATATTATTATATTGTGCAGTTGCGATATGCTGCTGGAGTCAAGGACATGCTGGAGAGGTACTTCAAGGGAGAAGATTTTCCTGCCCAACATTACATTGTGAAGGAGGGTGAACTAGCAAGCCAGTATCGGTAGATCGTCTGCTGGTTTTACTACCGTTGGATGTATCCTCTACATGTGAACTAATGTTCGGCTTGATGCCAAGTAGTAATAAAGTTGAGTTTTATGTCTTCTTAAAGCGGTTGTAATGCTTTAAAAAGGTGAATTTAATTTTACTGGAACACACCAACCTAATGATATATGCGTGTCGTTTTGATTTGTGTTCATGTTGTTCATCCTTCATCTGTTGTTACTCCCTCTCCCTCTGTTCCTTTTTATTTGTTTCTTTAAAGAGTAAAATTTGTTTCTTTTTATTTGTCGTTTGTAGATTTCAAAAAAGTATTAATGACATAGTATATCATATTATTCTTACATTAAATATTAGTTTATTTATCTTCTATCTCTAATGAATTTTGACGATAGTAATATTGAGATCTTATATTCATTTTAATCAATTAGGTAAAACATTAGTTGTGTCTTTTTTAGAGGGAGTACTACTCGGCCTTTATCTGTTGTTATGACTTATCTACGAGCAGTCAGCAGAAGTGCATTGCTTGAATTGCATAGCATGATAAGTTCCTTGAAATGCATGAGTAATAAAATGTATAATTCGCAATTTGAATGCATAATGCGATGTTCTTTCCGGAGTTTAAAAACAAATGTAACCCGTGAAATATAAAATTTATGGTTTTTAAAGTGGCAACAAATAAATATAAATTATATACAGATAACTTATAAAATTTTATTTAAATTTCTTACGCGACGTATCGTTATTGAAGAGTGTAAAGCTTTAATTTTACGTACCATTCATATATAATTTATTCTCAAACTATATTTGTATTAAATTAATTAAGACACCACCACAACTTCGACGAGAGTTCAAATCATGCGTTGAGTACAAAATTTGTTGTTGTTTTTTTTTTTTTTTTTTATGTTATGCAGGCATTTCTTCCGTTATATTTAAGCTTGTTATTCCTCCGTGCATGAATTTGATTACATGTATATAGGTCTATTATTTCAATGTAGGTTTGACAGTGGAGCTTCTAACTAAAGTAACTCTTGTACAGTTTACACTTATTGTCTTGCTTAACCAATAAAAAGTTAATTAATGAAGGTTTTGAAGTTTTCAAAGCTTAAAATGTTTTTTTTTTCTTCTTATTAAACTTTTGGTCATTTTCGGATATTTATATTGTATAAATTAATACATGTTTTTTATAAGTATACAGTAAAAAATAAGAAACCTTAGCAAAATTTAGCAAAACTTCAATAGTCTCACATATCTATTTTATTAAAAAAGAGCGGTAAAAATAATTGTTCTATCGAGTCTCAAGGATGTGTCATAAATTTTCTTCCCTTTTGTCCCTATAAATTTTGTTTTTCTTAGTTTTTAATCTTTTATTCTAATCTTTTTTCTTAATGTTTTAACTTATTATAATAATTTATCATAACCCTTCCTTAGGTTCTATTTTTATATTGATAAAAATAAATCATACCAGTAAATCGCAAAGTCATCAATTTTATTCTGATATTAAAATTTGACAAAACTCTATTACTCCCTCCCTCCATCTTCGTAAGGATGCCCTCAGGTACAATATATTTTATCCATAAAAGAATCTCTAACAATATACACTAATTTATTCTTAAAAGTATAATAAAGTAGAGTCTACTAAATTTAAAATAGATAAAAGATTTATTAGTGTACTTATATAGAGTCTATTATGAGCAAAATTGACACTTATTTATAATAATACTTTGATGACTAAAAAATAGTTACAAAAATAAAATACAAAATAATGTGATTAATTATTATCGTTGGATCCACACATAATAATAAAATATTTATTAATTATTATTTAAAACATTATTTAATTTTCACTTATTTGTAATTATATTTTGTTATCATAAATTACTATTTAGTATCTCTTTTTAAATTTTCTTAGTTAATTTGAAATTTATAATTTAGATATTTTTTTTAGGATGTAGAGGGAGCATATGATTATGATAATAATTGTGTGCCAGCAGGACTAGTCCATTTTAAGGTCTGGCTGGTCCGCCCAAGTACCTCCTTGAACGCGTACGGTGAAGATTAAATCAGAAAAGTTGTGAAGATCGACGGTGATATATAAAAGCAACCTTTCCATTCAAAAGGCGATTTCGACGGTAGACTCAAGGCCCTCAACCCATTCAGAAGTACAGCAGAGACCAGATCGTCACTCTTCTTTCTTTCTCCTCGCCACATTTGTGCATTATACTCTAATCAGGTAATTATGATTCTGGATCTGAAGTTTTGGGTTAGATATTATCTGTTCGAGTAAATATGCCATTTCTCGAGTCTCCTTCACTTGTATTATTTACTTTATATATATATTTTTTCATATAACGGTTTAGCATATTTGATGATGATATAAGTAGTGAAGTCCCATGAATTTGTTATTAATTTGTCTGATTTAGCATTGATCTGACAGTTACGCGTTGTTGATTATGTAAGGTCTTGGTGAATTATTTTTTTCATCCCTATCTGCAGATTTTTTTTGTTAAGTTTATTATAATTAGTTAACTTAATTAGTATTTTTTTAGTAATGGAGAGTGAACTTCAAGACTATTGTAGTGTGGTAACTTGCAAGCATTTCACATTTTGATTTTCTGGGAGAAAAAGAATAAGAGATACAAATAAAAATGACTCACTATACTACATTTTTTCACAGTAACTAGAATATTGATTTTCATTACTTGTTCAGTGTTCGAGTGGTTTTAATTAGGGAATTGTTAATTTGATATTTTCAGAAGGCCTTATTCGCATGAATGTGGGTACCATGTACTATTTATCACATGTTATCATATGCTAAATAGTTATTTGCATAGTTTATGTCGTAGGATTTCTACTCTGGAAGCTTAAATTGCTTTCCATTGAAGATTTTAGTCTCAAAAATTTCTGTAAATTTTGCCATTTTCGTCTCGTAAATTTCATAACAGATGGCTGAAACAAAATCAGCTATGAGAAAACCGTTTTCACCAAGGTTGATCAGCTTAGACCTGGGACGAATGGACATAATCTCACAGTAAAAGTTGTTAGTTCAAAGATGGTAATACAGAAAGGTCGCCCAGATGGTGCACAAGTACGTCAGATGCGGATTGCTGAATGTGTGGTTGGAGATGAAACAGGGGTTATCATATTTACTGCGAGGAATGGCCAAGGTTTTTTTTTTTTGGGTGATATCATTCTTCTTAGTAGTGATGGAATTGATATTCTTTAATGCGTTCGTTATTCTGTCTAATAGTTTGGTTCATATCACCGACAGTGACAGGATCTATGATCATTATGTTCATTTCTTGTTGTATCTAGTCAAATTTGCTTCTTATAAGCAATACACAAACATTTTTATTTCATTATATTTGTTAGTGAGACTGCTCTACTAATGCCTTAACAAGTGTGTGTCAGTTCATTGATGGTTTTTTTCCCCAAGCAGTTGAGTTATTTTTAAAAAATTGAAGCAAATATCAATACTGCCTGCAATCAAAAGCTATGTTATTTCTCAATCTGGATACGTTGTAGTATTTGCATTCAATTGCAAATTATTAACGGATGTTCTTTTTTTGACCCTTGTACAAAAAGTATTGTTATTTGTTCCGTGTTAGGTTAAATTAAGACCCTGGGGGCTGGAAGCATGCCTGATGAAGTGAATCCCTTAAAGATACTTTTAATTAGGGTTTGAAACACATTTACATTTTTCATAGAGATATTGATTATTTGATTTGCTAAATCTGGAGAGATTGTAGTAATGGCATTAAAATGCAAGAGTCAGTATGTTATTTTATCAACCATTGTATTTAAATATATGTTGCGTTCCGTATTATGAGAAACTGGCACATTTTAAGTTTCTTCTAGTTACGTCTTTTTACATGATTGCATTTTGCATCAGTTAGGTCTACTTAAGGCTTTACATGTGGGATTTGGGTGAGATCTTTCTTTCAACACTTCTGCCCTATATTTTTGTTTAGGCGATGCTTACAGTATATTCATTCACTTTCAAGTGCATTAAATAGTTTTCTCTAAATATATGAACACCGTTAAACATCCTGTGTCCCCCTCTAGGCTTCTCATTACATCTATATACTTTTGTCTTCAGTTCCACCCATCCATATCAGCTATTGTAGAACATTAAGAATACATGTTTCACCCTCTCCCCCCATTGGTAGCTAGGGATTTGCCTAAAAACATGTGCTTAAAAGGGAGAAATTACATGATTGAGTTTTGTAACTCCAAGGGACTCTGGTGCATGGATGGTTCTTGCGGCGATGGATCATTTATACAAGGAGTACTTGATGCTCAAAGAGGTCTAGTCATTTTTACCTTTTTTATCCAAAAAGAAAGGAGAGGTTGGATTCTATGAGTGTCTAAAACACCTTCCTTTGCCAAAACCCATACTTGCATCCAAATAAAAAGCGACAAAAAAGGTTAACAACTTAACATGATCAAGTATCTGACAATCACAGCACATCTGAAACAGCTTTGGTGGTCTGTAGGTCTGATCTTGCACTAACTTGAATTTGTGGAACATTATTATCTGTACTTTCTAGTTATCCATTTTTGGAATTACTGTATACTGTTGCTTGTTCTACCTTTTAAAGTAGATTTAACATATGTATGCTAACAAGGTTTCACATCTATTTACAGTTTAAGAGAAAAGATAACTGCAAAAACTGATTGATCATAATTAAAAGCTAAGAAAACTTACTGTATACTACGGAGCATGTGCAGAATGCACTTCAACTAGTTCATTAATTTTAGATGATCATGTTTGACTGGTTATATGTTTTGAAGGTTCTGTTGTTTAAATGATTTAAATTAAAATACTGGTTCCGATATGAAAATGTGGATGTTTAGAAAATTAAAATTGTTTGCATCCTTGGGCTTCCTATACGAGGCTAATTTAGAAATGCTAACTCTCAGTTCACAGAATAACCACAAGGATTCTTTGAACTTTCAGTGTTTAGATAAAGTGGCCTTGCACGGTCCAAATTCAGAAGTTAGATATGGTTATGATTCTCAGTGTCAAACTTTATGAGGATTCTAACTTCTATTACTTTATACCTTTTGCAGTGGACTTGGTGAAGACCAATTCTACGGTAATATTGCGCAATGCTAAAATTGACATGTTCAAGGGATCTATGAGGTTAGCTGTGGACAAGTGGGGCCGTGTTGAAGTGACTGAACCAGCCAGCTTCACTGTTAAAGAAGATAACAATCTGTCACTGGTAGAGTATGAATTGGTTAATGTTGTGGAAGAGAGTAATGAATGATATAGTCGTGGAATGAGGTCGGTACTGCTATGATGGGGGGCTAAACAATTGAATCAGGCAAGAAGTGGATGGACATTGTGGTTCATGAGATTGGAAAAGTGATAATTATGTTGTTTTCCAGGTCATCATGTTTGCATGATGCCCAGGAAAATTCTTGTGTAGGAGAAGAATCATTACTGCAAGAAGTCTGATTGTAACCTTGGTGGGTATCAAGGCAAGCTGGTTGGACAAATTAGAATCCTATAATTGTTGGTACACCAGATGAGATAGATGAACTGAACTACCTTTGGTGATTTCTTTATGTTGGTGCATAAATTCTTCCTGTTATGAGACGTTGTATGCATATGGATAGTATGCAAGTGCGGATGCGCTCGTGTTTAATGGTTGATCTTCGAATATTCACATATGTTTACTAATTAATCTTTAGGTAAATGCGTCATGTTCTGGGATATATGGGTGATTGTAAGATTTTTGTCGAGTTTCTTTTTTTATGTCAAAAAATGACCACTGTAAATTTTTTAAATGATCTTATTTTCGAAAACAATTGTGTTCCCAATACCTATGCCTAGTATGTTCATACAAATATGAACGCTTAAAAGTTTGAACTTCTGCAGATGCATAGGTAGTAATAAAACGTTTTGGGAGTCTATACTACTCAGTTAATGGAAAGAGAAATAAGCTATATTTTTTGATGAGCATACACGACTTGAAGTATGACACGTTATTAATGAAATATTTACGCAAAAATTGTATTATGTTTCAAAATCTCTTTTACATTAACGTATGAGTAATTTATGGGATCTTCTTTTGCTTTTATTTATCAAAAAAAATCAACACATTAATATTTTTATTTTTTTTAATACAGTTGTACTTGCAAAATCTAGATCTAGATGCAGAAAGCAAGGCCAAGTGCATTAACACAATTGGGCCTAGTTTTGAAAGATCCTGCAGGTCCGCTGGGCTTGAAGAACCGGTCCGATCATCGTCTAGACCACACAGATTAGGGTTTAAGCAGAAGAAAGGTTTTGACTAGACAAAAAAAAATGGCATCCAGCTCAGGAAGAAAGTTTCTTCAAAGATCGACAATCTCCGCCAGGTTCTTACTGAGTCGAACTTCTTCTCCAGGATCATCTTCCAAACTCGTTGGGCTCACACCCTCAAGTCCCCCTAGTCCTGCCTCTCGTATTTTTCCTCGCCAGAACCCCTTTTTCTCCTCCAGGTTTCCATTTCATATATGCATACATTAATGTGGAATTTTTTCATTCCCCACTTTCCATTATTTAGTAAGGAAATAGTAAATACTCCTATGCTTGACTTTGATCATAGTTAATTTTTAAATACAATTACGATATTAAAACTATTGCCTTAGTTAAAATCAACTAAATTCACATTAACTTTGAAATTTAGGATGTTGCAAATTGACTTGAAAGAAATGAAATGAGATTCTTTTTGTGGAAAGGAGGAAGTATTTTATATGAATAGGATGTGTTGATGTTTGTTTGGGTGTAACGTTACAGTTTTGTTTAGGTGTAAGGCTAAGAAGGGGTTTGTAAATTTTTATATGGATAAAATTGTAGGCTACCTGTGGAGTTGAGTTGTGCTACTGAGTCTTTGATGCCTCTTCACTCTGTAACTGCTTCAGCATTGCTCAAGTCCATGTTGTCTTCCAAGGTTGGCCAATGGGGAGTTCTTTCTGAAGGTACTACTCCAAAATTCTTCTTTACTTCTTTTACCCTCATTCTTATCACTCTTTTCGCCATGTATTTGACCGTCATGGGTTGTTTGTGTGTTTGTTTTGATCTTGTATAGTGTTTTTGTCTCTCTAAAATAGGTATCAGTTATGTAATTAAGTTTTCTTGCTATCCTGAATGATTGTACGGGTTGAAAGAATGTCAATGGTTAGTTTTGATTATTTTCAGTACACAAAAATCAGTGACTTTTTTTGTAGATAGGGGTAACAAGTGTACATTTGAGTGGTATACTAGGGTTAGAAAATTCATGCTGCTATACTCTATGGCTATGTTTGTCTGCAGGACTGTTTTCAAAGGATTACAATCCCATGGAGTATAATCCTAGGATTAATAATCCTACTCACTATTTTATCTTTTAAAAGTTAGTCATTTGTTTGTTTAGAGGGGTATTATATATATGAGATAGCTAAAATGATGGTATTTTTGTTCTAAAGTGTTTCATGCTAAGGTCATTTAAGTGAAGGACTATTAATACTTTGGGGAAATGGGATTAAATAGTACCCCTAACAGTCCATAGTACAAATTTAGTACCAAACATAACTAAATAATCCTATTTTAATCCTTGCAAACAAACATAGCTTATGAAATTTAAATTCCAGTGTCTCCAACTGCACAAAGAGGAAATTAGCTTAATAAAAATCAATACGGTTGAAGGTTTTACACAAATACTGACTCATCCCCTCAAACCAATTAAAGGTTTTTATCCCATTATTAACCATCAATTATCTAGTAATGTAGATTGTGCTGAGATGACTACTAGGTTGATACATTATGTTCATAAAACGCTAAAATGAAGTTATTCCGCCATAGCTTAGAGAAAATACAAACTAATATTAATATAGTATTATTCTGAGCTTAATGATTGTATTACACAAGTTTTCAATGGATCTTTAAAGGCAAAGATAAAAAATGTTAGGAAAATTCTAGACTTCTCACTTTTCTTATCCGCATATAAGACAAATGAGTGTGGCCCACTCATTTGGGTTAAAGATGAAATGAGGTGGGGCTACACTCATTTGTCTTATACGGGAAAGAAAAGTGGGTAAGTATAGAATGATTCAAAATGTTATGGATCTTTAAATTGCTGATATGCTGTATTGTAGTTAAAAGTTTATAGTGAAGTCTGAGTTTGAGTTGTGGAGGAAGGGATCTCACTTGGACTCATTTTAGTGGAGTCAGGGGAAGTAGTAGAGGGTCTTCAAGATTAGTGAACTTGATATTTTTTACTTGACGAATTAGGGTCTTCGACGTGGTGGTCAACATACTATTTTTATAGGCAGTGCACATGGCACATGTGTCAATTTATATATTTATCAATTGAACCGCATCATTCCAGAATGATAGAGACATTTCATTTGTGTAATAGCCTTAAAATAAAATGCTTATAAAAATTAAATAAATTCTCCTTTACTTCTGTCGATGCTGAACCGTGTTCCATTCCTGCAAATTGCAAATATTTGAAGAAAACTGAAATCTTTTAGTTAAAAGGTACTGGTTTTAGTGGTTTATGTCACAGGTTATTTTCTATGATTAGTTGTTTCTCTGTGACATTTCTGTTATCAGCTAATTGTTGAAGGGTAGACAGAGATAGTAAGTGATATGTTTTTCTATTGTTTGGTGCAGGATTTGCAACACCACTATAACAGGGCCTTTAATATGTTTGACATACAGATGCTGGGAAAGAGTACCTCTAAAATTTCTCTTAACCTTTTATCCTAGAATAATTTTTGGAACTTCAAAAGGAATAGCACATTCTATGCTTGTAAGGAAATCTTTTGTATGATTCATGTATGTACGTACAATTTTGAGATTTTCCAACAGAATATTTGATATTACTTATGGACGAGAAAGGCATCTTCTTGCTGTATACATTTGCTAGTCAATTTCCCTCACCTTTAGTTATATTGAAGTTGGTTGGTCATCAAGTTCATATATTTTTTTGAGGTTTCGGGCAGAGATGATAGTTTTAGGTGTACATTCAAAATGTTGACCTTCCTATGTCAAATTTAAGATCATCTGAAGCTTTTATGCAGGAAAGAATTGGGAAAAGCATACTGAAAATTGTTGTCCTTGTGGAGTAGTTAAGAGGACAGTTTAAAAATTGCTGGAAAGTGATTTTGAAAAGAAAGATCATTATTTAAATTTGCAAGTGCTGCGCAGATAGCCAGCCATGTATTCCCGGATCCTTTTTCCAGATTTTGGAAGTCTGCTAACTAGTTCCTGCAAATTCGAGTAAATAAAATTTGGTCTGATTGTATATCATTGAACTCATACTTGGCATCTAAGTATGAATTTTACATATACCTGCAAAAATATTTACATCACTTGTGGTACAGGCGGATAAATTTAATTTTCCATGCTAACCAATCTGCATACGAATCAAGCACACTGTTGCTGTTATAACCTTTTTTTTATTAAGTTTCAGGGACTAAATTGATTGATATCTGTAACTTGTGGAGAATAGTGCCTTCTCTTATTCTGTTACTGAGTCATTATTGAACATACATCTAAGGAAAATAAGACATCTTGTTGCACTATTTTCAAAGTTTGTACAAGATCATTAAACAATATTGATGAAACACAAAAGGTTGAAAATTTTCCAGTCAATGATATTGATATTCTATTAGTTTTGTCAAGAGGAGTCTCTGTTCTGAACAATTTATAGTTTAGTGTTCTTCAAATGTTTGGAAACTATTTTCCTGGTTGACTATGTAGTAGTATATCATAATGCATCTCAAACAAGAGCTCTTTTACAAATCTCAATTAGAATTTTCAGCAAACATAACATGAATGAATGGAATGGAACACCTTGTTAAGTCTCATTATTTTGTTTAAGAAACTGTAGGTCCTTCATTTGTAGTTGTACAGCTTCTTTTGATAGAGGCTTGGGCTCTGGATATTTGTCTTCGTCTCCTGCGGCAACTCTCTTTGCCTTGTCTTTGACAATTCTGGTTATCTCTGGTTGCCCAACAGAAGGAAAAACAGCAGTCAGCATGATACATAGTAAGCTCTCATCTACTTTGTCTATAGGGTCCCTCCCAAAGCAGCAAACATAAATAGCTTCCATAGCTTTCTCAGCTCGAGCTTCCATTGGGATGGTAGGCGTAGGAACTCCCAGTTTTGTTCGCTTCTGCAGGTAATAGACATATCTTATTAGTAGACTGATGGTATGCTATAATATCAGGTTCTCGTATCCATATCAAAGACAAATAGTTAAAACATTCCCAACACCATATGTGGCCTAATCTGGTATGTTCAATACGTTTATGCTGATGCTAGTTATCTTCATAACTAATAAACTTATTCAGTGGGAATATCTGAATATGCAATAAACATAGCTAATCACCATCGATAGGTAGAATGTTGACCCCCCCTCTAAAATAGTATAATGCAGCAGGGCATAGTGTAGAATAGGTTCACATCTGTTGCTATAAATTTCTTTCTCGGATTTGGTTTCCTTGAGAAATTGCTAAATATCTCAAGGAATAAACTCAAATAAGGTTCTGAGTCTAAAAAATCTCCGTGGCATAAACTTAACCAACACTATCCCATCAGACTCAAAGGGTTTCCATTCCTCAGTTAAAGCTTGTCTAAGGATAAGTCCTAAAAGCCATTATAGGATCTGCCATATTCCTTGAGATGCTGCTAAATATCTTACCCTCCTTTGTTTATCTGCTCACCATTGAATCAAAAGGTCCCCTCTCAAACTCGTGCTTGTAAATTGTAATGCAATTCAAGATACAACCAAAATTGTTCCAAGCTATCAGTTCATCAAAGCATTCAAGAAAACATGAATATATATATACACAAAAATACAAGAAAAACCGGAAAGATAGCCACGAAAATATGAATATATATACAAACCAACCAACCTCTCTTGCTTCATTCATCAAAGCAATAAACGTCTCCTCCTCAAATTCGATATCATTGGAAAGCCGAAGCCTTAATACTCCCTCTAATATTTCCTCAGATTTGAGCAGACCAGCTCCAACAGCCGCTAACCAACAGCATATCAACACATACAGAGGATCACCTGCCTACCCAAAAAAAAAAACAAACACAAATGTCCTAATTAATTAATAGATCAAAATGGTCACAATATAAACTGTGACCTTCTGATACAGACTGCATGTAATTTCAATCACGAAATTGGAAATTACTCCAATATTTTAGCATATGGTTACAGCAAAACAGAACAATTCCAAATAAATAACAAGTAATAATAACTCCAAAATTCAAAACCCATATAATTAATAAATAAAAATTTACCCGGCCTCTTCGTTCTTGAAAGTCATAAAAAGCTCTGGAGTCATTTACAGAAGAATTATTGCCTACCCTCCTCCTAAACTCCGCAAAATCGATGATATCACCGCCAACACCGCCTACATCGCTGAAAATCCGAGCAAAAAGGCCGATTAAAGGGAGTGCCCCAATGACCTTATTAGCAAAACCGGAAACAGAGTTTGACTCCTCCATGTAACCCTTAACGAGCAAGACCCCATTAGAGGAGCTTGAAGCTTTGCTGAAATTGTTGGGTTTTGTGGGGGTTTTAATTCTACAGAGTTGGCGCAAGTAATGCAGAGAGGGTGAGATGGGCCTGCAAATGAAGGTGTAGAAATTGAGTGGGTTTGCCGAGGAGAAATGGGGGGTAGTATTGGGTAGCTGGAGGAGAGATGAAGAAGAAGAAGATAGAGCGGAGGTAGTCTTGATTAATGTGACCACCACCATTGTTGTGTATTCTCAATTCTGGTGCGGTAACAGTTAAATGTTTGAATTTGATATGGGCCTCTCCTTTGTATATGAGATGAGATCACAAGATAAGAAGATCTTGTCTGTTTGCTTCAATAACATACCATTTTGTGTCAGTAGATAAATATTTTTAAGAAAAGCAGTTTTTTTTTAATTATTAGAAAATGATTTTTTCGAATTGAAAATGACAAGTCATCTGTAGAAAAATAATCTTCAGAAAACAATTAGAAGAAAGTTTTTTTTCCCTTCATAAAATAAGAGCTTTTATAGGTAATTCATAATTGATTATTGAATATGGAAAATGTTTTTGTTGATACTTATAATGAAATTATATATCGTTGATAATTTTGTTATTATATTAATTATTTAAAATATGAAAAATTATACTTTCTTTGTCTTTCTTTCCATCTCAAAATGAGATTTTTTTCTCAAAAAATAAATTATATACGGTATATCCTAAATGTTCTGGTAGCATGAAGTAATTAAATTTAACCATCGTTTACGATTGACATGGTTAAAATTATATATAGCATAATAAATTTTAACGTAAAAATTTTAATTTACCAATTAGTTTTGTTAAGTTGAAATCGGTGTATAAAACTCGTATTGTTGGTGAGGAAGGTTAAGCAAACCTTTTAACATTACAAAGAATTTTAAGACACTATTATAGTTAGTCTTGGGTTGGACGAATTATCCAGAAATCCTTAAGTTTAACAGGATATCTTCGTAGAAAATGATATTTTGGACTAAATCAAAAAAAATTGTATGCGGATTAAGTCTCTGTCATGTTACGCTTATCGACCATTGCTTGCCACTCTGAAGATGTTTTTGGTGTAAGTAGCTCTTCTCATGTGCCCTATCCTATAATAAAGCCAACTTTGTAGCATTCGAATCAGTCTACTTATTATTATTTTTTTAACCAGTGTATTGGACGGAGGAAGTCTCTTGCTAATTGTATTTTTTCCTTCCATTTATGTACATGACTTGCAAGTGTAATAAATTTAGAGTTTGAATATAACCCTTCTTAGTATTTTTAGAATAAAAAAAAGAAGAAGAGTATTTACTTGTACAATAATGATCTTTCCCATATCTCAGGTTTGTATATATAAAAGGTGCATATATATATATATATATATATATATATATTAATTTTTTCTTAACATTTAAAGAATCATTTTCCAAAATGAAAGGTGATGGCCTAGACTCTAGCGATCAAGGTCTCTCTATTTAGATTATAAGTTCGAGACTATCACTCAGCAGAAGTCCGAAGATGAATTCTGTGGCATCATCCGGATCCGGGCCGGATTGAATCTTATCCCAAAAGAAATGGAAGATTGGAAGCTTGCTTTCATCTCTGCTGCTTTTTGGAGCCTGAACATAACCACCAACAACCAACAGGTTGTGGCCTTGAGGGCCTGCCTTGCTCCTCCTGTTCAACTGGTAGCACTTGTGTACGTACATTTATGACTACGTGTTTTTGGTACTATCTGCCAAGTTGCACATATTTTCAACACAAATGCAGTAGATTAATGAGAACAAAAAACAAATTGTGCTAGCCAATATCAACAAGTTATCATAACCCTTATAAATTCTTAAAATAACTTTATAATAAATCCTCAAAAATTGAATTATTTTGAGAGGACATTACTACATACACAAAAATCAAATACTATATTTATTTTAACCATTAAAAAATAGGGTATGACACGAATTTCCGTGTCAAACTCCATATTTTAATAATTGAGATGTATTTTATATTTTATTTTATCATTGATTTTTGTTAACTTATACCTTTTTATTTAAAGACACCTTTTATGTGCATGTGTTAAACCATCATAATAGGCATAAAATATAATCAAGCATGCTACATTCGTTTTAAAATATGAGATTATTTATCTTTTAAAACAAAGGAAGTAACAACTGTCTAAATAATTTGTCAATATTTCATGAGATGATATAACTGTCTTAATTTTTTAAACCATTGATATTTAAATCTAATCACATAAAACTAATATTATACAAATATGGGGAGTCTACTCAATAAAATGGTAGAAAAGAAAATATAATGAATTTTAAAGCTTTTCTTCTATAAATAATATGTTTATGAATTTTTTCCAAGAGCTGAAGTGATAAAAGATGGTGGACTGGAAAGTACTCTCAACCAAAGTTTTTATGTAATTCTTTTAGTGTTTTGATTTTACCTTAAAATAGGGTTAGGATATATATTCCCATCATTATACCTTTTTATGTAATTCTTTTAATATATATTTAGCGACAATATCAATGATACAAGTATTTGTGACGGATTTTATTTTGTTAGCAAATACAATATTTGTGACACTATTGAGGAAAATCAAATAAAAAGTGTAATTGAGGGGATTATAATGTGTGTAATAAAGTGAATCATAATCCCTAAAAGTGAGACATATATATTATTTATATGAGAAAAAATATTGTACTATATTTTAATCTAAAAATATCAACTATCTTTATGTATCTAAAAATGTTAACAAGTTAAATTCGAATTAATTTTAAAAAATTAACAAAGTAAACAATAAGAATAAATTTAGTTTAGCAATTAAGTAGTACTTGCATGTCACCTGAGCGATCCATGCATTTATTTAAATCTCTCTTCCTTCCAATCATAGAAGAGAGAGCCACTTGGGATAATTGAATGAAGTACCCCTACTACACATATAAATAATATTTAAGTATAATATAGAATATTATATTAATTTTTATTATTAAAAAATAAAATTTAACGCAAAAATTCTTATTAGATATTATTTTTTTATAATAAAAATTAATATAATATTTTATAATATATTTAAATGTTATGCGTTTATACTTATCGTGAAATAAAATAAGAAAGGTGAAAAAGAGCAAAGATTGGTCTGAAACAGAAGCTGTGAATCGCGATCCAAGTGCACACATGGCTGACATATATATATATATATATATATATATATATATTTCATACATATATTTATATGTAAAAGCAATTATTAATTATAGAGCGTGCAGTAATTAATTCATGTTTGTCGTATGCACCATTATGAAGAATAAGAAAAAAAATTAAACTTCGCTTACACGTCCACGAGAATTTTTGCAATAATTTCTTCTTCGGAGTAATATTTTAAATTGCTTCTGAGAATAAAAACTCAACATCGCACGTAGGTAAATTTGGGGGTTTGTCTTTTAGATGAGGAATTTTGTAGCGACAAATTTTGTTAATCTATTATTAGTTTGATGGTCAAAAGAATTTATTTCATGAGTTATGAAATTTAAATTCAACACTCACGAGAATTTTAAACGATATTAATACTGTGTTTATGAGTTTAAAAGGAAAATAAACGACTTGCGTTTGTAATTATAAGAATAATTTTGATATTTAAGTATGTTAAAGTTTTTAATAGTTTTTTTTTCTTTCTAAATTCGGGAGAATTTTGTTATGAAACCTCCCTCCTCTTTTCAATTCTAAAACAACTTACAAACAAAAGACTTTGGTTCTTTTCCCTAAATGTTTCTTTCTTCTTTCTTTTCATAGCGAATTTTAACTATGGATAGATAAAAATAATTATGGAGTATAAGAAAGAAACAATTTAAAGGCCACATACACACAGACGCAAACATCAAGTGTTGTTGTTGTAGACTTGTAGCCGAGTAGTAGTAAATAATTAAAGCCTCCTCTAGTATTTTCTTCTTTCTCTCTCTTCCGGGCTACCTGCAAATTCCACATCGGCAGTTGCTTTCTGTCTCGGCCGTTGCTACTATATTACTATAATTATTCATCAGTAGTACTACTAGTTTACAAATACTAGTAATATAGTAGTACTAACGATTAGAGGGAGGGGAAATTGAGGGAGAGATGACGGAGGGAAATGGAGGAGGGTTTGTGAGGGCGGACCAGATAGATCTGAAGAGCTTAGACGAGCAGCTTCAGAGGCATTTGAGCAGAGCATGGACCATGGAAAAAAGCACCACCACAACCACCTCTAATAATATTAATAATAATACTGCTAATAACATCAATAAATTAGAACAACAGCAAGTCCGGGCAAGGCAAGAATGGGAAATCGATCCCTCAAAGCTCATCATCAAGTCCGTCATTGCTCGAGGCACTTTCGGCATCGTTCATCGCGGTGTTTATGATGGCCTAGACGTAGCAGGCAAGTATATTCATTCAATTACTTTTTGTGGGGATTCTTTCTTTTCCTTTTTTATTCTAATCTATGTTCTCGACATACCCATCTATTAAAGATGCTTTTGTTTTTATCTTTCCCTCTTTCCCTTTATCAATCAATCAATCAATCGTACCCATCTCTCTTTCTCTCTATTTTCAGTGTCAAACCCTCTATCATTGTTCACTGGAATTACCCATTTGGGGATTTTGTTTGATGTGCTATTATTTCAGTTATAGATGTGAGATTTTAGTTTTGTGTTGTGATTCTGTCAAGTACATTGTGTGGAATTACTCATTGCAGGGAGTGTGTGTTCTGGTTGATCGAGCTGAATATTTTTGAATGTTTATTACTAAGTGATTCTTGATCTTTTTAATTTGGTGAGTCATCATATAAGCTTTGCAGTGTTGGTGAGAGTCTATCCCAATTTTAGGCCTTTATCTGGTTTAGTTGACAAAGGATCTACTTTACATCTCTATTTCCTCAAAAACAAATGAATTTATCTTTGCGAAAATCAATGGATGCCCCTTTTGAATTTGTATTCAAAGCCCGTGAGCTCACGGGATTGCACTGATTTACAGTTGGGTGCATTTACTTCATGTCAGATCTATTTCCCCTATCATTTTTCTAAACTCTCTTTCCAATTGGTTGCTGATTGGTCCTTGTTTGGTCTGTCATATATGCATGAAATAAAGATAAAAAAAGGAAAAATAGAAAAGAGATAATATTTGCTAATATTTGCTATACAACTCAGATAGCATTGTATTTGTTCGATTTTCTCTTGGGATGCTGATCAATGTCAAACTTAAGAGATGAACTAAAGCTTTTCACTATCTACCTCAGGTAGTAACAGGAATTAAGTTCTTCATATCAAGTTTGTAGACAAATTTGGATCTGTTTTCAGTCACTAACCTTTTCTTGTTTGCCAATTATTTTTTCTCAATTGTTTTACCTATTTATCGTTTTAGTGGTTTCAGTTCATGAGGGCATTATGTTTTCTTGCACTTCATGTTGAGAATTTCTGTTTCATATCATGGCTTCTCTATACCATTTGAAGTCGGTGCAGAATGAAGATTTTGACTTCTTGGAAGTTTCTGCTCTTTTTGCATCCTCAGTTAAACTTCTTGACTGGGGGGAAGAGGGCCACAGGACAGAGGCTGAAATAAATTCACTTAGAGCAGCTTTTACTCAAGAGGTTGCTGTGTGGCACAAGCTCGATCATCCTAATGTAACTAAGGTAACGTGTTAGTCTTTACTCGTTATGTTTTCTCGACTTCATTGTTTAATATGATCTCTTTATTTATTTTTTGTTATAAATAAATATTTTTACATGATATACTTTTTTGAATTTAAGATTTATAATAGAATTTCTTTAAAATACTTGTAACTTTATAAGACTTGCGGCAGAAAATATTAGATACTTTAAACAGTGGGTAATCATGTGAAGGAAGATGGGCATTGAATAATGCTACATTTAAGTGGTACTGCATTAGGATTCATGCCTTTGTGAAGAAAAAGAAGAAGGTATTAACATATAAATCACAAGGAAAACATTGGGTATGGGCGGCTTCATGGTGGGGCTCTCCCACGTATGCGAATGACACATATAATGGATTTATCATAACTTTTCCATTTTTGTTGTAAATTTTGCGTCAAAAATCATGTTTGAATTTGAAATTTGCCTATTTCAATGGCATTGTTCTGAGGTAGGAGAGGACTTGGTACTGCAGAACACTCCTTTATCACAATACTGTTCGTTTTCAATGATAATTGCTACTTGTGGTCCGACATAGCTCTCTAGCTTCCTCAAATATTTTGCTTTTGCTCTTAGTGACAAAAAAGCATACTCAAGATAGTGTAGGTCTGTATGGGCATAAATTGTAAGGTATCTCCACTACTATGACATGGGTGTCTATGCTTAACATGGTTTTTATATATGGTATGTTTCAATGAGAATAAATTATTTACGGATGGCCTCTAAAACTAGATTTTTGCACCATCCAATAACAACATGGCACATGGGAATTTAGAAGAAAATCAAGGAATTTAAATTTTATCGACACATTTTGTATTTATTATTTACCATAGTAAAACTGTTTAATTAACCATATTGGATTCTAAATCCCTTGATTTCCTCCTGAATTTCTTACGTGCTATGTTATTATTGGAGGGTGTAAAACTCTAGTTTTACAGGCCATTTGTATATAATTTATTCTCATGTTTCAATAGGGGTACGGTTTCTGCATTGGATTTGATGTTCACTCAGAATCATCCTTATTATTCCTTTTGCAGTTCATAGGTGCTACTATGGGAGCGTCAGATATTATCATACAGACAGAAAACGGTCATGTTGGCATGCCACGTAATGTTTGTTGTGTTGTTGTTGAATATCTTCCTGGTGGTGCACTAAAATCTTTCCTCATAAAAAATCGGAGAAGGAAGCTGGCATTCAAAGTCGTTCACCAAATAGCATTAGATCTTGCTCGAGGGTGAAATTCTCATATCCATTTGAAATTATGTCATTCAATAAAATGAAATACTCTGTAGGAAAATATCATATTAGTGAAATGGTTGTGGTTCTTCTTGAATTTTGAAAATGAGCTGTAACTTGTGATATCTTAAAGTTGCTCTTAACACTTGGACCATTCTTCTCAATGTTGTATAGGTTGAGTTATCTTCATTCTGAGAAGATTGTTCACAGAGATGTGAAAACGGAAAACATGCTTTTAGACAAGACAAGGACGGTAAAAATAGCCGACTTCGGGGTTGCTCGTGTTGAGGCTTCAAATCCAAATGACATGACTGGTGAGACTGGAACCCTTGGTTACATGGCGCCAGAGGTACCCACTTTTCCATTTTTAGAATCTATGTGTGCGTGTTTATGTGTCTAGGCTTGCATCACATGTGAAATCATTGCGTGTCAGTATGAAGTGTGAATTTGACACAAATCCCTCTCAGCCCTAAAGATCACTTGTCTAACCACTTAAAACTGACATGTTGAATGAATCAGGTTCTCAATGGCAATCCATATAACAGGAAATGCGATGTATATAGTTTTGGCATTTGCGTGTGGGAAATATACTGCTGTGACATGCCATATCCTGACCTCAGCTTCTCGGAAGTGACATCTGCTGTTGTCCGCCAGGTAGAGATAATACTTGCTATATAAGCATTGTTAAAAATTGTAGATGAAAAGTCGCCATATTCTGTTATTGAAACTGCAGAATTTGAGGCCAGAGATACCTCGTTGCTGCCCCAGTTCTCTTGCTAATGTGATGAAGCGATGTTGGGATGCTAACCCTGACAAGCGGCCTGAGATGGATGAGGTGGTATCAATGTTGGAAGCAATTGACACTTCAAAAGGTGGAGGAATGATTCCCCATGATCAGCCTCAGGGTTGTTTATGCTTCTTCCGTCGGTACCGAGGGCCTTAAGAAAAGTCTACTCCCAAGCGAAAGTGCCAAACTGGTGGTTGGTACATGAGATGTGAAAAATGAATACGAAGAGAGATGTATTACTAAAGGTGGGAAATCTTTGATTGCAAAGCTGAAGGATTCTGGAACCTTGGAGTTCATGGGTTAAGAAAGCTCTCTGCAGCATATTTTTCTTTGTATTACATGGTAGTTCAAAAGCTTTTATTTTTACTATTTCAGTAAACTGTGATTAACTAGCCAGACCTAAAGAACTCTATCTCTGTAAGTTGAGATCTAATAATGCAACTAATATTTCTATCATGTGGGGATGATCCAACACCAATTACTCCTTATATATAATGTGCCGATACTTCATTCCATGTATTGTTCCTTGACATGCCATAGTTCTTGCGATTGCAAAATAAGACGCAACATGTTATTGGCTTTCCTTTCATTCTATCAAAATTAGTAATCTGCTCGTGTGCATCAATCATTCAAGGTTGTTCCCGTAATTACAAAAAGTAGAAAATTTTATAAAGAAAAGAAAAGTGGGGTATGCAAATCTGCAAATAGTAGAACAAACTGAGATTATTTAAGCATATAGAAGTCTGCCGACAAAATATTCGTGTTGAACAATACCTTGTCCTCCACCGCCCCCACCCCCCTTTGTGGGTTGTAGGAGATTCATATTATTAGTTCTTGTCTGTTCACCACCAAAGAGAATGGGATAATTATTAGTTCTAGAGTTGGTCAGTAGTACAAAGATGCTGACACTGTTTACATCATTGAATATATGAACATGCCTTGTGAGTGAGTCATTTTTGTCAAACTTAAAGATTATCCCTACATATGACAATTATATCAAAGTAAAAAGCCTAAATAAATAGGGGGGACTGGTCATCGATCAAATCTAACCCACCAGTGTTGGTGCTGTTTGAATTGATACACATTTTCAATTGATACAAATACAAACAAGAACTCTCTCAAAATGAGAAGAAAAAAAAAGTGCAATTTCTTTAAGAAAAACAACCAGAAACAATGTAAATCTATTGTTCCTTTCAACAAATGGTTTGCAAATGACACACCATGAAGTCTATTCCTTTAATATACGATCAAGTTCTGGGAATCTAGCCAGCAATCTTGTAGCTTGGATTGACAAGATTATCAAGGCCAGATACTACTTCAATCGACTCTATGACATCTCCAACCTTGAGATCTGCCAAGTAATCCTCATTTTCTGTCACATAGCCAAACACTGCATAGCGACCATCCAATATATTTGCATTACTGGGGGTTAGTTCACTTTCTTTCAATAGCCAAAATACCTGGCTTGAAGCAGAATTATTCTCGAACTCCTGTATTCAATTAAAATTAATATTTTAAAAGAAAACAAACACCAGTTCAACTATCAAACCAACAGAATAATACATTATAGTTCACAAAATATTATATGGGGTCCTAGATTAGAATTCTCACTTCTCTGGCCATGGCCATTGTTCCGAATGCATTAAATGGAAGCCTCGTTTGAGCCTTGTATAGACCTAACTCCTGTGCACCACAGTAATATGAATTTAAATTTGTTTAGAGAACATGAGTAAAAGTCTCATGCAGAAGACTGAGCATTTGAGAAATTTACTTCTAAAGTTGATCCATAGAAAGGTGCTTTTTCTCCGTCCACCATTATCTCCAAAGGTATTGTTCGGGTTTTTTCCGTACTGGGGTCAATAAAACCCTCAGCAGGACCTTCAGGATCTCCCGTTTGAACCACAAAGCCATCCGCTGCACAAATCAGATGGACTATCTAAGCCATGTGAAAGTAAAACAATATATTTGAATTCATATTGAGCAGGTTAATGACCTTAGTGATGTATATCTATGAAATATACATTAAAGCTTGAATCTATCAAAGTATCCAACCTCTTTGGATTTCCATGCCATCATAAAAATGCCGCTCAACCAAATCTACAAAATTTCCAGCAGATACTGGGGCATTATAACCATCAAGTACTATCCGGAACACACACTCATCCAGGTTAGGATTGTCCTTAACCTTGACTTTCATATCCACGGTTGCTCTTCCCTTCAATAGAGGCAAACTTCGATATTCTTCAGGCACTTCATATGGAAAGCCATCCACCATATCCTCTTCAATACTGCAGAAACCCAATGCCCCAGGAAGATCTCAGCTGCAGTCAATGACAAGTGCTTAAATGAGAAAAGAATATTTTAGGGGATGAACTTCAGAAGTCCTCCCCAACTTCTATTCTGACAATAGGCCATACTTTAAAGAAGGCAAGGCATCCTCATTATTAATCAATTGGTCAACAGAAATAGAAGTAGCCTCCAAAACAAGCAACACTTCTACTCTAGCATTTTTGGCCGGGTAGAATATTTTTTGAGGCATCACATCCAAGATAACATGAGTTATCTTCTGAAAGACCAAGGTCAATACTTTGAATCCTCGTGATACACTAAGATCCATTAGGGCCCCTTGACATAGAAAGAAAACACTAAAAGGTAAGAGAAGATAATTGAAAATCCTTCTCTAGAATCTTAGAAAAAAAGAATAATGCAATAATTTGTTGATCCGTTTAGGTCTAACAGCAAAAAATAAATTAAAAATTAAAAGCGCTAATTGTCAAATGGAATGGCAAATAGTTCCATCTCCTCAAGGAGAAGTGATTTTCAACCTGTGGTTACCAAATCAAACCATAACGTCATGTTATAAATCAAAACAGAGCTTTTGCATGCTTAAAGAAGTCTCTGCATGATTCAGAAGAAACAAGAGGATTATGACAATCCAGTCACTAATGTGAACCGTATGACACCATTTGTCACTCCCCAGAAAAACTGCAGAGTCTGCCCCAACAGGGGTCATCAGTAGCTATCAATAGATTGAAAGCAGCAAAGAAGAACATTCTCAGACTCTTACACATACAGGTTATAGGTTACATCATATATAGTACCAGAAGTGGGAACTTAGACACTTTTTCCAGACATCCTAATTTCTTTGGGTTGTTCCTTTCGTTTGGACTTGTAACGAAGTGAGACATTAGAAAATTCTTTAGGCACTTGAGCAGACTCACATTCTGTTGTCTAAAATGTAAATAAAGCTCAAACTTCTAGAGTTTCTTCCATGTGAGGAACTCTACGTATAAAAAGAAATCGAGACTAAATAAATGACTTCAACATACTTTATGAAATTATCCAAAATTGATTTTCATTGGTTGTAAAAGAAATTTCAAAATGCTATGTCTCAGTTAAAGAGAAGTCTGAAACCATCTTTTGTAACTAAAAGCGAAATGCCAATTCCCAACACGAAGTGATAATCAATATTAACTGTTAGCCCTCAAAAATTTTACTTTCACAAGGAAACTAAAACTTATCATTCAACAAACATAGCCTCTTTTTTCTTAATTTTTTCAGGGGATGTGTGCTACATGTTTAAATACTAGAATAGGCCCATGTTTCTGTACTCACCCTCCAACATATTGAAGCAGCTCCTTTTGTTTGCCTACAACTGCATCCCGGTTCCTATCCTCAACAATCTTTAGGAGCTCATCCATCCCAGTTTCCAGCTTGTAAAGCAATTCGATCCCATGTTCCTTCTTCGATTCAGCCAATCCTGATATAATCAAACTCTTTCCCTGCTTTTCAGCCCGAGAAGCCTGCCTAACATTCTACAGATCCCATGAAAACAAGTCCCAGTTACAAATTGCCAATCTTTTTTATTTAATTACACTACAGACAATGGGAACAAATGGGGTTTTCTTACTCTTTCAACTGAATCAAGGGCCTTGACTCCAGCAATCTTGAGACTCTCTGTGATATCTTCAAGGGGCTTCTGAACCTCTCTGATAGCTTTATTGTCAATAGGCAAACCATTTCGTAACAATGCTCCTGGATCCTTAATTGGCGGCCCAGAGATCAACACAGCCAAATCCAGCAATGCAGGGGTACTTGCATTGACAGAGTTTGGACAAGTCAATGCAGGTACCGCAGTTATCAATCCAACCGCCAACGCGATAGAAATTGCACATTCCTTTATAGGAAAGAACCTATCTTTCTGCCAAGTTGTAAACATTCACCAATGTCTTACACATATAACCATATACGCACTTACATAAAGCACAAATTTTAGATTTTTGCAAACAAAATTAACCAAATATCAAGTAATTGGTCAGCTATTCAGTTCTAGAACCTTGTATGTGTGAATGTTAATTCAACTATCCATGATTGGAAACTTATTAAATTCTCAAATGTCCAACACAAAAATGAATGAACAATCAAGTAATTAATTACTTAACAACTCAATTCAGTTATTTAAATATACTTATTGAGTTAACTACAATTCAAATGTACGAATAATGCTGACCATATAAAGCATATACAAATAAAAGCCAGATATGTAAATGAGCTTGCCTTTTTGTTTTGAAGCTGAAGTGGAGGAGGTATTTGGGAAGAACATCGCGGTCTTAATCCCCGAATGGAAGCATTGCGGGCAAAAGGGATTTTATTAAATTTGGTGGGTGGGCTAGGATTTATGAGAATGGAAGGAGTAGTATGTAGAAAAGAAGAATAGTGGCAGGAGATAATGGCTGCCATTGAAATCTATCAGAGGTTAACAAAAGACCGGTGACATAGGAGATGATAGAAAATCAATCAGAGTTTTCAAGTCAACCTTACGCTCTGGATAAGATGATTAGCATCGGAATTCGGAGTATATACGTACTGGCATATTCTGGGCTAGGCCTTAATTTCTTTAAGCAGAAGCCTTTATGCTATGGGCTGGGCTTTTTTTCTAAATTTTCTTCGGTCCCAATTACTATAGGCATATCTTTAGGGAAAATTATGTCAGAATTTCTTGTTATAAATTCTTGGGACAATTACATATTTTAGTATATTTTTTAAAAATATTACAATAAAAGTGTGACGCCCCTAAATCTGGGCCCACACAGCCCATACTTGAGTCGTCAAAAGACTACAACAAAATTATTACAACAAAGCACAACGTACAACAATACAGTGTATAATAATACACAACTAAGTCTTCACTATTATTGCCACACTATTTTACAAAACGTGAAAACTATGATAACTATTCCTCGGACCCTCACTCCATTCCCCGGCTAGACCCTGTTATGTTTTCATCTCCTGTTGAAAAACAATGGAACAAAAGAAAGGGTGAGCTCAAATAGCCCAGTAAAGAATATCATGACTAAGATAATGACGAATAAATTATCATTAGTCTTCAACAGTTGAGTTCTTGATAGAATACAATAGACTACAAGGTTTATATCAAAAACTGCAGTTAAATTCTTAAACAACGTTCAGATCAATAATAGCAGCGGAATGAGTAATCTATTAGAAGAATAATGCAGACTATAATGTCCACTCGGTTCTCTTTTTAGGAAAAACATCATCAACTTTTATCATCTGAAATATCATTAGTCAAGATAATACAAATTCACAGTTCCTGATCATAATCATGCAGATCAACAGTTCATCTTTGCACTACGGGCCAAAGACATTCAATATAACACCAACGGTCATGATTATATCAGATTCAGCCTTTGGTCATAATCATACCAAACAACAGTTCATCTTTGCACTACGGGCCAAAGAGAACATTCACCACGTGCCATAAAAGACACCGAACAGATGTATCGCCTTTAACCTATTATATCGCCTTTAACCTATCATCTGTTCAACAACTATATCACATCTGTGCCCCCGGCCACAGATATTCACAACAGCTTGATTTTTGGATGATTAGAATGATATAAATGATGAACAGAAGAAATAGGATAACAATAAGTATCGGAAGTTTACTTTGTACAGATTCAAATAATGTCCAAATTGTCAACATGATGTGGAGTGAAATTTAAAAATGATATTCAAGATCCACAGTTCAGAATAACGGTTACAATTCAATAGAAAGGTTCACGTAAATAGGAAGGTTCAGTTGAAATAATGAAGTTCAACTATTATGGAACATATAATATTTTCAGGAATTATAAAAGCAATAGTTCCATAATAAATTTCGATTTAGGAGTATGAAAGAAAATAATATCCCTTACCGTAGCAGGTTTGATTAACAAAAGGTGAAGGAAATTAATACAAAGGGTTATTCACCAACAGGCGGCAATCCGCTCCGTAAGGTTATTCCCACAATTTAATAGAATTTGAGTACAAAGAGTTATTCACCAAACAGGCGGCAATCCGCTCCGTAAGGTTATTCTCAGAGATTAATAATGAATGAATACGAAAGGTTATTCACCAACAGGCGGCAATCCGCTCCGTAAGGTTATTCCCACAATTTAATATATGAAAATAAAAGGCACGTCTTATGAGTAAGGAAGAAACAATATTATTATCGAGAATCAAATAATGATAATCCCTTACCATAGTATGTTTGAATAATGGAAGATGAAAAAGATGGTATCCCTTACCTCAACACGTGACTGGATATTGATTTAAATGAGGTTGATTAACTTGAACAGTACACGTATACTTATAGATCTTCACAAATACTCAAGATGACTTAAGCACACTTAGAGAGAACTTTCACAAGAAGTATTTAGAGAGAGAAAGAAAGAACAAGAAAGGAAGTTTATGAAAAATCCTTAAGTTAAGGCTTCTATTTATAGCCAAAAATCTTATCATTCATTTAATCTAAACCATTCATTTAAAGATCATCTTTTAATCTACACCATCCATTTCAAATATTATATTATCTTTAATCTACACCATTCATTTCATATCACCTAATAATCACCTAACTTTATATTATAAACAAATCAATTCAATTATTCAACAATAATTCACACTTTAATCTACACCATTCATTTCATATCACCTAATAATCACCTAACTTTATATTATAAACAAATAACTTTATCAATTCAATTATTATGACTAATTGTTATAAATACAGTATAGTTAGCTCTTAGATATCAAGTCAATAAATTAATGAAATACAACTGTTTAAATAACATCATAATAGAGATAACAATAATGTAAAATAAAGCATACGTTACTGTGTAATGACAATTATTGATTCAATAATGTGAATTACTGTGCATATGTTACTGTGACAATTATTAGGTTCAATAATTTTAAAAACAGTGCAACAACAATTATTGACTCAATGATATAAAATACAGTGTAATGACAATTATTAAATCAATAATGCAAAATACTGTGTAACAACAATTATTGAATTGATAATATAAAATATTATGCAGTGACAATTATCGATGAAATGATGCGTAACAGTTACGGTGTCAATTATCAGACCAAAAATATGAGACACTATGCAATACCGTGTGTTACTGTAGAGTACCGAGTGCTACAGAAAATATCAATAACTACCGTATGCTACTATTCTTTTATCACCGGTATTTTAACAGTTCCGTTGACTATTTTTATTTAAAAAAGTTATTTCTGTCGTTTTCTATATCCGACAAATATTCCGTTGTGGGGTCCACCAATAATTTGTTATTTCGGCGCCGTCGGACCAAACGAATATTCCCTGACCAAACGAATATTCCCCGACAAAGCGAATATTGTCCGACAAAATAAAATTTGCACATAACATCCTTAACTTTCAATTTTGTTAATTTAACCACTTACTGTTTCAAAAAAAAATATATATGAAGAAAAATTAAATTTTGTATTTCATAAAATTCGGGGTCTTACAACCTCCCCTCCTTATGAAATTTCGTCCCCGAAATTGACGTACCTGATATATCGAAGAGGTAAGGATACTTAGATTTCATCTCAGATTCTAGCTCCCAGGTCATTTCCTCAGTATCTTGGTTCATCCATAAAACCTTAACTTGAGGTATAACCTTTGAGCGTAGGATCTGCTCCTTCTTATCCAGGATCTTAACAGGTACCTCCTCGTATGTTAAATCCTCTGCTATAACGTCTGGTTCTAACTCAATGACGTGGTTTGGGTCCTTCACATATTTACGTAACATAGATATGTGAAAAACGTTATGGATGCGAGACATACTTGGTGGTAGGGCTAGTCTGTAGGCTACGGTTCCTATTCGATCGAGGATTTCAAATGGGCCAATAAATCGAGGGTTGAGCTTTCCTCTCTTTCCGAATCTCGTAACCCCTTTCCATGGAGAAACACGTAAGAATACATGATCTCCGACGTTGAAATTTTCGTCTCTCCGATGAAGATCAGCATAACTCTTTTGTCGTTCTTGTGCGGTCTGTATTCGTTGTCGGATCATTTGGATCTTTTCGGTCGTCAAGCGTACCAACTCGGGTCCCAACAATTTTGCTTCTCCTACCTCATTCCAACATATTGGAGAGCGACACTTCCTTCCATACAATGCCTCGAATGGAGCCATGCCTATGCTTGCTTGGTAACTGTTGTTGTAAGAAAATTCCACCAACGGCAAGTACTTATCCCAACTTCCTTTGAAGTCTAATACACAAAGTCTCAAAAGATCTTCGAGGGTCTGGATCGTCCTTTCCGATTGTCCGTCCGTTTGAGGATGGTATGCAGAACTAAAACGTAGTTCAGTGCCCATAGCTTTTTGTAGACTGATCCAGAAGCGTGAAGTGAATCTAGGATCTCGATCAGAAACTATGGAAACTGGCATGCCATGCAATCTCACGATCTCATTTATGTACATACCGGCAAGACGTTCAAGTGAAAAGTTTTCTCGTATAGGCAAGAAATGAGCAGATTTGGTCAATCTATCTACGATGACCCAAATTGCATCTAAGCCTTGAGAAACTTTGGGAAGACCCGTCACGAAATCCATATTGATGTGTTCCCACTTCCATTCGGGAACCTCAAGTGGTTGTAATGGACCCTTAGGTACTTGATGCTCTGCCTTGACACGTTGACAAGTTAGGCACCTTGAGATAAACTCTGCAATCTCCCTTTTCATATTGTTCCACCAAAATGTATGTCGAAGATCTCGATACATCTTGGTACCTCCTGGGTGGATTGCAAATGGCGTGTTGTGTGCCTCCATCATGATTTTATGCTTTAATTCAGGATCGTTAGGAACACAGAGACGAGAGTTGACTCGAAGTATTCCTTTCTCGTCGATTCTTGCTTCGGGAATGACACCTTCTTGTACTTTCTTTATCATGTTTATCAGTTCCGGATCGGTAGCTTGAGCAGCTTTAATTTTATCGATTAAAGTTGGTTCTACTCGCACGTGAGCAATCTTCGAGCGGGTCCCTGGTGTCTTTAGCTCTATCTCCATCTTTTGCAAGTCGTACAAAATACACTTTTGTGTTGTCAGCAGTGCACTTGTACTTGCATAAGATTTTCTGCTCAAAGCGTCAGCTACAACGTTCGCCTTTCCCGGGTGATACTGGATTGTGTGGTCATAATCCTTTAACAGCTCAAGCCAACGTCGTTGTCGCATATTGAGTTCCTTCTGGGTGAAGAAATACTTGAGACTTTTATGATCCGTATAGATATCCATTTTTTCTCCGTACAAGTAGTGTTTCCAGATCTTCAACGCGAAAACGACTGCTGCCAACTCTAGATCATGAGTAGGATAATTTTTCTCATAATCTTTGAGTTGTCGAGAGGCGTAGGCTATAACCTTTCCATGTTGCATAAGGACACAGCCTAGACCTTTGCCAGAAGCATCGCTGTAGATAACAAATTCTCCTGATCCTGATGGTATGGTCAGAACAGGAGCTGAAACCAGTCTCTTCTTGAGTTCTTGAAAACTTTTCTCGCATTCCTCGCTCCATATGAATTTTGTGCTTTTCCGAGTAAGCTGCGTTAATGGAGTGGCGATTCGAGAAAATCCTTCTACGAATCTCCGATAATAACCAGCTAGACCCAGAAAACTTCGGACTTCGGTTACTGTTTTGGGTTGTTCCCAATTTAGTACCGTTTCAATCTTCGTAGGATCGACTGATATTCCTTGACTAGAAATCACATGCCCAAGAAACGCGACCTCCTCAAGCCAGAACTCACATTTCTTCAACTTGGCATATAATTTGTTTTCACGGAGCTTTTGTAGTATCAATCTCAGGTGTTGTTCATGATCCTCGCGACTCTTGGAGTATATGAGGATGTCATCAATAAAGACAACCACAAAATGATCCAAATGTTCCTTGAATATCCGGTTCATCATGTCCATGAAAGCTGCAGGAGCATTAGTTAGTCCAAAAGGCATGACTAAGAACTCATAATGCCCATAACGAGTTCTGAAAGCAGTCTTTGGAATGTCCTCAGCTTTAACCTTTAACTGATGATATCCAGAACGGAGATCAATCTTTGAGAAATGTTGAGCGCCTTGCAATTGATCAAACATGTCATCAATCCGAGGTAACGGGTACCTGTTCTTGATGGTGACATGGTTCAATTCTCGGTAGTCAATGCACAATCTCATACTCCCGTCTTTCTTCTTCACAAATAGAACATGAGCACCCCAAGGTGATGCACTCGGACGAATGAAACCGGTATCCAACAATTCCTGTAGTTGGACTTTTAACTCTTGAAGTTCAATGGGAGCCATTCGGTAGGGAGCTTTGGAAATGGGCTTGGTACCGGGTTCAAGATCAATATAAGAATCAATTTCACGGTTTGGGGGTAAGCCAGGAAGTTCTTCAGGAAAAACGTCAGGAAACTCATTAACAATGGGAATATCATTCAAGTTTGATGTATTTTTGTTCAAATCAGTGACATGAGCTAAAAAGGCTTGACATCCGTTTTTCAATAAACGAATGGCTTTATGGCTAGAAATAACAGTTATAGATTTCAATGGTTTAGTTGCTTGAATTTGCATGACAGGTTGATTAGGAATATGAAAACTAATAATCTTATGAAAACAATTAATTTTAGCATGATGGGTAGTCAACCAATCAATTCCTAAAATCACATCAAATTCACGCATCTCCAAAGAAATAAGGTCAACAGGTAATGTGAGGTTGTTGATTTGAACTAGGCAAGATTTATAGATAGTAAATGTAATAGGTATTTCTCCCAATGAGGTTTCAACTGATAAGACAAGATTTAAGTTTTCAATAGACAAATTTAAACGTTGAGTACATATAGGTGAGATAAAAGAGTGGATAGAGCCAGTATCTAATATGGCATAGACTTCACGAGAATTTATGAATAGCTTACCGGTTATCACCTCATTCGGTTTCTTGACTGTTATCGTCAAATCGAATCCCGAATACTTCATTCGGATCTTCACGTATTTCAACCATGGGAATACCACTGAATAATTTTCTAGCAAACTGTTTCTCGGGTTCATCAACTTCATCAGTAGTAAGGTACCAATGATTTCCATTAAAATAGTATTTTCGATAGACTGCAGTTTCCACGATAGTGACTAACTTAACCTGAATTCCTCTAAATTGTAACGCCCAAAAGTATAGAAACATCATTTTTAAATAATCTTGAAAATTATAGCTGGAACACCATAAATCCCAAAGACTAATATGAAAAGTCCATATATTCTGATCCTTTGTTATAGAGCATAACCAGGTGATATCACTCTCCCAATTAGTGAGTAAATTAAAGGCAATAATTTCCGCAAGTTCGTTACTTCATTTAATTGCTTTTAAGAATGGATCTGGAACGACTGTAGCAGAGCTTTCACCTTCATCCTTACTGGATAGAACACGCATAATTTTTGCCTTAGGCAAATGATTCAACTCTGAGTTTGTAAGAAGATTATTCGTCGCCTCTTGTTTTGCAGCTACATTTGTTTCGGTAATTTCATAGTTAACCTCTTGATTTTCAGATGCCATACCTAACTGTGGTCACAAAATAAATGTTAGTTCAAATAAACTGACTCATCACTTCATGTTCCTACATTCAAATCGACTCATTAGATAATAAAATCTATTTTAGGTAGGACACACTAGTGACTGATTCTATTCGTCTCTCCCCTCCTAGTTCTAACCCCAGATCTTCATTAAAGACCATATCCCTAAGCTCTGATACCAACTGTGACGCCCCCAAATCTGGGCCCACACAGCCCATACTTGAGTCGTCAAAAGACTACAACAAAATTATTACAACAAAGCACAACGTACAACAATACAGTGTATAATAATACACAACTAAGTCTTCACTATTATTGCCCCACTATTTTACAAAACGTGAAAACTATGATAACTATTCCTCGGACCCTCACTCCATTCCCCGGCTAAACCCTGTTATGTTTTCATCTCCTGTTGAAAAACAATGGAACAAAAGAAAGGGTGAGCTCAAATAGCCCAGTAAAGAATATCATGACTAAGATAATGACGAATAAATTATCATTAGTCTTCAACAGTTGAGTTCTTGATAGAATACAATAGACTACAAGGTTTATATCAAAAACTGCAGTTAAATTCTTAAACAACGTTCAGATCAATAATAGCAGCGGAATGAGTAATCTATTAGAAGAATAATGCAGACTATAATGTCCACTCGGTTCTCTTTTTAGGAAAAACATCATCAACTTTTATCATCTGAAATATCATTAGTCAAGATAATACAAATTCACAGTTCCTGATCATAATCATGCAGATCAACAGTTCATCTTTGCACTACGGGCCAAAGACATTCAATATAACACCAACGGTCATGATTATACCAGATTCAGCCTTTGGTCATAATCATACCAAACAACAGTTCATCTTTGCACTACGGGCCAAAGAGAACATTCACCACGTGCCATAAAAGACACCGAACAGATGTATCGCCTTTAACCTATTATATCGCCTTTAACCTATCATCTGTTCAACAAATATATCACATCTGTGCCCCCGGCCACAGATATTCACAACAGCTTGATTTTTGGATGATTAGAATGATATAAATGATGAACAGAAGAAATAGGATAACAATAAGTATCGGAAGTTTACTTTGTACAGATTCAAATAATATCCAAATTGTCAACATGATGTGGAGTGAAATTTAAAAATGATATTCAAGATCCACAGTTCAGAATAACGGTTACAATTCAATAGAAAGGTTCACGTAAATAGGAAGGTTCAGTTGAAATAATGAAGTTCAACTATTATGGAACATATAATATTTTCAGGAATTATAAAAGCAATAGTTCCATAATAAATTTCGATTTAGGAGTATGAAAGAAAATAATATCCCTTACCGTAGCAGGTTTGATTAACAAAAGGTGAAGGAAATTAATACAAAGGGTTATTCACCAACAGGCGGCAATCCGCTCCGTAAGGTTATTCCCACAATTTAATAGAATTTGAGTACAAAGAGTTATTCACCAAACAGGCGGCAATCCGCTCCGTAAGGTTATTCCCACAATTTAATAGAATTTGAGTACAAAGAGTTATTCACCAAACAGGCGGCAATCCGCTCCGTAAGGTTATTCTCAGAGATTAATAATGAATGAATACGAAAGGTTATTCACCAACAGGCGGCAATCCGCTCCGTAAGGTTATTCCCACAATTTAATATATGAAAATAAAAGGCACGTCTTATGAGTAAGGAAGAAACAATATTATTATCGAGAATCAAATAATGATAATCCCTTACCATAGTATGTTTGAATAATGGAAGATGAAAAAGATGGTATCCCTTACCTCAACACGTGACTGGATATTGATTTAAATGAGGTTGATTAACTTGAACAGTACACGTATACTTATAGATCTTCACAAATACTCAAGATGACTTAAGCACACTTAGAGAGAACTTTCACAAGAAGTATTTAGAGAGAGAAAGAAAGAACAAGAAAGGAAGTTTATGAAAAATCCTTAAGTTAAGGCTTCTATTTATAGCCAAAAATCTTATCATTCATTTAATCTAAACCATTCATTTAAAGATCATCTTTTAATCTACACCATCCATTTCAAATATTATATTATCTTTAATCTACACCATTCATTTCATATCACCTAATAATCACCTAACTTTATATTATAAACAAATCAATTCAATTATTCAACAATAATTCACACTTTAATCTACACCATTCATTTCATATCACCTAATAATCACCTAACTTTATATTATAAACAAATAACTTTATCAATTCAATTATTATGACTAATTGTTATAAATACAGTATAGTTAGCTCTTAGATATCAAGTCAATAAATTAATGAAATACAACTGTTTAAATAACATCATAATAGAGATAACAATAATGTAAAATAAAGCATACGTTACTGTGTAATGACAATTATTGATTCAATAATGTGAATTACTGTGCATATGTTACTGTGACAATTATTAGGTTCAATAATTTTAAAAACAGTGCAACAACAATTATTGACTCAATGATATAAAATACAGTGTAATGACAATTATTAAATCAATAATGCAAAATACTGTGTAACAACAATTATTGAATTGATAATATAAAATATTATGCAGTGACAATTATCGATGAAATGATGCGTAACAGTTACGGTGTCAATTATCAGACCAAAAATATGAGACACTATGCAATACCGTGTGTTACTGTAGAGTACCGAGTGCTACAGAAAATATCAATAACTACCGTATGCTACTATTCTTTTATCACCGGTATTTTAACAGTTCCGTTGACGATTTTTATTTAAAAAGGTTATTTCTGTCGTTTTCTATATCCGACAAATATTCCGTTGTGGGGTCCACCAATAATTTGTTATTTCGGCGCCGTCGGACCAAACGAATATTCCCTGACCAAACGAATATTCCCCGACAAAGCGAATATTGTCCGACAAAATAAAATTTGCACATAACATCCTTAACTTTCAATTTTGTTAATTTAACCACTTACTGTTTCAAAAAAAAATATATATGAAGAAAAATTAAATTTTGTATTTCATAAAATTCGGGGTCTTACAAAAAGTACATCTTCAAATTATTTACAGAATGAGTACTTTTTTAATATATAATTTTAAAATTAGTGCAGTTGGTTTCAATTTTAATTTAATTGAAATTGAAATAGAAAGTAGTTAGTTTTCTAATCCCTTTAATTTAGTGATTACACATTTAAAAATTAATTAATTACTCTATTTTTTTATGCTAACATTCTGTCCATATCACTTTTTTTGCCCTACTTTTTTCATATTTTCTGTTTTTGAAAATTGTCACACCAGTAACGATACAGACATATTCAATCTCCTCTCTCTCCTCTGTTTTCTCTCTCTTCTCTTTCTCCCCATCTCCATGAACTCTTCGTATCTTTCTCTCTCCTCCCCTCTCTTCCCCTTCTTTCTCCTCCCACTCTCCATGGCCTCCTGCAAAATTACCAAACTATCCCTCCCGCTCAAACTCTTCCCATCCATGTCTTGCACGTGAGAACTTTACCAGTGTTGGGATACTCTTTCAAGTAGAGCAGGTCGAACTTTATATATATATATACATTCTACACATGTATATATAAATTAATTAATGTTTTACCTAAATTACTTTTTAAAAATAAAATTATTTTTGAATATGATACACTTGGTAGCCAAATTTTTATTCAAAAATAACCATTTTAGTTTTTATGGGTAAAAAAAATAAATTAAATATGTTGCAGTTACTTATAAATAATATTTTCTAAATAAAATTAATTTCAATATGGTGCAGTTGGTAGCCACACCTTTATATAAAAGTAATCATTTTAATTTTTGTGAGTAACCAAAAAAAACTATTTTAAATATGTTTTTATTGGTTAACAATTTTTTATTGAGTTACTAATTAATTATAAAAAAATCAATTATATTGGGTTACCAATTAATTATAAAAAGTCTATTATACATTTTTTTTTATACTACAGTTGGTTGTCAAACCTTCATATAAAGGTAACCAATTCAGTTTTATTGGGTTACCAATTAATTATAAAAATTCTATTATACAATTCTTTTTTTCATACTACAGTTGGTAGCCAAACTTTCACACAAAGGTAACCAATTCAGTTTTATTGGGTTACCAATTAATGGTAAAAAATCTATTATAGAATTTTTTTTCGTAGTGTTGTTGGTAACCAAACATTCATATAAAGGTAACCAATTCAGTTTTATTGGGTTACCAATTAATTATAAAAAATCTATTATACATTTATTTTTCATAATGCTGTTGGTAGCCAAACATTCACACAAAGGTAACCAATTCAGTTTTGTTGGGTTACCAATTAATGATAAAAAAAAATAAAGGTAACCAATTCAATTTTATTGGATTACTAATTAATTATTAAAAATTTATTATACAATTTTTTTTTTCATACTGCAGTTGGTAGTCAAACCTTCACACAAAGGTAATCAATTCATTTTTATTGGGTTACCAATTAATTATAAAAAATCTATTATAATTTTTTTTTTCTTTATAGTGCAGTTGGTAACTAAACATTCATAGAAAGGTAACCAATTCAATTTTATTGGGTTACCAAATTGCTCTGTTTAAACATAATTCTGAAATCTAAAATGTGAACCTGGCATTCCAAATATGTATGAACAATTGTATAACATATGGTTAGTGGGTGTAAGAGAGAGGGGGGAGGGGGGGCTCACATAGCAACAAAGGAAGCGACCCATTTGAGGAAGGAAGACTAATACAAACTAAACTAAAAGTAGACAACACAGTCTGTACTAAACTAAAATGAACAATTAAAGGAGTGGAGTGGAGAAGAAGAGATTAGTGGATGAACGTAACTATGATTAAACCTGAACCTATCCCTATCCAATTCACTTGTTTGTGTTGGAATTTGAGTGTTAATTCAAATGGGTTGGGATTAGAGAGATTATTGACTGCTCTCGTAATAAATAAACACTTTGGTCTAACTTTTTATAATATTATAGGGTCTATAAATGATAAGTTTCATGTGAATCCTATAATATTGTAAAAAATTAAAAAATTATTCATTTACTCAAATAACAATTAATAATTTTTTGTTGGGATTAAGCGTTAACGATGTCCTCACGGGAATACTTCTGACATGAAGGAGAGAGAGAGAGTAGAGAGAGAAGGATGTCGAAAATAATGGTGAGAGAAAATAGAGAAAGAAGGAGGATGTTGAAAATAAATAATAGGTGTCATTAAATAGAGAGGAGTAAATAGGGTGGTTATAGTTCTCCTTGATCTAAGGGATAATGATTTAATGGGTTTATTATTGTTGCACTCTTTTTGTAATTATTTTGTTAATGCACTATTCTTATAATTTTTTATTAATTGTTGTATACTTATGTAAAGAACCCTAAATTCTTTTTACTAAGATTATTTCGTTCCATGATTTTATTTTTTTAAAAGCTTTTTTATTTATTTATTATCAATGATGGTATCATAAAAGAAGCATTTTCTTTGTGATCTCGAAACCATAAACCACCCCAATCTAATTCATGGCCCACCAGCTTCCATCGTCCTCTAGTTTATAAAAAATTACAATATTATGTTATTATTACTAAGTTAAACACTTATTATATTTAACGATAAATATGAATATATATATATATATATATATATATATATATAGAGAGAGAGAGAGAGAGAGAGAGTCTCCTTCTGCTGCGGACCACCCAATGTGGGTGGTCATTTTCTCTATCTCTCTCTACATATATATATGTGTAGAGAGAGATAGAGAGAGAAAATGACCACCTGCATGTGGGTGGTCTGCAGCAGAAGCTGGCTGTATATATATATATCCTTAAAATTTAGAAATTTTGCAAATATGAGATTATTCCGATAAAACGCATGGGGCAATATTTACTTTTTCACAGATAAAAAGGGCCATGTTTTTTCAATGGATATAACATGGCTTATAAATCAATCCTTTTTCTTCTATTTTATTTTATTTTTGATTAATGGAAGAATTTAGCAATCTAGAATAACAGGAAAAGTATGAGAAGTATTCCGAATTTGTTTAATTATATTTTTTTTCTTATTTATTTTAATAGGACAATTTGAAGAAGAAAATTTTGTGACATGACTGAAAGTGAGGGATAAATTTGTGACATATTTATATTATCCTCCTTCCTTTGTAGAAAGGGCTGATAGGAATCAAGCTTACAGTTAGTTTCAATAACGAAAGTCTCAAGACTGTCTTGGTAATGTTCATCCAGTTGGAGACCAATCGTATTAGGATCAAGGAACAGAGGTAAAGACCAGGCCCAACTTCATTAGTCCATTACTCCCTAACAACTTATATACACACACACACACACACTGACACACTCTTAATTATATGGCAAACAAGTAATTTTGAAACTCGCTTATTCCATCAGCCCCGAAATGAGTCATGTTTTATAAAAATCATGTACTATTATATATACCAAAAGTCGTCAACTTCTCATGTAATCACACAAAATTCAGTTTTAGATTTAAATAGTACACACACAAAGAAACACACACACACACACACACATATATATAAATTTTGACATGTTGGCATTGGATGATGATGTTTGAAAAGGAATAATATTAAGGATTTTAAATTTAAAGTTTAAAATGTATCTTAAATACATGTATTTATTATCTTTATAATGATGTACAATAATTGTTTATAACTCGTCATAATATTAAATAGATGAAGTACATATATTGTCTCTATAATGATGTATAATAATTGTTTACAACTCATCGACATAATATTAAATAGATGATATAATAGTAATATGTATCTTAAATACAGATATTATCTTCATAATGATATATAATATTGAAAGTTTTTATTATTATTTTAAGTAATTTTAAGTTAAATATTCATTTATCTTAAATAATTTATTTTTTATAATAATTTACCTATAATATCATTAGTATTAATTATCATATTTCTATTCTTTATACATATTTATGGAATATCACTAGTCATTTGCAGAAAATTATGGAATTAAACGAGAATTTAAATATAAACAATTTTACCATTTTATTATTTTTTTAATATACGTAAAAAGTCAACCAAAACTTTTATCTTGAGACTGAAGGAGTAACTGTTTATAAGTCGTTGACATAATATTAAATAGATGATATAATAATAATTTGTATGTATATTCGAGACGCATTTAAAATTATACTCCCTTGATTTCGTTTTATTTGACCAATGCACAACTATTAAGGAAAGTAATGAAATTAAATTCAAATTACTAAATTGCCCTGATATTACTTTTTCATGGATGAGAAGCCAAACCCAATTCGACAATCATTTCCAAACTACCTCCTTTTATTCGTTAAATACTCTCCTCTCCATCTATTTTTTTCTTGTCCCTTAATTATCTCTCTGTACATATCCCTTAATTATCTCTCTCTATACATATGCAGCTATTTGTTAGTTTTGTAAACGTAAACTGGGGCAAATATTTTCACTATCCAATACGTAATAAAAAATTTAAGGTTTTGATTTTTGGTTCAAGGATGCATTGATCATATTGAGACAGATATCAAAGTGTTGTCCTTTATTTTCTATAGAATTTTTGTAGAAACCATAAATGAAAAGAGAGTATATAATGAATCTATGGGAGAAGGTATGAAAAAATTGAAGGAGTTGAACTCATCTTGAGCGACATTTAAAAATTTGAGAAAGAAAAAAAATTGAGAACGCAGGTATTGGGAGTAAAAGAAAAAGAAAAAATTGCGAACCCAAGTATTGAAGTAAAAGCATTGCACTTAGAAAGATGAGATATTTTAGGGATAATCTAGTAAAATAAGAGAAAAAATCTCTTAAAAATTTGAAAACGATAATTAATTAAGAAATAATTTATTTTTCTTCTAAAACGACAGATAAAACGGAAACGAGAGAGTATTGTTATAAGTTTGTGAAGGATTTTAATAATATGTATGTTATCACATGTTTACACAAATACATTAACGAGAACCAAAAATCATACCCTCGAAGCGTGATCTTTTGGTGCGGAAGAACTCGTACGGTTGAAAAGCCAAAGCCAAAGCCAAACCCAAACAGTCGTCTCCGAACTACAGAATGAGAACGGAGAACTAATTCACGATCCGTCACAAATTTGGGAATTCAGTTGTTATTTTAGGAGAACTGTGGCTTAATCAATATCCAGTATATTGATAATTGATGATGGGATGATCTCAGATGAACTGAGGTCGTGGGTTTTATAGGCGTAGTGGTTTAACCCACTCCCTATAAAACCTCCAACCACTCAGTCAACTTAACGTTATAATTATAACGTTATAATTATAACGTTAAAGACTGAGTCTCAATAGCCATCTGACTAACAACCAAATGGGTCGGACCCTCCATGGGCGCCCCATTTAAATATCCAAGATCCAATATCTCCCACTCGCCCATGGCGGGGACGACGTAATCATCACAACTGCTAAAAATTAGCTCAAACCAAAATAACATGTATTCATATTTGCCGGATCGTGTGACCGTTGAGTTCACCTGTAATGCGGGAGCTCTACATCAAACCCGTTAGGGCCAACATAGAGGCATCTACCCTTTCAAGAAAACAGTGCGGGAGCTCTCACGTCAAACTCAATTAGTTTACGTAGAGACTACAACCTATAAACTCATAGTACCCCAGACACATTTGAATTTCACTAGGTTAAGTATCTCTAATCCCTCAGAGAGTCATACTTAACCACCTTTGGGCCCAAGTCCATTTCGTATCTCACTTATTACTATATCGCTATCGAAGCGCTATAGTTGTCGACAATAAGTGCAGAACGAGGTGAAATCAAATTATCTTCTCTTTGCCCTAATACTATTCAGATATGAATCAACTGCTTTCCCAGAATCGGTCCTTAGAGTCTCATCAATCTTGACCTTAGGAATCGAAACCAAAGTAGCAACACTAATCCATGTCTTTGTAGTATAGTCAAAGATCACAAAGAGCACTTGATGTAGGAATAAAGATTTTGTCCTACAGGACTCACACGGTGAGGAAACAGGGATCCATTCACTCACCTCCTTTACATGGTCGTTAAGCACATGTAACACTCTCACAACATACTATTCTATAGCCTTGTTGTGCGGACCTTAGTCTAGTCACTCCTAGAGTGTCTAACTCGAACATTTCAAAAAATGCTCGCTTATCAAAGCGCCACATTTGAAATTTCGCGTCCGGTTATCATGTTATGGCAGACAATCTCATTTATATGAGCATATGTCATATGGTCATGCCATACGGATCTTAGTTCAGTCGCTCCACAAGCGCCTAACTCGAATTTCTAGATTGCTCGCTTTCCCAAGCGCCAACTCTGAAACTTCGCATCCGGCTATCAATGCAGGTTAATATAGATGGTGGGGCATTCTATATTCAGTTAATCCAAATTAACTTCATCTTGGCTCATGCCAAGGCGACATAATATTTCATATTGCTCGCTATCAAGCGCCAATTGATTGTTATCCAAAACATCAAAATTCGCTACTCAAAGCGCCAATATGAACTGTCTCAACCTTGCTCGCTCTTCAAAGCGCCAAGGGTGATTGCTCGTGTGAGTGAGCCAATCAACCTGTTGACATATATTTAGTGTGTGTGCATATCCAATATGCATAATAACTGTGTGAACCATTAATATTTATCATATGCGCTAAAACAACACAATCATAAGTAGGAACAAATGAATCTCGCATAAATGATAAATATCTCGATACAACAATGAATATCTTTAATACAAGCCAAATAATGAGTGATATACAATAAAATAAGAAAGTACATCAAACCCTACGAAGCCCTAACGAACTAACATGCCTACAAAAAGCATCTCTCGGTATCGGTTTCGTCAAGGGATCCGCTACCATAAGGTCAGTGGGCATGTACTCCAATATCACCTCATTATTTGCTATGTTCTCTCTAATGAAGTTCATCCTCAAGTCAATGTGCTTCGTCCTGCCGTGATACTTAGGGTCCTTAGTGTAACCTAGGGCCGCTGTGCTATCACAGTAAACAGTCACAGGATCTGAAGAATGAGGGACGACTCCAAGATCCTCGAAGAATCTCCTCAACCACATGGCTTCCTGAACAGCTGACGTACATGCTACAAACTCCGACTCCATCGTTGAAAGAGCAACGCAAGTCTGTTTCTTGCTACACCAAGTGATGGCACCACCATGTAGCAAGAATGCATATCCTGAGGTCGACTTGCGCACCCCTTGGTTACCTCCCCAACTAGCATCAGAGTAACCAATCAAGCGCAGGTCCGGTCCTCCATAGCACAACATGTAGTCCAAAGTACCTTTCAAATATCGCAAGATCCTTTTGATTGCCCTCCAATGGGCAATTCCAGGATTTGACTGATAACGACCGAGATAACCGATTGCATATGCTATGTCAGGCCGAGTACACACAACTGCATACATTAGCTTTCCTATAGCACTGGCATACGGGTAGTGGGACATTTTCTCAATTTCCTCGGGAGAATTAGGGCATTGCTCGGGTCCAATGGCATCACCTTTAGCGATAGGAGTGTCTATGGGTTTGCAGTTGCTCATTTGGAATTGCTCCAGAACCTTCTTAAGGTAAGTCTCTTGAGACAAACCAAGAAGCTTTCTTGAGCGATCTCTATAGATCTTAACTCCAAGAACATAAGCTGCTTCTCCCATGTCCTTCATCTCAAAGTTATAGGACAACCACCCTTTGGTGGTAACAATCATCTCCTTATCGTTCCCAGCTAGTAGGATGTCGTCGACATACATCGATAGGATAAGGAATTTATCTTTGGATCGTTTAATATACACACAATGGTCTTCCTCGATCATCGTAAACCCATCACTAATGACGGCTCGATGGAATCTCAGATACCATTGCCTAGATGCCTGTTTCAAACCATAGATAGAACGTTTGAGCTTGCAGACTTTGCGCTCTTGTCCTTCTATGATGAAACCCTCAGGTTGATCCATGTATATCTCCTCAGCTAAATCTCCATTGAGAAAAGCTGTCTTAACGTCCATTTGATATAACTCCAGATCCAAATGTGCGACAATTGCTAAAATGAGGCGAATTGAGGCAAACCTCACAACCGGTGAGAAGGTTTCCTCGTAATCAATTCCCTCTTGCTGGGTGTAGCCCTTGGCTACAAGACGAGCTTTGTACCGATCGATGGAACCATCCGCCTTGCGTTTGACTTTAAGAATCCATTTGTTCCCAATAGCCTTTCGCCCTGGTGGAAGGTCAACCAAGTCCCAGACTTGATTAGTCCTCATGGATTCCATCTCATCTATCATTGCAGTCATCCACTTATCACTAGCATTAGATGATAGAGCATCTCGATAAGATCGAGGTTCCTCATCTTCATGCGTATCGGCCAGAAAGGCATTCCCCTCAATCTCAAAGAGACGACGTGGAATGTTGCCCCTTTGACTTTTACGCATTTGAGGAACAAGAGACTCTTCATTTGATGGAAGAGTACTGCTTGAAGGCATGTCACTCCCACTATCTACAGGAGCCTGAGGAATAGCCTCATCGGACTCAACTGTACGAGTTGGGGCGCCCAAATCTTCCTCCATCTCATAAAAGTTCATCTCTTTGCTCATATCACCTCTGTTAGGGAAATCCATCTCAAGGAAATCTGCATCTCGTGACTCTATCGCCGATACAGTCCCATCAGTTTGCTCTCCAACGAACACGTAGCCTTTGGAGTATTCAGAATATCTTACAAAGATACACTTCTTACCCCTCGGGCCCAACTTCCCATGTTCATGGGAAGTGTTGTGCACATAAGCTGCTGATCCCCAAGGCCGCATATGGCCCAATTCGGGCTTTCTGCCGGTCCACAATTCATATGGGGTGGACTGAACGGATTTCGAAGGTACACGATTAAGTATATATGTCGCAGTCAACAATGCATCACCCCAATAGGAGATAGGTAAATTTGCTTGCGCCATCATAGACCTAACCATGTCTAATAATGTTCGATTCCTCCTCTCCGCCACACCATTTTGTTGCGGAGTTCTAGGGATTGTCAGTTGCCTGATTATCCCTCTTTCTTCACACAGTTCCTTGAACTGATCGGATAGATACTCGCGGCCTCGGTCAGTTCGAAGTGCCTTAACACTTTTATCCAACTGTTTCTCGACCTCAATCAAATAACGTCTAAAGCATTCTAATGCCTCAGACTTATGAGAGATCAAAAAGGTATATCCGAAGCGCGTATAGTCATCTATCATTGTGAGAAAGTAGGAACGTCCATTCCTTTCTTTCACATTCATAGGGCCATAGATGTCTGAGTGAATGAGTTGCAATGGCGTTTCTGCCCTAGTGGCTTTACCAAATGGTTTTCTAGTTGACTTTCCTGCTAGACAATGTTCACAAGTGGGTAGATTGACTTTAGCGAGTGGGCCTAAAAGACCTGCTCGAGCTAACCTAGTCATTCTATCCTGTCCAATATGGCCTAATCTAGCATGCCATTGAATTGAACTAACATTATCATTCTCAACAAGCAAGGAATAGGAATCATTACTATTAATGCTAGAATCAACAGTATCCAAAACCATAAAACCATTATTAATAAAACCATATCCAAAAATATTCGTCCCATGCGAAATTATTACAACGTTGTTCTCAAAACTAACAGAATAGCCTAAACGAAGTACTGACAAAACAGAAAATAAATTCTGCCGGACATCTGGCGCATAAAGTACGTCATGTAGGGTCAATGCAGAGCCTCATCGCATTTCCAGTTTGTAAGTGCCAGTGCCTAGCACGTCCACACTGGAATCGTTCCCCATGAATACTTTTCTGCCAGCCGGAATGCGGCGGTATTCCACGAATCCACTCCGATCTCTAGCTATGTGGTCCGTTGCTCCTGAATCTACAATCCACATATGGAGAGAATGAGCAACCATTACAGTACTTGATACTAAACACATAGATAGATTAGGACTAGGAATTACCTTCTTCGGCTCAGTGCATTCACGAGCGAAGTGTCCCGCCTTGCCACAATTGTAGCATGCCATCTTGGCCTTGTCCTTTTTGCCAGCACCTCGCTTGCCTCTTTTCCGTTTGCTGACACCACCACTCGCAGCCATCTTAGGCGCAGTAGGATTAGCAGATTTCTTGCCCTTCTTTGGCTTGAACCCTTTATAAGAGCTCGATTCAGCTACATATGCCCTGGAGGACTTGACAACGTCAAGGCGCTCAGCCTCGAGCTCCAGGTGGCGACGAATATCATCAAAATTTCTGATATTCTCGTTATGGGTCATGTTGACCCGCATATGTTCCCAACTGTCGGGAAGAGAGCGAACCACTGCTGAAATCTGCTGCTCGTCTGACAGCTGAGTCCCACTGGATTTTAATTCCCGGATCATGTTAGCCATGATTCGAAGGTGTTGTTTCATAGTGTGGTTATCACGTTTTTTATAACCATCGAATCTTATGGCTAACTCTCTCAGCCTTGTTAGCGAGGTGCCGCCAAACTTCGTCTTGAGAGCTTCCCACATCTCATGTGCCGTTGAGTATTGTTCATACTCAAACAGGAAGTCGTTGTTCATGCAGCTCAGCAACGTTATGCGAGCGATTCGGTCCTTTTTGCGCCAACTTTCGAAGGCTACAACCTTGACCGGATCCTTTGCATCTTCACCGTCTGGTTTTGTCATTTTGGACAGCAGGGTTTCTTCAACCTCTTGCTCCTCCAAGACCATCCTAACCTTACGGTGCCAAACATCGTAATTATCTCCGTCTAACTTGTTTCCTTGATTAAGATCTGCGATTATGTGTTTTGAAGTCATTTCTGTTTCGGAAAAAATTGATTAGAGATATTCATAGTTCACCACAGTATAATTATATCTTAGCCGCACGAATCAAATTAACATAAAAATAATTAGGACATAAATATAAAAGGGAGACTTCGCCAAGCTTAGGAATCACAATTCATATAAATGTCCAATTATTTAAACTTAATTTTCGGCGCTTAAGACATTTAATTTAGGGAATAATTTTAATTAAATTACTACCACCTAAATCACTCCCACTAGAAATATGTGTGCATGTGCAATTACAGCATAACAATTTAATTCCATGTATCAAACAATTAATATTTCAAAATATTAACAAAGGAATTAAATAATAAGCAATATTACACAATTTAATATACCAAGTATATTATAAACACATCAAAAATTTCCCAAAAATTTCTAACAGTGTATTATCATCATAAAAGGTTACTGTAATTTTCTGGGATTTTTCTGATAATTATTCTAATTATCACAATTAATTAATCATTGCACAATTAAGTTGGAAATTAACAAAAATATCCAAATATATTAATTTTCCAAAACAAACAGTGGAAACATCAATTATATGCAAATAATTAATTTCTGTAAAAATTTCGGAATTTATTAATTTCATTTAGTATTTATAAATCATTTTCTTATATAAAATAATTAATAAAAACATTTTCTAAAATTAATTAATGAACCGGGCGGGTCAAAAAAAAAAACGGGCGGTCAACAGGAAAAAACGCGGGTCGGAACCGGGTCGCGGGTCAGGCGCGTGCATATCACGCGCCAGCTGCTGAAGGACGTCCGCGCATTGCGCGGGCGCGTGGTATTTCCGCGGCGGCACAAGGCGCGTGTATAACACGCGCCACCTTCCCGACCTCCGTTCGCGATGTTGTTTTTTCCGTTGTGATCGTCTGGATGAGCTGAGTTCAATGGTGTGCTCAACCACAATTTTGGGAGCTTCCATGATAGTGTTGTAATGAACGTGCAAGCCACTGAGAGTGATTATTGCACTTCATCTTCAACCTCCAGCCATCAGATCGCGAATTTTTCTTACAGAGGCCATAACTTGGTCATTTCTTATCCAAATCATGCATATAATATATCTACGGAAAGCCCATAAAATGTTCTACGCATACATGCCAAAATCACATGAAACGGATTATTACCCAGAAAGTTATGGCAAATTAAAGCATGCGGTTTTCATTTTTATACATGCTTTCATGGCATATTGTGTAAACAGTACATACATATGATCTTACAACCATGCTCTGATACCAATGAAGGATTTTAATAATATGTATGTTATCACATGTTTACACAAATACATTAACGAGAACCAAAAATCATACCCTCGAAGCGTGATCTTTTGGTGCGGAAGAACTCGTACGGTTGAAAAGCCAAAGCCAAAGCCAAACCCAAACAGTCGTCTCCGAACTACAGAATGAGAACGGAGAACTAATTCACAATCCGTCACAAATTTGGGAATTCGGTTGTTATTTTAGGAGAACTGTGGCTTAATCAATATCCAGTATATTGATAATTGATGATGGGATGATCTCAGATGAACTGAGGTCGTGGGTTTTATAGGCGTAGTGGTTTAACCCACTCCCTATAAAACCTCCAACCACTCAGTCAACTTAACGTTATAATTATAACGTTATAATTATAACGTTAAAGACTGAGTCTCAATAGCCATCTGACTAACAACCAAATGGGTCGGACCCTCCATGGGCGCCCCATTTAAATATCCAAGATCCAATAGTTTGAAAAGAGCTCAAGTCACTATAATAAATAGTCTCACTTTATAAAAGAAAGAAAGAAAGAAGCACTACCTTTTGCTCCCACTTTTTGATCACGATCCCTATTGTCCATGCAAGTGTCTAAACACACAAACACACACACAATCAACACAAAATATGTATCTCAAAAGCAAATTGTTCTCTCCTCAGCTGCCACCTTTTTTTTACTTAAAAAGCTTTTCTTTTCGTTTCTCCCTATTAATGATTTAATAATTCCCCCATTAGGAGTTTTAGCCTTCCATCTCGAATCATATATACGCATGTATATAATAATATGGGGACCTTTTGAAAATCTAAATCTAAAACTATGCATGAGAGAGGAAAGTGAACAGATATCTACTTCCATTTAGTGATGATGGTATCTTCTTACCAAAGCAAAGAAGGGAGTTGAATAACCCAAAGCATCTAGCTAGTTACTTCAAAAACAAATTAATAAACATTCTGTTCAATTTAAATTTGCATGTATATCAACTGTTGTTACTTAGGCACCATATTAATCAGGAGTATATATTAAATCTCATCATAATAGCTAGGATGCATATGGAGTACATAATATTCCTAATTAAACACTCCACTAATTAGGAATATTAATTAATCTGGCACATGCATACCAACACATACACATATATAATGAATAAAATATGGCCAATTATTGCCTCTGAATGGAAGTTAATCAAATGCATTTATAAGTCTGTTCCCTCGATTCCATCAACACTACTTGAGTGATATATAGTAGTAATACAGATGATATTCTTAATGGGTAATTTTATATTTATTCAAAAAAATTATTTATTAATTTTATTTTTATAAAAAATAAAGAAATATGATTCTATTTTATTTATAAAATATAAATAAAATATAATTATATATTTTTTAATTTTTTTATGAATAAAATTAACGGATAATTTTTTTAAATAAATTTAAAATTTTCCATTCTTCATTAAGTGGAGTAACATCTTGCGTAGAAAAGGTTGAATGGTTTAGTTATCTTTTGGGGAGAAGTGAAAGTACCTCATATATCTCTTTTTTTAAGGACTGAACCACTAACCCCTATTTTTCAGACTAAAATATAGTTTGCATATTAAAATTTATAAGAATATTGAGATTTGTATTTTAATATTTAAAACGTATTTGAATATATTTTAAAGTTTTTTTTTTTGATATTTTAACCGTTTAAAAGTGATGATGCATTTTATTTAGCGCGATAAACTTTGAAGTGCATTTTGTTGGAAAAAAAAATTAGGATGTATTTTGATCAATTTAAATTTTAGAAGGTGTATTTTGTTTAACATAAAAGAATCTTGGGATACATTTAAATACGTTTTAAATATTAAAATATAAACCTCAATTATTTTATAAATTTTAGAGTGTAAGTTGTATTTTAATTTATTTTCAAAATATAAATTTGATTATTGATATTATGAGAAGAAAAGTGTTTTAACAAAATAATTATAAAATACGTATTATTTTGACCACGTTCACAATATCAATTGTCATAAATTTAGTTTCCTTTCCTTTTCTATTAGTTTAGTGGATAAAATTATTCCCAAATTGAAATACACTCCATCATTCTAGTGGTGCATGCACAACTGGCCAACACGCGGAAAGGTGGCTGCTACCTAACAATTGACTTTTAATAAAGCTTATAATTGTTAGCCAATTAAATTCGTATACTTAAATCCACTAGTTAGTGAATTGTTAGCCAATTAAATTCGTATACTTAAATCCACTAGTTAGTGTTCTGTCATGTGCAAGTCGCATATAATATTATATGCTAACAATACAAATAATATGTTCCGTCTTACGAAAATAATTTTTTGAGGGTTAAATATATTTCTATCCTCTAAAATATCACCTAAATTACACATGTGATCTTAATTTTTAAGAATTAATAACAGTATCCCCAAATACATTTGAGGAAGTAAAATTGACTCCAAAATCTTTTTTGATAAAAAAAAAGGCCGAATTAATGACGTGTCATGAGGAGCTCTTGTTTTATACGATTTAGCTGTAAAATCCCACCTAAATAACATTGAATATACGGTTATGTTTCAAATACATCTTAAATACAACCAATTTAGAAAAATTATTCACTTTTAACCAACGAAAAAGGTTTCTACATAAAAATTATTGGGTTTTAATAGTGATAAATTTATCGAGCTTTATAGTATAGCAAATTGGCACAAGTTTGCAAGGTTTTGCCATTTCTCTAGCTAAATCAAAGTTCTAAATCATGTTGCCATGGTGGTGTGGGTGATGAGAATTCTAGAACTGAATGAATTTGGAACTCCTTTTTGTGAAGGTAAAGTAAAAATTTATGACTTGTACTTTAACCTTCTGCCAGTTTGATCTGGTTATAGGCTATAGGGAATTGCTATTAGTTGAAGATATTAGGAACATAAAGTCTTTTATTCCAAAGTCAAGAGAAGTGGATATACTAGTTATAACTCAACAATCCCTACAGATGTTATCTTTATTAAATATCTTTGATGATGGGGAGGAAGATAATGAATTTGGTGATAAAGAGCAATGCAATCAATTTGGTGGTGATAAAGATAGTGACAACCAATTTAATGATGACGACAATGAAGATCCTTCATACAATGAACATTTTTATGATAGAACATATGAGAAAGATGACATTGATTTTAATATGTATGTAGATAATGGTATAGAAGGTATGGATGGTGGAGATAATGATATAGAGCGAGAAGTATGGGTCTCAAATAGAGGGAAAGAGAAGGTGACTGTAAAAGGGAAGGAGAAAGTGACTAAAAAAGGGAAGGAAAATGTCAATGAATTTGATGATGAGGAAGATATAATGTAAGAAAAAATCCCGAGAATGACTGTAAATGAAGATGAAGATGGAATAAAATGGCTAAAGCTTGATCATGATACTATGTTAGATGATTCACAATTTGAAAAAAGGCATGTTGTTCAAGAACAATAAATAGTTCAAGAAGGCAATTGGAGCTCACTCAGTCAAACATGAACGAAATTTAGTTATATACAATGAGGCTTTCAAAGTTGGCTACAAATGCAATCTTCCTTGTCCATGGAAGATTTATGCAAATAAGTTGCAAAGGGAGAATACAATGCAAATAAAGAAGTTGTATGGCCCTCATACTTGTTCAAGAGATGCTACAAATAAGCATGATAACTCTAGCCGACTTGTACATAGGTATGTGAATGAATTCAAAAAGAATCCAAAGATGTTGATTGTCACATTTGTAAAGACTACTTGGAATGAATATATTATGAAGATATTAGAGGCTCAAGCTTATAAAGCAAGGACCAAAGAAATCTAGGACAACATTAGTGAACAATATGTGAAGCTTTAACAGTATGCTACATAGTTTAAAAGGCTAAATCTAGGTAATACAGTTGAATTGGTTACTGAAGAATGTACACTAGCAACAGGAACATAAGTCTTTAAAAGGATCTATATATGATTGGGAGGACTACAAAAAGGCTTCAAGCATTGTAGGTCTGTCATCGGGGTTGAAGGTATTCACGTAAATAGTATAAATAAAGGAGTCCTGTTAACTGTTAACTGTAGTAGGTATTGATCCTAACAACACTATGTTTCCCTTAGCATATACAATTGTGGAAAGTGAGACAAAAGTTACATGACCATGGTTTTTAGAGATTTTAAAGGATGATGTGGGGATTGATAATGTACATGGATGGACCTTTATGTCTGACAAACAAAAAGGGTTGATTGCAATATATAACGATATGATGTAGTCCTAAATGCTGATAGGAGATTTTGTTTTCAGCATTTGTACCAAAATTTTGCTAATAGGCATAGAGGTATACAGCTAAGAGAGTTGTTATGAAATTATGCAAGAACCAGTAATGTGATGAAGTTTAATGTATCAATAGAGAACCTTAAGAAATTAATCCTAAGGCAGTTGATTGGCTAGTAGATAAGCCACCCCAACAATGGTCAAAATCACATTTCAGTCCATATCCAAAATGTGATATTTTGACTAATAATCTCTCTAAAAGCTTTAATAAATATTAGGGATTTGTTAATAAAAAGAATGGCTTTCAATCGAAGTTTATGCAATAAATGGTATGAGAATCTATATATGCTAGTGAATTTAGATACTAAGTGTAGACAATAAATGAAGATCAATATTCAATTGATTTAGAGACAAAGGGCTGCAATTATAGGCGATGTGATATAACTGGTATACTGTATATTCATGTCATTACACGTATATTTTTCAAGAACGTGGATCCTACTATATTTGTCAATGATCTCTATAAGATCAGTACCTACCAGTCAATTTATACATTAGTTATTACTCAAATGGGAAGTTCAGATATATAGAAAGCTGAGGTTCAAGGCTACCTAACAATGATACCTCCAACCAATAACAAAATACTTGGTAGGCCTAAGAAGTTGAGGAAAAGGAATATAAATGAACCTTAACCAAGAAGTTGGGGAAGAAATATCAAAATTCTCTTACATGCAAAGTTTGTTGATAGTATGGACATAATTTAAGGTTTCATAATAAGCAACAACAAGGGAACCAAGGAAATACTTTTGTCACACCCAACTAAGGAAGTAATAAATGTGCAATTAGCTAAGAGGAGATAATGTTAACACCACCTAGTGGAATTCAGTAATTTTAATAAAGATCAAAAATTCCTATGAGTAATAAAATAACAAACTACTTTATTTGGTTAGTTTTTGTAACATATTCACCTTTTATGTTTCTTATTTTAGTACATGAGCAAATCTAGCTCTTAAGGAGGTGAGTAAGGTACAAATGCTAGAAATACTATTATAAGTCTTGTCTTTTCATTTAATTCGTTTAGTTCACAGAGATTGTCTTTTATAGTGTTATATTTGCATGAGTAATGTATTGTCTTTTTAAGGTTTAAATTAAGTGGCACAAATAGACTGAGGAATGATGTACCTGATAGGAGCTGGCTATGTGATTAAGTGCCTTAAATATAATCATTTTATAAAAGGATACCATTCTTTGTCGGGGGGGGGGGGGGGGGGGGGGGGGGGGAGAGAATTATACTATTTTGAAGAATATGAAATTATTTGTGCAAGGGTCTAGTTCAAAACATTAAGAGACTAGGATCAGGATTTTAAGTATATGTTTTTAGGGGATATAAATGGTTTTCTATTGATTATATTTGTGTAATTACTACTGATTATTTTTTGGGGTTTTAAGCATTCATTTTAATATGAAACTTTGCAAACTTAAGAAATACATGTCTATAGTTTGCAAAGTTTGACCTTAAGCATTAGCAATTAAAATTTACATGTGTTATATGAAAAACTTTAATGTATGAACTTGCTTTTTAGTTGAATGAAAGTAAATGTTTATTTGAATTTTTTTAGGGGGTGTGGGGTTTGTGTGTTACATAGTGATGTTGTTTGTGTTTTAAATCATTGCCTTGTGTTAGTCAGTTACAAGGTGTGTATGTGTGTTACACGTGCTCTGTTTCATGAACAACCTCAATTTTGTGTCACATAGTGGCGTGATTAGTGATGGCAATGTATTTATAAATCTGTTAATATATTACCTCTATGTATTCATTCATAATTGTATAGATTCATATTTACAATTGTTGTTTATATGTTTTGTGTTATAAAGTTGTTATTTATGGTATAAAACATTGTTTTGTGTTACTCAGTTATAAACTTATCGCGTAAGTTATAAACCACTGTTTTGTGTTACTAAATTTTGTAAAGCAATTATATTTTGTGAAGTAACTCTGTTTTGTAAAGCTATGACTACTAAGTGGTGACTTCTTAATGCTCTGTTACTTAAACTATATTTTTCATTCATAATGACATATATTAATATTACATAGATTACATAGTATGGACATCATTTGTAAAAAAAAAATTAGAAATATTAAAATGGGAAAAAATACTATAATTCCTTTGTAAATGTTCTCTCTTCTAAGCATCTTTGTGAATTCTTACTAAGCTGCAGAAATTATTCTCAAAAGTCCAGCAATAACTTGGATTACTCTGATTTGTATTGGAGGATCATGCCAATAGAAGAATGGCCTTGAATCCAATAATTTGGCAACCAAAAAACTTCATATTGAATTTGATCAGTCCAAGAAGTCTTCGTCATAACTAGACATTGATAATAACACCAAGGAGAAGCCACGGAATCAAGTATGTATGTGATCTCATTCTTTTTCTCCTCATTCTTTTTCTCTTTTTTTAATTTTTTTTTGTTATCTCATAGATGTCTAATATACGGGATCGACTACTATTGGATTGAAATTAAGGGGAAATAGTATTTTTATTTTGGAGGGAAAATATATGGGTGACGTTAGAGGAAAATGGGTACGTACATGTGTTTATTTGGTTTTAATGGCAAAACACAATCAAACACATTGAAGACTATACAAATACATTTAAAACAAGAGCTCTATATGACATGTCAGCAATTCGGCCATTTTTTGGTCAAAAATAATTTTGGGGTCAATTTTACTTACTTAAGTGTACTTGGGGGATGCTGTTATTAGATTTTAAAAATTAGGGTCACATGTGTAATTTGAATGATACTTTGAAAGATAAAAGTGTATTTAATCCTTTTTTATAGGAGTAATTTTTATGAAAAATGTATTTTTTTTAACAAAAGGATATATTTATATGTATAATACATATTTATAACTCATATATATATATATATATATATATATATATATATATATATATAGGAGAACTTTCTCCAGTGAACCATAGTCCACAAACTATTGACGAATTTAAAAAAAAAAAAACGCGGGGCAATTTGTTCGAGTGGGGTTTGAAAAATGGGTCATCTATATTAACAACAAAAAAAACCCAGCGACAAGTCATAGTAGATCTTATCTTTCTCTCTCATACTCATCTCTATCTCTTAGCTCTGGCTAAATCGAACGAGTGAACCATACAACAAATAGGGACTGAAATCGAGCCTAAAAGATCTGTAAAAGTTCAGAGTATGAGTCGTATATACATATAGCTGTATTTATCTTTCAGATTCTATCGATTCGTTGGAGCGCTGTGTAAACCCTAGAATTCCTTTGGGGGAGAAAAATATATTGACAAAGAGGCAACCTCATAGAAGAAGGTAATGGTCTTTAAAAGGTTACTTCAATGTCAACACTTGTATGTAATGTCTAATTTGTCTTTCACTTTAAAAAGATATGGGACTTGCGACTACACCCGCTTGTTTCATGGGTACATTGTTGCCTCCGTTTGAATATGATGCCTCTATTATGGTATATGGCACTCTAGATATATTCATGGTTTAAGCCATTGTCATAATTTTCTGTTTTTCCAAGACCACGGAAATCTACTCTCTTTTTTTGGGAAGATTAACATGTGAAAACACTGACTTTGAAGTTTTTAGAATAATAAATTAATAGAATTTTACCATTTTAACACAGTAAATCTCATGGTTCCATGATCTAATAAAAGATTGTATGATTAAAATTTGATCATATTTCTTGTAAATCTTCCCTGGTTAGGCTGTTTGGAATAACTTAGTAAAACACTAACTTTTACCAGAATTACATTATTTAAGGAAGTGTAGATCAGATCATTATAAATTACATTTGTTTTACATGTTTATACAAGAATAGATCTGGCTAGTTAATTAGAGAGATTGGCACCATTATGCCAACCTATTTTTGGTACTGGCATGACATAAAAGTTATACCCATACTATCCCCACCTGCAACTCCTTTTCCAAAATGCCAATAGGATGTGTCAAAATTCAGAATCAAAAACCCACTAGACATGAAATGTTGCTAAGTGTCATATAGTGGCCTCATGTAGTAGAATATTGTCGTATCACTATAAAAAAATATCTATGTACTAGTATAAAAAAATTTCAATAGTTTATGTCAATTTAATTTAGAAATAGTCTTGCGTTAGACTTATTGATATATCTTAGTATTTATAAACTCTTCTCCAAATTAAGACGGATATCTTATTCAATAAGTTATTTAGTTTATGGATTTTCAATTAAGTCGTTCAATATGAACCTTGTTGAATTACATGGTTATTATAATTTATAGGCTAAATTAAAATAATTGTAGATCGATTTTATGGCTTGTTTTATGCCTGCCTGTTGATAGAAAATATGTCATCGAATTCGTCTACTGCTACATCAGTATGGCCTCCGTTCATATGTCGTTGTGGTACGGGCCCTTGTATAGTCAAACTTTCAATGTTGAAAAAGAATCAGGGTAAACACAATTATTCTTGCCCAAGAATAATGGTATGTATTTATTTATTGTAATATTTGTTTATTTGGTCCTTTTACACAAGAGAATAAATTTATTGTGTCCCAAAATATACAACAATGTGGTAACTTTATCAGTTGGTGTAACGAATATGTTCGAGCGCTGCATAATTAAGGAAGGTTACAAATGGACACATCCGATCGTTTAAATGTAACATCAATGGTCATCAGTGGACATATATATATTATATTATATTATTTAATATAATAGAATAATATTATATTAAATTAATTAAATAAATAATTAATAAAACCTAAACCTTAGTTAGTCAAATCTAAGTTAGGTTTATGATTTATTAACTAGGATTTTGAGTTTATTAATCCTAGCTTAGGGTTCACTAACTAAGGTTTAGGGTTTATTAATTATTTAATTTATTTATTTAATAAAATATTATTATATAATATACATTAATATTATTATATAATATTGAAGTAATAGGCTTTATTAGTCTGGCGTGGTCTATCTACACTGATACTGATAACTAACCACGTCGTATGTATTATATATCCATCCGGGCCAAAGATGTCTAAAATGATGATATTAAATGGTCCGTTAGTTAGTCTGGCGGACGACATTTCCTTATTTTTAAGCTAGTACATTGGCTCTAATAATGGATGATTAAGATATTGATTGCCCATATTTTGTCCATAGCAAGTGTTTATATTAAGATGTTAATAATGGATTATATTAAGATGTTGATTGCCCATATATATGGATCGTCCCTATATATATATAATATATATATCACTACCAAAATGTTAGGGTTCCACAATATTACATATTGAACACAAAAAGCGTTGAAATTAATTACCCATTACATTTTTTATTCTAAATTTCCTCTTTCAGATGAGACTCAATTATCTAGAGCCACATGCAAGTAGATGTTCCCTTCAACAACATTTTAACTCTTCATTTGACTTTTATATCAGTTTACTATTATTGTTTTTTAAAAAGGCTTTTCATGGTCTTACTCTTCATTCGTATAAGTATAAATCTTGTTATTTCTTACGGTATTAATTGACACATTCTATATTTTCCTCATTTGTAAATAATAGTTTCTTTTTTAAAAAAAAATCATGTCAATTGATGATAGTATAAAAAAACACAATATTATCAAATTTATTATTATAATTTCATTAAGGTAAAATACAATTTATTACTTGTAGTTTGCACCTTTTTGTGAATCATCACCCATGGTTAAGAAATCACCGCTTAGCCACAAGTGGTTTAAAAAAAGTGCAACAATTAATTTTTCCATTCAATTTAACGGAGAGTGTAGTTCACTCTCTCATTAGTAAGTGAATACGTTGTCCAACAAGTAGATTCCTTATGCATATTACAATACTATCCTTCTTAATTCATGTTTAATATTCAACTATTTATTTATTCATTACTTGATTTCTTACTTCTCATTTGGGCAAAGGTGCAAAATAGCCCTTAATATTTTTTACGGGAGCCCACTTAGCCTTTGAATTTATCTTTATTTTTCAACCCCCGGCGCGTTAATAAACCTGTCAATTGGACAAATCTCCATCACTAATGTTGATGTGTCATCTTATTTAGCATCTGAAGTGTAAATTATATAATTATTTATATATATTTTTGCTGACATAATACATCATAAATTAAAATATTTTTTTTTAAAATTTTAAAATAAAATAAAATAAATAAAAGCAAAAATTGTGTATATATACACACACATGTACTGATATAGATACATATATAAATCTGAGCTTAATTTAATTTTTTTCAACACAAACTAACAAATTCCCTAAAAATTAAAACTAAGAACTCCTCAGCCGCCTCCTTCTGCTCATCACCAACCTTAAACCACCAGATTCAACTCCAACAGCTTCATAATCCTAGCACAGACATCGAAAAGCTCCGACTCCACTTTAGATCTGTAATCCTTATTAGGACCACTAGATCCTTAATCCCATTCACTTTTACTTAATAAATCCTTAATCCCAAATACTCAACAATGGCGAGAACTTTCCGGGAATTAAATGAAAAAAGAAAAAAATGGAAATTTTAAAAAAGAGAAAATCTTACCGATTGGCTTGCAAACACCACCGTTGCTCTAGATAAGATAAATAAAAGAGGTATATATGAAACGATGGTGTTGCAAGCTCTTAGGCTTAAAAGGGTGGAAATTTTTTACAATTATTTCTCCCAAATTTTTTCCTCTGGTAAATTGGAAACAAAAAGTTTTGATTGAAAATTTATGAAACCTGGACAGAGATGGACCGTGTGAGAAACCCATTAGACATGGAGAGCCACTGAACCATATCGTCTATATTATTCAGGCCAGTTTATGTCGAACCTATCACAGGCGACGAGTTTCATCTGTTGGACGTTTCTACCAGTACTGTACATCTCAAGGAGGATTCGCCGGAATGTCGAGGACTTGGTCGTTGGACTGGAGTCGGTTGCTACCCCACCGTGTAATATATGACTGTACTACCTCACCATGGGCAAGTTTGGGATTTTGAAATTTCTCTCCGTTCTTCCACCATATTTGTTATGTCTGTCTGTGTTTGAGATTTGAAGGTAGGCTATAAGATGGAGGGGGCTATTAAGGGTTATAGATCTAATTTGACGGTGGAAGTTTAGTTCTAATTAATAAAATATACATAATAAATAAATTATAAGATACACATTTTTGTTTTAATTATTTGTCTTAATGAATTTTTGTACACGTCAACAAATCTTGTCACGTGTCAGCCACGTCAGAAATTCACTAATAGTCATTTGTCTAGTTGTCATTTTTTTAACGCCGAGGACAAGATGTAGTTTTGAAAGAAAAAAAATATCAAGGGCTAATTGGACTCCTGCAAAAAATATCAAGGGCATTTTTGAACCTTTACCCCTTCTCATTTTCACTAATTTTCTGCCAATATATATTCAAGAATGCATTCTAGAACTTTTCGTAGGAGTCTTATTGACTTTCTCTTTATACATACTTAGTTTTTTTTATTTTTATAAATATACACACATATATTAAAAAATAAATCCTGTTAAAAAATTAATAAGTATTAAAAATAAATATCTATTAAAGTAAAAAATATGTAAAGATAATTATACACGTTAATAATAAATAATAAATAAATAACTTTAATTAAAAAAACGTACATTAGTTTTAAATATTAACTATACAAATATCTATTACTACTAACTATACAAATATCTATTACTGGTTCGAACTCCATTATAAATATCTATTACTATTAACATATTAAGGAACTTACTTGTTAAACAAAATTCAATAAAATAGGAAGTTTGTAACATAAAGAAATATGATTATGACTTACTTTTCAGAAAGAAATTGATACATATGGGAATTAAGTTTGTAACATTTTTCTAATAGAGAATTAATTGTTTGGCTGCGTGGGTAGATCTCTAATCATTCTTTCGGAACACACATACTGTTTTAGAGCATAATTTTAAATACAATATATATCTCAATAATTTAAAAATAAAGTTTGACACGAAAATTCGTGTCAAATTCTATTTTTTAATAATTAAAATATATATTATGTTTGAAATTATACTCTAAAATAATGTATTTAAACTTATTCTTCTTTTCGTTTTACAACGATAGAATTGCGAATGAGGGTGTAGTGTACTAATATTAAGCAAGCTTGATAACAAGACTTTCACACTTTTGTCCATTTGTTTTCTCCTTAATTATGCAAGTTAAACGTTAAATAATCATAAAGTATAATAATGACACTTGGATAAAATAAGACTACAAGATCTTGTACATATTTTATTAAAAATATGTACCAAAATATTTCTAATTAGATTTGTACCTCAAATTAATTGATTTTAGCTTAATATAACTAAAATGATTAGAGTTTTTTAAAATTTAATTTTGCAAACTCGTTGATGAAAATTAAGATACATAACAAATGAGGTGGTTAGATGCAAAATATGAGCTACGAAGGGTATTCTAATACTTTAACACACTTTCTGTTAGTGGTGTTAATATTGAGGTGAGAGTTTGCAAATCTTTTAAACCATGAGTTGCTAAGTGATGATTATTTAACCACAAGTAATAATTCATAAAAATATGTAAATTACGGATGAAAAATTGCATTTTATCCATTTCATTAGTCATACTATAGACTAAATGAAATTTTAGGGATATATCTAAAAAGTGTAACATCTAAATCATTGTACTTTATAATTTAGGCTTAAAATAAATTTTTACCTATTTTTTTTTTCAATTAAAAACAATTAACCTAAACTTTGAAGAAAAAATAATTTATAGTCACTGTATTAAACTTTAGGGTGCAAATTAGGGGTGCACACAAAACCGACTGAAACCGAAAAACCGACCAGACCGAACCGAACCGTTACTATTTCAAACCGCAAACCGAAAAATCGAACACTATAAAATTGAAAAATCGAGACTAGTTCGGCCGGTTTGGTTTGGTTTCTCAAAAAACCGAAACCGACCGAACCGACCGAACAATTTAAAATTATAATATAATTTATATACTTTTTTAATAAATATTTATTTTATATAATTATGTATTTATTATATATCTTTATTGTGACAAATTTATAAAATTTCTATCTTAGTCACTTTGCAGGAAGATAAAGTAGATGCTGTTTTCATCCATTTGTTGTTGTAGATACTGTTTTTAAATTTTACTCCAAGAACTTCTCCAAGGTTTACTGAAGCTTCAACATGAAGGCCGAAACTAAGCTCTATGAAAACATGTATCACATAATAGATGAGTTCAAAATTCCTTTAGGTTGCAAGGCTTTTACTCCTTTTGAGCTTAGGTATCTGTTGGATGTCGCATACTAGTCAGTGAATTCAATGATTTTTGTTTTCTAGATTTAGAGAACTTCTATCCTAATTAGTAGTTATTGAGTTAATGATTTATTAATTATTATGAAAAAATAGCAATATAATGAATATCAAATTATCAATTACGGAACCGAATAACCGAATAAACCGACCGAATTAACCGAAACCGAATAAACCGATAACCGATTACGATGTAAAATTTTGGGCGGTTTTGGTTTTTAATTTTTTATAACCGACTTAAATGGTTTGGTTATTTTTTTCCCCAAAAAACCGACCAAACCAACCGTGTGCACCCCTAGTGCAAATTATTTGGTGTAGTGAAGGATGAACATTATTTTTCAGCTTAAGTTTAGGATACTTTTATTTAAAAATAAAGTTTGGGGTAAGAAAATATTGTGAGTTTAAACTATAGGATTTGTTTGTAATTTTGTCAAAGTAAAATTTACTGTGAAGTATCTAACGATTAACCGTAACTACACTACACCGACAACTTCCCGACCGGAAAGCATGGCAACTATTTATTGGCTGTCTCTCTCTCTCTCTTGATCTGGCACAGACTCCGATTCCGCAATCTCTTCAACTCCATATCCAACAGTCCAGATCTAATCCAACTCCAGTCACCACCGGCGCAAGTTAGTCAAACCCCATCATCTTCTAGTCTGTACTCCACCAAAGAACCCAAAATGACCAAAAGCTTACTACAAATTATAAGATAATCGAAGGGCATTTAAGTCATTTAAAAAGCACACGAAAAAATACAAAAGGCACTAGCACTAGCTTCTCCCTGTCAACTTTTACTGCAAAAAAACACCTGCAAGAATCACATACAGACCGAGACACGCCATCGTTTGGACGTCCGCCGGGATCTTACCCTACGGTGACTGGAGCTAAAACTTAATATTCCCTTTATTGTTGTTTTCATTAGTTACTTATCATAAACTTTTAATTTGTGTTTGCATTTAATTAGCTTCACCGACCGAGCGGAGAATTTTGGGAAACCAAGCGGGGCTGGGAACGGTGGCGCCTACGATGGGATTTTGTGTATGGACGTTGGAGTCTCCGGCGAGGTTACTGTGGAGTACTAGTTTCTTCCGCCACAAGCTCATGATCTTCTAAAACTAAATTAAACCAACACCACCTCCACAATACACTATACTATATTAACCAAGTTTTATTTCGCCGTAATTTAACACAATCGCCGGAGATCTTTCACTTACAGATTGCTGAATAATTTTGCAAGAATGGATTCTGGCCGCCTTTTCTTCGACCCCTCGTGCAACGGCGACACGTTGTTCCTTGGGAATCGTGATTCCGTTTTCCGAGGTAAACACAATTTGATAACGACTCACGTATTAGATAAGCTTATTTGGTTTTAGCTCGTGGTTGCGGCGATATATGCATACTCTTTGTAGTGGTGTAACTAATCATTAAAAAATGATCAATTTAATGTATACATGCACACAGAGAAGAAAGTAGATCTTCTTGAAACTTTTAGTTTTTCCTTCAAAATGAAGAATTTGAGTTAATTGAAATGATTTAATTTGGCAGTCTCTCTTTTTTCCAAGTTTTGGCAAGAATATTAATGGATAATTTGTGGTATTTCTATTTACGTGCAGAAACAAGAGCAGTGATGAACATAGAGGAAACCTCAAAGAGGCGACCCTTTTTCACCTCGCCGGACCAACTGTTTGACGAGCTGGAATATTACGACAACCAGTCGCCGGAAAAGAAGCGCCGTCTCACTCCTGAGCAGGTCAGTGGACGACTAACCAGCACTTACCAAATCATAACATGGTTAATTGATAATACTAGATACCTCTCAAATTATTAGGCATATGTGACCTTTAATTTAAATTCCCTTTTAAGATCAAATTATACCAAGTAGTAGTAATATTGAACACCAAACATATTCATATTTTTACATACCCACTTTTTCTTTTAATCTAGAACATATCATATCGGCATCATATTCCCATCATAGAAACATTTCTATATATATGGTATGATCCTCAAAAATATCAACCCATGTTGACAAATAGAAAAGTTATTATATATATATATATATATATATATGAATTAATATAAATAAGTATGATATATATGTATGTATGTAAAGGTGCACTTGCTGGAGAAGAGCTTTGAGACAGAAAACAAACTGGAGCCGGAACGTAAAACGCAGCTTGCCAAGAAGCTTGGACTGCAGCCTAGACAGGTGGCTGTATGGTTCCAAAACCACCGCGCCAGGTGGAAGACCAAACAGCTTGAGAGGGATTATGATCACCTCAAATCCTCTTATGACTCCCTCACTTCCTCCTATGATTCCGTTCTCAAAGAGAATCAGAAGCTCAAAGCTGAGGTACGTATTTAGTTTATTATTAGTCCTACTTAATTTCTCTTTTTAATTTTCTTTTTCAAATTAATTTGTTTTCTTATATTGCCAAAAAAGACCGAAATTGAACATACATATATAAATATGCTATGATACCTCTTTCCATATATACATACATATCTAGTTGATATACATGACCTACTCATTTGTATACATGACCTACTCATACAAAGATCGATGCATAAATAAGGAAAACTGTTAGTCAGGTTGATCAATATGATAGTAGTAGTAGTAGTACAGGTGTTGTAATGACAAAACTTAGGCATCAGTATGGTGTGCAATTTCTCAACTCATACGTAAGCATACGTATACATATATATAGACGGGATCCGGATTATATGAAGTGTCATATAGACGGTAATCAAATACTCATTATGCCTCTTAAAAGAATTTTATTTGTAAAATTTATAAATTTTAAGAATTTATTTTTATTCCATGATAATATTTATCAATACAAAATAAATTATGTTGTAAACTTTAAGAGATATAGGAGGAAATGAGAGAGAAAAATTCTAAACATATATATCTTCAGTTATTGGAAGCAACACTTATTTAACTGAATATCTCCAAAACTTCTCTATTTATATGCTTAGGTAGAGAAAATAAGAATACGTCAATTGAATTTTAAGAATAAAATGTGACACAATTACACCAAAATAACTGTCAAAAAAGCTGCACACTTTATAATATATAAAAAAAGCTACACGGTTTATAACATAGATATCGAGCTTGCGAGTCCGTTGAATGCCAACCCTCACCGGTCTTGATGAAATAGAGGAATTTTCAATACGCAAGGACGACCCAGATGCTTAAAAATATGCCCAAAAAGTCAACACCGAGAAAATAATACTATATCTATGTTTGCTACTGTAGGTTATATCCTTGTCTGAGAAGCTGCAAGTTGAGGAGTTGGCCGCAGAACAAAAAGCTGACCCACTTGCGGCTGAAGCTACCGATATTCCTCTTCTTCAGTTCACGGTGAAGGCGGAGGATCGTCTGAGCACGGGAAGCGGCGGAAGTGCGGTGGTGGATGAGGGTGGACCGCAGCTTGTGGACAGTGGTGATTCTTACTTTCCCAACAATGACTACCCTGACTGTATTGACCCAGTGGATTACAGAGGGGTTCATTCAAAAGAGGATGATGGTATCGATATTGATGGGCGCAGTTATTTCTGCCATGTGTTTGAGGAGGCGGCAGAACAGCAGCAGCAGCAACCACACCAGGGGGACGGGGAGCCACTGGGTTGGTGGGTTTGGTCGTGAAGTAATGTATTAATAATCATTATATTATTTTGTTAATTGAAACTTACTGCTCTTCATAATGATCATATAGTACTAAATTACTATATATAGTTTAGCCTAGGAGAAGGCGGGACTTCGTATGCCTAGCTATTAGTTGCCTATTAGTACTTGGATTCCAGAGTGAAAGATTGATTGAAATGGATCTTCGGGCTGTATATGTTTTATGAATAAAAGTACTTGATGAATTGGTCGAATTGTAGTTTTCTATCTACACATTGTTTCTTTTAAGTAGAATTGCTACTTTTGTTGTTATTATTATTAGCAATAATAGTAGTAATAGTATTAAAAAAGACAATTAGTAGTTTAAATTAAAGAGGAGGTAGACGTGCTAAGTGCTAACAACTGGTGTTTTGCGTAACTGCTATGGTGGGGTCGAAATGCTCGTCCACTCTATCACAACACTTGCATATATTTGCAACCGCACGTAACTTGCATTAGTTGCATATATATATATATATATATATATATATATATATATATATATATGTGTGTGTGTGTGTGTGTGTGTGTGTGTGTGTGTGTGTGTAAAAATTATCCATGATAACCGCTTTTTAGGAATAATCAAAATTGACCTACCGCAAGAAAGATGATCGACATAATCAATCCACAACAAAAATACTCGTTGTATTAGTTGTCAAAACAGTAACCCACCAACCGGTTGCTATAGATGGGACCTATATATATATATATAGGGACTGATTAACTGACAACGTTAAAAATAATTTATCCTTACATCAGATCGATCTCAAAAGTCTAGACTAAGATCTCAAGGTTAAAATGTCCCTTGTCTTAGTTTCCAAGAATACACAGTTTAATATTGCGAACGGGTAAAAAAAATAAAAATTTACCGTCCGCAATTTAATACTACAAATAGGCACCCAAAAAATAAAATTTAATATTGCGGATGGATAGATAAAAAAAAAAATATATCTTGCATGGTTCTCATCATTATTTGACCATTGCCTTCTGTTCCCGAAATAAGATAAACAAATCTGGGTGCTTCTTTTTTTGAAACCCCACTAATATCAAATGATCTCTTCAAATCAGATTCAATAAAGTACCCACTTGAGTCGGACCTTGCAAATGAAATAATGTCAAATTGAAGTGGATCCCTACTAAAGGAAGATGAATACATCCAAAAAACAGCAGCCATAAACAGAGTAATCCAAACAAGTAAACTTGGCAAAAAATGGAATAATCAACCTTCTATCACTAAATATCCTTCCCGAGTGCGAATTGCCAATTTTTCTCATATTCATTATTGGATCCTTCATTGTATATTGATATCAATTGTTTCAGAAGAAAAAAGTCTCAAACTTTTTCAAACAGATAGAACCCAGAAGAGTACAGAACTAATCCAAACCCACGATCTTCTGAAGAAAAAAGTCACCCGAACTAAAGTTTAGAGCTTGTTGACATAAATGAAGCCGCCTTCTTCAATATATGAACAGCAATGAGGTATGGCCACCTACTGATATAAATGAAACCGCCCTTTTTTTTTAATCCGTGTGCAGTATTAAACTGTGTATGACAATTTTATTTTTTTAAAGTTCTGATTCTCTGCAGTATTAAACGGATGATAAAAGGAGAGAGAAATGAGACGAAATAGCGTCTGACCCTGAGACTCTATATAAGAGGAGAGAGAAATTTCAACAAGGATGCAGCTGAATAATACAACTGATTTTGATTTTCTAACAAACATAATCCATTCACATATAACATATAATTTTCATATACCAATTTCTGCACCTGCTCCTTTCGACTAACTGATTTCTCTGGGACTAGTTTTGTCCAGCATTTGAACACGAATCTAGATTATAATTTCAAATCATGATTCCTCACCTTCAGAATTTGAACATTGAGTCTTCTTAGCCAGATTAAATGAAGTATCATTTGAAAAACATAGTATCGTTTGGGAGGAAAATTAACCTCAAAATGCTTCCTTACTTGAAGACCCCTCCTCTGCATCCTTATGTATTGCCTCTGAGAAATACCCATCAAGATTTTCTTCAGGTTTGGAGTATCTTTCACTGGAATATCAACTGAGAATGACTTCCAATTTAGAACATCACTGAATGGGGCAACATAATGGTCCTTAATGAGTACCGGATACACCCGGTGTAAAATGACTCAAATATTCTTGCGTCTGCTACTTCATAATCACTTGGACAAATGCAGTACCTGCTCTTTCTCAACATCCTGTAATATGAGTCTCCTTTCGGAACGTACCAGTGAATCTGAACGTTGTTGTCCTTATTTTCCCAATGCTCGAATAGCACCGTCCGAATGTAGCCATGAATTCCTCTAGCAAAGAAAACTAGAGTGGGACTTAGAAGGCCTCAAATATACCTCCGAACATTAAATCAGCTCTGGATTACTGAAGTAATCAGTTGGTATTTGCCATCCACGGCACACCCACCACAACTTCCGTTGATGGCTAAGGCACCCAATTAAATTTCTCTCCAACAGTATATACATCACAAAGAAGCACTAAAATGGAAATCAAAATGATGCAAACCCACCATTACCCTATACAATTAATTAAGCAAAAAACACATAATCTAACCTTTTTTAAAAAAATTATATAAGAATCACACCCAAATAAATTCCTAAATCATTTCTCTCGCATCAGGTGGAATCAAATCAAATCAAAAGAAGAGAGACAGAGATTAATGAGATGAATTGGAAGAGGGACAGAGGATAGTTGCAAATCAAATTAAGCTTTTATGCTTTTGTTGATTGATCTGGTCGTTGTAATCGAAGACAATTTTCTATTTCTAGTTCTTGCCCCTGTTGGTACGAACTGGTTGCCCATGTTTGGGATGAGGGAAAGTACGAAGGAGTATTAAATTGTGGACTGTGCATTTATCAAATTGAATTTTAGAGTGCGCAGTATTAAACTACTTGCTGAAACGATTGAAATATGTTGTAAAAATAGATAATTTTTTACAATATTGATATATATATATATAAGTACACAACTGTGTACTTACACGGTAGGCTTTTGGCGACGGTTTTAATTGTTATGACGACAGTTTACTGTCGCCATAGCCATTCAAACCGTCGCTAAAGGCCTACCGTGTAGGTACACAGCTGTGTACCTACATTTTTACCTATATATATATATATATGTATATATATATATATATATATATATATTCTTGTAGTATACATGTGTGTGTATTGGGTGTGATATATTTAATCAAAGCTCCTGCCAAGTTTCCCAACTCAAAACACTTTTAAACCAACAAGTATAAAGAGCCATTCCCATTGAATATGGAATTATTGCACCAACTGCTCGCTCAATTTGATTGCTTTTGGTGTGGGCTTGTGCCTGTGTAGCACTCACTAGTCACTACAAGGTTTTCTTCGGTTATCTAACGTAGATACTCACTTCCGCGTGTGAAATATACATATAGAGAGTGAGATTCTTATCATCATTTCAAAATCACATATGCTACATCTCACATACTTGAACCTTTACGCCTGTAATAAAAGAGTCAAATTGGCAGTCTATTCCAAAGCAACTTCATTTGCAACAAATTTTCAACATCACCAAATTGCTTGAAAGCCACAAGAACATAACGTGGTCACGGATAACCCAAGGAACCCATTAGCCTGCGGGAAAGAAATTATGTTCTATAAATTATATTCTATAAACTACTACTTTTCATCATTGTCCGACCCACCTTAAAAGCTAAAATGGCTCTGACCAAAATGCAACAATTTTAGGACTACAAAATCACCTGTTGCAAAACTTCCCACTGAATTAAATATCTCTCGTACAAAATTCTCTACGAAAACTCCAAATTACGTTACTGAAGCATCAAGTGAAAAAAAATGAGTGAAAGAATAAAATATTTCCTATAAAAAAATTACATTTGGGTACTCTTGTATGTATGCGGTCTTTGGTTCATATCTTCTATATTCCCCCCAGGAGAAAATTTTAACGCTGCAGCCATCACCAGACCAAAACCATGAGGCAATTATTCATTTTAGTTCTCTAACCTTTCATAAAAGTATATCTATGAAACCTGCTTTCTAAAATCTACGTTAGCATGTCAACCTTTATATACAGAGGAGATAGCTAGAAGCAGCACCATCTCTATTCAGCCAACTACTATGACCTCCATTTCATTTGTTGTACAAACAATGATGTAGAACACAACCATTCCGCTTTCTTACAGCACCTGCTGCCATGAGAAATCTCGCCTCTTCAACAGATTGAGACTCCATCTACAGAGAAGCACCATCCTAGATCAACTCTCTCGCTCCTTCCTTTTCTTGTTTGTTTTCCTGCCCATCTTACATTTATCTGTTGGATCTGAACTAGACTGCTGCCTTTGGTCTTCTTTTCCACTAGGCTGAAGCGCATCTAGCGAAAAACACTTGTTGTAGTTGATGGCTGCATCAAGGGAGTATATACGCAGAGCAAGGGAGGATAGGGTGGATATTTTGGCAGCAGCTGAAAGTGATGACCAGTACCACCAAGTTTTTCCCAAGTACTCCGATCTGATCATGTCTTCAAATGCTATTGTAGCTTGCACCATCTGAAAGACAAGGGAATCTCATTAACAGCCCTTACCATTTCCATACACATAAGAGAAACCAACAGATTTGTGAATCTAATTACACATTCAACTATAATTGAACATGTCCAACCTCAATATTATAAAATTGTGAATATTAATGAACCAACAGAAACTTAAAATGGAGAATACATGGCATGGTTGTAGACTCGGATGTCATGTGTTGGACTCTCACAGGCCACATCCATATTTTACTGATCCATGTGATTGCGTGTATCCATGAAATTAGTCTCACCTTGGAAAGGCGAGTGGATTGCAAAAGGGAAACCAAAAGGTGGAAAATAAAAACAGGGAATCATTAGCCAAAAATACTCGAGATTAGGTAAAGGGTCCAGTAGGGAATTCACTATTTCCTAGTAGTACAAATTTTGTACTGCTGTTACATTTTAAGCTTTCTTTGTGCATGCATAACCTCAATCGTGCACAAACTTACTCCCATAGTCAAGACTCAAGACACTGTTTTCAATTTTATTCTATATGATTCTCCCATCCCCACTTTACTCTCTTATTCTAATTATCTATTTATTTTGTGGGTCTTGTGTTTTTTTTTGTTGGGGGGGGGGGGGGGGGGGGGGGGGGGTCCTTCGTATTCTCTGTCCAGCAAAATCTGCTAGGCTGGGTGACAATATATACATATTAACCAAAACCTCCCACCCCCAGCCAGCGAATGAAGGGTCTGAGCCATGTTATTAGTTCAGCTTAGATTTTTTATTCTACATTGTGCAAGAATATAACCCCATCGAAGGCGTATCTCTAAATGAAGTGATCTTCCTATGCTAAAATAAGAAAATTAGTAACAGACAAGTCTGAACAAACTCAGTATCCAGCGCAAGAAACTATATTAAAATAAAAGGAGTTTCTAATTTTCCCTTGGAAATATTATACTGATATATATCAAACAGATTACTATAATCATCGGTACATTCAAAAAAATAATACATATGGCCATTACTATTAGTGAGAAATCTATTGCAGGGGATAGTTAACTATTAGAAGTAAAATACTAGATTAGCTGACCTCATATATTCTCTCTGCCGATTTTACAAATTCACGCCAGGCGCATCTCCGATTTGAGTTCCCCTTAGACGGTCTTAGAGCCTCTTCAGGAAGTGCAGCATCCATATCGAGTAGGTTGATCTTGAGTTGCTGTAGGATACACGCAGCTTTGCCTATCAAAGTCCTTAACGAAGGCTCCATGACAATGTTGCCAAACTTACTTAGTGGAGAACAACAACGCGATGGTGATTTTCCATCAATATGCTCAACAGCAGACCGGGATGAATTATCAGGACGATTACCATCATGGCCAACAATAATTTTCATATTGTCTTGGGAAAAAGTAAGCTGTTCATCAGTTTTGGGCGTATGATCTTGAATGCCTTCAATCTCTTGAAGGGGAACTAGCATTAATGTAGAATCTCTGAGACACGGAGATATAGATGGAACAAACGTCAACATCCCATTTGAGCCAATAAGACCTATTTCCTTCACCAGTTCCTTGTTAGAATCCTTTGTTACAAATTTGGAGCAGATATCCTCATAATCAAATGGACATACAGATCCATCATTCTGATGCCTAATCAACCTTGAAGGCAGCTGAGTTAACCCACTACTTGATGCATCAACAGAGTAAATTTCATCTCTGCACCTACCCTGTCCAATCTCAGATTTCATCATGCCTTTCCCCTTTGAGGTATCATTATTCTCCTTGCTCTTCTCAGGTACAGGTGGAGCCATATTGCACTTGCCATCACTATGCCCATCAAGTTCCACTTCGTTCAAGAAGGTTCTGTGGCAAGACAAGCAATGGTGTCTAGATTGCCAAATGAGTTCTAAGCATTCACACCTGTACATTTTCTGCTCACCTGTTCCTTTTCCCTTTCTAAACTGCCTCTTTGAAAAGTCCGTCGTTTCTGGCTCAAAGCACGTGCCATATTTAGTCTCTAGCAAACTGGCTGCCATAGTATTAAGACAATTGAAAGAAAATGAAATTTCACTGTCTCTGGACCTTGACAAAGCCATTTGAGGACCCTCCAAATGTTGGCTTGTTGATTGTTGGGAACCATGAAATATTAGCTTTTGCCAGTGCAAAATGGATTCTTTCAATTCTCTTTCTCTCGGGTTATTATCTTGCAAACGGTCCACAAGATTTTTAATTTCTGCGTCAGATTGGTAAGAAACCCATGTAGAGCAGACATTATCATCACCGACTTCATATAGACAAGGAATTGAGGCTCTTGAACTCCCTGAACTCCTATTAGCATCTACACCACAGAGAGCATCAGTTCTCAAACCTGAAATGCTCTGTGGTAAACCAAGAGAGACAATTTTTCCACTATGCTGCAGTTCCACATTCCTGTTGGAAATTACCGAAGGATGGACACCCGAATCTGCTAAGACCCAGTACAATCTGCCAAAAGAATCACCACCCATAAACTCCCTCCGCACAGATTGCTTCAGAAGCTGTGATTCTGTACTAGCAATCAAGTTCTGAAGATGCAAAATCTCATTCCTGACTAAATTTAACTCGAGGTTTTCGGATTGGGAGTTATTAACATCCACAGAGGGATCATTCACACCAACAATGGTGCTCCCTATGACAAGAGGGACAGAAAGTCCTTGTAGGTTTTCAGAGGAGGGCAGAGTAGGAGTATCACATTCTAAGTGATTTTCTAAGCCACCAAGAGAAAAAGCATCTCTATCCAAGTTGTTAATGCCTTGTTGAAGAGACTCTGATGAAATCACATCCTTCCTTCTGAAGGGATCATTATTTGAAACCATGTGGATAAAAGAGTTCCCATGAATTTGGCTGTTACAAACAACTGCTTGGTTATCTTCCAATTGATCATCGACAACCATAGGCTTCATAAATTGGCTGTTACCTTGCCAGTTTTCAGAAACTGACGTATGTTCCTTAAAATTATCATCCCCAGCTTGAGTTTGAGCGCACTCAAACTGAGATAGATGCTGACTAATACATTTATCATTAATTTTGAAGTCCATAATATTGCTTTCTTCTGTGTCATCCCCAACTACCTTAAAACTTTTGTCAATCTTCGCAGCTTTTGCACCCAGACTTTCTTCTCTGTATTTTAAGGTTTTTAATTCTACAGAAAGAGAGCGCAATTTCTGCAGCAACTCAGTTGACGCTTCTGCACACTGTTCAAGATGTTGTCGAACGAGGACCGAGTTTAACAATTCATCACATAGAAATTTAAGCAAGAAGGTTCTCTGCATCAAGAATAAGAGGAAACTCAATTACTTGACGTTCAAAAAGTATAACCTAAGCACCGACAGCTTAGCAGGAAAGAACAATGGGATAAAAAAAGAATAAGATATAAGACGCTCTAATTACTTTAGCAACTATTTAAGCATCATCTGTTCATTGTATTTGTATTGTGCCTTATTCAACGATTTTATATTTAAATAAAAAAAATGAAGATTTAAACTTTTGGGGAAGCCCATCATAGCTGAAGATCCTTAAGCATATATAAAATCATAAATATTAGTAAATCACATTGCATGTGACTAGCATGCACCAAATTCCTCACCCTCCTTCACAATATACAACATGTCATACTTTAGGAACAAAAAAATGTTGCAAGTACTACTCAATGTTGGAAAAGAGGAAATTCTACCAAGGAAAGAGCCCAAAAATCATCAGTATGGGATATAATGAAAAGGAGAGCACATGCAAATGCAATCAAAAGTTAAGAAAAGAAAATCAAGGAATGAATAGCTCATGAAGGCTACAAACAAACAAACCTCTGCTACATCCAACTCCCAATACTCTCTTTCTTCCATCACAGCTGCAACTTGAGCAAGAGAATCCAAGTGTACACGGGTGAATTCTCCCTGATACCTTTTACGGCGAAGAAAAATTGACCGAGTATCAGATTCCTCTTGAACTATGGGCTTCCCAGCTACACAAGAAGGACAATACCAATTTCCTTCTGGAATTCTTGCAAGTGGAGGATTCAAGCAGTATTTGTGATACTCTGCATCACATTTATCACACAGCAGAACGTTGTCGTCATCTCTGTCAATACCACAAACTTTGCAAACTCCTTCTTCCCAAGGGGCTTTGGGAATTTCACATGCAGACACAAGCATTTGATTTATCTCCTCCTTTGACTGTACACTTAAGCATTCTGATTTGCTGTACTCCACTAATTTCTGGAATTGGGTGAGAACCTGCATCCAAAAGAATTTTAATCTCCATACATGAGCAAAGATCAATCAGCAAAAGTTGAATAACCTAACAGGGGGGACAGTTTTGGCCTTTTAATTTTCAACTGCATCTGAAATTGCTATATGAACCTCAATTTCAAAATTTTCACCTGTAGTTAGAAAACCATAAAAAAAACTTTGATTTCAGGAAAAACAGAAGTAAATCTGAACCTACACCTAAGTACTACTGAAAGCTCCATTCAGTTTAAAAGGTGGATAAATTTTCAAAAAACCATGGCATTAGTACGAGGCCAAAAATGAAGTCGCACTTGGACTGACAGTTCGTATACGTGCATGTACAAAAACACACGAAGAATTTACACACCTCCTTCTCATACATCGAATCAAAATTGTTGGACAACGTCTCAGCTAACTTAATCAAATCAGGCTGATCCTTGTAAGCAATGCGTACATTGGTCCAAAACTGCCAGTTGAAAAGCAATTATCATATGTCAGAATCAATCTGTTAAAAAAAAGTCATAATGAGCTAATTTAATGTCAAAATGAAAAACAGAAACTCGCTGCAATATGCGACCATCACAAATGAGAATATAGTGGAAGTATCACGAGATGGGATCTAGGCAGCAGAGAGAGATTAGACGTGATTCCTGTACAATCTAACAAAGAAAAAGAGAAAAACTATGTAATTTAAAAAATGAATTTCCCGATTAAACATGTATGAACTCAGAAGCAGATGTGAACAATGAGATAAAAGGAATTACACAGAGAAGTCAATGGCTGAAGTCTTATGCCACCTACAAAGTCGAATTCTTTTTTTTGGTGCAAACCTACAAAGTCTTCTTGCAACTAAGGTTCCATGCCATCAACAACACAAAATACTTACCTACAGTCGGTCAGTCTAACCGGTCCTAAACTGCAAAGTCTAAGAAGATCTATGGAACCTAACGAGAATTTCCATAAGGTATCACATCTTTGTTCTCCTACACTAAAATTGAACTCTACTTTACTCGATGAAAATAGTTACCAAAATAAACACAATGAAAAGGAATCAAGCGTTTTGCTTTCTCGTCAGAAATGTCAAAACATTATTCATCAGTATTTTTAACAAGAAATACTCCTGCGGAATTATCAAATAACTGCCACATAACAATAATTTACAGTTAATATTAAAGTATCGCACACAATCGTATGCATGCAAAAATAAGTGATTAACAACAAAGGAAACTATGCAGTAATAGGGGAAGATTCTCGTGATATATAAATATACTGTATAGTTAACAAACCTCTCTAACATCCTCATGAAAAGCTTCATGTGATCCACCATAAGCACCAGCTGCCAATTTTAGATCAATGGTCCTAAAATCAAGAGAACGTGATACCATAGCAGGAGAGCCAAGAAGTCCCTCATCATCGTTGTCGCTACAATTTATAAATTTTCTCCCCAACAAGTTGCAGAAAATCTTTGCATCATCAGCAGTAGCCACATGGCGTAAGACAATACGACATCGTTTCATAACAATGTCAGATATTGATAAAATTCTTTTTTTCTTTTGTTCCTTGTCAGGTTTCTGCTGCAAACCTCGAGTGTGCAGGTCTGCTAGCACTGAAAGAACAGCTTTCTGTTTCCAGCAACCAGTTGTGTGAAAATAAATAAAATAATTTAGATCAGAATCGGGTATTAAGGAAATAATTTAATCAATTAAATAACAGTAAAACAATTCCAGGTTACAAGTTAGAGATTCAGCCAAGAAGTAACTATAATTTTCTAACATTTTTTTTTTGATAAAGTAAATAGAAATGTATTAAAAGCACCCAAAGGGGGCAAACCCATGTATACACAACATACTGACGCATAGGAAACAAAAAACACCAATTTGCTCAACCAAAAACACTACACCTTCCCTTATACCAGGAATCAATCCAGATGTAAATGCAATTAGGCTCTTAAATTGAACTCACCCAATAAATCCCAAAAAAAATCTCACTTGAACTCACAGAGACATTTCTAACATACAAACCGCATATTGCCAAAAAAATAAATAAATTAGGAATAAGGAATAAGGGAGTCCTAAAAAATTTGACCAAAAAATGTGTTATTGCAAAACTACTACACAAGGTACAAGTACTTCATAATGGGGCTTGTCAACAGTGTCTAAAGAAAGAGGGAAAATGTATACATTTAACCATCTATTTTCTTTTATCATTTATACCTTTAATTCCCCTTTTGAACTTTTGTCTAACCTCTGAGTTGGCCCAATAGATTACATGAGGGTGCATCCATAGTTGATAGTTCAGAAGGTACAATCAGAATCGGTTATAAAACTAAATACTACCCACCACCAGAAGAAGCCAGTAGCAAACCACTTCTCTATCAAGTTTAAACGGTCAAAATAATATTGCCAACTGCATTACAGCAGGTTAAATAAGATATAAAGAGAATTTAAGACATTATTGTTGCCACTAGCATTGAACACAAAATTTCACAGAGACAATTCAGTTGTTCTAAATCTTTAAGTACATTTATCTCAATAAAATAAGAAATGAATGGCCAAAAAGAAATCAAGACAGGCACCTAATAAAGTTGAATGACAAAATTCGCTCGTGTGCTAGCTTTAGACTTTTAGCATTGTAATTCATGCACTTTGGACATAATCAGCAGCAAATATATTTTCTAAAGTGGAAGGTCAACAGCTAAAAAAATGACCAAACTGAGGTTGACAAAACATGTCGTACATTTTAAAGTGAATCTCTAGATTTTCAAAGGTAAAACGTTGAAAACTTCAAGTGATCGTGCCAAGTGATTATCTTTAACAGTTAAATGTGAATTTCCTTATATCCCCAGATGGAAGAAATGATTGTCACATTAAATGATGACTTCTGACCCTGTCTATTCCCTCTGAAATTACTTAACATGTAAGACAGAAGGTAAAGTTAAAAGAAGTCCCCATAACAGACATGGAATGAATCCATCAGAAATGAGCACAAAAATAAAAATAAATGCCCCAAATAGCATACAATTCCAAGGTTTATAAATACTAAAGAAACTCCAAAGACGCAGGAAGAAGACGGTAAATTCCTCAACCACAGTACCTTTGTAGGCCCAGATGCATTGCCCTTGTAAACTCCCTTACTGATTGAATGCTCCAAAACTTTCTTCGCCCATTCTGGTGGACCTTTATCCAACGCCTCATATATACATTTTCTAATCCTGGCTCCCACATTTGTGGGCAGCTTTCGGACAGGTTCCAAAACTTTGGCCCACTCAGGAAGATTACCATCCTCTACCATCACCCTTTTACCAATATAGTCTTCGGATTCTACATCATCTATAGCCAGAGTATCATGCTCCCTGTTCAAAGTGCCAAATATATTTTGTGTAGCCTCAGCAAGCAACTGAGCAGAAAACAAACTAGTGAGTAGCCAGCATTATTTATAGTTACGTCTTTATAATATCAGAGAAAACACCAAACAGGACTCCTGCTATCTACAATTAGGAGTGCTAGAATAAATCAAAGTACGTATCAGTTATAATATCAATGCAAATACGAACCTTATAGATTTCTATAGGAAAACAAAAACATAATCCAACATGCAATACAGAAAAAAGAACACTATCACAACTAAATATATATATTAAAGTTTTAAGACTAATCCTGGACCACAACAATCAAGGAGCCTGTCAGGTCCAAACAAACTGTCCTTGACAGTTAATAATTCTTTTCTTGTTCTATTTTACAATATGAAGCTTCTGGTCAGATTTATAAAGTTGCACTCCCTCCGTCCCACAAATATTGATCCATACCTTTCTGCACAAAGATTTTAGAAATTTTCAAAATTCTTATTGGATTTCCTAATTGCTCCCCATGAAACAGGTGGTTGAGTGTTCCAACAATATGAACCACAAAAGTTTTAGTTAGCGGAGGGACCCACAATATACTCAAATGATAAGAGTGACATGGCTATGGGACAATTAGTCACCTAACTACACAAAGTTACCCAAAAAAGAAGTGTTGCATTTTTTATGGGATTTCCTAAAAAGGAATGTATTGCAATAATTGGGTAGCATACTATACCAAAAACCAGAATCATGAACTCGTCATATATCAGCTGGCTATTGGAGTTGGAGGACCGCTCCCTTAGAGGCGCAAGCTACAAAATAAAGGAGAGAGGGAGAGATGCCCTAAAGCTTGCTTTAAATAACCGACAAAAACCCACATGACTCCAACCCTCTAAAAATCTGCTTCTAACCACTCGGACCTTATTACATTGGTAATGCTGTTCTACTTCACAGAACCTGCGTTGACAAGATTTTTTAGTAACCGAGAGACCAAAATTCAATTGCAAGCAGCATGAACCTAGGTTTATAACCACTCGTCCTTCTTCTGCAGTCATTTCTCAGCAAAACCCTCAGTTGAAAATTCGAAAAGTAAGCAGTCTATAAAAGGTATGTTTTGCAATTTGAATTCATTATTTATGATCAGCTTCAAAATCTTGGTCGGGATCCAATCTCCTAGATTACCAATCCCAAGCAGAGAAAGTGTAGAAAGAATGGCCGCCAATATAAACTTAATAACTGAAAATGATAATATCAAACTACATTTTTATTATTTTATTTTAGCTCATAACATTAGAATTAAGTCCATACGCTCGTGTATATCAGTCACTACCAATGTAAATTATGAAACTAGTAAGCAACCGGCCTTCCAATTCTCTGCAATCTATTCCAACTCCTACCATTGAATCACACTATTCGAACATTATTTTTTGCAGCTGCTGAAAGACGAGACAATTGAGGCCACGACATTTTTGTTTCAAAAGCCCAATTATTAACATGTTAAGAGTAATGTTGCAGAGAAATTTTAAATCTGTAAATTATAGATCATACGAAAGTAAAATACAGTATTAACCCAATCTCACCAGTGCGTCTGCTTCTATTCCCTCGACTCCAGTTAGTGAGCCACAGAGCACCCCACCATCCCCTTGTAAGCAGCGGAATACTTTTCCACTTTCACGGGTAAGTATATCTGCAGAGTCAAGTCTACCATCCATTGACAAGACAGCCAAAATATATCTCCGAACCAATTCAGGCCAAGTCAATTCATTAAGAGGAAGTATATTAATCTTGGTTCTAATTGCAGCAATCCAGTGATCTGTATCTTTCTTTCGCCCACGTTTGGATTTTGACTCTCCGGTATCAAAATTTGGATCTATAATTGCAGCCACCTTTGACTGCAGTTCACTTATTAACACTTTTATGATTGAGTTGTGGATCTTAGTCAAAGCAAATCCATTGCACCTGCTATAAGTAACAGATGCCAGTTTAGCTTGGGCAGCTTCCTTCATTTCTCCAGTTTCCACATGTATGAATGTATGTGGATCTTCCGCTGATACCGCTGGACCAGATTCGGTGTTCGAGGACAAGATGTGACAGCTTGCACCATCAGTTCTATGCGAAGTAAAGTCTAGGCTTTCCTGGGATCCTCTTCGAAATTTCTCTAGGTCTGAACCGTCAAACCATGGACTAATAAGCTCCTTTTCAAGTTCTTCAAATGAAGAAGGCTCACTTAACTCCAGAACATCATGAAAACGGCAGAGGTACTCCCAGACCTGGGTAAAGAAACAGAAAAAAATGAGACCTCAAATTCCAAACAATTATAATACTATAATCCACATGTCAAATAAACTTAATTCACTTAAGTGTCTAATATATGCAACAAAAATTTACATACTTGAAGAGCATCACTCAGAAGCTGAGGAGGAATCCTTGAGCGAATAGGCTTTCCAGGAGGGATAAAATGATCATCCCTTAGAGAGTATTGAAACTTCATAATCTTGGCCACTTGGCAGCCTTCAAATGAATCATCTAATGTCACTTCATTTGTAAGATCAACTTCATCCCTTGTTTTAGCTAGCAGTAACCCATTTCCAACTGTTAAGGATGAAGAATATGCACTTCTTTCTTTCAAAAATACATAGAAGGAACAGGCTATGGCACCAGGAAGCTGTTCTAAAATTTCTTGCACAAATTCCACATCCAGTCCAAATCTATCTTGGTCCAGCCATTTCAACAATGCTTCAGACAAAATCTCAAGCTCTCTGTGATCCCGAATAATAGATGGAATGTTGATCGACTCAAATGAACCGCAAAATTTGGCCAAAGGAATAACCTTCTCATCAAATTTTTGGTCCCTAACATCCCAGTAAGATGAGCTTGTTGCATCTGCAGCATGCTTGCAGTAGAACTGAAGGTTACCAGTCTGCATATAGGCTTCTTGGTAAGCATTAATAAGTTTCTCAGAAATCATTCTCCATGCTGAAGATGATGAAGACTCTTCAACTGAAAACTCGCCAATTTCATCCGCCCACATGTAATTATCAGATAGAATATTTCTAGATTTTTCATCATGGGGATTAGTTTCAAGGTGCAAGTCTTTTGATGTCTGATCATTAGAACAATCAAAAGTAGTGCTGCCAAAACAAGATAAAATATCATGTTCTTTTGGTGGTGAAGGCTCTGAGAGCATCATCAGAACACTGAAGTCCTCATCGGTATAATTTCTATTAACACTATTTCGTTCATTTTGATGATCAGGTTGACCTATATTTGGCTTATAGAGGACAGTTGAACCAATTGGAATAGGAAATACAGAGCAAGAAGACCTTTTAACTTTAAAAACTGGTCCAGAATCACCACCATCCAACACATCACAAATAAAAAGCGAGCCAGTAATCTTATCATGCCAACATGATTTATAGCCAATAGGCCAAATCTGGTTGGCGATATGATACGATGGTCTTGGATCAATTTTTCCCACTGAGAGAACAAAAAAATCTTCATATTGAACTGGAAGTCCGTCCTGTAAAGTTGTTCTCAAAAATTAAGGTGCAAATAAGTGAAAACATACACTTGCAAATAAAAAGCTAAATAGAAAGACGAGGAAACTAAAAGTTTATCAGCATGATCAGAATTATGAAAAGCATGTGAACAACTGAACTTACATTAAGCTCTTTAGATGCACTTCCACAAGTTTCCCCTGAAACAGCATCTGTGAGTTTTACGCAGTTTACAGATTCACCAACAAAATTCACAGTTTGAATGTCGGACAATTGGTCCTTGACAAAATCCCTCATCACTTCTTCTTTATTTTTCGCAACACCGTTGGCAACTTTAAGTGTTGCAGACTTTCTTCTTTTGGGGAATAGCAACCTTCTTAGTGATGAATCGGTTACGATTCCTGTTTCACGATCTATAGTATCGGCATTAGGGGTAAGCCCAAGATAACAGGCAACTTCTGACATGGACTCAAATGTCTTCCCATCTGGAGCACAGTATACTACATCTAGCTCAGCTTTGCTCATGGAATTTCTAAACTCTACCCCCCAACCTTCCTCTAGAATGCTGCCACACCTTTCACGAATATATTCTCTAAGGGACTCAAAATACATCTTGCTAGTCTTGTTAGACGGCAGTATTGTACTTGAAAGACTCCTATTTCTGAGCCCTTCTGAAAGTGGGCACACATCAAACTCCTTGGAGTTTTGAAGCCCGGACTCTTTATGCTGAAATAAATCTTCAGATCCCAATTTGACATATTGTCTCATAACACCAGATGCTTTTTGGAAGCCAGCCCTATTTCCGACATTCAAAAATTTTGAAGACGTCAGTGGGACACCAAATGGATTGCCACCAGAAGAATTATCACCAGGAGAGTGCTTTCTAAAAACCACAATAAATGTAACACCAATTATTTAAAAGGCACTCATATTCCAAACAGAGTAAACCAGTGATAATAACAACGAGCAGGGATGATAAAAATTTACACAATTAAAAAACATCAGTCTGACGTGAGAAATCACAGAAAACCATCAATATTTTTTTAGAGAGAGAATTCTTGTAATGATTCGTGAACTAATGCAATGTATAATTTTTTTTCATAATCGCTCCAGACTGACTTCATGATTAGCTAGGTTGGAACATTTTTATAGGAAACCCAAAGAGCTGCTATTAACTTCCTATTAACTATTAAGATATCATTTAACATACGAGTAATAATGGCTAACAATCAATACAAATGCAGATAATTTCCGGAAATGACAAATATATTTTCTTTTTCTTACTCTTTTTAATAAGTGAGATGACATCAATATAAAAATGAAGTGTGTAACACATTATTTTCCAATAACTTAGTTATATATTAGAATTGGAAGAGATATATAAAGCATCAACATCATTGACCATCATGAAGACTCCGAGGATGGATCTGTAACATTACCTTGTGTAAAGTTAATAATACAGTTGAACAGTGTGAGAATCACAACTCAGAGTACATAACAAACATAATTTAAACAGATTATGAAGGTAACAAAGGGCTGTAAACTAAGAAAATCTAATAGCAAACATAGGCATAGAAGCACAAAGAGTTAACCCAAGTTTGTGACATGGATTGTTGGATGTAAAAGATCTCTATGAAGATAAATCCAGTAAGGAGACATTTATAAAGTTTCTTAACCAAGCTGTTGAAGCCTTCATACAAGTTTGACTTGTGAAATCCAGGGTCAGGCTAATGCTTGCCTTAAGAAGCACTCTCAAATCTTAGAATTTTATTTTTGAAATGTATAATTTATTTAAAAAGATGTCAAATGGGGACGCCATCCCTGTACACATGACATCCAAAAAGAATGCAGGAACAAGAAACACAGCCTGCAAAAAGCTTGCACTCTATACTAAGATTAACTCCAAAGTTTAGATTATTTTCCTTCAACAAAATTAACTCTAAAGTTTACATCTTAAAATAAAACATATGAGAGCGCAAAATTACTTGCCTATAAATCTAAGATTAACCCTAACCTAAAGGACACTATTTTATTTTATTTATTTATTAAAATATCACCATTAGAAACAAAAACTATGTCAGGTAAAGGGCATGTTGGGAAGTTAATATTTAGAAGTATATTCTAATAGGAAGCTTATTCCATGTGAGTTAGTTAGATCTAGGTGAAGGATAAAGATGAGGCGTATAATTAGCTTTACTTTACATACTTTACAGCAATTAACTAGTTGTATTAATATGAGATAGTTGTGTATTTTCATTTCAAGTATTGAACTAATGAATGATATGAAGAAGCACTTTTGCTCTCAACTAGATCTCCTTCCTTCTATCTTCCTCAGCTATCTTCCCCAAAATGACTCTATATGTCTGACTTCTTCTCCTTCCCTAATTCTTTTGTATCTCGCTATCTACAATATAATTAATCTCTATATCTCAAGTCAGACCAAAGTCAGGCTTGACAAAATATGTTTTAGCGATACACCGGTGAATACAAGTTGCAACACCCCAAAGTCTCACATCAAAACCTGTGCAATAATTTGATTTGTATTTAAGTTCCCAAGCTACTATTAACAGTATATTCAGTCAAACCCTTAAACTTATGGTGGGTTAAGATAACCCAAGAAGATACTATTGAGTAGGTGGCTACTATTGAACTAAAATAACCCAAGAAAATACTCTTAATAGCATATTGCCATATTCAGTCATAATCATTTGAGTGAGTATATGACAGACTAAGATAACCCAAGAAAATACTATTGAGTCAGTGGATTAGACCTTTATACGTTATGATTTGATTCGTACTTGAAATTTGACCTGGACTATTACATATGGTATAAGAGTCATAATATCGGGTGGCAGAGGTGAGGACACAAAGGCAGTTGGCAATATCCTACAGGGGTAAGAGGATGTGCAGGAAGTGGCGACATCAAGGCTATGGGTACTATCCCACGATAACTAGAAAGACAGAGATTATGCACTGTGCGTTCGGATCTAATGAGAAAATCAATTATTTAGGGGGGGGGGGGGAGCAATCATGACCTTCTGGGTGAGCCTTTAGTAAGCTAAAAATAGCACAAAAAGACGCTATTGAGACGATGAATTAAATTTTGGTACATTTTGATTTGATTTGAAATTTGAACCGATCATTACATAAGTTCAATCAAATTTAATCAATGTAGCAACTAGAAAAGGTCCATAATGTATAGCAGATTAGTGTTTAAAAGTATAAAAATTATGGGTCATGTGGAGACTTTTCACTGAGATTTGTTACTTAAATTGTAAACTGTTGTATATAAGACAACATTTTGTTGTCATACAATGTAAAGACAAAAAATTTGAACCATCTCCCATTCCCTGTATACTGAACACATCAAACTATACCTTTACAAGTATAGCAAACTAATGGGCAAGGACTGAAAAACGAATAGTTTGTACCAAGGTACATGTGGCCAATACACTCAATTTTACCACCCAACAAAAACAATTAATGCCATGCATAGATCAACCAATCAACCTAAAAGCTGAATATTTTGACAACAAATGTAAGTGATTAAATTTATGCAGCATATGCCACATATATGAATAGTAAAATAACTCTGAGCAAGCAATTACTGGGCACTGAACTAAATAGCCCAGAACTATATTTATAATAATGCCTCCGTCCTAAGATGTTACTTTCTCTTTTAGAGATGTCCAAAAAGAGAGTTCCTCTTCACAATTAATGTACCAAATTTCATTGATTTCAACATAAAAAGTAAGTTGCCATGATTTCTGCAACTGATAGTGTTAAATACAAAAAATGAGCTCTAAAGGTGGGCTTTTTAGGAGTATTAAGCCGGAAAATATTTCAGTTGCAAACAAAATAGACTAGAATTGAGCAAATTTAAGCAATTCGAATCAATCTTCTCCGGAGTAACAATCATCAAAGAGATTTACCAGTAACAATCATCAAAGTGATTTACCGAAACTATAAATTGTTAGTACCTCGAAACTGATAAGTCCTCACCTTCGCCATCGTTGGAAGGCAAAGCATTGATATCTAAAATCCCAAAATTTCCGCTCTTATTAACTTTTGCTTCGGTTTTCACTCCCAGAGGCCACCCATTACACGGCACTGCATTGCTCACGCATTTTCCACACATCCACTCGCCCAGTACCATCTCCTTTTGCCCCCGCATTTCGGCACAACCGAGGTGAAACCCTAGCTCACATCCATCACATACCAAAATGTTGCCTTGAAAAACCGGCGAACCGCATGCCGCGCACACCGATACGCCACCGGGAAGCTCCGCCGGACCGATGTCGGGCGGCGTTAGATTGTCGTGAAATGAGCGTACGATGGAAAGGGCGTCGAGGCGTGGCGATTCGGTTGAAGAAGAGGAGGGGACTTCATTAAGATCGATGACGAGAACAGCGCGAGTTGGGTCGGGGTTTGGGTGAGTGGAATCAGTGAGTTCCATTAACTGAGTCGAGGTGGCGGAGAGATACAGTCGGTTGGGTTTGCCCTACATGACATGTTTTGGATCTTTCTCGAATTCTGTGCAGAGATAGTTGAGATGGAGAGAAAGAATGGCTTTGCTTCTGGTTTTGTTCAGAACAACCGACTCAGAGAAGGGGAGAGAGAGGGGGACCCAAAAGCGATGACTGAAAGCGAATCGTCTAGAAAATGGACCAAGGGTTTTTGGAACAGCGGATAAACAAAGTAGTAGGTCAAAGATATTGGCAAATTGTAAATCACTTCCTTCATGGATACTCCTTGATTAATATCTGTACATGTGTAAGTAAAATGCAATTTGTTTATAAAAATGTAAGGCCAAACTAGTGATTTGCCCACACCTTTTATTTATTATATTATTTAATTTTTAATTTTTATAATTATAATATTAAATTAACTAAAATAACAAAATTGGCTCATTATATTAAATTGATTAAACATCTCTTAAATCTTTTCAGCTTTTTTCTTACATGACTTAAAGAAAACGAAAAGAAAAAAAATGGCATGGCCTAATCCTACGTGCAGCAAAATAATCTACTCAAGCAATTGCCCTTATTTGACCTCCAAACATGTTTTAGAATTCGAAGGTTGAGACAGAGATACAGAGAAAGAGAAAATGCGAATAACATATTGGAAATCTAAGTTTTTTTTTTTCAAATATCTTCTTTGGTACAAGGTATATATGATTCTGTGTTTAAAAATTAAGATTTTAGCATGATTAGTTAAAAGTTGGTGTTTTTCTGCCGGTTGTTTTTTGTCGCTTGTTTTTTCTGTCGATTTTAAAAATGTCGATTTGGGAATTTTCAAATCTAAGATGGATTGATACCTTTGTACATTTAAATAATGCTTTGTAATGGGTACCTTTGAAAGAAAGTAGGGGATTTTTGGAATTAAAAATGGTAATTTGAGGATTTTCAAAGTAAGAAGGGATGGGTACCTTTGTACATTCAAATAATGATTTGTAATGGGTACCTTTGAAAAAAAGTGGGGAATTTTTGGAATTAAAAATGATGATTTTTAGGTTTTGTCCACTTAAAAATAGATTTTATCCATTTAAATAATGGTTATCTTTTGAAAAAGTATGAATTTTATTGTGATATCAAATTTACATGATATATGTGTTCCATATTATAATGTTTTATGTTTCAAATGTTGTACCATGTACTTGTTGCAATGTGGGTATATATTTTTCTGAAGTTAAATCATTGTGGTAAGTTCATTGAAAAATCAATATATCAATGTGGAAGAGGTTTGATAGAACTTATACATCAAGTTGATGGCAACTAATTTAATGTTAAAAAGGTGAATAACTTACCTAAGAAGTTGGGATACAAAAAGAATATTGTAGTGCATTTTAGAATGGGTAGTTAGAATAGTCGTGAGAGTTGATATATGATGACAATAATATTAGGTTACTAGATGAGGAATGTAAAAAATCTAGTATAGTTGATCTCTATTATGATCATTCTACTAATGAAGTTTTACCACTTGAAAAGGAAGTTGAAGTAGTTGATGTGTAAGTTGATGCATTAATGAAATATGATGATGATGATTCTACAGATAAAGAAACAGATGCTGAGGTAGGTGATGGCAACGATGATGATAGGAATGAAGAGTTGATCAATGTTAGGCTAAAGAGAGAATAAATTAAGAAATCAAAGATTAAAGAGTTGAAAGAGGTTTATGATCGAAGTTTAACTAGATGATAAAATTGATTTGCAATGCGGTGAAATATTTGTTGAATAGAATGGGACTCTCAAGTTTCTAGCTCAATACATGTTAAGAAGCCAAGAGATAATCAGAAGAGAGTATTAAGACAACTGAGACAACGGAGAACAAGGGTAAAAAGTAGAAAAAGGCAATTGAGAACAAGGCAAGCAAGCAACGATAAAAAGTAATTGAGAACAAAGAAAGTAAGAAGCAGTAAAAAGTAACTAAGAACAAGGAAAACAAGAAGCAAAAAACACCAATCAATGGTTCAAGTAAGCCATCAAATAAGGTACCTGAGGAGGTGGAGGTTGAACTTATCTTTTCATCCGATGATGATGTTGCGACTAAATTTGGTACAAAGAGAATGAAGCCTTGGAATGAAGTGTATGAGGATTTTGACATTAAATGTCCTACAACTGCTCCCTCAGGTAGTGATAGTGAGTAGGAAGGTGAAGAACCAAAGATGAAAATGAAAATAACTGTTCTTATGTATAATTCAAACATATCAATTAAGGACATTGATCAGGGCACTCCAAAAGGTTTCAAATGATGTATATTTGTTTTGATGCTGTGAATAAGAACTGGTTAGAAGGGGTGTAGACCTGTTATTGAGCTTGATGCTTGTCTCATAAAAATATATTGTAAATGGGAGCTATTATCTGCAATAGCCAATAGGGAGAGATGCTAACAACTAGATGTTCTCAATAGCTTAGGCTGTGGTGGAAAGTGAAAATAAAGACAACTGGAGCTAGTTTTCAAGTTTGTTAGTTAAAGATGTTAGATTAAACAAGTATATTGATGGACATTAATTATTATTCGACAAAAGGTACAGTTTTATTTATATTACATATTAAGTCTTATTTATTTTACATTTTTATATCTTTATACTAATTAAAATTTGCTTCATATTTGCATAGCACATGGTGCTTGCTTTAGGAATTACTGCCTAAACAAAGCATAAATGTTGTGCAAGATACATCTATGTAAATTGGAGAAAAAAGTTTCCTGAGACAACTTTAAAGGTGATGTTCTGGAATGCAGTTAAGACCAACAATCTTGCTAATTTTTGAAAGTCAATAAAGGACAAGAGGAGGGAGTCAAAGGATGTACACTAAGCCTTAATAGGTACACATCTTAAACTTTGGAGTAAGACTTACTTTTTTACCACCACCAAATGTGAGGTTGTGACAAACAACATGTCTGAGTATTTTAACAATTGGATTCTAAAGGTTAGGTATAAACCATCTTGATAATGTTTGAAGACGTAAAAACTTAGGTAATGATGAGAATTCATACCAAGAGAGGAGATGATGAAAAAAGATGACAAATTATGTCATGAGATTCTAACTAAAGTGAATAAGTCCATTGAGTTGACAAAATATTGTGATCACACCTAATATAGGGGCATATATATGATGTGAGTGATAGGTATGACAAATATGTAGTAGATATAGAGAAACATACTTGCTCATGTAAAGTGTACCAATTATCTACCATACCTTGTCATCATGGTGCTACTGAGATCCTTCATAAAGAGAGACCTGTTAAGAATTTTGTGAACCCTTGTTAATATATTGAAACCTATCTCAAGTCACATAACCACTTGTTAAAGCCTATAAGTGGAAGCAATGTTTATTACTAGTTTTCCAATCTTATTGCCTTCATTAACCAAAAGATTGGCTAGTAGGCCAAAGAAATGCTGAAGGAAAGACCCAAATGAAGAATCAAAGAGCATTACAAAAGTCTCAAGGAAAAGGGCTCTAATGATGTGTTCCAAATACAAACAACATGGACATAATAAACTTGGTTTTAGGAATACACTTGCCCAGGAACAAACTGGTCCAGTACCACAACCTACTGCAAGAAGGCCAAAACTCACTATGAGTAATTTAAATTTGTATCATTTATATTTACGTGTCACTTTGGGATGTACATACTGACATTTGGTGCCTAATAAGTGAAAAAGAACCAAGCTTCTGCAACTGGGGATGGTACATCAATTAGAGATGGAACTACAACTATGAGGCAGAGATCAAAACATGGTGTCACACAATCTAAAAATGGAGGAACTGCAGATACAATTGGGGGACAGTGAAGGCAAAAAGTAAGTCTTAATGCATACTATAAAAGTCTTGTGAATATTTTTTTAGGGATGCATAATGTATATATTTTTGGAGGCTGATTTAGTGTAATTTTTTGGTTGATTTAAAATCTTTTTTAGATCATTGACTGTTATTTATTGGGGCTGCAAGATGTATATTTTATGGACTGATTTAGTATAAGTTTATGGCATTTTGACATGGTTGTAACCCTTATGGCCACTTTAGGTATTTAATTAAGACTTGTAATTATGGTACTTTGAATGAAATATGTTTTATAATAATTTTCTAGTAATGTAGAATGGTTTGAATATTTTGTGGTATTGTATGGCTTGTTAATATTCTGTTTTTTTCGTTTGATTTAGTTGGGAATGGTTTGGATTGAATTGCTTTAGAACAGGTGGAGACACTTTTGAATGGTTTGATATGCCTTGAAACAAGGCATAACTTTTATTTTTATTTTTTTTACAAACATATTCTTTTCATATTTGGTTTTAGAACAGGGCAATACCTTTTAGAAATGGTTTGGCATGCCTTAAGTACACAGGGTAATTTTTTATTTTTTTAAATATTCTTTTTATCTCTATTTTTGGAACATGGGAGAACTTTTGAGTTGTTTAAATTGGTTGAGATGTTTTTTTTCCTTCAAATTTAAGTCTTTTGAATAAGACATGGCTTTTCATGCTCCTTTTCTTTTCATATCTATTTAAGTCTTTTGAATTGAATGAATTACACGTGGCCTTGGAACAAGGCAGAGTTTTTGCATTCAAATGCATCACAAACATTGGATACACAGTACACAATACATCATAAATGCGTACATAGCTTTGAATGGGCAAAATATAGGATTGCCCCATTGGGATTATACCAGTTTCGACATTTGGTCAATAAAGTTTTAAAAAATGGAATTGGGTCACTGTAAATTTTAAAATTTATTAATTAGACCATTCCGTCCAATTTTTTAGACAGACGTTAAAATTCTTCTCCTATTTTCAGACGTTACATTTAAAAAAATAAAAAATAAAAACAACTAGATGTTGATATGGACTAGTTAGCTTTCAACGTAGAAATGATATGGCATCTAAGCTAGGCAAAAAAATAAAATTAACTTATACTTTTTATTTTTATTTCCTTTCTCTCTATTCTCTTCCATTCTAATTACAAATCTAGCCTCTTGTAATCAATCATCACACACAACAAATATAATTACAAAACATTATTAAATACACATATATATGCACACATACAATGAACCCTAGAAATTACAAATAAAGGACTTGATGTCGTTGATTAGCGATTTGTTATCTTTTGTTGAGAGGTTGATGTTTTTTCTCTTTCCTTGTTCATCTGGTCTTGTTCATTGTGTGAGATGAAGAAATATAATCGGTGGTCGTGGGTCGTGGATCGATAATTGTGAAGTGGTTGGGGGGAAAATGGGGATTGAAATTAATTAAGGACTGAAGTTTCATTAACAAATATGAAATTGAAAATCCTAAAAAATTGCTCCAATCCCAAATCTGCAACCCGTTGCAGACCCACCTATTTGAGACAATCAATTTGGGATTTCTTTGGATGATATTTGAGTATCAAAATTGTAGTATGATTTATGGGAGAAAAAAACAGATGAAGAAGATATATTGAAGAAGTCGTCAGTCTTGGTGAGTTCTTTGCACTTCTCACGGTGTTTCTATTATGTATACTTGTACATCTATATAGAAAGAGACTACTAATTGTAATTGTTATATGGAAATATATGAAACCTAAATTTCATTTGTAGTTTAAGGGTTTCTGAAATCGATTATTAGGATTATTGATTCTCTTGATAAGAGAAAGCTCAAATTTTTATTCAATTTAGTCCAATTTGAAACTGTTGTTTGTAATATGGAGTTTAAATCAGGATGAGATTTTTTTATTTTTTTTTTCAATTGATCCAGATTCAGAGAGAGAGAGAAAGGAAAAGAAAAAATAATTAAAATATTTGTTTTAATTTTATTATTTTTAATTATTTTTGGCCACATAATTTTTATTTTTATTTTTTTTGGTTGCCAAGTAGGAAAATAATGACTTTTGTTTTTATTTTTTTTATTCTAATGCCACGTCAGTAATCAATATAAGTTCCTTAGATGTTTATCTTGCTCAAAAGTCAATAAGCTTGAAACTACAAAAAAAAGTAATATACTTCCTCTATTCCAAAATTTTAGATCAATATTGATTTGTGGAAAAATCAGCTTAAAATATTTTCATGTTCAAAAATAATATGAATTCATTTAATTTTAGTTGATACAATTATAATTATTATTATAAAATATCTAAAAATTACTACTAATTACAAGATTTGTTGTTTTCAAAACTCTAACAAATCATGTCAATTTTAAATTTGAAAATGTCTCATATTGATTTTTTAAGAAGTCATTTTGATCTTCTATTTGGAATGGAGGGAATATTAATTATTGTAGAAGGTTCCCTTACTCAAACCACAAGCTATATGGCTGTAATTGATACTTAAATTGTCATTTCCATATGATCTGCGACTTTGTGCTTTATAATTTATCAATAGTTGAAGCCAGTTATCAGTTTGCATTTATTCATGTTTATCATATATCATAATATCTTCTTGATATGGTGCATTTTCTACAGAGAGTTGATGGAATCAAGACATATGGGATTTTGACAAATTGATCTGTATAGCTGCATCGCAGCTCAGTGACCAGCTTCCTGAGTCCAGAGAAGCTGCTCGTACTCTTCTGTTGGAGTTGCAGGCCCTATACGATAAATCACACTTCTCATCAGCAGCTATGGTATCTGAGGACCCAGAGATGGATTCTTGGGAGGACTTCTGTCGATCAAACCTTTCTCCTTTAAGTGCTCAAGCTGTCCTTCGTGTGACCAATATTGCTCGAGACAGTCTTGTTTTGGCTTCCTAGCAGGTACATAATGTTTGTGGATCTATAGTGAGTATTCTCTTTTCTTTCTGCCTTTATTATATTGGTTCGTTGGCTTTTACTTGTAAATACTTTGAAACACTGGAAAGTTCGGAAATGCAGTTGAAGCATGTAGTTGAGCTACATATACTATATTGATTGAGTTAGATACATCCTATTAGTGATCTTCACATATGGTTTGCCATTCACTAGTATTCGACTTTGTTACAATATGGATGGAAGAATGTACTATAATTTTAGTTGTGCATTTTTATTGGGGACATTTACACTTTATAATACTTTTTTAGAAAAAAATACATTAAAAGTGCATTTTTATAATATTTACAAAAATGTTATAATTTAATGTTTTATTTTTAAAAGTAGTGCAGTTGTTGTTCCTTTAATTTAGTTATGTGATTTAGTAAGTTTTCTTGCCTCCACCGCCTGCCTCCCCTACCCCCTCCCGCCTCCCTCTTCCTCCTCCCGCCTGCTCCTCCCGTCTCCCTCCTCCTCCTCCCCTGCTGCCCCCTTCCTCCTCGACCCCCCTTTAGATCTGGCAGACCCACCCCCTCCTTCTGCCTGCTCCTCCCCCCTTCCGCCTCCTCCTCCCCTACTCCGCCTGCCTCCTCCTCCCCCCCTCCCCTGCTCCTCCGCCTACTCCTCCTCCTCCGCTACTCTGCCTGCTCCTCTCCCCTCTAGCCTCCTCATCCTCCTCCCCTGCTCCTCCCCCTCCCGCCTCCTCCTCTCCCCTCCTTGAATATGTAATAACTAGTTTTGGTTACCTTTAGTATTAAAGATTGGTTACCTCTGTATTAAGGTTTGGTTACCTTTATACTAAGGGTTGGTTACCTTATATTAAAGTTTGGTTACCTTTGTGTTTAAGGTTGGTTACCTTTTATATTAAGGTTTGGTTACCTTTGTATCACAGGGTTGGTTACCTTTTGTATTAAGGTTTGGTTACCTTTTGTATTAAGGTTATTGGTTACCTTTTGTATTAAATTTGGTTACCTTTTGTGTTAAAGGTTGGTTACCTTTTGTATTAAGGTTTGATTACTTTTGTTTTAAAGGTTGGTTACTAGTTTTTTCGTGCACGGCGAGGAAGAAAGTGGAGTCAAAGTAGGAGAAAGAGATGGAGAAAGGCGGGGGAGGGAAGCGGGGAAGGGGGACGGAGGCGGGAGGGGGAGGGGGAGGGGGAGGGGGAGGGGGGAGGCGGGAAGAGAGAGGAAGCGGGGGCGGGGAGGGGGGACGGAGAAAGCAGGCGGGAGGGGGAGGGAGGACGGAGGAGGGGGAAGGATGAGGAGGCAGCGCGGGAGGGGGAGGGAGGGAGGCGGGCGGCAGGCGGGCGGCAGGCGGAGGGAGGGAGGAAGTAGGGGATATGTGTCATCTTTTCTCTCTCTTCTGTTTTTTCTCTATCTCCTTTGCATTCTTTTTGTAATTATTTTTGTTAGTGTACTATTTTTGTAATTATTTTATAAAAGTTGTATACTTGTGTAAAGAACCCTTTTTATTGCTACCCTTTTGTTTCGGTATTGGATTCAGGATGTTCTTTATTCTTGGAAAATGTGCGTTTTAATGCTCAAATCAGTTAGCCGCCTATGTAATTGGCATATATTTTGTTTCTATTGTCAATAAGGGTAGAAATTAAAAATAAAATCTATATTTAAAAGCATCTGCGATAGTTTTATTCTTACTACTCATAGAGCCACCGATATATATTCCCGTTACACAAAAGAATCATTTGCAAAATTTGTATTAAAGATATATTTTGTTTCTTATTTATCTCTTAAAGTAGAGTTAACTATAACACGACATTAAAATTACTATGATAAATTTAAGAATATTATATAATTTTATTATATTATTTTTAAAAAAAGTTATTGTGTAACTATTATTTTTTTGGGTGCTAAATGAGACTCTTTTCGTGGGTTATATCATATGATTGGTTTCAAATCAAGGGAGGTCTCGTAATTTTCCAAGAATTTATCATCATGGCGTCACTAAATGAAGCTATAGTGTTTAATTTATGTGGAATCATCAGATTTAGACATGGTTCGGGTGGGGTGAAATCACAATACTAATTTTTTTTATTTTTCTATATTGAGATATATGACGACGATTTTTAAGGTTTATATTAACGGTATGTTCTGTTATTATTTTATTTTTTTGTAGATCTACGACGATGGAATATAACATTGTCATAGATCCTAAAAATTATCATCATAAATCTCGATATGAAAAAAGAGATGCATTTAGTAACATGTAATTTAAACCCAGTTCGAGTGGAACTCCAATGAATACGGAAAACTATTTATTAGAAGGATGTCCGTCCAACTATTCTCAATAGGACGTCCAACCATTATCAATAGGGTGAATGTTATTTATGTCTTTTCAAGTTATTATTTACTTCCAAAATCGTTCTTAAAATGCATTTTTTGTCAATTTAATCTTTAAAATAATATTTTTTATCATTTATGTTTTTTTTACCTAAATTTTATCGACCCAAGTTTGATTTGACCCAATTTATTAAAGGCAAAATTGTCTTTGCCAGTTTTTAGCTATATTTCATATATTATTATTAAAATACAAAACCAAAATTATAGAGTATTATCATATTAAAAATTAAAATATAGAAAAAAACAAAGAAATTAATATACGAACAAATAGAAAAAGATAAGAAAAAAACTAATTTAAATATCAAAAATAACTTTTGAAATTAATTATTATTTTCAAAAACAAAAATAGAAATTTAGAAATGAAAATATCAAAAATATTTTTGATATTAAAATAAGAGAAATTTAGGTAAATTTTAAATTTGAGTAATGCCTTTACTATTATTCAAAAGTATTTTCATAATAATACATAAATTAAAAATTAAAATTATAAAAATAACTTCAAACTTCAAAAATATAACTAAAATGTTGAAAATTAATTATTATTTATTTTTTTAAAATTAATATAATTATTATTCATGTTATGAAATTATTAAATTTAGGCTTAAATATAAATATAAAAAAAAACATATTTTTTAAAAAATATTAAAACACTTCAAACATTAATTATTATTTAAAAAAAAAAACCCCAAAACATTTGACCTGAACAAAGAAAGACAGCCAAAATTCTTTTACAGCTAATTGAACCCAAAAGTCGTTTACATCAAAAGTCAAAATTCGTACAGATCAAATCAAATCCAAAATTCATTCCAGTCAAATCGAAACCCAAACTCGTCGACGGATCTAGCTAGGAGTGGGATTGATAAGCTCGTCGGCGGAAGGAAGTATACAGTTGATTTTGTGGTGAAGCTGAAAGATAATCTGGTCATGAATGGTCCGGTGACCCTTAAACTTACTCGCCCCAACGGATCCATGGAGGAGCACAAGGAGGAGTTGGAGAAAAAGCCAAAGAATGTGGATATGGCTCAAGGTAGAGGAATTTACAAATGAACTCAAGTGTGGATGTGGTACTCAACAGGTCAAATTTTCTCTCAGTGGGAATGATAGCACTATTTGGAAGAAAGATCTGGTTGTCATTGGTGCTATCCATGCTGGTAAATCTCTGCAGATCTTTGTGCAGCTAATTCTCTTCAGGTAGGAAGAAGATGAAGAATAGATAGGTTATACTATTACTTTTTTGTCCTTGCTTTTTGTAGGGAAATTAAAGTATATTTTGAGGAGTTAATTTGTCCCTGGAAAGACAATTTTGCCCTTAGAAAATGGATTGGGTTGAATTTGAATCAGATTCCGGTGAAATCTGATAAAAAGAACTGAATCAACAAAAAAAATATCATTTTAAAAATTAAATTGACAAAAAATAAATTTAATGAACAATTTTGAAAGTAAACGACAACTTGAAGTAGATAAGTGACATTCTCTCATTCTCAATATTTATCATGAACACCTAGTATTGTAGGTACAAACTTGGAGACCAGAATCCTTAATATTGACACCTAAAGGTTAAAAAAGCCCAAAAGGAAATAGAGAAAAATAAAGCCTAGGACAAGGTTTGGTGTAAACAACTTTTGAAATCTTTTTGACTTTTTTTAAAATATCTTTTAACCTTTAAGATAACTCCTATTTCATTTTTTTATATTAATTTTTAGTCCTTTAAATTTTATAAAAATTTTATTTTAATATTTTATCCTCACATAATTTACACACGTCGGGTAATCCGGAAATGTACAGCAAGGTTTGATTGATTTTTTTTTCTTTCTAAATTAACTTCTGAATTCTATGCGATAATGTTGAGCAACGACCATGATGAAAATCCTCCAATTAATTTAAACAAAAGAAATCGGTCTATGTTCATCTAATGAAGGAAGGGTATTTTGATTCTTGAAGTCAAGTCTCATTTGATCAAATCGACGGTAATGCAACCAAATGAAAAAGAATCTGACAAGTAAACAAAAAAACACATAAATTTAGATAGCTAGCGCCTAGCGCGCGGAAAGACTAAGCTAGATTAACAGTCAACATTTAACCTGTTTAATTAGTTCTATGTATGTTCTAGAGTAGACCTATCAAAAATAGCTTAAGCCCGCGAGCCGGCCGGCCTAAAAATAAGTAGATTATGGGTTTTTATTTTTTAGCTTAAAAAAGGTGAGCTATTTTGGCTCGGTCTGTCCTGTGATCCAAATTGATTTTTTTTTATAAATAAATACATTAATATATAAAAAAATATTAAAAATAACTTAATTCATTAATTGTTTAGATCAATTTATAGAACAAAATTTTTATTTATTTGCTCAAAATACTATTATCTCTAAACATATGGCTATTAGATATGAAAAAACTTAAATAATTTAAATAAGGCAAATTTTAAAATATTATTGATTATCAAATGTTAATAAAAAATAATAATTAGTTATATTTTTATATACTTGCACATAACAGAATGCGTTACATGTATAATCAAATAAATGTCACTATATAACTATATACATGTGTAATGTGTTTGTGGTATTATTTTAGTATTTTTTTTAAATTAGTTACTTAGTATTTAATTACAAATATTAATTTTACATATTTAATCAAATAAATAATACTCACAATAGTTTATAAAGTTAAAATTATTTCTTAATTAAATATAAGTTTTTCAATAGTTTTTGCTAATAAGTATGTTTTTATTGAATAAAACAAATTGCATCATATACTCAATAGTTCAAAATAAAAATATCATTTTATGTATTATAATTGTAAGAAAATATAAAAAATTAATTAATTAATAAAATAATCAAAGGAGCCCACCCGACCCATCAGGTCACGGGTTGAAATTTTTTGGCCCAAAAAAATCAGGCCGTTTTAACCTTGTCCGTTGTTAACTTGACCCATTTAAATTGATTCGACACGTTTGCCAAATTTATTCTAAAGTGATCCATCCATCGCTTTTCTATCAAGACGAGAGCTGGGAGGGATTAATTAGACTAAAACATGCATTTTCTCAAAAAATAGTACTATATATATATATATATATATACACACACACACACACACACATGACACACACTTAAATACTTTTGAAGTTGGGAGTCTCTTTTTTAATTCGAATATTAAAGCCTACAATATTGAAGTTACTTGAAGAAAAAAAATAAAATTACGAATAATTTTATCATATTAAACTTCGAAGCATAAATTAATTATAAAAAAATTGTTGTGTCTAGTGTCAAATATAAAAAATCAACCAAAAAGAAAAGGGACACTCGTGGCCATATGGAATTAACATATATACTCTACAGGAAGATGTTAATTATAAAACCTACTCAAAAGTTATTAATATTAACTAAAAATTACATGAACACGACCACAACATCAGAAAATAATTTTTTTAAGAAGTTGATATTATTACAAAGTAAAAGTGTTAATTTTAAAAGGTATTATTTCACATAAAAATGAATCTTACTTACTATTTATACATATTAAAAATGAGTTTGTACAACTATTATATTTATTTATGTAAATATTAATTCTATTTTTTATACTACAACTATTATATTTATTTATTCCATAGTTACGTGGGAATAGTAACTATGGAGTCGAGTAAAAATCTACTCACAATCAGCAGGTCTCAGGTACAGCTGGAATTCATCACGAATTTATAGATTGGTCAAGTTTTTTTGCCAAACCACATAAAAAAAAATTGCATTCTTAGAGGATTTTCGAGAGTAATAGTAAAAAAAATTCTTTAAATTGAAGTTTGTTGACTTATATGAAAATTTAAAAAATATTATTTATTATTTTAATATTTTATATTTTATCGGTCTCTTCAATTTAATTAAGACAAAATAAATAAAAATGAATGATATTAAATTTTAAAATGAGTTGTACATCAAATCCATCAAACAAAATAAATATTTTTAACCATTTTCATATTATTTTGATTTTTTCAAAATAAAATAAATATTTTGAAGAGACAATGTGACGACCCCAAATCCGGGTTCCTTTAACCCTAGACTTGGTACGTCACGATACATCATCTTCATACACGTTCTATAACTAATGCGGAATATATAAACATAAATTGTTTATTCTACAACATTTCCCAAGGTTTCTAACCTTAACTTACATATATACCTTTAGATTCATAAAAAGGTTTACAAAATTACTTACATCATATAACAATTTAGTTATAATGCATAACACTATAATCTCGTCTGTTGCTTCTGTCTCCGTCTCTCCTTGGACATTCGTAATATTCTGAAATTTGTTATCATGATATAGCAAGAGTGAGCAACGACTTTGCTCAGCAAGTTTAAATACGATAACGATATATCATGATTGAAAGAAAGAATAAGCTTTTGAATTTTCAACAATATAATAATTGTGAAAGAGTACAAGTCGTAATTTCAATAATTGAATGACTAAATTAATTAATGTTGAGTGTCAATAATGACCATGAACAAATTTAACTGAACCTTATGGTAATGAAGGTGATCAGCCTTTCATACTTGATGAACACATGCAACAAGCACTATATGCGAATCAACAATTTAAAGAGGTGGAATAATTATACAGAATTAAACCATAGCATGCTTGAAACGTAACAACTTGAGTTTGAGTTAGGACTTGAACAATAAAATAATATATCCTGCTCGAATATAAATTGAGTAGGGTTTAGGAAACTTGCCTGTTTGCTCAGCTACAATAAATGTTTAGCTTTAACTAACTGGCTTTGAAAGACCTAACATTAAATAAAGTTGGTCTAATAATTAGTACAACGTATTTGTACAACTATACGCTCACTAAGAAACTTATCTACCACACATAAGTACTAACACATAATTTACATCAGTCAAAACGATATTATTAACCTTATAGACCCTCAATCAAATTAGGTTAATAATTTAATAAATTAGAAAATAATTTTCTCAAGTGTTAAACACTTATTAAACTATTAAACAATTTATTATAATTGTTTAAACAAAAGAGTTAAAAGACATTTTCTTTATTTCATTTAATTACTATTTAATATTAATTAAATAGTAAGTAATTAACTACTTTTCGTTATTATTTAATAGTAAATAATAACTTACTAGATTTATTTATTATTTAAAGTTAATCAAATAATAAATAATTAAATAATAAATCTTAGTTGTCTTTAATTATTATTTAATAGTAATTAAATAATAATTATTTAATTTATCATCCTTGTTTATTATTTAATATTAATTAAATAATAAATAATTAATTTAATCATAAATTCATAAGGTATAATATTAAACTAACTAGATTAATATTTAACATTTAAATATTAATACTAAATACTTATTATATTTGAAAAATATAATATTAAACTAACTAGATTAATATTTACAACATTTAAATATTAATCCTAAATACTTATTATATTTGAAAATATAATATTAAACTAACTAGATTAATATTTAACATTTAAATATTAATACTAAATACTTATTATATTTGAAAAATATAATATTAAACTAACTAGATTAATATTTACAACATTTAAATATTAATCCTAAATACTTATTATATTTGAAAATATAATATTAAACTAACTAGATTAATATTTAACATTTAAATATTAATACTAAATACTTATTATATTTGAAAAATATAATATTAAACTAACTAGATTAATATTTACATTTAAATATTAATACTAAATACTTATTATATTTGAAAAATATAATATTAAACTAACTAGATTAATATTTACAACATTTAAATATTAATCCTAAATACTTATTATATTTGAAAAATATAATATTAAACTAACTAGATTAATATTTACAATATTTAAATATTAATCCTAAATACTTATTATATTTGAAAAATATAATATTAAATACCTAAATATCATTTTTGTATTATTAATATTTTTGTTATAATTTTAAATTAATTTTTAAACATTTAAATTAATTTAAATTATCCAGAATGGCAAAATCGTAAATAAACTGAAAAACCGGACCGATGGCAGTTTCGTAATTAAACAGAAAACCGAACGGAGGGGCAGTATCGTAATTTCAGCCAGAAATTTATTACCGCGCATTGCGCGCTTAGAAAAAATAACGGGCCCAAAACGGTGCCGTTTTGAATATCAGCCGAACGGCTTCCGCGCGTACGCGCGGGTTACACTTTACGCTCCAAAACGACGTCGTTTTGGCTCCGCGCATTCCGTAAAACCGCTGCCGCGCATTGCGCGGCCAGCCCCCCTTTTTTTTTCCAATAGCAGAACGTGAACAGTACTTTTTAATACCAACTTAATAAAATTTATACCTTCAAATAAACTCTTAATTTCTCAATAAAAATCCAGAAAAAATACCAATAACTTAACAACAATTTATGACATGAAAATATAATTTTTCATGATTTAATATTAAAAATTTTTATAAAATTTTTTTACATCACATAAACTATCACAAATCATAACTTTTTGTGTATAACTCCATTTTGAGTGATTCAAACTTTGTTTTTCTCATGATTTAATGTTCTATAATATTAGAACATCAAACCTAAGTTTTATAAAAATATTTTTGGACATAAATTTCAAAACTTATTTACACACTATTAAATACATATTTTAGCATATAAAATATACCAAAATACAAACCAAATATATTAAACTCAAGCATGACATAAATATCACTATCACATATTATTAACTACCTTAACATGTTTATACTCACATATTGGTTTATTTAATAAAAAAAAAAATAAACTACATTTAAAATAACCATTACCTCATTTTAATGGCTATCCTCATTTTTCTTCCAAAATGGGTTGTGAAGGAGGATGGCATGAACCAAGAACTATTTCTCTACCTTCTCCATGCCCTCTCTCAAAATACTTACTCTCCCAAGCTATTTCTCTCAAACTCTCTCTCTTTTGGAACTTAGAAAAAATATAAATGAAATGTAATGTCTACAATTTCAAGTATATTAGCAAAATTCCTAGATACAAAAATTATATCTATCATTCATGATGCTTCTACTTGGATACTTGTACAAGAAAAATAACCCATGACTTAGTTGGTGAAAAGAGGTATGGTTGTCATGTACAATAAAAGCAAACAAGCAACCATTTAATAAATAAATAAATAATAAAATAAACAATTACACATTTCACTCTCTTTCTCTCTAGCTTGCCGGCAATCATGTGCTTTATGTCCCAAAATGAATGACCAAAGTCACTTTTAATAAATAATAGTTTTATAAAGTATTTTTCAAGTGGGCCAAACTTTGGGCTTTAATTTAAAATACCAATTGGGCTTCTATTAAATTGTTTGGGCTACTAAATTGTCAAATTTTATTATTCTCCACTTGGGCTACTAATTGACCCATGTTGGGCTAATTTAATAATTTACACATTAATTATTCAATCCATGATTAAATAAATAATTAGATTGAATAAATAATTAAATATTTTAACCCATAAGTATTAAATTACTAAATGGACTAATAAATATTATTATTAATATTTCACATTATTTACATTAATTAATAATCATATTAATTAATTTATTATATTTAATTCACTCATTATATTCAATTTAATTGAATATTTAATTAATGACAACTTATCAATTATTTTGATATTAAAACTTTAGAGTGTGTTTGCTAATAATAATATATATAATCTATATATATTATTTATACACATTACCTTTCCTCGAAAATAATCTCACAATAAATTATGAAATTAAAATAAATACAATATATAATTTAATATATATTATTTAGGCCACAAATTAAATTATTTAATACATTTACATTAAATAATTCATTTATCATCAATTATGGAAATAATTCCATTTACCCCAAAATACATTGAAATAATAATATATTTACTCAATTTCTTATTTAAATAATTTATTAAATTATTTAATTAATATTACACAAATAATTGTATAATTCAATTTCTCACTCTCATAAATCATTTACAATGATTTATTTAATTATAGAATATATTTATTTAACATATTCAATTACTACTTAAAATTACACAATTAATTTAATCCCTTTATATATATGTACATATATATGAACTTAAATATTGTACATATATACAATTACTAATTTCCCTTCATTAATTCAACTACTTTATATAATTATAATTATATAATTTACATAATTATTCCTCACAAATAATTTATCAACAATTTGCATAATTGTTGATTAATGAATAAATTAATTCCACAATAAACCTTTTAATTCAATTCGGATTAATTTAATATTAATCTATCTATTTATCACAATTTAATTAACCATTAAATTATGTTACTAAATGTGCACGCATATATATATTCATATAAATACATATTTAATTTACACGCAACCACGTCGCTTAATTACATAACTCCACTAATTAATTCTCTTAATTTAATTAGACTTGTTGTTAGTCAAGTTTATTGAATTATCACTTTACTTGCTAACTTATCAAAAATTTTGATATCACCATATCTAAGTTAGTCCGTTAAATTTAATTTGGACCTCTATTTATCTATCACTACTAGGTTATCAAACTCCAACCTTTATTAAATATTAAATATTTTATTTCTAATTCATTTAAATATCCGGGATATTACAGACAAGGTCAACTTACCAGTTCTGAAGAAAGAGAATAAAGTTGTAGATTTGATGATTAAAGTTAAAGATGTGACTCACATATTTGAGTATTCTAAAGTAGTTACAAAAATTGTTAGAATTGTTCTTATAGTAATAATATAAAATAGTAGAATAATTTTTTTTTTATAATATAATTTTTTTTGAAGCAAAAACAAATACAACATATAATTATGTGAGTTATTACATAAAAATAGTGTCATTTTGTGTACTCTTGTATATATAATATATACTCTCTCTCATGTTGTGTATGAAGTTAGAGACAATTCATACAGTGATTCACACAAAAACAGGAGGTGTTTTTCATCTTCCACCCACTTTTTTTAATAACTGATGCAACTATTGTCACAAAAAATTTGACCAATTTACAACAATTAACTCATTAATTGCAAAATTATCCTACGAACAATTAACTCATTAATTGCAACAATTATCCTACATTAATTATCTATTTAATTGCAAAAAGGGAATTGATATTTTTTAAAATAAAATTTAATATTTTTATAAACTCTTTCTCACATGAGTGTAAGACTTATTTATTATTTATATTAAAAAGATTTTGTAAAATTATTATTTTTATTTATAAAATATTAATTCCATTGCAAAAATTATCTTACAATTAACTCATTAATTGCAAAAAATGTCTACTCCAAAGCTTCATTATTACTTTTCCAACTCCCAACACCCAACCCCCAACACCCAACTCCGAATCCCTCTGAAGATATTTATACGAAGAGAAAGAGGGACATAAGTAAATAGACTAACCACATGAATGAATGCTTGTATACCCATGTACATTTAGTCATTTTTTTAACGTGGGACAAATATTTATCAAATAATAATATTTTTTTAAAATTTTATTGAATTCTTAATTTTGAGACTCTAAATCTCTTATTAAATGATTTCATCTTGAATCAAGTTTAATGCCATTATATACTCCTATATATCACAATTAATAGCTCAATAATGTTAATTTAATGCTCTTTAATTAGCATTAAATTAGTCTTAAAATTGACCAAAATAATGTAATGCATTAAAGAAGAGAGTTTCCAACAATTTTTAGATGCACAGTTATCTAGCTAACGAAGAACATGCGTATTAACAAATAAATATAAATTCTCCACCTGTTTTGTGAACTCAGTTGTGTTGCAATTAATTACGTAGAAAGTTCTAAAGTCTAGCTATAAATTAAGGGTTCTTCTATATTTATCAAAAAAATTATCTACAAGTTTTATTTTCATAAAAAATAAAGGAGTATGGCTCCACCTCATTTATAAAATACAAATAAAATAGGGTTATACTCTTTCATTTTTTTTGTGAATAAGGTTAGCGAGTAATTTTTTCAAATAAATTTAAAATTTTCATAAATTAATTACACATACATGTCCTTGTACTTTGAAATATTATAATACATATTAATAAGTTCAAAAATAAAAATTGAAATATGATGTATTTAGCAATATTAATGTGTTATTATCAACTATGGTTATGTTTGTTTATAAAAAATGTCTGGTATTGAATTATTTATATTAATTTAATATTATTTTGGATTATTTTATCTCATAATGGGGATTAATAATTTTTTAAATAGTCTTATGGACTATTTTTTTTTATCATTTCTAAAATTATTTATGAGGGATTATATAATTCCCCAATTTTGGGATAAAATAGTACAAAATATTATTAAATTAAAGTAAATAGTCTAATTTCAAATATATTTTTTAATAATAAACGTAGCCTAAAAGTATATTAGATTATGCTGTAATTTATTGGTAAATAACATTTGATATTTTTTGATATAAGATCAATGGATTTGTATTAATTGCTAAATTCTAATAATAGTTAGGACAAAGTATACATTGCATGTATAATAACGATGCATTAATTGTATATATAATAAGGATACATTGTATTTATAGTAGTAAAATAAAAATAATCTTTTGAACAAAGGAGTTGATAAAAATAAAATTTTAAATTACCGAGTTGATTTAATCCCAACGAAAATGACTTGGTATTTAAACGAGAATGACTTGGTATTTGCCTAAATATATTTGTATTGATTAGTGACTTAATTTTTTGTATTTTTGCTTTAAATACTAAATATTAATTAATTTCTTTTTTATCTTGTCAATATATTTTAGAACGACAATATTGAGATTATTTATGTGATTTAATTAATTAGATAAAATATTAACAATATTTTTTAATATATGTGATTTTTCTTACAACATTAATTAAAAAGAAGTGATGGAGTATTATATCTTATGATAGTCCTCTATCGATGCCGACTGTCTTGAGAGTGCAGCGGCTCTCGTTTTTCCTGGTTTTACTCGCATAAAGTCTCATCAGTAAGGCTGCAAATCGAACTAAACAGTTCGGGCTCGATTCAGACTCGACTCGAAAAAATGTGAACGGGACTCGAATTCGTTAATAATATGATTCAAATCTGAGCACAAAAAATAATTCGAATAAAAATACGAGTAGAATCTAAATAAGGTTATACTCGACTCGTTTAGAATTCAAATTATTCGAATTTTTAATCATGATCTGATACATAATCGATTGATACATATTCGAATCTATACTCGATACATTCTGTTATAATATATACACAATTAAACAAATTTTGAATAATTAATTATTATTTTATTTTATTTTTGTAATTTTAATTTTAATTTTATATATTTAAAGTGTAATTATAATTATAATTTTTCATTTTTAAGTAAAATAATAAGTTTAATTAATAATTATATGTATTATAAAACTAGTTATTGTGTGAAGACTCGAATTCGAGTTTGAATTTGACGTTCGCGAGTAGTTTGAATATAATTCGATCCGAGTCGAATCGAATTCGAGTAACGAAAATTCGAGTCGAGCCGAATCTGAGTAAAGATTTTTTTATATAGTTCGAATCCGAGTCGAATTCGAGTACGAATTTAACCTTACGAGTCGAATCCGAGCAGTTTAAAATCCGGATCGATTCGGCTCGTTTGCAGCCTTACTCATCAGTGGTGCTACGCACGTACGTGTTAGTAACGTGGCTGAAGAGACTTCAAATAAACTGGAATGCTTCTACATCTTGAATCTTAATTAAAATTATTTCAATAATTAATTAAAATACCAGTACCTAATACTATTATTGCTTTGAAAGGACTACACAAATAAATGGTCCAACATCAAATAAGAAGGATCAACAAGTATGGTATTCAAAAAATTCTTTTTTTTTTTGGTTTTTTATCGAATTGGTCGGTATTGGTATCGATTGTTCGGTACTGAAATTTTTAAATTTCGATACAAATCGGTTTTTCGAAAAAATCGGTTTTTATATATAATAATAAATTAATATATATTATAATATTATATTAATATTAATTATAATTATATATATTATTATGCGATATTACCAAAAAATCAAACCGACTTTATACCGAATCAATAATTTGATATGAATTCTTTATTTTCGAATTATTCAAAATTAGTACCAGTTCGATTTTTTTGATTTCAATTCAATTTTTTTATCAATTAACATCCCTATCTGATAGGAATCGAAAAGATCGGACATTTGCTTTTGTTTGTAGACGTGAAAACAGAGAAGTCGTATCACCACAATTTCAGTGATATAAATAATCAATTGAATGACAAAACAAAATTTATTACAAACAATTAACAACAACAAAATTTGTCATAAAAAATTGTGTAACTAAAAATATTGTTAAATATAATATTTGTATTACTAAATGTGTATTAAAAATAATTTGAAAATGAGTGTAATGGAAGGGATCCTAATCCAATATGCTTTGGTGCTAGCCATGGCAACCATAGTTGGATTTTAGAGAAAAATTAAATTATATAGTATACATATTATTTTCAAAATTAATAGTTAGAAATTTATTTTTATAGGTATGGTATATATATCATAAATAGTTTAATTTGTTTGATTGAGTTAACTTTAAAACTCATTCCGTGCATGATTAATAGACGTTCTGGTACGAGATAATAATATATGTTAGGTTTCCTTTTGCATTTACGTGAGCTCCTTTTCTTCTAACTAGATTTTTAAAAATATATACCCACTTATAACATTTAATTTCTTTTAATTCTATTTATAAATAAATCACTTATGCAAATTATTTTTTGACCCCATTATATTCTATGATAAAACAAAAGATATAATGATAAAATACAGCATTTGTTTTTTTTCTTTCTAATCCTAAATAATGTGTACATCCATGGTAATCAAATTGGACGGAAGGGGCATCTTTTACGGATTTTATGGAATATTAGTTATTTGGCATGCAAATAAAAAAAATAAATTAGTAGAAAAGAATAATTAGGGTTGAAAAACAAAAACCCAAAAGTAACACCCTAAATTTAAGAATAATTTTTTTACATTATATTTGTGACATTCCAAATTTTTACAAAATTTTCAAATGAGGATTTTGATTAATTTAGCAAAAGTTAATAGATAAAACCTAGCTTGAATGACATAATGTATTAAGAGTAATTAAATATGAATTATTATGTGATCAATGTGTTATAAATGGTATGTGTAGTTGAAATGGTACAGAAGGACTCTTGATGTAAATAAGGGTCTATAAAAAGTATAAAGACCAGTTATTTATGTAAAGTGTATAAGTGGCGTAACAAATTTTGAAATAAAAACAAATATGAATTTTGATGGTTGAATGGTAATGCAAAGGATTAAAGATGAACGATTGATTGTAATGCTCACAATAGGGTAATTTGAAAAGAATTATGGTAAGACACTATGTTGTGTCAATAGGTAATAGATTGAATATGAGTATATAGATATTTGAGCAGATAAAGAAAGAAGAAGAGTTAAGTTAGAGAATTATGAAAATGAGGAAAACGTATATAAATTAAGCTTTAGTTATGTATATTAATAACTAGCTTAATGAATAGGTCTGGAAAGGCGAGAGTACGAGAATGATAAGGTAAGTCAGTATGTGTAGAAAATGAATAGCAGTTTGACTTAATCGGTCTATTAAGAATTAACGGAATATTAAAAATTTGATATATGAATATATGGAATTACCAAAGAATTGATCTTAATTGATTGGAAAGAGGTAAATATCTATACGATGTGTATGTATACAAGGTAATACTCCTGAAAGTGAGTACAAGAAATTTAGTGTGCAAGTCTAATTTAAATTGGCGTATATATGCTAAGTAATGTACCAAAGAACGTAAAAGTCTTATAATGACTATATGAGCATAAAAAGGATAAATGTTAATGGATTTTGATAATCTCAGGGAGTTTTTGCTTTTTAGAAAGCGGTTTAAAAAAAAAGTGAGCGTTTTGATTATTGGAGATGCCGATATTTGAAATTTATGAAATGTGGAACCAAGAAAGTAACGAGATATGTACTTTAAGGTTAAAAGAAAGTTATGTAATCGATTTTCGATTAAATGACTATTTAAGTCATAAAATGAGTTTACGTGAACGTAGTATGATGGAAAACGAATGGCCTAGTCGGTCGATTGGAAGAAGACTCAAGTTAAACGAGCATGAAACGAATTAATGAGAAGGAAATATAAAGATTGCCTTAAAAAGAAAATTAACTTGAAAAATTGAAAATCTAACAAATTGAAAAAATGACCAAGTTGCCCTCAACAATCTAGTTAATGACCATTGTGTCCTAAAGGATAAAATGACAAAAATACCCTTGACAAATTAGGTAATGACCTATGTGTTCCAAGCATTGAAATGTCAAAAGTACCCTTGACTTAATGTGTGAAATGACCAAAAAACCATTGGGTTGATTTAACCATAGTTAAGCTTAGTTAACTTATATTGAGTTAACTCTCTTATATTACCAAGCTAGTGAGCTCTTCTTCCTCATTCTTGTTTGCTAAAATTTGAGCCCTAAGCGAGAGAGAGAGAAAAGTGAGGAAGCCATGGAAGAAAGAAGGAAAAGCTTGAAATTATGGAGCTAGGATGCTTAAATGATCAAGGAGCAAGAAGAAAAGAGAAAGAGCTTGTCATGAGGAAGCTCTCTATATAAGAAAGTTGGTCATCCAATAAGGTATAAAAATTTTCTAAGCTTGAAACTTTAAGTTATGTATGTCAATGTATGTATTTGTGGTTAAATATATGATTTATGTAAGAAAATGTGGCTAGAATTGAAAGTTTATGGTTAAACTTTAATATATAAGGTTGAACATATATATATGAGGTTTATGTGTGTAAAAGATAACATGATAATGTTTAAAAGTATATAAATCATGATTTATGGAGAATCATGTGTTTATTCAAGCTAAAAATCATGATTTGTTGGCTAATCATATGTAATATGTTGGAAATTTTAATTAAAACCTAGCTAAGAAGGTTAAACATGTTTGAAACATGAGGAATTTTATACAAGATAGCTTCAAAGAATCACAAATGGTTGAGAAGCATGATATGTGAAAGTAAAGTTCAATATTATGCTATGATTTGTAATTAAACAAAATTGTAATCTGTAAAGTGCATTAGAAGGTGTACATAGAAGTTATGTGATTACACAAAGTGGTTAAATGTGTATGTGGTAGCTTATGTGGTGTGTTGAGTTTAAGATGTCAAGTTAAGTTAAGTTTTGAAATTTGAAAAGTTTACAAAGTTATTGAAAATGATACTAAAGGGTGATTTTTGACAATTTTAAAGAATTAAAGGTGAAATAAAGTTAAATGACATAATTTTATGTAAATACACGTGTTTAGGTTGATTTAGAAATCAACGGATTGAAATTTAAATAAAAATGCTATTCGAACGATCGAAATCGATCGTTTCATCGTTTCGACCCTAAATGAATTTTAACGGACAAATATTGCTTCGTGCGAAGTTTTATGATTTTAAAAGTTTGGGCATGTCATATATGAACTTTATTGAGTGTTAGAATGAAGTTTTAAAGCAAATGACCAAAAATCACAAAGTTGATAAATAATACTTCTAACATCTATACCATGTGCGAAGCATGGGGTCTTATTATAAAGTTATGAAATTATAAATATGGTTGATCAATATATTTTATTTTTATAATAAGAATAATAATTATTATTATATTATCTAATTAATTATTAAATCTTTCTTATACTCTATAATTATATTTATATTTTGATAATCGTAACAAATTTAAGTTAGGCAGGTAATTTTTATGATAGTTTTCTTTTCTTCTTAAATTATATTATCTTAGTGGTATATACTTTTAGTTAAACTTATATTATTGTATATATATTTAAATAAAAGAAATTAATTAATATTTTTTAAATGATCTTATTTTGATTGTTTTCTTGTATAACTATATTCCGAATACATATTTTTTCTTTATAAAACTATGATATTAATTTTAATTTTTGAATATAAATAACAAATTAATATTAGATAGGATGATTTTTTTATAAAACTATCTAATTCTTTTGTTCTTCTAAACTATGATACTAATTTTAATTTGAATTGATAGACAATAAAAATTGTATTTTCTTATAAAAAAAGTCAAAGGCCAAACAAAAAAACCGAACTAACTAAACTAAAAAACGAAGGATGAACCAAATTGTACATCTATTTAATATATACTTCATTTTTTTCATTATATAAATTGTTTTAGAAGTGTTTTTTCTTTTTAAACTATAAGATATTTTACATATATTTAGGATAAAAAGTCCAATTATTTTTTATTTTATTATTAAAAATTAAGTGATTGAGAGAGATAATATACAGAGTAATTAATTAGTGTATGGATAACAATGAAATTTTAAATCAATATTAATTACTTAATAATAGTATTAGTAAGATTTTTTAATATGTAAAATTTTAAATTAATATTAATTATCTAATATTAGTATTAATATTTTTTTTAATATTTATGACTATATATTAAACGATTAATAAAAACGAGGAGGGAGTATATAGAGAGATCTGCCTATAAAAGTTCCTCTACTTCGTTTTCTTATAAATCTAACTCGATTTTAATCGATGGCAAGAGTAGAGAGAGAAAGATATGTGGGTTCTCTTCTCAATGATGGTGGTTCAACTCCACATATTGTCTTGTTCCCATTCATGTCAAAAGGTCACACCATCCCTCTGCTCCACCTAACCCATCTCCTCCTCCGCCGTGGCGCCACGGTCACATTCTTCACCACCCCCGCCAACCACCCCTTCATCTCCAATTCTCTCTCCTCCACAACCGCCTCTATCATTACCCTTCCATTCCCCGAAAACGTCGATGGACTACCATCAGGCATAGAGAGCACAGACAAACTCCCCTCTATGTCTCTCTTTTTTCCATTTGCGACCTCCACAAAACTAATGAAACCCGATTTCGAAAATGCATTAAGCACCCTCCCACATGTAACTTTCATGGTAACTGATGGCTTCCTAGGCTGGACCCTCGATTCGGCCTCCAAATTTGGTATTCCCCGGCTAGTAACGTTTGGTTTTAACAATTACATTAGCGTGATAAACCGAGAAGTATCAATGAGCCAGCTTCTTATGCGGACTGAATCAGACGATGAATTATTTCAAGTCCCGAGCTTTCCATGGATTAAGCTCACAAGAAATGATTTTGACCCGCCTTTCACTGACCGTGAACCTAAAGGTCCTTACTTTGAGTTCGTTATGGAGCAAGTCATTGCCACATCCAAAAGCTACGGTGTTATAGTGAACAGTTTCTATGAGCTTGAGCCTAAGTTTTTGGAATACTGGAACAGTGAATCCCACCCAAAAGCATGGTGCGTTGGGCCTCTTTGTATGGCAGAACCACCAAAAGAAACGAGCCAAAAGCCACCGTGGGTGAAGTGGCTAGACCAGAAGCTAGAACAGGGGAGTCGCCCGGTTCTTTACGTGGCATTTGGGTCTCAAGCGGAGATATCAAGGGAACAGATTGAGGAAATGAAGATTGGGCTAGATAAATCAGGGGTGAATTTTTTTTGGGTGGTGGGGAAAAACGAGAATGCATTGGATGATGGGTATGAAGAGAGGGTGAAGGGTAGAGGAATTGTGGTGAGAGAATGGGTTGAGCAAAGGGAGATATTAGGGCACGAGATTGTGAAAGGGTTTTTAAGTCATTGCGGGTGGAACTCGGCGTTGGAGAGTATATACGCCAAGGTGCCGATACTGGCGTGGCCGATGATGGCGGACCAGCCGCTGAATGCGAGGATGGTGGTGGAAGAGATAAAGGTGGGGCTAAGGGTGGAGACGTGTGATGGGACGGTGAGAGGGTTTGTGAAGGGGGAGGGTTTGGAGAAGATGGTGAGGGAATTAATGGAGGGTGAGACGGGGAAGGTGGTGAGGAAGAAGGTGGCGGAGGTTGGGGAGGCGGCAGTTAAGGCGATGGAGGAAGGCGGGTCTTCGTGGCGGACCTTAAATGAGCTAATAGAGGAGATTCATGCGTGGAGAAAGAGTTGCTAAATTAATATTACCGCCGTTTCTAATTATAAGATTATTATTAGTTTTTTAAAAATTAATATAAATTTATTTGATTTATGTTAATTTAATTATAAATATTATAAATTATTTAAAAATATTATTAATTATAAGATTTATTATTTTTAAAAATTAATTAAATTATGTCAACTTTAAATTAAAAAATTAATAATAATCTTATGAGGAATTATTATATTTTGCAGCAACTTTTTTGACCTCCCGGTGAAACTCCTACGTCGGACTGCATTTACTATATTGTAACCATCTTTCTTGCCTTTTTCTTTATCGAGGCAAATCTCCTTCCTTAGAATAATGAATATGGTTGGTATCTGAATTGAGTAGCTGTGAAATTAATGATACAATTCGATTGGCAACACAAGTATGTTAATTTAGCCGTCGGTTAGCTATGTTGCTAAGTTCCTCTCTCAATCTTAAAATCGCCACCACATCCAAAATACAATCCCAACAATTTCAAAGAGTTAATCTTGATATACTAATAGTTTACAAACAAACTCCCAATTACTGGAATACAATTAGATATTTTATCACAATACCAAAAGTTACTTAATGGGTAATTGTGTAACCGTGGCTTCCAACTCGTACTTCAATAGAACAGCTCAAGGGCTTACATATGTGTCTAGGGTCTAGCAAGAAATGGTGGTTAATTGTGATTTGTTCTTCATCCTATCTTAGGCTCACAAGTCATGTTCAAAGTTCAGACCACATTCGTATAGGATGAAGAACAAATCACAACCACCATCTCTTGCTAGACCCTAGACAAATATATGTAAGCCCTTTAGCTGTTATATTGAAGTACAAGTTGGAAGCCATGGTTAACTCTGGCTTCTTCCTATACTCATCTAAGATAGACACTAAAAACCAGATCATTTCAGGTATAAGTTATCACAAGAAATTGTCATAAAGCAGAAATACCTCTTCCACTGAGAATAGCACAAAATCCCTTTTCCAATAGATTGGCTGTGAATAAAAACATCACTAAAAAGTGATTACGTCAAACGGAAATAGTGAGACCGTCACAACGAATTTTCTCAACTAATACAGTTTCCACCACAAAAAAAGGGGCATGTCAATTTAACATATGGTCTAAACATATTTAGGGAAGATCATACAATAATACAAAGGAGAAAATGATGTTCACAAATTTAATTCTTCACACTGTTGTTCTCCAGTTCCCTCCTCAGCTGCAGAGAGAAGTCATCACTGACATCATCGTCATCCCAATCATCTTCCCATTGCTGTGTTGTTTCCTTTTCTTCTTTCTCATCCCACTCTGCCAAGATCAATAAAATATAGCAATCAAGTAAATGGAGAGTTCCCTAATTTCTAATACAAGTGAACTAGGATTTAGGGATAACAAGTTAAAAGTTAAAAATGCTGGACAGAAATTGGCATTAAATGTTCACTTCTTATCAGAAAGTAGTTCATAAGAAGAATGGCCCTATTTGTGTTCAGACTATTTATAATATAATTGTCTTTTGAGCAATAACTGATTTTGGGCAATTTGTTTCACCTTTTAGGAGAAAATAAGTATTTTTGGCCAAAAAACAACAATAAGGGGAAAGGATGTTTTTCTTTGGATTATTTAAAGAGCGCTTATTGGAGTTCATATTTATTAGACTATTCTCCGCTCATACAACAATAATAATATCAAGCGTCCCTAAATAATTACAATATCATTTATTACCATAAAATTGATAAACCAAATAAACAACAAATTTTAGCAATTATTTAGTATTAATTCTGCAATTAATTTCCGTTGAAACAAACCAACCTTCCTGATTATTTAAGCAATAACCCATAAGCACTTATAACTCCAGTAAAATCACACTTTTAACAATTATTTTAGCGGTTTAATATATGTTTTGGTCACTGTATTTGTATTAGTGGTCAATTTTCATTATGGTTACCAACTCTTTTTTTGTTACAAAAACATTACTATACTAGAAAAAAATTACAAAATGGTCAGTACTTAACATTCCGTCCAAAAAAGTGGATGAAAATACTAAGTAGACTAATGACTAGTGATGTGGCTTTGACAGATGGCATGATAATGCATGTGTTAAAAAAATATCATTTTACAACTATTTAAATTATTTTATTAAGTTACGAGGGCTTAAATATAATAACACATTACTTTTTAAAATTTAAAGATAAAAAACACAATAAACATTTGAAATCTAATCATTCATCTCAACCATTTCAATCACAATAAACATCTCAAAGCCCTACCTTATCATAATCCCTCAAAAAGTTAGCAGAGAGAGAAAGTTCATCATAATCCCTCAAAAAGTTAACAGAGAGAGAAAGTTCATCATCGATTTGATCAATCAATCCACCTACCTAGCCGCTGGCAAGATCTGTGAATAAACTGAACTCTTCACTTCCATTATTTATGCTTGAAAAGCTATGAGCTTGACGATTCTGCCGGAGCTGAATGACGACATATTCTACTGTGTTTTTACGGCCATGGTTGATTACTCCAAGGATGATGTTTTATAGCTAATCAAGAAATTTGGGGCTTTTCTCACAATCAAGATTTCAAATCTCTTCCATGGCCTGGTCCTTTTTTTAAACTTCTCTCCTTTACATTTATGCATATTAATATGTGTATACACAATGTTGATTCAGATCTAAGAGGTGATTCATCCAAAAAATTGATCCTTTAATCTATTTTAGGGCTAGTTATAGATGATAGGATATCATAGTAATTTATGGTTTTGTGATTTGAGTTTTACGTATTGTATTGCTGATTTTTTAGATTAGAGATTTTGGGAATTTTTTTGAAAATGATAAATGTGTTGAACCTATTGGTTGTGTTTAACATATGTATTAGTTGAATAAATCATCATTTGAACATGATAAATGTTTGAGATTTTTTAATTTTGAAATTTCTGATTTCATGATAGTAGATGAAGATGATTGGGAAAAATGATTATATATATATATTTATTTATGTATTCAAGCCCTCTTTACTTAATAAAATAATTTAAATAATTGTAAAATGATATTTTTTTTAACACAAGCATTATCATGCCACCTGTTAGTCTACTAAGCATTTTCGTCCACTTTTTTGGATGGAATGTTAAGTAATGATCATTTTGTAATTTTTTTCAAGTATAGTAATGTGCTTGTCACAAAAAAAGAGTCGGTAATCACAATGAAAATCGACTCCTAGTACAGTCATCAAAACATATATTAACCTTTATTTTAGTTGAAAAAACAGGACAATAGAAAAGGTAAATGCAACCAAAATGGTGAACCCAAAAAAAATATGACGGAGTTACAAACACAAGCTTCTGCACGCCAGTGATAGCTGTTATAACCAGACTGGTCTAACATTGGTAGAAACAAAATAGCTGAAATATTCAAAGCATAACCGATGTGCGTTTGAGATATAATAGCAACATACTGGAATATCATGCCATATACTTGTTACTCATCTGTCTCACACATTTAGTGACAAATGGAAACCTCTAAGTTTCTATGCTAATTAAACAGAGTTTTTTTTTTAATTTTTTTGTAGAATTGTTTCAACTTGTTTTATTTCTTTCATTCTTTCTGCAAGCATTCTAGAAAGATTACTTTCTGACTTATGTGCCCGGACACATTGATGCTCTCTTGATGGAGGCAGGACTCATAAAACTTCTCAAACCAAGTAATACGGCCATCAGTATTGCCTCCAGGCTATGCAAGTGGTCCTGACTGCAGGAATAAACCATCTGCTTATGAGTTGGCTTTCACACAGGCCCTTTTTTTTTTTTTTTTTAATAAAAGATTAAGCTTCTACACAGTACTATCACTTTTCAATTTATATTCGTGTGAATATTTCTCCCTGAGGCTACACAATGTACGAGTAGTTGCACATGTGAGTATTGGTTACCACCCTTGCTCAACAACCACTATCTTTTCAGATAAAAGAAATTTAATAGAAAAAAGTAAGATAACAACAAATGGGGCCAAATTTTTTGGGTTGTTGAAGGAGGGACAATCACAAGATACATGATGGGTATTTTATTTTATTTTTGGGAGGGGGTTGGGGGATACAGTCCGAATGAAGCACAAACCCAATCTCTATGGAAATTCGAAGCACAGTCCCCTGAAAGCCTCTTCATTGCCCCCATAGCCCACACAAGAAGAGAGCGAGAAGCAACTCTCCCATTAGTGTCAATATTGTAATATTGTTAAAGATCATGAAATTTCAGTCCATCCAAATGCTCAATGGATTGTGAAGCATACACAACATAGAGGACATTTCCAAATTTAATTCCTCTAAAACCTCGAAAACCTGATCAGTGGCAAATGGACAGCTTTGCTGCTACAAAGTCACCCCCAACAGCAGCCATCTAAAGCGCACGTACACTTTATGACTACACACCAATTGGAAACTGATTACCTCAAGTCATTATACCCCTACAAGGGTTTATCAACCTTTGCCAATCTTATACTCAATCTAATCCTATGTGACCCTTGCACCTTCTTTTCATAACCTATCACCATATTCTCATTCAGCTATCTACACAAAAAAATCATAATTATCTCAAACTCAAAAGTGTTATACATGCATTTAAAGTCTTACATGGCAGCTTCCAAATGAAGAAAAACATGGTGAATTGATGACTACCTGATGCGGAGCAAAAGAAGATCACGACAGTTATTTGTTATCATCTTCATTTTGTATCATTATTCACAGAAAACTACTTTGGTAATTAATGAAATTATTTATTAATTATATTAGGTAGGCACTTAGTTATAATCATAGTGGTAGAATATTAGGAGGAGTTCTTTCGTTATAAAATTAGGCTTTTTACTTATTTTCCAAGTTTTAGTTTTTCTATATAAGCATTAAAAATCCTTCATCATTTTATAGAGTTGGATAAATTATTGATTTGAGATTAAAGCATTGACCTTCTTCGTGTGAGCATGTATGGCCACATATGCCAGATGCCAATACGCAAATTTAAAAAATTCAGAATGAAAGTATAATACTATTAGTTAGAATGAAGCATGATGCCACTACAAAAGTGATTTGCAGATCAGCTTCTTTATTAGAGAGACCAAACCCTATTTCAAATCCTCGAGACACCTTCACAAAGATAACAAATAACAATAGCAATACCAAGAAAAACTTACTGTAAGCATAAAGTCATAAAGTAATAGAATTCAGAAAATAAATACGAAGCACACAAAAAAAATCCCAGAATAATTACCTTCATTGATCTCAAACTCTTCAAACTCATCATCATCTTCAAACAAATCGATCTTTGGGTCTTCAGTGGTTTCTTTAGTTTCCTTCTCCATCTTAATTGCCCGAAGAAACCTTCATTAATCACCCAAAATATTAAAACTCTGAATTTATCAGTTTACCAGAACAGTAAGCCTCATACAAATCATTAAACCCTAAAGGGTAAGAAATATACACTCCTAAAACCCTAGATCGGCTAATCATATACCCTGAATATGGAACCAATTTATAAATACAGTAAATAAAACCAGAAACATACAATTTTAAAATATACTTGCGCAGGGAGACAGAATCAGCGCGAGTTTTACAGCTTCTATTGTCGTGTACTCGTGTTTAGTTTTATTTATCTCGATAGTAGACGACGCACTATTTGTTTATTTTACATATTTGTCCCTACTGGACTTGTTCCAATTTTCGTAAAAATTGGGGTACATCAAACATAAATCTATACCCTTCCCCTCCACATGAAAATTTTAGGAAATTAATTTATATAAATTTTAGATTTTAAAATTCAAGGAATTTTTTGAAATCTAATCAAGTATCTATTACTTATTAACGATCTTTTATATGATTCAAGTAGAATAGTTTGGTTGATCTTGAATTGAACTGAGTTGTTGACTCATATATATTAAATATAACTTATTATTATTTAAAATAATTTATTATTTATTATAATAACATAAATAATTATTTTTTGTATAAGTCAATTGAGAGAATTTGATTGGTCTTGAACTCAGTTGACTCATATATATTAAATATAAATTATTATTATTTAAAATAATATAATAATAATATTTGCTAAATTATTTGTATTCTCATTGATATTTTATTTTTTATAAAATTTTATCATTTAATTACAAGATCAGTATCTCTATAATTTATGATATTTTAATATTTTATTTGGATATGTCATATTAGAGTCATAATTAAATATTACACCTCCCTTTGTATGTGTACCCCCTCCCCTGATATTTTATTTTTATGAAGTTTTATCATTCAATTACAAGATCAGTATCTCTATAATTTATGATATTTTAATATTTTATTTGGACATATCATATTAGAGTCATAATTAAATATTACACCTCCTTTGTATGTGTACCCCCCCCCCCCCCCCTCGATATTTTATTTTTATGAAGTTTTATCATTCAATTATAAGATCAATATTTTTATAATTTATGATATTTTATTTGGACATATCATATTAGAGTCATAATTAAATATTACACCTCCCTTTGTATGTGGTCTCCCCCGCCGCCCCCCCCCCCCCCCCCCCCCCCCGGCGTCCAAAAAAAAAAAAGCTAATAAGTTTATTTCTATGTGCTATTTTAAAACTAATAGTAACAAATTTTTATTTCAGGGAAGACATCATAAGTGGATAATTTTACTTCTACATTCATTTACATGAAAAGGTAAATTACCTTTACCATTCTCTTTATCTTACCCTTACTACCATATATAGTCTTATGTTTAAAATGGATTTTGTTTTACAAAAAAATGAACGGATAACAACTTTTCATTATGAGACATGCTTAGTCAATACATGTATGAAAATTAGATGGTATTTTATTGCTGCAATTAGCTTGTATGATGTAGATTTGTCATTTTTTTATATACATATTTTTAACATTTAATGTTATTGGGTGTAGTTATTTATTTGATATCAAAATCTAACTTTATAATGAATTTGTTAAAAAAATTAGTTCTACTTATTTAAGAAAGGAGATTTTGAAATTTAGTTTCATTTTTTCTTGAGATTTTGATGGCTTTTTTTGGATTCCTAATTAAAAGATATTAAATTTGTAATTTTGGATGTAGTTGGGTCACTCAAAAACTTATAAATCCATTGTTTGTCAAAATTAAAAATTAATGATGGGATTCGAAATTACCATCACTTTGTGAGAGTAAGATTTGTGCTCTCATTCATAAGACATATAATAGAATTTGTTAGCAATTCGATTTCAATATACATGTAAATTGGTAGTTTTTCCTTTTTCTAGGCATTTAACTGTAACTCATTCTCTCTTTGTAGAAGACTTGAATTGTATCATATATTCATTTATAATTTTTTTTAATTATTTTATATTTTTGTGCATTTGTCTTGATGAGTCTATATATTTTATTAAACACTAAAAATGAATATGAATATCATTAATGGCTAATATTACATGTCTAACTATTTTAATAAATAATGATTAAAATTAAATCTCAAAGTCACTTTATATAGAATTTTTAACTAATAGTCGCTTTGTTTTAAAATTACAAATACAAATTTCTTTTTAATTCAGTTTTAATTTGTTTTTATTTTTTCACTATTATTTATAGCATCACACTATAATTACTTAGTTAATACTATTAACGAATACATATAATAATATAAATTAAAATTAAAAAATAAAATACAATTGTAAATCTTGTGTTTGTCACGTGACACATAGCTAGTCAACTATATAATTAAAAGTACAAACTTAATTTGGTTTCACTAATTTATGGTTCAGTTTTCTTAAGTCATATTAGCATAAGTACTATCCAAATTTTAAAATATTCATATCTCTAAGAGGAATAAAAAAAAAAAATCTTTCCTATTCAAATTAGTATAAACATTATACAAATTTATAATAATTAAATATATACATGATGTTTATAAATTTTTATCAATTAAATTTAAAAATATTTCTATCTTTAATAGGAATAGAAAAGAAAAATATAATATTTTTCTTTCCTATTTCAATCACTTATAGAGTCACTCACAATAATTCACTTTTATTAAATCTCGATGGATTCCACAAAAAAAGAACAAAGAAATTTTATGCAATTGAAACATTATCGAGATATGGTTGAGAAAGAAACATCTGAAAAATGTGAGTCAAAAAATATTTGAAAACGAGAACAATATCATTTAAAAAATAACAAACACATCCAAACACCTACCATTCAATAAAATTTGAAGTTGACGACTTAAAAGATATATATTTGAAACTTATAAGGTCTAATATTTAAAATGTATTTGTCAATGTCTTGACTTTAGTACATTATATTTTTTTTAATTTGACTATTTAAAATTATGTTATTGATTTTATTTATAATTCATACTGTATTTATCTTATTTTCTCGCTTTTCATTAAAGTTGCATTGGTTCCATAAACATAAATCAAAGAAAATTCACTGATAAAAAATGTTATCAAGCAATGGTTTAAAAAGATATATTCAAGTAACGCGAAGTCAAGAATACTCCTAGATGACAATAATATCGCCTAAAAAATAATATAAAAAGAGTTTGTAACAAAACTAAAAAGGTGCATATGTTATCCATCAATAATTACTACATGTGTTATTTTTAATAAACTTATTTAGTTTATATATCTTAACAAATTTATACAGGATAATTTTATTGTTACAATTTTATTAAAATATCAAGATATCAAAAAATTCTCTTCACATATCACGCGATTTAGTTATATTAATATTAGTCGCAAGCTTTATTGTTAAATTAATATCCCAACTAATTTAATTTATTAAAAATTAAAATTTTATCAAATCACATCATTAATTGTATTAATAATATATATGACTTTAAAATATAATAACTATAACATTAGTTGAAAAATCATACTAAATTCATTCGAAACTAATTGTCATAACTAAATTAAAATTATTAAAACTTGAGTTTCATAATTCTATTCAGATTAGAATTTCAATCAAATTTTGTCAATATAAAAGCTAATATAGAATTTAATTACAAACTTAAATAAATTTAAAATAATTATTTTCACATAATCATAACTAAATAAATCTACAATAATCCATTCAAATACTTAGGTTAATAATTAATTAAACTAATATATAATATATAATTCAATCATTAGTTATTTGAATAAATATTTAACTATTTAATAGTTACAACTATATTCTCGAAATAACAATTATTATTTTTAATTATTAATATGTATGACCCCGATTTTTATTGAATAAAATTTATTTTTTCCCATATATTATTCTGAAATAGTAAGGTGTTATATTGATAAAAGTTAAGAGTTAAAGATGTTATGTGTAAATTATAAAATAAAAGAAAATATTCGTTCTGTCGGGAAATATTCAATTTGTCGGGGAATATTTGATTCGTACGACAGCGTCGAAATAACCAATCATTAGTGGACCCCACAATGAAATATTGTCAGATATAGAAAACGATAACATTAACCTTTTAAAATAAAAATGGTCAATGATACTATTACTTTTAATTGTTAAAATACCCGATAATAAAAGAATTGTAGCATACAGTATTTTATGATATTTTACAGTAGCACACGGTATTTTACAACAGCACACTGTATTATACAGTATTTTATATTATTGAACTGATTTATCAATAACCGTCATTACACAATATTTTATATTATTAAATCAATAATTGTCATTGCACATCATTCTACATTATTGAGTCAACAATCGTCACAATGCATAATATCTTGTATCGTTGGACTAATAATTATCACAGTAGTAGTCATGGATATTAAATAGTTAGACAGACTCATTATTTGAATAACACTAAATATTTAAATAATTGTGATATTAAGTCAATAATATAATAATATAAAAGATGGATAATATAATCTTTAAATATATAGTGTGAAACTTAAAAATGTGAAACGTGTGATGAATGGTGTATTAGTAAAGTATCAATCATATGATTTGCTAATGGTTAGTGTAGATTAAGTTAGTAAAATATATGAATCATATGATATGCTAATAGATGATATAGATTAAGTTAGTAAAATGTGTGAATTATGTGATTTGTTAATAGATGATGTATATTAAGTTAGATTAAGATATGAATCATGTGATTAGGGTGTGAATCATGTGATTAGTTAATGGATGATATAGATTAAAGTGTGAAAAATAATGAATGGTGTATATTAAAAAACGTGAATTTTATTTTTAGAATAGTTGTTTAAGTTTTGGCTATAAATAGGAGGTTTAACATAAGGAATTTTCATATTCATCTTACTTATCTTTCCTTACACTTTCTAAATATTTTTAGTGTAAGATTTCTCTGAGTGAGTTAAGGTTATCTTAAGTGTTGGTGAAGATCGGTAAAAATCGGGTATTATTCAAGTAAGTTTTTTTTTTATAAAGTTATATAAGCACTCATACACGTCATATGTTGTTTATCACTTTTTCTTTAGAAGATTATTCTTTTAGAAGATTATTTTTAAAAGTTTTATTTGGAAGATTTTATTTTGAAATATTATTTTCTTTAAAAAAGTATATTGAAGTTATTCTACTTTATTCTATTAAATCACTTTTAAAGATTTTATACGAATTGGTATATACCATGAAATTTATATGTGGTAGTTACTAATTAAATTATAAATATATAGGTTGATCAACTTCATTTAAATTAATATCCAGTTACATGTTAAGGTAAGAGATATCATTTTCTTTCATCTTCCTAAACTTACTACGGTAAGTATTGTTCGGTAAAATTTTTTAAATGATTAATAGTTTACGCTTCATTTAATATTTTTCAATATGAACATTTCTATTAAATTTTTATCGTTATATTTGAACAGTGAACTATTGGACATTGAATTTTTGACCTATAAACATTTACTTGAACTGTGAACATTGTGCACTGTTAAATATTCTTTATACCGTAAACCTTACTGTTAAACTTCTTCCCTGTGAATCTTGAACATTATTCTTGGACTTGAACACATTTTTCTCGATATCATGTTGACAATTTGGATTATTTGACTCTGGACAAAGTAAAAATTATAAATTTTCGATATCTACTGTTTATCATATTATTTTCTTTCTTTTATTCATCATTTATATCACTGTTATTTGTACTAATCATCAAGAATAAAGTTGTTGTGAATATTTGTGGCATGGAGCATAGATGATAGGATAAATACGATATAATAGTGATTTGTCTTTTATTGCGGGTGGTGAATGTTCTCTTTAGCCTGAGGCAAAGAAGAACCGTTGTTTGGTATAATCATGACCAGTGGTGTTTCAGATAATAAAGATTGATGATGATTTTTCTGAAAAAGAGAAGTTAGTATACATCGTGATCTACAAAAATTTCCTAATGGTTGTTATTCCGCTGTAGTTGTTGATCTAAACTTTGTTCAAGAACTTAACTGTAGTTATTGATTTAAAACTTGTTGTTTATATTATTATATCAAGAACTTAAATGTTGAAGACTAATAATAATTTATTCATCATTATGTTAGTCATGATATTCTTTACTAGCTATTTGAGCTTACATTTTTCTTTTTGTTTCGTTGTTCAGAAAATGAGAATGTAGCTGGGACTAGCGAGAAAAAGAGGGGAATAGAGTGATGGTCCGATACAGTTACTATATTAGTCGTCATCATATTGTAAAATAATGTAGAAATAATAGTGAAAACTTAATTGTGTATTATTGAACATTATATTGTTGTACTTTGCCCTATTGTAATAATTTTGTTATAGTCTTTTGACGATTCAAATTGGGTGGTGTGGGCCCGATTTGGGGGCGTCACATAATATAATAAATTATTATCCATGTTGTCCATGTTTTGCACGGGGTTGGTTAGCTTGTATAGTTAAAAGCACAAACTTAGTTTCACAAATTTTTGATTCAGTTTTTTTTATTTAAATTAACATAGGTATTATCTAAATTTGAAATAATTAAATACTTTTCATATTTGTAACAAAAAAAAAAAAAAAAACTAACTTGCTAGAAAAAAGGAAAGTATCTTTTGTTTATAAATCTCTAAAAAATGTTCTTTTAAAATAATTTTTATTTTTATACCTACCAATTTTATTATAAACTTTTTCTATCACAATTTTATGTATGATAATATATTTTAACAAATCTTATGTGGAATAATTTTAGTACTAACTTTTTATTAAGATATTGAATTTTTTTTAATAAATCATGTGATTTGATTATATTACTATTCGTCATGGATTTTATTATTAAATTAATATTCTAAATAAATTAAATTTATTTAAACTTCAAATTTCATTAAGTCACATGATTAATTGTATTAATAATAAATTTAAAATTTAGTAATACCTGTAAATTAGTTAAAAAAAAATTATAGTGAATTCATTACTAACTAATTGTCACAAAAAATTTAAATTTATTAAATCTTAAGTTTCATAATTATATTTGGATTAGAGTTTAGATGAGTTCATCCAATCTAAATAAAATTAAAGTAATTACTTTCTCATAATCATAACCAAATAAATCTATATTTTATTTACAATATTTAGCTTAATAACTGAATGAAAAAACCTATAATATATAATTCAATAATTTATTAATTAGATAAATATTTAATAATTTAATAACTACCATTATCTTCTCTAAATTTTAATTAAATCATAGATTTAATTAATTATCATAATAAACCATTATCCATGTATATCATAATAAATCATTATCTGTACTGCCCGTGCTTCGCACCAGATTGGTGAGTTTCTATAATTAAAAGCACAAACTTTGTTTTGTTTCACTAATTTTTTGTTCAACTTTGCTCACATAAGTACTATTTCAATACTATCTAATTTTAAGATTATTCCTTTTATAAATAGGAATAAAAAAGAAAACAGAAGATCTTGTTCTTTATATTGAAATTAGTATAAGTATTATATAAATTTATAATAATTAAATATGTACTATCCAAATTTGTAAAGTACTAAAAAGAAACTCAACCAATCTTTAATAGAAAAAGTAATTTATAAGAGATTTTTTATTTTTGATTTTACCAATTTAATTACAATTTTTTTTTATCATAGTTTTATGGAATTAATTAAGACAATATAACACATTATATTATATACATTACCTAAATTTATTAAAACTTGAATTTATACCAAATCATGCAATCAATTATATTAATAATATATGTGAATTTTTTTAAAACATAATAACTCCAAAATTGGTTGATTTTTTTTAGTGAATTCATTACTAACTTATTATCATTAACTAAATTAAAACTTATTAGAGTTTAAGTTTCATACTTCTATTCGGATTACAATTTTAAGCAAATTTTGTCAATTTAAATACTAATATAGAATTCCATTATAAACTTAAACAAAATTAAAATATTTTTTCATAATAATAATTAAATAAATATGCACTCTATTCAAATGTTTAGTTTAATAATTGATTGTAGTAACTTATAATATATAATTTAATATTTATTATTTAAATAAATATTTAATAATCTAATAACTATAATTATTTTCTCAAAATCCTAATTAATATTTATCTATTTAATAATATAATAAATCATTATTCATATTACCCGTGTTTCGTACGTACGGGATGGATGAGCTTGTACTATTATAAGAATACGATCGAGTTGGCAAAACTTTCATAAATTTATTTTACTTTCCATCCAAATTTCCATTTTATAAGGGTTTTTTTTTGCCATGTTGTTACCGAGTTTATTAAGAAAAAAACATAACTTAACTTTTATATTTAAATTATTATTTTATCTTTATATTAATTTTGTTGTATTTGTATGCATATAATATAATGGGGATTATAAAAAAAATCTCATGTTATTTAGTTTTTCTTTGAAATCCCGTTCATTTTTTAAAAAAAAGTTTGACAAAAAAAATGGTTAATTGAGCAGAAAACTTAAATTTTTGGTCATTTTCTTTCCTTTTCCTCTCCATTTAAAATACACTAACACATTGTAACTGAATTAGACTTCTACTAATAAATATTCCATTCGTTCTAAAATATAAACTCATTATTAAATTTTTGAAATCATATTTTAAAATTTAAAATTAACATCATTTTTATGAATTTTAGTCAATGCGATGATGTCTATGGTGAATTATCTAAAAAGTACTATTTAGTGTAAGATTTATAGTGTCATAATTGGTAATAAATTATCTCAATTTTAAATTTAAAAATATTTCAAATTGACTTTTAAAAGTCGGATTCTATAATTTAGAAAGAAGGAAGTATATAAATGGCAGCCATGGAGAGTTGTTAACATGTACTTGGACAAAACAAGAAAGAAGGTAGTAGTCCAAAAGTAGAAAATAAACCAAAATGATTCAAGATACTATGTTAAAAACCCCGCCAACAAACATGACTCTGAGCATTCTTAGGCCAGCTATGCTACTTTCTTTTGTTTCAATTACAGAATTTTGATAAATATTCTTAATTCTTGATTTTTCTATTTGGACGTTGCATCCAAACCTCAATTTCTATCGAGTCCTGCCAAAGGCCCAAAACTGACATATGATGGTACTATTTTTAGAACGATGCAGTAGAATTTTTTTAATTTATCCCACGCAATTTATCATTGATTGACACAATAAACATGTTAAATCACTTTTTTATCAAAAAATTATACGACGTAGGATTGATGTGAAATATCTCCAACAAACACAACATTTCATCTGAACGTCTAGAAATCAGTTAAAATTTAAGCTCAAACCAACCAACAATCTCTCCCTTAGATCTTGCAATCTGCAACCAAGCCTGTATAAGGTAGAAATTAGACATATACCGACGTTTTCCCATCTTTTCAATCAGTCTGGCATGCATTCCTTTTATAATCCAAGCAAAATATACCAGCTTTTGATCAACTTGAATAATGTTTAGTATAATTCAAGAACTTAATTTCCTCTAAAAAAATTATTCCTAGCTTCTTGGGAGTTCTTCTTGGGTATTTTACTATGGGTGAATCCCATTTAGATTTTCACTCATGGCATGAAAACAATTATCCAAGACTAGTCATTGACATATTCATCCTCATCTTGATTACCAATGTCAAATCTGCGATTTCTTATCCTTCTACCACAGGATGCATCATCAACCTCGCAAACTCACCGCCTTTATATAAAGAAAGTTATGTAAAGGGTTCTTGGGGTGGGTTTCTGAGCAATAATTCCTGTGGGGGAGTATTTGATGAGTACCTTTTTGCATTGGCTCACCATGCAAATCAAACCGGGCAAATATTCTTGAATTCCACTGAGCAAAGGAATTGCTTGAGTATAATGAAGGAGCCTGAAGTAGATGTTTTGGGCTGTGGAATTGAGAAGCTCACAAGTGGCGGTGGTGGCTGTTCTGATTTCTCTGTTGATGTTGTCAATCGTAGATTAAGAGACGATGTTAAAAATTTAAAAGAAAACTGTGAGCTTGTAAATCTTGGCGGCAAATTGAATCAGTTCTGTGGCTACTGTGTGAGTAGTTGGGAAGACATAAAAGGAATACACTCCGATAATGGTGAACCTACAGAGTCTGAAACTTATATGTGCAGGTTTGCTGTGTTGGTGACCATAACAAGTGCTAATATTGAAGATGATATTTGGATTCAGAAAATTGACCGATGCCTAATGGAGCAAGCCCAGGATAAATATAAGGAGCTTGAAACAAGTCCAGGTGACATCCTAAATTTTTCCTGCATCATTAATGTAACGTACCATGTGACATAATTTTCAGCACCATCTACATAAAAATCTGTCTCGTAGTTAACCTCTCTGTTTCTTGCAGAGACAGGAGCAAAAGAAGTAAAAGGGACAAGGAAAATTAGCAGACGTAAGTGTCCATTGATCAGCATATCACAGTTTTTACTTTTTACTTCGAAATGTGTGTCTTCTGGTATGCTTTTAATCTAACTGCATAAATTTTGACATGAAACAGGCTTATGGATTCTAATCGGAGGCATAGTAGGGATTGTGATCATACTAATTATCTCTACTCGGGTTTTGTTAAGAAGACATTTTAAATCAAATGCACCAGCAAAGAAGGATGGTATTCTCATATTTTGTAGCACCGCCATAATCTGAAGTTCACAATACATTTATCATATATGAATATTCTGTATAAACTAATGCTATTAACTTGACAGCGGTGAGCCTTGCATTGCCAAAGGACTCTGGTCATTTAAAAGTTTCAATCAAAGAGGTCTACTCTGCCACAGACAATCTAGACGTATCAAACTTTATTGGCGAAGGAACAGCAGGTGAGGATCCAAGTGCATTGTACTGATCCTAAAACTTATGTTCAGTAAGTTTTTTGGATAATCATTTACTAATACTGTAATGCTCTATATTTCATACTTACATCGAGTTGTGAATTATTTATCAGGCAAGGTATATAAAGGAGTACTGTCAAATGATCAGCGTATCGCGGTTAAGCAAATCACTGATGAGGGGTATGTAGAGACATTTTTCAGAGAACTCAGAAGCTTATCACAAGTCAGACACCCAAACCTTGTGGCTTTGCTGGGATATTGTGAGCATAAAGACCAATGCTTCCTCCTTTATGAACTGTGCCCAAATGGGAACCTCTCAGAGTGGCTTTTTGGTATATTACTTTCTGCATTTGTTTTCCTTTCCATTCCATACCTTTCACTTAACTGAGGCTGATGAGTTGACTTATAAATAAACAGGGAAGGAGAAAGTCCTGTCCTGGATTAGTAGGCTTAAGATTGCAATAGATAGTGCAAGAGGACTTTGGTTTCTCCACACGTATCCCCAAGGATGCATTGTTCATCGTGATATCAAGGTCTGTCCCAGAAATATATCACACTCATCCTCTCACCTCAATCTACACATTTTTCTTGAGCAACTTCTAGTTTTGCACGCGCTCCTGCTTGTGTTTTTCCATGCTTCAAATATTTAATACATCATGATGGTTTTCCATACCTATCGCATATCAAAGTAGATGTAAAAGGTTTTTATTTCTAAAGTTAGCTGACAGTTTTTTTGTTGGCCTCACTTTGAATTATGACAATGTATCTACTGCAATTAATTTTAAATTTTACCTTCCTCCAAACTGCAGCCAACAAATATACTACTAGGTACAAACCTTGAAGCAAAGCTTTCAGACTTTGGATTGTCCAAGGTTATTGAGCTTGGTGAAACCTACATGAGTTCAGAAGTGAGAGGAACATTTGGTTATGTTGATCCCGAGTATAAAAAAAACAGCAGAGTTAATCCAGCAGGTGATGTCTATAGTTTTGGAGTAGTACTTCTGCAGATAATCTCAGGACGGAAGGCCATAAATATGAATATGAATACACCAATGCCCATAGATAAAATGGTAAACAGTTCACCTCATATCGCAATCTTTTTCTTAAATTGCTTTTCAGTTATGACAGTTAATAATTCTGGTTTGCCAGGCAAAGACTCTTACCAGAGATGGCAGTATAAGAGGATTTGCTGATCCAAAACTTGAAGGGGAGTACTCTGAAGAAGCTTTTGACCTCACATTTGAGCTTGCTCTGTCATGCACAACACTTAAAAAAGAGCGACCCTCCATGGAGCAAGTCGCTATAAAATTAGAGGCAGCGCTAGACATATCCTCAAGGGCCAAACCATCAACTCCACATTACAAACCAGGCTGGTCTTCAACTCCTCACACTACATCTGACTGGCCTTCAACTCCGTAATAGAGAAAAAAAAAATAGAAAAAGAAAAAGAAAAGCAATCCTACTTGGCATATTAGTCAGATAGATCCAACACAAATTTTGCTATCTTGGGTAGACTTGTTATACAAATCATTTTGTGCTAACACCACTGTATTTATAATAAACAGAAATTCGCCAGTTTGTGGCATAAACTCAGATCATTAGGCTTGCACAACAATAATACATGTGTGCCTTGGCAGTTCAGGAACTTTTATTTCCACAGTTTATGGTATGAAAAAACATTTATGATAATGACGTACCTTTAAACTTTTTTATAAGAAGAAAATGAGTAAAATGCGATGTTTCAAATTTATGATCCCATGATCACATTGTAGAGGGATGATGGATCAGTCTTATACCTTCTTTCATTCGGTCTGCCTAAACAAAATGAATCTCTCTTTAGTTTCTCTCAACTCTGTACTTATCTTGTACAATAGTCAGTCAATTCACAGACAGGAAGAACCAAGTTAGTCATCAGTAAATATTCAAGAATACTAGTTTCAAAAGCTTTCAATCAAAAACTGGATGTCCATTGTAAGTTAGGATTCGGCAGTAACAAACATATATTATGGCTTCTCTATCTCCGGTTAAATTTTAATATCTACAAAACTGCCAAAGAAACAAATTAATGTTTTTGAGATTTGTGTTAGAATTATGTTCATTAAGTGAATAAATTTTTCTCACTACTAGCACTAGTAAAATTTACATACATTTCACATGTATTCTACAAATCTCTCACCTTTTCTTTTTCTTCTTTTCTAATAATTTACACTCCTGCACTAGCTAAACATCCTCTCTGTCTACGGAAAAATCAGGCTCATCCGGTTTAAACAACTTGGGCATCTTTAGGCTAGAAGAAGAACGACTAACCACCGGAACCTTCTGAGCAGCCCCTCTTCTTGTATTGGCAGCAAACTTTGAAGCCAAAATTGTGGCTCCAAGATGCTGAGCATTACTTGGGCTCTCCACCAAAGACTGATAGCTATTTCCATCATCATAGTCTCCACCAGCTAGCTCATCACCATTGTAACCTACTTGGTCAAAGCTTGGCTCATAGTAATAATTCTCTTGTAGAGCCAACTCCTTTGCCAATTTTTTCCTTTTGTACCTTCGCCATGCAGCTTGCTGGTAACAAGCACCCCATGTCCTCCATTGATGAGAATAGTACCTGAATGCATGTTGCAGCTTCTTGCTGTGAAGATGCCTAAACTGATTCGAAACAAACTTGAGGTCTTCAGCTCGAAGGGCAAAAGCTTCGACTTCTGTAAGTGTTCGAACAGTCCGAGTTGAAGAAGGCAGAGTTAAACTTGAGTTGGGCAATAAGGCCCATGTCAGTAATTCCTCCCCACAGAAGTCACCAGGTCTAAGGGTGATAGAGTTGAAGAACCCCGACCTTCCTCCGTTGGTTGTGGAGCTCTCCAGTTGTCCCCTGATAATGAACAGCATCTCATTTACTGGATCACCTTCTTGAACTGTATAAGTGTCTTGTGTACTCAAGGACGAGACAAGTCTTTCGCATATGGCATCAAGAAGCTGGACATCCATTTGTGAGAAGAAAGGGACCTGTAAAATGTCAAAAATTTATGAAACTATGATGTGTTTGAATCAGCATGCAAACTACAGCACCTTCCATCTAACTGATTCACACAACTGCTAATTGTTAGATCATATTATGATTAACAAATGAAACATGAAAAACTCAGAAGCTCTAAAAATAAAAGGAAACTAACATAGATAAATTGCAAGACCAATCTTATTTGTCTTATTGAAAATATAGCACATCTATAAGATCTTTACACAAAGAATAGTGTCAAAAAACAATGATGATACAAAACACAAAAGGGCTCTCCCCTTTTATGATAAAAGAAATCATTTGGATTTAAGGTATTCCCATCAGTTAACCAAACATTGCCCATCAAATTTATTTTCATTCATTGATGATAAATTTTATCTGTAATTTAATTTCACTCAAACATCTACTAATATTATGCATTACACATTCTCTTTCCTCTTTTGATAAGGAGGTAGTTACATATAACAAAGGATTTGTTCCAGACCCCAGAACCAAGAAGTTTCCATGGAAACATATTGACTTAAAGAGGGGTTTTCCTATGCAACATATATAATAAGTGAACTTAATGAATATATATAGGAAAAACCAACTGGAATTTGCTGGTATGTAATTGAAACCAAAAGGTTAAGCACGAAGCACGGTATTATGTTTGAATAAAAAAAATTATTCCATACCAATTTTGCAAAATTACTACCTCAACAGATCCATGTCTACAACTAAGAGCATATCAATAAGGCAACAACAATAAAATATAGCAGAAGTACATACACGGCGGACAAGATTGAGACATAGATGCCGTTGAATTTCACGACGAAGGTCCAACGGCAAGGATTTTAAAATGGATTCTTCATGGACTCCTCTTGTAGCAACCCATTTATACTGAACAAACCGACGAACACGTTCTTGCAATTCCAGAGGTAATTGGCGGTGCCTCATCCACTCCTCAGTATCTCTTCTCTTGATCCTCCATTCTTCAAGCCTTATACTCATTGATTGCAAATATGTCTTTATACCAAATCAAAAAGGTTAGATAAAGTGAAATTATTGATTTAAATTTCATATAAGCAAGTAAAAATTTTGTAACACACATGTTTTTGAAAGAAATATTTTGGTCGACAAAATTATCCCATTACCTGCATGTTGCCTATTAACTGCGAGAATAGAATCAAACCCCCAATGCATATGAGAATACAAAATGTAGTTTCACCAATATAAGTGCTAGTCTGCAAATTCTGTCCATACGAACTGCAAAATGAAGGATACAAATTATAACTATTACATCAATGATATCAAAATAAAAACATACCAAATTATCAATAGAAAATTAGTTACAAGGTAGCAGTAAGCAATCAATAAGGAACAACTGTATCCGCTATAATATTAGACTATCACACTATAATAGAAATTTTACTGCATCCACAGGCAATCTTTTTGTATTAGTAACGACTCTAGGTATCATGAGGAGATTGATAACGACATTCTGAAATCAAAAATTAAAAAGCAAGAAACTCCACGTCGTCATAAATATAACCTTTTGCATTGGCAGCCTTTCCAAGTCTTGTCAATGAATTGAAACTCGAAATAGGAAATGCATTATCCCATAATCTTGTTTTATGCCCAAGATTGTAGAGAAGTCAAACACTATACACTATTTCAGAAAATAAAAACTTCCCAAAATGACCCCCTCCCCCCATTTTTTTTCATCAGCTCCTTGCAAATGTACTTCCACTGACTTACTATATACTTGTAGATTCAAGTTGGGGCCCTAATATGATTACATAGTCTTATATGGAATATACATGCATAAAAGCATCTCAACAACAGCATATACACCTGTTTTAACTAAAATCTAGACTACCACATAACGGTAGCTGTACACTAATGCCTGCATAGTAAGACTTATGATCTTATAAAGTTACTAAAAACAAAACAAATAAAAAGAAAAAGAATAAATGTTTGGAAAGAACAGAGAAAAAGACATTTCACCTTAAATTTCTCAAACCCCACCAAAGGCTATACAAATACTTCTCATACATCTTTGACGTAGCGACTTCACTAGTAAAGGCATCCGCAAACATTCCGAATTTAAATGTTGAATCTTCATTAGTAGCATCACAAGTAGAAAGCACTTTAGTAAAATTCAGCCAATAGGTCCGTTCAAGTTGTCCTAAACTGTTACAATCCAGAAAATTAAAAGTGCAGGGTGGAACTGAACGTGCCTCTGCCTGACACTCATCTCTCCAGCAGGAATGCTGCCGCCCTATAGATAATAGATACCAGGCAGCTCCTAGTACCTGCACCATCAGTAGAAGAATAGAAATTTTGTTTTTGTAAGTGTATTAATGTCACATGTTTGTAACAATGACAAGTTGAAAATCAGCTAGTATAAAATGCTATAGTAGCATTAGAAATATGGTTGAATGGATCATTACATGACTGGCTAACATGTAGAGAAGAAGATTGTAAGCAGCTCCAGCCCAAGCAGTTTTAGCAACAACACCTGTTGTTTTAATTATACGCTGATTTAAAGGAAACATGACAAACAGTCTTGGAACATATTGAATGAGAACAATGAGAGCAAGAGTGTTGTGAGCGTGATCAGCTCTGTTGTTTTTCATTGCTGGAATTACATACCAAATGAGAATCTGCAAAGAAAAAAAGAAAAAAAAATAGAAATTCAATTGAAGATCTAAAAGAAGAAAACAACTTCAAATTTGTATAAATTTTTTGATGAATTTCTCGTAAAAACCTTGAATCAAATATATGTTGGTGAAAAAAATAATCAGAATCAGGTTCACAACCAATTCCACTAGTCATGTGTCGCAAAATTCAAATTGTTCTTTAATTTCAAATGAAAAGGAATATTGTATATTTTCAGGTAAATGCTCTCATTTTTTTTTTTTTTTTATATATAGCAATAAGAAATACAGTAATTGGCATAAAATGGTGTAATTAAATTTGTTATCATCCACTGTCAAAAGGTGGTTCTGCTTCACCAAAGGCCTAGAAACTATGCAATACCTAAACATAGATCCTACTACGATAATATCAGCAATTATAGCAGCAACCAAACTTCAAATAGAGTTGTAGTTGCTATTGTTGCCTTACATATTAGCACTCTGTTTGGAGTATGGAAAGAGCAACGGAAAGGGAAAATAAAAAGATTGAAAATAAGATAAAACTGCTTTATGTACACATATCCAACTCTATTCACATTTATACTGAGATTATCATAATCAGATTATTAGTAATATAGCACAGATTTTAATATAGAAGGTATTCTTATGAGTTCAGAAAATTAACTAAATTTCTTCACAATTGATATGCTGATAACCTTTCTCTCACAAGTTCAACTTGTGGATTAGATAATTTGATTAATGCTTATTCATACAAGTAGCACCAATCATTATAATAATCGTAAGACATAACCATCTTATTCTAAGGCATAAACTACAATATGGTATATATAAAAGAAGTGCACCAAATACACAAAAATTAAAATACTCCATCTAATCAAATAAAGATCGCAAGAGAACTTTAATCAAAATTTATTAGGTCGACTCGCCTGAGGTAATGGAAGGGTAGCAGCAACATCAATTACAAAATCAGTCTTCAAGTATCGGATAGCAATTTGACGCGAGTCCATGACGAGCTCACCCCTCCCAAAAACCCTAGAGCTCGGGGCAACGAATGCGGTGCGGAACTTCATCAAAACCTGCAAGAGGTAGAAGAGATCGGCGAGAGAGCGGAAATAGGTGATGGTGACGGCGGCGGGGACGTCGTTGCTCATGCAGGCGGGGCCACCGACGTAAGGGAGGAGGAAGTAGAGAGGGTCTATGAAGAGAGAGAGGAGACAGGTGATGAGGAAAATGTGGTTCCATCGCGCGACGATGGGGCTGCTCGGGTCGAGAATCTTGTAGAGCCACGGAACAGCTTTCACTAGTGCTGGCTCCGAATTGATGACGGGATTGGCTTGTCGCCGGAGTTGGCGGAGATGGGAGGCCGGCGTCGAGAATATTCTATTCATCTTCCATTGCGGAATCCCGATGGACTTTTCGGAATCCCGGCGAAAGAAAGGAGAGAATGAAAAGAAGAAAAAAGGGGGGAAATTAAATCACAAGGGCATTGGATTTTTTATGGGATTAAGATGAAACGTATAATTCAAGGGGGTAAGCCAGAAGATCGAGAATGGGCTAGGGTTACAGAGAGAGAGAGGAAGAGGAATGTTTTGGTGAAGGGGATCGTTATTTCACCGTTGCAAATTTCGCGGGAAACGGGAGAGGATGCCTGAAAATCGGTGCCTGTAATTTGGTGTCAAAAATGGGATAATAAATGGGGTGCTATTATTACTTTATTACGTTATTTTGATTATTGTTATGAATTCATGCACATGCATTTGTGAATATTCAATGTACATCTTAAATACATGTATTTTTTCATTCATGTATGTATATTTATTTTTAGTTCATTTTCCCTCTATATTTGTAAGCCTATAAATAGAGGCATCTTATTTGATGTATGACACACTTGTGAATGAAATGAAATAGTTCTCTTATTCTCTCTAGCATTTTCTCTCTTGATTGATTTCCTAGATAATATTTCATAAGACGTTATCAGCACGAATTGCTCTTCACTTTTATCTTGAAGCAGATAATCATATTTGGTTTGTTGATAAGAAGTAGAAGTGACAATGACAAATCTTGCCAAACTTGAGTTTGTGGCACTTGATATTACGGGTAAGAATTATTTGTCATGGGTCCTTGATGCCGAAATTCATTTGGATGCCATGGGTCTTGGAGACACCATTATAGATGATAATGAAACAACTAATCAAAACAAGACAAAGATCATGATTTTCTTACGCCATCATCTCCATGAGGAATTGAAGATAGAGTATCTCACAATCAAAGATCCTCTTATTCTTTGGCAAAATTTGAAAGAAAGATATGATCATCAGAAGACAGTTATCTTCCCAAAAACTCGTTATGATTGGATGCATTTACGATTGCAAGATTTTAAATCAGTAAGTGAATATAATTCAGCAATGTTCAATATCAGTTCTAAGTTGAAATTATGTGGAGAGAACATCACAGATGAAGATATGTTAGAAAAAATATTCTCCACTTTTCATGCCTCAAATGTGCTACTGCAACAACAATATAGAGAACGAGGTTTTAAAAAATACTCTGAATTGATTTCATGCCTACTCGTGGCCGAACAAAACAATGAGCTTTTAATGAAAAATCATGAATCACGACCGACTGGTTCAGCCCCATTCCCCGAAGTGAATGCTACGAGATATAATCATAATCGTGGTCGTGGTCGTGGTAGAGGTCGTGGACGTGGCCGTGGGCGAGGATGGTTTACTTACCGCAACTATGATAGTTGTAATTCATCAAATTCTAACAAACCTTCACAGAATGATGAGAAACAAGAAAAGGGGAAGAATATACATAGTGGAGATACCAAGAAGGTTAAAAATATCTGTTATCGGCGTGGAATGAAAGGACATTGGTCTCGTACCTGTAGTACGGCCAAACATCTTGTTGATTTATATCAGTCCTCATTGAAAGGAAAAGGAAAGGAGAAGAACATAGAAATAAATTTTTCTCATCCACATCTAGATGATAATAATATATATTTTGACCATTTGGATATGATGAACCTTGATGGGGATATGACGACGCACCTCGACGTTGCAGATTTTTTTGAGCAAACTGATGAGAAAATTGATATTGCTTCTAAATGATAATAATTAGTTTAAAATGATATCCTATTAAGTGTGTTTCTTTTATATTCTGATGTATTTTGTTTTCTTCCTTTCATGTTGGCTTATTTAATGTAATGGATTTTATTTTCATAATTAAAAATTATGTCTTATTATGAACTCATTATTTATTTATTTGTTTTCATGAAGAAAATATGGATTTGCGTCATGTTATAAAAAGACCTAATATCAATGGTAGAGATATATGCTTAGCAGATAGTGCAACAACACATACCATTCTCAGGCATAAACAATAATTTTCAAATCTAAGAATGGTGAAAGCAAAGGTGAATACAATATCAGGTTCGACAGACTTGATTAAAGGCTCTGGAAGAGCTAATATAATGCTTCCTAGCGGAACAAAATTTATTATTGATAATGTTTTGTTCTCTACTAAATCAAGAAGAAATCTGCTAAGTTTTAAAGATATACGACTTAACGGGTACCATATTGAGACTGCCAATGATAATGGTATATAATATCTTTACATTATATCAAATGATTCTAATGGAAAACAAATATTGAAAAAATTACCCGTTTTATCTTCAGGGTTGTACTATACAAGTATTAGTACAATTGAAATCAATGCAATAATGAACCAGAAGTTCAATGAACCAAATAATTTTATTATTTGGTATGACCGATTTGGTCATTCAGGATCTATAATGATGCGAAGAATTATTAAGAATTCACTTGGTCATCCATTAAAGAACCAGAAGATTTTTCAATTTAAGGAATTCTCATGTGCTGCTTGTTCTCAAGGCAAATTGGTTTTTAGACCCTCACCAACTAAAGTTGAGATTGAATCTCCAAAATTTCTAGAACGTATACAAGGAGATATTTGTGGGCCTATTCACCCACCATATGGACCATTTAGATATTTTATGGTTTTTGTAGATGCATCTACAAAATGGTCACATGTGTGCTTATTATCAACTCGCAACCTGGCATGTGCGAGATTACTTGTTCAACTTATTAGATTACGAGCACAATTTTCAGATCATATAATCAAGACTATTCGTCTTGACAATGCTGGTGAATTCACATCCCAAGCTTTTAATGATTATTGCATGTCACTTGGGATACATATTGAACATCCTGTTGCTCATCTTCATACTCAGAATGGTCTTGCTGAATCATTTATTAAACGCCTCCAATTAATTGCAAGACCATTGCTCATGAGAACAAAACTTCCTGTCTCTGTTCGGGGGCATGCTATCTTACATGCAGCAGCACTTATACGCATTAGGCCAACATCATATCACAAATTCTCCTTATTACAATTGATTTTTGGTCATGAACCAAATATTTCCCATCTAAGAATATTTGGTTGTGCGGTATATGTTCCAATTTATCCGCCACAACGAACAAAGATGGGTCCTCAAAGGAGGCTGGGAATATATATTGGGTTTGAGTCCCCATCGATAATTAAATATCTTGAACCTTTAACAGGTGATTCATTTACAGCACGATTTGCCGACTGTCATTTTGATGAAACTATGTTTCCGGCATTAGGGGGAGAAATTAAACAGCTGGATAAAGATATCACATGGAATGCATTGTCATTAATGAATTTTGATCCTCGTACCAAACAATGTGAACAAGAAATTCAAAAGATACTTCATTTGGAAGACATAGCAAATTAATTACCGAATGCATTCACTGACTCAAAAGGAGTAATCAAATCTCATATACTAGCTGTAAATGCTCCAGCACGGATTGAAGTCCCAGTAAGACAATCCGCAAAATTTATAGCAAATGAGTCTCAGATACGCCAGAAGCGTGGAAGACCAATCGGTTCAAAAGATAAAAATCCTCGAAAAAGAAAAGGAGTAAATAATCAAGTTAGCATTATTGAGGAGAAAAATATTAATGAGGATATAGACATAACTAATTATGAAACCCCAGAAGAGGTTCAGGTACCTGAAAATAATAAAAATGAGGAGATCTCGATAAGTTATGTTTCTACAAAGAAAAGGTGGAATCGAAATGAAATAGTTGTCGATAATATTTTTTTCATATAATATATCGGTTGATATCGTTAATGAAAATGAGGATCTTGAGCCTAAATCCGTTGAAGAATGTAAACACAGAAATGATTGGCCAAAATGGAAAGAAGCAATCTAAACAGAATTAAATTCACTTGCAAAACGTGAAGTTTTTGGACCTGTAGTCCAAACACCTGAAGGAGTAAAGCCAGTTGGATACAAATGGGTATTTGTGCGAAAACGAAATGAGAAAAATGAAATTGTAAGATATAAGGCACGACTAGTGGCACAAGGGTTTTCACAAAGACCTGACATTGATTACGATGAAACATATTCTCCTGTGATAGATGCGATTACATTTTGGTATCTTATTAGTCTGGCAACTCATGAAAAACTAGATATGTGTCTAATGGATGTTGTTACAGCCTATTTATATGGGTTAATTGATAATGATATTTATATGAAAATCCCTGAAGGATTTAAAATGCCTGAAGCATCTAAAATGCCTGAAGCATCTAATTTAAATTTCCGGGAAGTTTACTCAATCAAGTTGCAAAGGTCCCTATATGGGTTAAAGCAATCAGGACGCATGTGGTATAATCGTCTTAGTGAATATTTACTGAAAGAAGAGTATAATAATAATCCTATATGCCTATGTGTTTTTATAAAGAAGTCAGAATCCGGTTTTGTTATTATTGCTGTGTATGTTGATGATTTAAATATTATTGGAACTCATGAAAAGATACCAAAGACAATGAATTATTTAAAGAAAGAATTTGAGATGAAAGATTTGGGAAAAACAAAATTTTGTCTCGGCCTGCAGATCGATCATTTACCAAATGGAATTCTCATTCATCAATCAACTTACACAGAAAAGGTTCTTAAAAGATTTTATATGGATAAAGCACATCCATTGAGTAACCCAATGATTGTTCGATCACTTGATGTGAAAAAAGACCCTTTCAAACCTCGTAAGGATAACGAAGAATTACTTGGTCCTGAAGTACCATACCTCAGTGCAATTGGTGCAATAATGTATCTTGCTAATAATACACGACCTGATATAGCATTCTTTGTGAACTTGCTAGCAAGATATAGTTCTTCTCCTACCCGGAGACATTGGAATGGAGTTAAACATATTTTTTGTTACATGCGAGGAACTATGGATATGGGCTTATTTTATTCAAATAAAGTTAATCATGAATTAGTTGGATATGCTGATGCAGGATATTTATCTGATCTACATAAAGGTCGATCTCAAACAAGTTATCTTTTTACATGTGGTAATACTGCTATATCATGGAGATCTACAAAGCAAACATTAGTTGCTACTTCGTCTAATCATGCTGAAATACTTGCAATCCATGAAGCAAGTCGAGAATGTGTGCGGTTGAGATCAATGACTCAATATATTCGTGAAACATGTGTTTTATCCTCCAGCAGAGGAACTCCAACCATTGTGTATGAAGACAATGCTGCATGTATAGCTCAATTAAAAGGAGGATACAACAAAGGAGATAGAACCAAACACATCTCACCGAAATTCTTTTTCACACATGACCTTGATAAATGTGGTGATATTGATGTTCAACAAATTCGCTCAAAAGATAATCTAGCAGATTTGTTCACTAAAGCATTACCAACTACAACATTTGAAGGATTGTGACGCAATATTGGAATGCGACAGCTTAAGGACTTAAGGTGATACATTCATGAGGGGGAGTTAATACGTATAACCTAATTCTTATGCCACTTCAACTAAACTACTAACAATTTTCTGAGATTGAAATTGTGATTAGGTTAGTCTTTTTCTTTTTATGAAGATATTGACCAGTTTAAAGATCTTTAATTCTAAATAAATTTAGACAATTGTGTGATAGAATTTATTACTCTCTTGTTTCAAAATTAAATATATATATATATTTTTAATTCATTTCAAAATCAGAGATATATTTATAGTTTAATATTATAAAATGATATAATATTTTTAATTTATTATTATTATTTTACTATTATTTTTAATATAAAACTACTTTAATTAATTTCATAATTAATACTAAAGTTATATATAAAAATATAAAATTACTTTTAAAAGTTATCGTTTTGTATATGCTATAAACCCAATTCCTTTGCTCGTTACTCCAAAAACCACTTCTTGAAGTTGGTACTGCACCCAAATTGGTGCCTCATCGTTTTAACAAGGAAGAAACATATATATATTTTATTTATTTTAAAATTAAAAATATATTTATAAATTAATATTTTTAATACTTTTTTATCTATTCACATTTATCCATATTATTAGTTAAAATTATAGTAACAGTGACAAGATAATTAGCAATCAATTAAAAATAAAAGTACTAACAAGTTAAAAATTACTTAATATTATTGTATAGCTTACAATGATAAATATATTTTTAATTTTAGAACAATATTTTTTAAAACAAAAAAAATATTAAATAATATTTGTAAAATTTTAAATTATACCTTCTAAGTAGCCTTCCGTCATTTGTCGACCAAACAATCATCTTCCATCATCAATATTGAATTTTTGATACACTGCTATGTTATGATATGATTTAAATCCCAAGGTAGACGCCTTTTCCTTGTAATAATAAAAATAAATGCATTATAAAATAGAAACCGTAAGATGACTGTCTATATTCTTTTCCGACCAAGAAAATAACCAGAAGAAAAAACAAAAACATTTCTTAGGCCAAGGAGGGTCTTTTTGACATTCATGATTAAATTTAATAAAAATAAAAATAGTTCATTTTATTTTAATTGAACAACTATATATATATTTTAAGTAGCGATTTTCTTGAATATTTGAAATTTATCGATTTTCTTTACAGGGCACTTGACATTGAAACTATTTGAAATTGTTATAAATTCTCACAATTATTATTATTAACAGAATTAAAATTTTATATACGTTTCAGTTCATCTCGCATACTTCCGTATATATCATTAGATTGGGATATTAAAATCTGACTTTGAAATCCTCAATATATACAGTTGTTCATCACACTTCACATGCACTCATATTAATCCTTATAGGTGATATGATAGTCGCGGGAGATCTGCATGCATGCATGCAAGAAATATTCAAAGTATATATTCTTTATTGCCATCAATAATCAGTTTATCGTTTTATTTTTCAGCTGATTTTTTGCACTACTTCAATTTTTTAGATTCTTTATATATATATATATATATATATATATATATATATCATGCATGAGATATTTATTTCCTTTGGATCAGATCAGTACACATTGGCCACTGCAGCTTAATGCCATCTTACTCACGAAGTTTAACGTGTGCCACTTTCAATCTAATCCTAGTAAGGAGTTATGAATCATGACTAAAGTTAGTTAAGGTGGAGTAATGCGTTAAAATGGGACCCTATGAACTATTTATCAACTGTCTTAATATTGTTTTTTTAATTGTCTGTTTGTTTGTTATCCTTTGAAATAAAATCATTTAAGTTGGTAAGTTTTCTACCGAGCTCCATAATGGAGTATTATTTTTTGTCAGTGTTATTGTCTGTTTGTTTGTTATCCTTTGAAATAAAATCATTTAAGTTGGTAATTTTTCTATTGAGCTTCAAGTATCATACATACAATCCTTTGACAACTAGTTATACTACTAAAATGGAACTTCTTGCCATACCTAAACCGACCCAGCTAAAGACACGGCGGCATCATCTAAATTAAGTTGGTTTCAAATTGAGGAGAAATCTGTGTGTATGTTTTGCTTGTAGGAATTAGGATGCGATCGAGAAAAAGGATTCCGGGTTATCAAAGAATTTCATGATATAATTTTTAATGTGGTATGAGTCAATTATCTACTTTGGTATGAATAAAAACGGTGAGATTGTTATTTCATTTTGTCAAGAATTTTGATTTTTGGAAAAATATCATTATCATTCAATAAAATGGGTATAAGTTTTTTCACGGTTTGAATTTGAATTGTGACAATTGTCTATCATTAACAAATTATTATCTGTAGGGGGCTGGGTAGTGTTTGATTAATGGGGGTGTTATCCAATTTGCCAATGCACTACATGGCCTTTTTTAAAATTCCTGTGAAAGTAGTGAACAAGTTGGAGCAACTTAGAAGAAGGTTTCTTTGGGGTGGAAATGTGGATAAGATTAAGATGGCTAAGGTTAGCTAGGAAAAAATTTGCAGAAGCAAAAGGAAAGGTGGTCTTGGGGTGGCGTCATTGAAAGAATTTTTTTTGGCTTTGTCAAGTAAATGGTGGTGGAAATTTAATAATGATAAGGATGGTTTATGGAGAAATTTCATTTGTTACAAATATAAATGGAATGGGAATTTTACGTTTATGGAGAATTTGCCTTCAGTAAGTTATGGTCAAGGATCTTATGGGTGGAGGAATATTTTCTCTTCCAGATCAAAATGGGTTATGTTCCATTTTTGGAATCAACAATTAGGAGTGGGTTGTACATGATGGTAAGTGCATTAGGTTTTGGTCATATAGGAGTTGTGGAGAAAATGTATTTAGTTCTAAATTTAGGAAGTTATTTTCTCTACCAGTAAATAGATAATGTAAATTAGCTGAGATTTATGCAGAGGGAGATAATGAGATAGGAATGTAGTTGCTGAATTTCAGAAGGCAGCTTAGAGAGTGGGAGGAGAAGGACGTGGCTGAATTAAGGAACATGATTAATGGTGTGAAGTTGGATAGTCTAAAAGATGATAAGGAAATATGGTGTAGGGACATTAAAGGCTGTTTTTTAGTTAAAAAATGTACTCAGTTGATAGAGGAATCAAAAGATTTATCTAATGTTAATTGGTTCAAATGAGTATGGAAAAAAGGTATTCCTTCTAAAGTTCAGATTTTTATGTGGTTAGCAGTTCAAAAATGTCTTCCAATAAAGGGTTTCTTGGTAAAGAGAGGGATGCAGTTTGACGAAGAGCAGATTCTCCGTTGTTGGTGTAAGTTTGAAGAAGAACAAGTTTTTCACACGTTGATATATTGTAAATGGCCATGGCTGGTGTGGAGTGGTGTGCTTAATTGGTTAGGAATATGCTGGGTGCAACCAAACTCAATTGATATTTTGTTAGCTCAGTGGAACTATATGGGAAAAAATCTTACATGTGCTTGAGATTATTGGTGCTGCTACATTATGGTCCATATGGTTGGCAAGAAATCAGTTAAAATTTAATGGGTTTTATGTATGCTGGAAAGAGGTGGTGATGGTGATAAAATACAAAGCTTTCAAATGGTTAATTGTTTGTGGGAAAGTAAGATCTGCAGATATGGAGATGTGGCTTGTTAACCCTTGGTTGGTGAGTGTATGAGTATGCTTCACTCAAGAAGAGGAAGTAGAATCAAGACAGCAATAATCAAAGAGCTAAGTTTAGGTGCTGCTTTGAAGATGTAAGAATCTAAAGTGATCTGAGAGAATCAGGTGGGTTTTTTGGATTTTAATTTAGTATATTGCAAAAGTAAGAGTTCAGTGGATTGCAGAAATTGCAGAGATTGCAGCTTAGTCTTAAGAAACATTACAAGATATTGGTGGCAGTGAATATTTTCATTGATTCTTTTGCTCCATATGAAGTCATTGTTAATTCAGCAGCTTTTTGATTGGTAGCTTGGCTAGATGAAATTATCAAGAATAGGTTGGTGCAGTTGAAATATATATTGTCTGCAGGCCTTCACTATTACTTTTCTTCACCAATGCTCTGCCAGGTTCTACATAAACAAGGATTGGAGATTCAAGAGGGTTAGTAAAGCAAGGAATGCAGAGTTGCATTACTAGTGTGGCCTTGGGGTAATGAGATGGAATTAATGCAGAGTTACGTTGCATCAGTAGTGCAGATTTGTAGATTTTTATGTCATCAAAATTTTTCAATCATCGAGACTTTTCCGGAATTTTGATGACAATTAGTTAGGCACAGTTTTGTAAACAATCGGGTGTGGTTACAGATTATATTTGGTTGTTGTAAGAATTTTTAGTGTATTCAGCATTTATGTACTTTGGTACCCTCATGTCCGTATCTTTTTGGATTCGAGGAATTTTTCAGAAATAAAATTTAGCCTTTTGCAAAAAAAAAATTAAAAATAGATCATCTAATAGGTCCGGACTCCTATATCCTGATTCCAAACTGTAGAAATGGAGAATATTGTAACCAAAACATGCCTATAGTCCCCACACTCAAAAAGTAAGGGGCTAAAGCTTTTGTTTGCATTAGAAGAAACAGAAGACACGAGACGTTGGAAAGAGAATTGACATAAAACCCACTCAATAAAGGAATAATGTAGCTGGCAATATATATATAAAGATGATTTACATCTAAAGTTGGATCGTATATCCCTCATTCATCTAACCCATATCCGTCTATTCATTTGAAGATATAAGAGATAAGAAACAACAACTCTACAAACATAACACTTGTTAAGAGTCTAAATAACTACTACGTAGAGTCTGACCTACATAGTATTTTATCTTTTTACTCTCGAATCAGTAAATAGAACTATTGCACAATATTATGTGCATAACGCTGTCTGCATGAGTTGAATGTTCCCTTACTTTTTATACCCTTTTTTTTTTCATGGATCAATTAGTTTTATGCCCAAGAGATTTCATGCTCTATTGGGTGATTTTGTTTGAATCCAAATGACATTGGTTCGGTTGCGGAAGAAACAGAGAATCACAAGAGTTTAAAAACTTGTTCAAACCAACAAAAATCAATCTCAAATGTCAAAAGTATCACAACTCCCACGACAGCCACCTCCACCTAATCCTCAGCCACAAATCATAGTCACCCAACCAATCACAGCCCACCCCCAAAAGGGAAAAAGAACAAAAAATTGAAAAAGATGAGAAAGAAGCCAGCCACCCATCCACCGGTCCTCACTCTCCAATCACAGCCCCATTACTGAAACTAGAAAAGAGAAAGCACAAAATGAAAAAGATCAGTGTTTGGGGGAAAAGAACAATTGGAGAAGAAGAAAAGTGAGAAATAAAGAATTTGGGAAAAACGTTTTCAGTACAAGGCAACATCCATCCGTGAAATAATTTTGTAGCCTCCGCACAATTGTTGTGCCATAGCTCTATTTATTGATAAAATGCTATGTCAAGCTTCGCATGACAATTATTTAGATTTTTAATAACTCTTATGCGGACTTTTTTTTTGTCCCTAGATCTTCAAATGGACAGACGAATGTAGATTAGATGAATAGGATCACATCTAATTTTGAATGTGGATCATTCACACACACACACACACACACATATATATATATATATATATATTCGACCCAAATTGATCCTAAATCAAAACTCAAATTTATTGTTCGGTTCATCACAGTCAGATCCAAAAATGGCAACGTTGCAAATTTTGATAATAATTTTAAATTTTATATAAATGATACATCACCCATGTTCGATACAAGACTAAAGTAATACATACTATATATGTATATGTATATGTATATGTATATGTATATGTGTATATATATATATATATATATATATATATATATATATATATATGCCTGGGGGAACTTTCGTATGGGACACTTGCGTAATAACCCTCCATAATTTTGGGGATGGTGACGTCTCCCCTCCCTCCCTCCCTCGTTTTCATTCATTGTGACCATTTTTTTTATTGACACGAGATTGACCGAACAAATATACAGTAACAAAACCAGAGATATTCTGATCTCATCTTCAAACTCTCTTGTAGATTGATTTTTCTTTCTTTCGGGTTGAATAATTCTTTGGATTTATTGAGCAGTAGTTCGACTCAAATGGATTACTTTGACCCGGCAGAGTGACCTCGGCTGCAGCCAACTGGACTTGGGTGTTAAAAATTGAGACGGAATTCACGTGGTGAGACTAGAACTACAATTCTAATTTCTAGAATGGCGTTCCAATCCGATTTTGTGTGTCCCAATCTGTCTCATTTTTTTCTGAAGAAAAAAACTCACATATTAGGTGATTGAGGTTTGATGGGTCCCATTAGATTAGTAACACGGGGTACTTGAATTAACAAACACCGTTAAATTGTCCATTCGTGTTGGGTTAATGAGTACCATCATTATTATATATTTGAGTTTCAAGTGTCTTCAAATAGCCCCAACTGGGAAATGAAATAACCCTCTCTCAGCTTAAAGTAAATTCGTACCCTTGTAAGAAAATTAAATGTCACTTGATCATATATATGAATACAGAGTGCCCCTTTGGATTAATGTTTTAAATTATAATCATTAATCATAATTGCAACAAACTAGAGAGATTTCATTTGATTCAAATAATCAGATTTATATAATTCGATTTTCTTAAAGAAACTAATTTGTTATACTTTTAAAATTCAAATTATTTAAATCAACATTTTAAGGCCAAAATTGTACCCAAATAAACGCACCGATTTTTTATTTATTTAATTTTTGTTTGAATAATACCTAAGCGAACGTAAATAATAATATTTTAATAATTATTTGAACAATCACAGTAATTTTATTTTTATAGTAGTACTAACATAAATAATCTATATCAATGATAATTACAAGTGTCAGGAAACTTACCTTGTAGTCACAATAATTAATGAATAATGATCATACGGTCCGAATTTTCATTTTTCACTCAATGAGGTTTGTCAACGGATAGGATGAGCAAAGTAATGGAGTCACCCTCAATAGTCAATAGAAACAAAATTCAACAACGCTATACAAGATTGAAGGCACAAGAAATGCTATATAAAATATTAGTGGTAGATTTTAATAAATAAAAAAAAAGAAAGAGTAAGGAAAAGATGAACAAAGTAGTGATGGACGATTAGGCCATCAAACTAGTAACATGGTAGACGAGACAAATTCCATTGCATTTGCCATTCAAATTTGTTTGCACGAAAAGTGCACTACGTAAATGCCACGTCACTTTCAGTGGCCACTGTTATGCACATACATGCATACGGGCTTTGGGGCCACCATTTTTCTTCTTCTTTTTAGAGAGAGAAAATGAGAATGAAATGAGGAAGTGGAATTCAGAAAACCGAATACTCCCCCATAATTGTACATAGACATCCCAACAAAAAACTCACTATCACTTTCTTTCTTTAAAAACCAAAACACGCCTAGACCCACAAATTATTTTTCTTCTAGTTTAATTTATTGCACTAATTCCCACCAGCCCTCCTCGTTTTAAATTTTGTTCTGGTGTTTCGTGTTTGTTCTTCAACTTGTTCGCATTGTTAATTTATTGAATTTCTCTATTCATTCTCGTTATACAAGACATTGTGTTTCTCAGTTTCTTGGCTTTTCTTCAAGTATTTGAGCTGGGAATCGTGTGTTACTCATCTGGGTCAGCTTTATATTCTTCAAATTTGATGCAATAATGGATTTTTGTTGATTCTGTGACGGTTTATGATGGATGTTGAAGCTTGGAACCGTCATAATCCAATCAAGGTGAGACATGTGGCAACGAGTGAGGCAAAACCCAAATTTTTATAATTTTTGTTAGCTATTGCTGATTATCATGAATTGGTGTTCTTTTGTTTAATTTGCAGAAGGAATCATGGAGGACAGTCTTGACTTTGGCTTATCAGAGCTTGGGTGTTGTGTATGGAGATTTAAGCACTTCACCTTTATATGTATACAAAAGCACTTTTGCTGAAGACATTCAACATTCAGAGTCTAATGAGGAGATTTATGGGGTTTTGTCTTTTATTTTCTGGACATTAACTCTTATTCCATTGCTCAAGTATGTCTTCATAGTGCTTAGAGCTGATGATAATGGTGAAGGTGGGGCTTTTGCTTTGTATTCATTACTGTGCCGTCATGCTCGAGTTAGCACTTTGCCCAATGGGCAGCTTGCTGATGAGGAGCTATATGAGTACAAGAGAGATGAAATTCCATCTGCTAATAAGGGTTTAAGATCAATATTAGAGAAACATAGAGTCTTGCAAAGGATATTACTTGTTTTGACATTGATTGGCACTTGTATGGTCATTGGTGATGGAGTCCTCACCCCTGCAATTTCTGGTATGGGAGTTTGTGTTATCAACTTCTTGTTACATTGTTTAGTCGAAAATTGGAAGCGTGGGATGTTAATAACTTGGAAATATTGACTTTTTCTGTGTGCAGTTTTTTCTGCGGTTTCGGGCCTAGAGCTTTCCATGTCAAAAGAGCATCACCAGTGTGAGTCCCTTGCCTGTTACCTCATTTTTTCATTGTCCTTGTTAGCATGAATTTTATTGTTTTTAAGTATTATTGTTTGAGAGTATTGTTTGCAAGTTTCTTACATTGAGCTAAAAAGCATTCTAATTTTTGATATTACCTACTTTTCGAAAAAACTTTTGAATGAAATCCAAATATGGTTTAAATGGAACATATGGTAGGCAGCCGAAAAGGGGGTATTCTATATCCTGCTAGAATTTAGTTTTTGCAATAGTACTTTTGGTTCTCTTCTTGTGGTTGTTTTGAAGCATTTATAGGTGGTTTCTTCGGCAGTTATGTCTGTATATGCTTTAGAATGATGCCCATAATTTGGCACCAAAATCTTGACCTTACTGGTAAATTGGTAAATATTGAAATGTGCGACTTCTTCGTTTGAATTCTAGAAAGTTTTATGTGGCATGTAGTTGGTGAACAAGAGAAACATATCAAATTGTAATAAACGTGCATTACAGTGGGTCCCTTTGACTATAACTAATACAAAGTTCCCTGCTATATCAAAGTCAAATCCCCATCACAGATAAAAACAAAGTAAGGTTTTCTACTTTCCAGTGTGGTAGACCAAGTTGATAACATCTCGCTTATACTAAAAACTTAGATTGAGGTTAAGAAACAAGCTTCAATTAATTAACAAAAATATTAACTGGAAAATGTTACACATTTGTAAAGTTAAATCATATTAAAATTAAGAGAAACGCAATTTAGGTGGGTTAGGCACTGTGGATGATAAAAAAAAAGGTATATATATAATACTTTAGTGTATTTGGTATATTAGTCCAATTCCCAACAAACAGTAGTAAAGCATAGCTATCATTAAACTTCCACATTGTGATGGGCTTATATTGGAGACTTCCTTAAGACGAAATTTATATAATAATAATAATTAGATGATTAGACAGTATATGGCATCAAACAAACTCTTAACTGATACAATTATTACAGCCAAAAATGTTCTAATCGATAAAATTCTAAAAATAAACCGAAAATGTTATTGTTTGATTGATTGGCCCTGCACTGCTGCTTGCCTCTTCATATAACTAAATGGCATAGATGGACATAAATTTAATTTTGATCTGTCTAGAAAATTGTTCAAGACCGCAGATAGGAAAACTGAAGTAACATCAGGCACCGGATGTGGTCGCCATTCCGCTTATTAGTATATAAATATTAGAAATAATGCATTAATTAATGCTTTTGGTCAATCTGATCTTTTTATATATTTCAATTGAAAATACAACAGAATCGCCAAATCAGAATTTCCAATTTCCAGAAGATTTGTAGTTCACTCATAACAACTGAAGGCTCTTTGTTGTTATCCCTTCCATATCATAGTCAAGACTTTCACTTATAACAATTATGTTGGAGAATTTAAGATGGGTTACAGATTTGACAATCATCCCTTACATTTCTTTTAAATTGCTGAAGATTTTAACGTCCCTGCAAAACCAGCGTATTTAAATCTAACAAGCCGCTGGCCTAGGGTGCTTTGTTATGATCTTTATATTCACTTGATTATTGAACTAATTCTGCAGATGTAGAAGTTCCGGTCGCTTGTATGATACTGGTATTTTTGTTTTTCCTACAACATTATGGGACACACCGGATTGGATTCTTGTTTGCACCTATTGTGATAACATGGCTATTGTGCATCAGCACCATTGGAGTGTACAACATTTTTCACTGGAATCCCCATGTATTCCAAGCACTCTCTCCTTATTACATGTACAAATTTTTAAAAAAGACCCAAAGAGGAGGTTGGATGTCCTTGGGTGGGATTCTTTTGTGTATAACAGGTAAAAGGATATGTAATTTAAAAGCTGTACTCTTTCTGTTTCCCAACTTTGACATCATTGAGATAATACCTTTTAAAAACATTATTCAGGTTCAGAGGCTATGTTTGCTGATCTTGGACATTTTTCCCAGTTGTCTATCAAGGTAAATAAACTTAATAATGATCAACAGCTGATTGTGTATTCAATCTCTAGGGCCTTTAATCTTTCTGAAATAGGCATTACTGAATTTGATCAGGCATGAACATTGTTACCTACATATAAATATAAATATATATATATATAATAACTTCTCTATGATCTGTAATGGTTTCGATAGGTGTAGGTGCCACAAACATTTAAGAATTGTACTTTCCTTGTTAGCGGGAACCATATAACTTTCATTAATGTTAGCAAACTCACATCCATGATCCACCCTTTCTTATCTGCTAATTAGTAATTTGAACTTTGAACATGTGTGATTTTCTCCCACCATTGTTATCTGTCTTTTCCATTCATTTAAATTGTCATTTAAACACTCTAAGTTCTTTGCAAAGGCTGCACAGATGAGGACACCTTATCTAGCTGTCACTTTTTATTGAAAAGTATTGTACACTTACGAAACTGCTTATGCCAAGGGAAAGGAATCTCTATTTCTATATCTTTTTCTTGTTTAATTGCTTCAAATATGACAGGTGTATTTGAAATAGATGATAAGTAGGTTGCTTAAAGCTAGTCTCAGTATTGCATCAATTGCTGCTGTCGGTTAACAATGCATACTATTTGTATTTATTTTAAAAATGGTTCTCTACTAAAACTATAAGATGTAAGCAACTTGTCTAATAGACAGCCAGTTGACTGCAGATTGCTTTCAGCTTTGTGGTTTACCCGTCTTTGATCCTTGCATATATGGGACAAGCTGCTTATCTTTCCAAACATCATGCTATTGAGAGTGACTATCGTATTGGATTTTATGTATCAGTACCTGGTATGTAGCTTCATTTCTGTCTTATTTGTTTTGAAAGTAATAGTTTATTTTCTGTATAGGAAAATTCACCAAGATAATATTTATTTTAGTGTTAGCAAATTAATACTCTTCTTATTGTGCCAGAGAAAATTCGATGGCCTGTTCTGGTAATAGCCATACTAGCTGCAGTAGTAGGAAGCCAAGCCATCATTACTGGGACTTTTTCAATTATCAAACAGTGTTCTGCTTTGGGTTGCTTCCCAAGGGTGAAAATAATCCACACTTCATCAAAAATGCATGGGCAAATTTACATTCCAGAGATTAATTGGACATTAATGCTGCTATGCTTGGCTGTTACTGTTGGTTTCAGAGACACAAAACACATAAGCAATGCATCAGGTAAACATCCATCATAGTAGTTTACTGCACTGTCAAACAATGTCATTGACTCATCGTATTATTATTGTGTTCCTGTTTTCCTCTCTTGGTTGGAAGGTGTTGCAAACTTTAAAATGACTACCTACTGTTTCTGGCACTCTCTACGTCAATCCATCACTTAAAAATAAGTTTTTACCTACTCCACAGAAATCAAGTGCTTCCAAGTTTCTGGAACTCCTGCTGTTATGGTTGAAAATGTAAAACTATGGGATTGGTTTTCCACTGAAATTTCATCTTATTATTGATAGAGTCCAGAAAAGAATTCCGAGTTTTCATTATTATCTTTTTCCAAATCTGACTAAACTTTTTGGCTTTGAGTCCTGATTTTCACCACATTGCATAGGGACACCCTGCAATTGTAAAGCTAAGTGTCAGCAGTCATGGCCCTAGAAGGGGGATATCATTCTAATGTATTACAATGTACAAGTATCCAGTGCATATTTTTCTTCTGAAGCAAAGCACTTCAATAATGTTGTCTTATAATTTGACAGATTTAACCTTTCTGGAACAGGTTTAGCAGTGATTACGGTTATGCTGGTAACTACTTGCCTAATGTCTCTTGTCATTGTTCTGTGCTGGCGCAAAAATGTCTTTCTCGCAATTGGTTTCATATTATTCTTTGGTTCTATTGAAGCCTTCTACTTCTCAGCTTCCCTTATAAAGTTCCGTGAAGGAGCCTGGGTCCCTATTGCCCTCTCCTTTATCTTTCTGATAATAATGTACGTTTGGCACTATGGCACGCAATTGAAATATGAGTTTGATGTTCAGAACAAGGTTTCTATTAGCTGGCTACTCAGTTTGGGTCCTAGTCTTGGAATTGTGCGGGTCCGGGGCATTGGCCTTATACACACGGAGCTCGTCTCTGGAATCCCAGCCATTTTCTCCCACTTTGTCACCAATCTCCCAGCTTTCCATCAGGTTCTGGTTTTCCTCTGCGTCAAATCTGTCCCAGTGCCTCATGTAAGACCCGAGGAACGGTTCCTAGTGGGAAGGATCGGCCCAAAAGAATACCGGCTATATCGGTGCATAGCACGATATGGCTATCATGATATGCACCTGGATGATGTAGAATTTGAAAAGGATCTTGTTTGTAGCATTGCTGAATTTATCCGGTCAGAGAGGCAAGATTGTATTGATGGAGTAGATGTTGATTTAGAGTACGACGAAAAGATGTCAGTTGTTGGAACATCTAAAACATATTTCGAGGGTATAAGGGTGTGTGAAGAGGATGCGGACATGTCCGAAATAGCTGGTACTTCAGAGTTCACGGAGATCGAGTCACCAGCGATTCCAAGGAAGAGAGTAACGTTTCTTGTACCCGATAGCCAACAGATTGACCAGAGTGAGCAAGAGGAGCTGCAAGACTTGATGGAAGCAAGGGAGGCAGGGATTGCATTTATACTGGGGCACTGTTATGTGAAGGCAAAGAGGGGTTCAAGTTTGATGAAAAAAACTGTGATTAACGTAGGGTATGATTTCTTGAGGAGGAATTCTCGGGGCCCAACATATGCACTGAGCTTTCCTCGCGCATCAACGCTAGAGGTGGGGATGATATACCATGTTTGAATTTAGATTGTATGGTAAATACAGTTAATGTATTAACCAAGCTATATGCAAGCCCCTGTAGATGATAGACCAAAGCTTTTGTACAAGGGGCTAATACAGGGTGTAGTTAAAAGGGCTTCTAGCCATGCAAGTATAGAAGAATTCTGAGGTGAGACTTTGAAGTAATGATAGTTTATACTTTGGGTTTTCTTTTTCACCTCTCCATCATAGAATAACTACCCATCGTTGAGTAAACAATTGTGCATAGCTTTCCTTCTTTCTATGCTAAGTTTTTGGGGGTAATATCTACTTCTATTTGATATGCATGTGAAATAGGGGAGGTAAACTTGCTTGCTTGTGCACATTTTGATCCTTCTGCTGTATGCGTGGTACCTAAGCGTAAAGTTAGCTCAAGTGTTCACTTAATCAAGTTCTGAAAATAGTATGGGAATGACGGTAAAATTGTGTATATCAACCATAAAAGTAAGATTGTGTACGTTTGATCTTTTTCAGACCTTGTTATTTATGGGAGAGAGAGCGAGCATGGTTTTGAACTTTTTTCTTTTTTAGTGATTGCTAAGTTATCAGCTATCCTCGTTTAGATTTTTTACAAAAAATATGTTTAGAATTTGATTATTTATATTAATTTAATATTATTTTGTACTATTTAATCATTTAATGAAGGATTATTAATTTCTTAATATCGGACTATTAATATCATAAAATCATTTAATAACTTAAAATGAGATGAATTATTAATTCTAATTTTTTTTTATAAGATTATATAATCTCTAACTTTAGAAATAATAAAAAAATAATTTATAAGATTATTTAATCTTTTATTATAAAATAAAATAATTTAAAATAATATAAATAATTTAATATTAATTATTTTTTTTAAAAGCAAACATAGCTTTAGAATGTGAAATTCTGACAGGAGTAGTACTGATTTTTAGCCAGATGCTGTTATTATGTCTGCTTAAAACAGGTCAGTCTTGTATTTGGACAATTGTGTCGGCCTGATGTGATGGCTAGGACGGCTTAAATGCACAAAAGCATGACGGGCCTAATGAATATTATTCGAAAGACAGCTACTGTATATGGCCATAGCCCGTAGAAAATGACTTTCTGAATCCCCAGATGTACATATTTTTTGGGATCAGGGTTTGCAAGACTAAAGATTGGTTCATGCTTAAATGCTGATTTGTTTGGGTGAACCCTATTAGACTTCACGCCTTAGAAGTTAGTTATTTAATATTTTTGATATTATATATAATTAAATAAATAAATTATTTTATTATAATTTTATTTATTGTATTATATAAATATTAACATAATAAAAATTCTTAGAATAATGATACAAATTATATAACTTCAAATATGTGACTTGAACATGAGATTATATAATTACAATTAATATCATTACTCTTAAATGTCCCTAGTCGAGTATCGTTGTTAATGTGACAATAATAATACATTGAGACTAGTATATAAATTGACTGATGATCAAATTTCATTGGTCATAAATATATGAGATATTGAATCAATGCATAGGTACATATTAGAGAACAATGTACAGGACAAACTTGTCATGAGAATTATACGTGGAGCATTATGCAAAGTGTCATAAGAAATTTTTATAGTAACAATGATGTAATGATCTTTCGACCTGAAATCACTATATTATTATACGAGAATTTATGTATTTTGATATCATCAAATGTCACCTTTAATAGGGTGGACAATAAAGGTGATTATTGAGTACATCATGAATCGTGTGAGGAATATGAGTGATCTAGATGGAATTTAATCCTCCTATATATTATGAGTGATATTCATAGGCCTTTTGATTGAGCAGGACTATGAAATGTATGATCATGCTCAAATAGTGATTTATTTTATATAGTCTACTTATTGATCAAGAAAACTTAGATTAAATTATAAAGAGTATAACACATTCCATGTCTTGAGTTTAATATAGGATGTCAAGATTAAAAGGATTAAATTACATTGAAACATTGGTCACGAAAAGGTTGCATCGAATCATCGATCTTATTATTACTTGAGTAGTAGTGATGCATTACTAGATTCCGCTCACTGTTTATAATTTTATACTATGATTTTAAAATTATTGTCAACATAATAATAACCTATAGGGTCACACACTTATAACGTAATTAAAAGAGAATTAATTTAAATTATAAAAATTTAAATATGTCAATATGATTGATAGTATTTAAATTACGAATTTAAATTCATAGGATAACTTGTATATATGTATATTAATTAAGTAAGACTTAATTAAGATATAATATACATAAATTCAGATTTTATTTTTCTAAGGGGGTTAGGTTTTGGTCAATTACTTTTTACTGCTCTCTCTCTCTCTCTCTCTCTATATATATATATATATATATATATATATATATCAATAGTTTCATTATGTGAGACAAATAAAAACAAAACATAATTCTAGCCGCTTTTAGAAAGAGGCTAGAGAGAAAAACTTCAGATCTTGGCGGCTAGTACTGCAGCTCTCTTTGCTGCGGATCGCGTGACGATTCGCAGAGCGTTCGTGTGGATACCGTAGAGACGCAGTTCCGTTGGATTGCATTGAAGATTCGAAGCTGTTACAGAATCATCCATCGTCTCCATTCAAGCTCAGTTAATCGATAAAACAAATATAAACCTCTGAATTAATATGTTTTTGCATAGATCCTGTTTTAAAGTTTCGAAAATTGTTTTAAAATTTTAAAATTCCGCTGCTTTTATATGCCGAAACTCCTACAAACCCTTCTTCAAAATCACCATCAATTTTCATGATCCCTAAAACTTCATTTTATTTTAATTACTTTTATTTACGGAACTTATTTTGTAATTATTGGAGAAAAATCGAAAAGTATACACACACACACGTAAAATACTAATACACATATTTAGAATTCAATTTAATTTAAAATTTTAAGTCATTAGGTTTTGAATTTATTCACACACACACACACACACACACACATATATTAATCACTCTTTCATTATTTCACATTAACACATAAGTTTAAGCTATTAAGTCTTGTGTCTATTCGTGTATAATAATTTTTCACTCTTTTACTATTTATCTGATGTGAAACTTTAAGAACTTCCCCTCATTTGTACACTTACTTCTCTTTATTCATTACACTATCAATTCTTTGACTAATCACTCTCGACTTTATTTATCCGATACGAGACTTCAAGAACTCTTCTTCACTTGTGCATTTCTGTTCAATTATCGCACCACTAATTCTTAGATAACCACTCTCTTCTTTATCTATCGAGAGTCGACTTACATTAAGAATTAAACATTTTTCTCTTCAATCATTGCATATCATTAATTCTTGGTTAAACAATCTTAGAATCAATTCATATATATTAATTATTCATTCTTTTATTATGTATTTGATATAATTTTTTCTCTCACTTGTGATATTCTAACAGTAACCACGTCACATGGCAGAGAGAAATGTACACACTATAACTTAACAATAAAATTATTTGAATATGCTAATGATATTTTCAGTGCGAATAAGTCATATTCTTCATTCTTGCACTATGTATGGATCATTACGAGCATATATCATATTACGTGCATAAAAAAATTATACGTTTACAAAAAATATCACGTTTTAACAATAAAAATATAATTATTTGTGTAAATGAATTAGGTCGAGTCAACTATTGAGTTATTTGAATTTGGTTTATAAAATTTATTAAGTTTGAAATAAAGTTTGATCGAGACTCGTTTAACTACCGAGTCGAGTATGATTTCGAATTGAGCCCGAACAATTTAAATTTTTTTAAAGTTAATATTATCCAAATATCAATAAAAAAAATATGATTTGAAAAGATTCAACTAATTTAACGGACTTTAAAATTTATTCATATTTAAATTATTTATATTTTGAGTCAAATTCAATTTAAACTTTCACTCAAAAAAATCAAAGTTAAATCATTTGGGTTCATTTTACATTCCTGTATATATATGGGTATCACGTTACAAAACTTTGATCCTTGGTCAAAAAAAACACCCCAAAAGAAAAAGAAAACATTCCCGAGAGATAGTAATATTAAAAGATTAAGATATCATATTTAATCTTGAAGCTTGCGAACAAATTGCGTTTATTGTTTTAAGCTCACAAGGCCTACTGTCCTCCTCAAATGTCTCTTCACCCTCCAAGAGAACAAGCCCAAAATAAGCCCACATCATGCACGATTTCTGAATTTGTCAGAGCGCTCCCAATAAATAAAGGGGGCGCGTGCTGTTCAAAGTACATCACTACCCCTTTATGTTAGAAGCTAATTTCCTCCCACCAGTGAGGGTAATATTGTACTTCTAGTCATCCATACTTCTAAGTATGTCCAAATTATCATGATTTAGGGGCGCAAACATCATTAACTGTAGTAAGGAGTAAAATATATTAAGACAAAAACAGAGCATATGCTTCCCATCTTTACTGACCACCCCATCCTTCTTTTTTCCTTTACCTTCTTACCTACAACAGAGCTCCCCTCCTTTGCTTCTGTTTTGGTGGGTCTCTCTTTATGAAATGTGGAGCTTACATCTTCTTGTATAAACATTCTTGGGTTTTGGTTGTTTACTGAGAAGAACAAGAACAATGGGGAAGAATTGGGTAATGTTACTTCTGATTTTAGTGATTCTTTTTGGTGGGTGCTCATCGGTTTCTGCCACTCCTCCTGCAAGTGAGTGTAATTAAACTACTCATAGATTCTAATATTTGTATTTCCCCCTGTAAATTACTTTCATATTTCACATTTGTGTTTCTCATTCTTCATATTTCTACAGAAATTGTTAGTGGGGTTGTCTCACGTGTTGCCTCTGCTCTATTTAAATGGCTGTGGTCGCTAAAATCTCACGCACCGACAGGTAAAGATCTTTTCTGAACTCACATTTCACAATTTCCCCTGTTTGAATTCTTGTTTTTACAATTACATATAGCTCATTTTCGTGGGATTATTGGGGTGTAAAATTTTCAGCTATTTCTAGCCGTTCATTGATGAAATTTGAAGGTGGATACACTGTGGAGACCGTGTTTGATGGAAGCAAGCTCGGAATTGAGCCTTACAGTGTAGAGGTTTCCCCAACTGGGGAGCTTCTGGTTTTGGATTCTGAAAATAGTAACATCTATAAAGTCTCAACACCATTGTCACGATGTAAGCTAATTTTCTCGCGCTCGATTTATTTGTTAGATTAGTTGTCAAAATCATAAGTTATTCTAAATTCTTGAATGCATTATTTTGAAAAGTTTGTGTTTGATTTGTCAATTGTCATAAGTATGAACAGAACTTTCACTCAAGCTCTAGTAGTGGGTTAGTTTATCTCTTAGTGACCATGCGAAAGGGGTTAGCCCCATTTGTTAGTGATATTTAGAGCTCATTTCTTTACTTTCAAAGGGCTCTAAGAATCTGTAATTTTTTTTTATTATTAAACTACTGCAATAGGTTTTTATACCTGCTTTTGTTTAGAAGAAGATTCGTCTTTTTAATGTGCCATAACTCTTTTTGTTTTTTTCAGAAATGATTCTATCTTTTTGAAATTTTGCAAACCTTCACTTTGCTTTTATTGACCAAATTTCGCCAATGACATCAAGCTCTTTGCTCTCTATTTTCTTTTAGATTCATTTGATGGTCCTTTACCTTTTCTTATCTTGCTTAGTCATATGTCCTTTGCATCTTCTGCATAGAGAATAAAGGCCATGTGTGGTCTTCTGAATTTGGATTGCTTCTGAAAAGCCAAATCCCAACTTTCATCCGGTTAGTTGCAATTAAACTTTATCAACTTTTTTTTTCCATCACAACACCATAATGTGAGTATGTGTGTTTATTTGAATAAATCACACTGCGTTGATGAATTACAACTGTAACTATTTTGGTTATAAACCTGTCCAAACTCTCATCATAAATTAATTTGCTAGAGCCTTGGGACTATATGCTTTATCAATTATGAGTTTCAATTGTATGGTTGCTGCACATCAGCAATTTTTCCCTCAAAACTTGTGTTGATCCAGTGAACAACACAGTATTCTAGCTGCTTATTAAGAAAACAGTTGTTTTAGGGAAGATCATACCTAATTTTTTGATGATGTTTTCTGGTGTATTTCTTTCATTCAACTCTTGAAAATTGAACTTTATAATTATGATGAGTAAATGCCTCTTTATTTGGAAGAAGGCCCACTTTTTCAAAAGAGAATGCCTTTTGGTTGTTTGGAATCATTTCTTGTTTTTGAAGTTATGTCGCTTCTAACTTTTCCTTTGAGTCCAAGCTTCTCCAGTTGCCATCTGAACTCCTTTATTCCTCTTTTCTGTTTGTCTGTCTGTCTCTCTTCCTTGATAGACATTGCATAATTTATCTATACAGTGCATAGCATACTAAATAAGATATTTATTAGCCAAATGCCATTAGATCCCATAAAAGGTTCAAAATTCTAGCTTTCTTCTCCCAAATTATTATCGAAATGGATGGTAATCTGCAGATAGCAGGCCCAAGCTTGTCGCTGGCTCGTTTGAGGGGCACTCTGGTCATGTGGATGGGAAGCCAAGAGAAGCAAGGATGCACCACCCAAAAGGGCATACAGTGGACGATAAAGGAAATATATATGTTGCAGACACCATGAACATGGCAATCAGGAAGATCAGTGATGCAGGTAACTTTATGTCTATGAACTCTTCAAGTACTTGCTCAATGAGTGGATGAACTCTTCAACTATATGTACTTGATGTATAAGCATTCACTTGTTTAGTAATTGGAAAAACTCTTCCAAATCTATCTATTTCCTTCTGAATGTCCCCTTGGCTTGTATAATTCAAGTAATATTTGACTGCAACAATCAACAATGGCTGTATTTTTAACTTACAGAATGAAAGACGAGTTAATTATAAACTTGAGGTTTTTTCTTTATGCAGGGGTTGTAACCATTGCAGGAGGATCGTGGGCCCGAGGGGGAGGTCATGTTGACGGTCCAAGTGAAGACGCAAAGTTTTCAAATGATTTTGATGTGGTTTATGTTGGAAGCAGCTGCTCTCTTTTGGTTGTTGACAGAGGAAATCAGGCAATTCGAGAGATCCAACTACATGATGATGATTGTTCCTACCAAGACAATGGTGATCTTAATTTAGGTAAGCTGAATGTCGTAATTTGATTTTTATTACCACTCTTTCATGATCATGATTATGGGTATTGGTAAGACATCATTTCTATAATTGTAGGAATAGCAGTACTTGCAGCAGCTGGGTTTTTCGGTTACATGCTGGCCTTGCTACAACGTAGGGTTGCAGCCATGTTTTCATCCCACCATGTAAGCAACCAATGGCTTAGTATACTTGTTCTAGCTCCCTCTAATATTTCCCTTGGAGACTTTGGAGTAATACTAACTAGAACTTCAAAAGGAATCATACCTACAGCTACATTTCTTGTAAAATGTTCCACCTAGAGGTAAAGAATAGATGCAAGGAAATTTATAACCAGTTTGGAGCATAAAACTGTTTTTTAATTTAAATTTCTATCAAATAATCAAAACATATATAAATTGAAAATAGAAATGAATCCTTCATTTTTTCTGTTAAACTCTCCATATTTATTTAATACTTTCAGATTTATATCTTATCATTTCATTTCCTTAAACCCAACATTAGATATCTTTGTATATTCTGACTTTAGAAAAAAGAAATCATCGTGTATTTTTGTAGGATCCCAGAGATTCTGTGAAGAGCATCCCTCCAGCACCATATCAGAGACCCGTTAAATCAGTCAGGCCCCCCTTAATTCCAGCTGAACATGAATCAGAGAAACAAGAAGAAGGCTTATTTGATTCAATGGGGAAGCTCTTCCTAAATACGGGCTCGTCTGTGGTTGAACTCTTTGGGGGATTATTCTCGGGGTTTAGAAAGAAACCGCTCCAGCATCACGTCCAGCAGCAATATTACCAGCAACCGAGCCGACATTCAAATGCTTGGCCAATGCAAGAAAGCTTCGTTATTCCAAATGATGACGAACCTCCTCCATTAGAAACAAGAGACCCCCCAACTCCCAGAAAACCCTATCCATTTATGACCAAGGACATGGAGAAAAGCCGCCATTTCAAGCAAAGCCGGTCATTTTATGGCGGGTTGAATGGAGATTTTCAGCAACAGCAACAATTACAGCAGCATCTGCACCAGCAACAACAGCTACAGCTACAACAACAATTGCAGCAGCAACAACAACAGCAACAAAAACAGCATCAGCAGCACCATCAAAGGCATCACTTGTCTAGCCCCCAGACTTACTATGAACAAAGCTGCGAGACGAATGAGATTGTGTTCGGGGCAGTACAGGAACAGGATGGACGGCGTGAAGCCATGGTGATCAAGGCAGTCGACTATGGGGATCCTGGTTATAGTACTCATAATATTCGATCCAGATATAATTATGCGGGTTACTCGTATGGGTATTGATCATTTTTACTTTGATGTCGGCCAAGTAGCCATAATGTGTATTAGGTATAATTATTAAAGATTGTACGTAGAAGATCATGAATGTAATAGCAAAGTTCGTCTCTTTTTTTTCTATTTTAATTTGTTTTATGTTTTGCGCTAGTATTTTTCGAAGCAATGGTTCGTAAAACAATGGTTGTCTCTGTGCTTTGTTTTGTCACTTACAAATATTAAAAATTACCAACCAAGTTATCTGTGAAGACTACAGAGCCCGCCAATCAATGGAGTAAAATAGTGGGCAGATTAATATCATCCCAAGCATGCATCTCCTTGGAACTGGAGTAATAACTCGAGTATCACAACATTTATATATCTAGAAGGAAAGAGGACCACCTGATCTCGACCCCCAGATTGAATGGTGCTGAATTTTGTGGGTGGCAGGCACGATCACCAAGAAACTGAATACTTGAGCTTCCTTGATTCAAACAATATTTTTAATTTTTTATTTAAAATTGGAAGCTTTTTTACAAATGTCTCCTTATAAGTTTTTTATTACTACATTTTTTAAAAACGCTTTTGCAATTATGTAATCAAACTCCATTTTAACTTTGTTATGAATATACTTTTGTCCAAAATTATGAATTTTAAAAATATTTTATCTCAGCCAAACGGATGATAATAATAATAATTATTATTATTATAATAGGGTGAGGATAAGATGTAATGTGAGCCTAGTAAAAGTTATTTTGTAGGATTTGGGATGGATCCCTAAATTTTTATCAAAAGCCTGATAGATCAACCCAAGTAATTTGAGGCCCATTTATATATAGTCCATTTGATTAAAAATCCCACTACAACTATTACCTCACATTGGTCTGCGCCTGCCCTAGCCCATTCCTAAAAGGGAACTTAATTTTTTTAATATTTACAAATGTTAAGGATTAACTTTTCTTCCAAATTTATTTCTATATATAATAACTTATTAATTTAATAGTTCGGTATGATAATAAAATTATCATGACAAATTTAAGAACATTGTAGTGTGGCTGCGTCATTTTGAACTACTATCAGTGACTCTTTATATAAATAAAAAAAATTGACAAATGAAATTTTTTTATGGAATAACGATAGTAGCGTATGCTTTATTTTTTTTGTATGCCAATACAACAGAAATGTTAAAAAGTTGTTTATAATAATTTTGTTAAATAAAATTTATTATAACACAATTATTTCAGTACAAATCTTAAAATTTTGGGGCGGGGGGAGTAGAACTCTGTTTTTTGGGACGAGGGAGTGATATATAATCAAACTTCAAGGATGCAACTAATTTTCAATTTTAATTTAGAAAACTTGAAGTCGAACAAAAAAAAAAAAGACTTACAAGTATAGAATAATATTATGTGCACAAGCTATACACAAAAAATTATATATCAATAGTAAGATGTGTTATTACCAATAAAAATGTGTAGATTATCCAATTGTAGGTCCTGCTTTTTATTTTTCTCTTTTTTTATAATTGTTTATGTGCAATTTTTTTTGCTTAATTAATTTTTAATTTTAATTCATTCAACTTGAAGGTCACAAGAAAAATGGACCTAAAAGGAAATAGTTCAAGGGTGGAATATGCATACCATACGATTACTAGCGGCTGACTAATCAAACGGATGGAGTGGACCCTGTAGGTCATATGTGTAATTCGGAAATCCGAGTATGGAAGTAAGTATAAAGGAAAATAAAAATTAAATTCTATAAAAAGAGTCTAGCTTAATTTATTGAGTCAATTATAAAATCCTCAAATTCAAATGGATATGCATTTATTTAATTTTTATTAATGCAATAATTAATTGGTTAACCAAACTTGGGATACTGATTAGACCTTGATAATGATGACTTTATGTTCCTAAATATATTTTTAATATTAGTTAAGAATGTAATAATGGAGATGTGATGTGAATAACGACAAATTTATAAATATCATATCATAAATATAGTCATTTTACAAATTAGTACTAATAAGATTATAACCCATGCAAACTAGTCCAAAAAAAAAACGCATTCATAGTAAATTATTATAGAATAACAAATATTGGTGTACATACGATCGAGTGTAATAACATTACTCGGCAAAAGTTTACAACAGAAGAATGAATGAAGCATAAGTTGAAGGAAACGAATGTGTGTACAAAAGGAGTATTTAAAGTAGTATCCCTATATATATATATATATATATATATATGAGTGATGTACGTAATGGAGTAATAAAGATATGATCAGTGCTGGGCTCCATCAACGTAGGAATGTCCAACCCCAGGACTTGGGCCACTCTGCTTAATAGTACCCCATAGAGCAAGAACTTTCTCATAGTACTCTTCAACATTCTCATTAACGTGCCCTCCCAGTTGAATTGTAGGAGGAGGATCTCTTATCAGAGGCCGGGCTTGCATGCAAGTAAATAGCAAACTCAACAACATAATTACAATCATTAGGAGACTGTTTGACGTGAACTTTCTGCAGCCCATTACCGATCGATATATGTATATATAGAATATTGTGAAATATACTATTTTGGAAGTTAAAAGAGCAAGAGAGGAGAGAGATCAAGAGAGATTGAAGTTTTTAGATATGATGAAGATGGTGGTGCTCGTGTTACGTATTTATAGTAGTAGTAGTAGTTATTTATTTATTTATAGAGTTGAAAAATGAGGTTATTTGCTTGACCGGGAGGAGACAGTGCAAAGTCCAAACACGGAAGGACATATGGGAAGCACGAAAGGAAACTTTGTATTGGAAATAACGAAGAGGAGAGGTTGAATTACTTGGGAGCCAATTTTGAAGAAAAGTTGCATGTTTTACTAAAACCAGGGAACAAATTCGTTAATTCCAACTTTTTAGTCCTCCTCGTGACTTGGACCAACTTATTAGTAGTAGTATTATAGTAGTAAATCTTTACTTGTGATGATGATGATGCATGACTCATCAGGGAAGGAATTTAAGAGAGCAATTCATGGCACACGGAACATGACTTTTGAGCCGTTTTTGCTACGTTACGTTATGTTTTGTTACTTTTTTATTTTGGAGTTTTTTTCTTTGACTTATAAATAAAGTCTAGGTTTTTATACAAGATTTTTACGTTTTTCGATCTCAAAAAGACAAGTTCAAGTACCATTTTTTTTCTTCTTAAAATAATGAGATAAATAAAATATAAGTAAGTTATTTAGTGAAATCTATTAGTATTAAAAAAATAAAAATGCTCGTCGTTTTATATACTTTTATAGAGTCGTTAAGGATAAATTTTAATTTTTTTTCTTTATTCTTTGGTTTTTTTTTTTAATTTACTTAAAAAAATGTACTTAATTCAAGTTTTTAAAGACGTAAGGAGTATATTTTTATTAAAATTGTTAAGTAATATAATTTAAGGAAGTGGTAAACAAATCTAGTACAAGTATCGAGTTGTCCCCCTTTCTAAATCCAAGACCTCTCTCATTAACGTTCCATATTTGAGTTTGTTCATGCAGTAGACGACGAATTTAACCCATATTACTGAATTGATTAGAATCTTGCTACACGAGTCCTATTAGTATAGCGCCAGTACATGGTGTAGTCGGCATATTCTCAAACATTTAAAAATTAGCAAATTAATGAAGCATTTTATAACGTAAAGGTTATAATGCTAAAAAAAAAAAACACTCGCACAAATATAAAATAAATTTGGGAACCTAAAGGGCAGAGGGTTTTAGTTTTAACCATCATGCTACTTATACAAATATAAAATAAATCTTGGAACCTAAAGGGTACATGGTTTCGGTTTTAACCATCATGTTAACACTATTGCCATTTAAATACACTTTTATAATTATGATTTAAGAGTCATACTACAAAATTTTATATCAAATTATAATTACAAACTATTTGGATAATTAAGATTATTAGAATGACCCACAATATTTTTTATATATATATATATATATTTAAAATAGTTATTACTAATACTGTACCGACTATAAGTCAATGATGTCTTAGAATAATGGTTATAATAGAGACTCGATAACTATTAGGTTTTAGGTTTAATTATGTGCTTTCTTTCCTCTTTATAGTGGGACCTATTTTCTTTATTTTGAGATTTGTATTTTCGTTGACAGAATGTGAAGTATAGTTATTGTTAAGAGATTTATAAATTGTAATATAATTTATTATATGATTAAAAATATTAATTTCCCAGTATAAGAATGGATAATTTCCATTTTGACGAATCCCCGAAGTAGAACATTAGGTGATTTGGGATTCCTTTTGAAGATTGTTTCTTGGATAAATGTACTTTCTACGCCTACCTTATGAATCAAAATTACGTACACCCATTGGCCTTGTGTTATTATATTTTATTGTTGGCGTAAAACTTTACGTACCTAACCTTGTTTTGTAGTTGTGTTATATATACTCCATTCATTCTATAAAAACATATTCATTTACAAAGTTTATAATATTAAAAATATATTTTTATTCAACATAACTTCAAATAATAATAAATTATTAGTTTAATAATTTAGTATAATGATAAAATTATGATTACAAAGTTAAAAATATTATGTCATTTTATTTTAATATTACAAAAAGTGGGTTTTTTTCTTCGAATATATTCTAGCTTTTGTGTGTGAGTTTTGTTTTTTCTGTATATATATATGTGTTGTATTTTATGTTACATATTTTTGTTTGTGTCAAGTAGTTTAGTTTGATTAATATAAAATATATATTTAACCTAATTAATATTGTGATATATTTTTCATTTTGCGTTACTCCCTCCTTTCCCAAAAAGAAAAAGATCACAAGAGGTCTCATTGTTACATTTCTTTTTTAATTTGCAAAATCATACTATATAATTAAAATTAATATAAATATCTATTATTGTATTTTATTTAATTGTAGTTATTGTAACTAATTCAAAAAATACTATTAATGGCAAAATTTGCTTTTTAAGCTTACATGAATTACATTATAATTTTCAAAATTTATAATTTCGTGAATTGGATTTAAGATATAATAAACTCTTTTTACATATTTTATTTTAAAATTTTGTTAAAACTGAAAATGAACATGAAAATAGGTAAAAGTTAGGTACCTCTCACTAGCATGTTAATAAGATTACCAAATAAGCAAAATAAGCACACATTAAAAACAAAGGGTAAACTGCAAACTTGTCCTCTTATGTTTATATAATTTTGCAATATAGACACTAATATTTTAACTTTTATAATGTCATAACCAAAAATTTAATTTGTTGCAAATTTGTCTCCTCTAACCAATTTTGACCAACATGTGAGAAACATGTGCGATTTTGAAGTGCAAAATAGTCAACTAATATATAACACTATTCAAAACTCATAATAATATTTTTTAAACTATTGACTTTCTTTAACACATAGTTATTTACTTAGCTAGTATAATTAATAATGTTAAGACATTTTATTAATTATAAAACTATTAACTTACAAATGATTAATTCTAAAAAAATTATAAAATACAACATTAAAAACATTATTAATATTATAAAATTATTAATGCTGAATACTAATGCCAATTTTCAAGAAATAGGCAATGGAATTTTTTGCTTGCTATTAAAGTTTGAGATGCCAATTTTCAAGAAATAGGCATTTGCTTCCTGCACAATAGGTACAATTCCTTGAATCAAATCATGGCAAAAGAACATCTTAAAACATAAAGTAATAAAATAAAATAAAATATAAATGGTACAAATACTGATGAGTATATAAATTCCCGTTTGTCTCACATTGATAGAGAGAAAGAAATCAAATATAAAGGTATTATAGTTGTTATTTGTGACACCCCCCAAATCTGGGCCCACACAGCCCAAACTTGAGTCGTCAAAAGATTACAACAAAATTATTATAACAAAGCACAACGTACAACAATACAGTGTATAATAATACACAACTAAGTCTTCACTATTATTGCCACACTATTTTACATCATGTGAAGACTATGATAGCTAATCCTCGGACCCTCACTCCATCCCCCGGCTAGACCCCGTTACGTTTTCATCTCCTGTTGAAAAATAATGGAACAAAAGAAAGGGTGAGCTCAAATAGCCCAGTAAGAAATATCATGACTAAGATTATGACGAATAAATTATCATTAGCCTTCAACAGTTGAGTTCTTGATAGAATACAATAGACTACAAGGTTTATATCAAAAACTGCAGTTAAATTCTTAAACAATGTTCAGATCAATAAAAGCAGGGGAATGAGCAATCTATTAGAAGAATAATGCAGACCATAATGTCCACTCGCTTCTCTTTTTAGTAAAAACATCATCAACTTTTATCATCTGAAATACCATTAGTCATGATAATAAAAATTCACAGTTCCTGATCATAATCATGCAAATCAACAGTTCATCTTTGCACTACGGGCCAAAGATATTCAATATAGCACCAGCGGTCATGATTATACCAGATTCAGCCTTTGGTCATAATCATACCAAACAACAGTTCATCTACGGGCCAAAGAGAACTTTCAATATAATACCAACGGTCATGATTATACCAGATTCAGCCTTTGGTCATAATCATACCAATCAACAGTTCATCTTTGCACTACGGGCCAAAGAGAACATTCACCACGTGCTATAAAGGACACCGAACAGATGTATCGCCTTTAACCTAGTATATCGCCTTTAACCTATCATCTGTTCAACAATTATATCACATCTGTGCCCCCGGCCACAGATATTCACAACAACATGGTTCTTGATGATTAGAATAACAACCGTGATATAGATGATGAATCAGAAGAAACAGTATGATCAATAAATATCGAAAGTTTATGACTTTACTTTGTGCAGATTCAAACAATGTCCAAATTGCCAACATGATGTGGACTAAAATTCAAGAATGATATTTAAGATCCACAGTTCAGAATAACAGTTAAGGTTCAATAGAAAGGTTAACGTAAAATAGGAAGGTTCAGTTGAAATGATATTAGATGAAGCGCAAACTATTAAAGAATATATAATCATTTCAGGAAACTTTGCCAACAAGAGACAAATAAGAAATTAATACGAAGATTAATTCACCAAACATGCGGTAGTCCGCGTAGTCAGGTTATTCTCAGAGATTAATAAGGAATGAATACGAAAGGTTATTCACTAACAGGCAGTAATCCGCGCCGTAAGTTTATTCCCACAATTTAATAAAAATTGAATACGAAGAGTTATTCACCAAACAGGCGGTAATCCGCGCAGTAAGGTTATTCTCAGAGATTAATAAGGAATGAATACGAAAGGTTATTCACCAACAGGCGGTAATCCGCGCCGTAAGGTTATTCCCACAATTTAATACATGGAAATAAAAGGCACATCTTATGAGTAAGAAAGAAACGATATTATTTTCGAGAATCAAATAATGATAATCCCTTACTATAGTAAGTTTGAATAATGAAAGATGAAAAAGATGGTATCCCTTACTATAGTAAGTTTGAACAATAGAATATGAAAGAAGATGATATTCCTTACGTAGTAAGAAAAAAAAAATAACATTCCTTACCGTAATAAATTTAAGAGTGTGAAAAGAATAATATTCCTTTCAAGTAGTAAATTTAAGAGTATGAAAGAAAATGACATCCCTTACCGTAGCAGGTTTGATTAACAAAAGGTGAAGGAAATTAATACAAAGGGTTATTCACCAACAGGCGTTAATCCGCACCGTAAGGTTATTCCCACAATTTAATAGAAATTGAATACGAAGAGTCATTCACCAAACAGGCGTTAATCCGCACCGTAAGGTTATTCTCAGAGATTAATAAGGAATGAATACGAAAGGTTATTCACCAACAGGCGATAATCCGCGCCGTAAGGTTATTCCCATAAATTAATACATGGAAATAAATAGCACATCTTATGAGTAAGAAAGAAACGATATTATTTTCGAGAATACAATAATGATAATCCCTTACCGTAGTAAGTTTAAATAATAGAATATGAAAGAAGATGATATTCCTTACGTAGTAAGAAAAAAAGAATGACATTCCTTACCGTAATAAATTTAAGAGTGTGAAAAGAATGATATTCCTTACCTTGATATTGTGAAACAAGTTTATAGCCGAACAAATCCTTCCTTGTTTGTAGCAGTAAAGAATCTGACTTTTGAGTCTTCTAGAGTTTTTAAAATCTCTTTATGTTTTTAAAATAATGTTACTATCGGAAAGATAGACGACATAGACTCAAGAATCACTCAATTCGGAGTTAATATGAATGAGTTATGAATTTTCAAAACTAAGACTGAAAATAGTGACGAAAATCAGAATAGGTTACGGTTTTTAGTATTTTAAGGCATGAAGATGACTTCAGATGACTTTTCTTCCTTCTTCAAAGTTGTAGAGGACGAAAAACTGAAGAGACAGGCTTTTAATTCATTAAATTCTGACAAATAATGAATTTACTATGATTTTTCGAAAGAGTTACTGTACATAAGAAAATTTCACTCGGGAATTCAAGGAAGAATGCAAAAGATTTCAAAACTAGGAATGACTTAAGAACACTTAGAGAGAACTTACACAAAGAAATATTTAGAGAGAGAAAGAAAGAACAAGTAAGAAAGTTTATGAAAAATCCTTAAGTTAAGGCTTCTATTTATAGCCAAAAATCTTATCATATCCAAGATTTTCCAATTTAATCCAAACCGTTCATTTCATATCACCTAACTTTATATTATAAACAAATAACTTTATCAATTCAATTATTCAACAATAATTCACACTTTAATCTATACCATTCATTTCATATCACCTAACTTTATATTATAAACAAATAACTTTATCAATTCAATTATTCAACAATAATTTACACTTTAATCTACACCATTCATTTCATATCACCTAACTTTATATTATAAACAAATAACTTTATCAATTCAATTATTCAACAATAATTTACACTTTAATCTACACCATTCATTTCATATCACCTAACTTTATATTATAAACAAATAACTTTATCAATTCAATTATTCAACAATAATTCACACTTATTCATTATTATGACTAATTGTTATAAATACAGTATAGTTAGCTTTATGAGTTAGATATCAAGTCAATTAATTAATGAAATATAACTGTTTAAATAACACCGTAATAGAGATAACAATAATGCAGAAAGTATGTAAAACAAAAATACGTTACTGTGTCATGACAATTATTGATTCAATAATGTGAATTACTGTGCATATGTTACTGTGACAATTATTAGGTTCAATAATTTTAAAAACAGTGCAGCAACAATTATTTGAATTGATAATATAAAATATTATGCATTGACAATTATCGATGAAATGATGCGTAACAGTTACGGTGTCAATTATCAGACCAATAATATGAGACACTATGCAATACCGTGTGCTACAGAAAATACCACAAACTACCGTATGCTACTATTCTTTTATCACTGGTATTTCAACAATTCCGTTGACTATTTTTATTTAAAAAGGTTATTTATGTCGTTTTCTATATCCGACAAATATTCCGTTGTGGGGTCCACCAATAATTTGTTATTTCGGCGCCGTCGTACGGCACGAATATTCCCCGACAAAACGAATATTCTCCGACCAAACGAATATTGTCCGACAAAATATAATTTGCACATAACATCCTTAACTTTTAACTTGATCAATTTAACTACTTACTATTTCAGAAGAAAAATTAAATATATGAAGAAAATTAAATTTTGTATTTCATAAAATTCGGGGTCTTACATTATTAACCATTTAATTTATTTCTGATAATTCAAATATGAGATAGTGAGAATAATCGGTAAACTTATTTGTATGTACCATGCAACTCCAATATTTTAAATCTTAAAATTAATGTTTCTAAAGTTATTTGAATTTAATGATTTAATGATATAATTTATATAATTTTATATACTTATTCTTTCTACCGATATGCGACAAGGTACCTATTTATATGCTAACCACTTTGCAAACTTAATTTGAACGTTATGTTTTAAGACGTTCTGTTGCCATGATTTGGTTGAAGGAAGTGTACCTATTGTACAGGAAGCAATTGCCTATTTCTTGAAAATTGGCATCTCAGATTTTAATAGGCAGCAAAAAATTCCATTGCCTATTTTTTTAAAATTAGCAAGCAAAAAAATTCCATATTGTAACTTTAGTTTAGCATAAATATTATCTAAACTTGAATTTTTTTTCTTTCCTATTCAAATTAGCATAAGTATTATAAAAATTTATAATAATTAAATATATATTATCCAAATTGGCAAATTATTCAAAAGAAAACAATCAATCTCTAATAAAAAAGGTAACTTTTAAATTTTATTTTTGGTTTTAATATTAAATATAATTTTTTATCATGATTTTATGCAATTAAGTAAGATAATATTGTGACGCCCCCAAATCTGGGCCCACACAGCCCAAACTTGAGTCGTCAAAATACTACAACAAAATTATTACAACAAAGCACAACGTACAACAATACAGTGTATAATAATACACAACTAAGTCTTCACTATTATTGCCACACTATTTTACAAAACGTGAAGACTATGATAACTATTCCTCGGACCCTCACTCCATTCCCCGGCTAGACCCTGTTATGTTTTCATCTCCTGTTGAAAAACAATGGAACAAAAGAAAGGGTGAGCTCAAATAGCCCAGTAAAGAATATCATGACTAAGATAATGACGAATAAATTATCATTAGTCTTCAACAGTTGAGTTCTTGATAGAATACAATAGACTACAAGGTTTATATCAAAAACTGCAGTTAAATTCTTAAACAACGTTCAGATCAATAATAGCAGCGGAATGAGTAATCTATTAGAAGAATAATGCAGACTATAATGTCCACTCGGTTCTCTTTTTAGGAAAAACATCATCAACTTTTATCATCTGAAATATCATTAGTCAAGATAATACAAATTCACAGTTCCTGATCATAATCATGCACATCAACAGTTCATCTTTGTACTACGGGCCAAAGATATTCAATATAGCACCAACGGTCATGATTATACCAGATTCAGCCTTTGGTCATAATCATACCAAACAACAGTTCATCTTTGCACTACGGGCCAAAGAGAACATTCACCACGTGCCATAAAAGACACCGAACAGATGTATCGCCTTTAACCTATTATATCGCCTTTAACCTATCATCTGTTCAACAAATATATCACATCTGTGCCCCCGGCCACAGATATTCACAACAGCTTGATTTTTGGATGATTAGAATGATATAAATGATGAACAGAAGAAATAGGATAACAATAAGTATCGGAAGTTTACTTTGTACAGATTCAAATAATGTCCAAATTGTCAACATGATGTGGAGTGAAATTCAAGATCCACAGTTCAGAATAACGGTTACAATTCAATAGAAAGGTTCACGTAAATAGGAAGGTTCAGTTGAAATAATGAAGTTCAACTATTATGGAACATATAATATTTTCAGGAATTATAGAAGCAATAGTTCCATAATAAATTTCGATTTAGGAGTATGAAAGAAAATAATATCCCTTACCGTAGCAGGTTTGATTAACAAAAGGTGAAGGAAATTAATACAAAGGGTTATTCACCAACAGGCGGCAAACCGCTCCGTAAGGTTATTCCCACAATTTAATAGAATTTGAGTACAAAGAGTTATTCACCAAACAGGCGGCAATCCGCTCCGTAAGGTTATTCTCAGAGATTAATAATGAATGAATACGAAAGGTTATTCACCAACAGGCGGCAATCCGCTCCGTAAGGTTATTCCCACAATTTAATAGAATTTGAGTACAAAGAGTTATTCACCAAACAGGCGGCAATCCGCTCCGTAAGGTTATTCTCAGAGATTAATAATGAATGAATACGAAAGGTTATTCACCAACAGGCGGCAATCCGCTCCGTAAGGTTATTCCCACAATTTAATACATGAAAATAAAAGGAACGTCTTATGAGTAAGGAAGAAACAATATTATTATCGAGAATCAAATAATGATAAATGCTTACCATAGTACGTTTGAATAATGGAAGATGAAAAAGATGGTATCCCTTACCGTAACACGTGACTGAATATTGATTTAAATGAGGTTGATTAACTTGAACAGTACACGTATACTTATAGATCTTCACAAATACTCAAGATGACTTAAGTACACTTAGAGAGAACTTTCACAAGAAGTATTTAGAGAGAGAAAGAAAGAACAAGTAAGGAAGTTTATGAAAAATCCTTAAGTTAAGGCTTCTATTTATAGCCAAAAATCTTATCATTCATTTAATCTAAACCATTCATTTAAAGATCACCTTTTAATCTACACCATCCATTTCAAATATTATATTATCTTTAATCTACACCATTCATTTCATATCACCTAATAATCACCTAACTTTATATTATAAACAAATCAATTTAATTATTCAACAATAATTCACACTTTAATCTACACCATTCATTTCATATCACCTAATAATTACCTAACTTTATATTATAAACAAATCAATTCAATTATTCAACAATAATTCACACTTTAATCTACACCATTCATTTCATATCACCTAATAATCACCTAACTTTATATAATAAACAAATAACTTTATCAATTCAATTATTATGACTAATTGTTATAAATACAGTATAGTTAGCTCTTAGATATCAAGTCAATAAATTAATGAAATACAACTGTTTAAATAACATCATAATAGAGATAACAATAATGTAAAATAAAGCATACGTTACTGTGTAATGACAATTATTGATTCAATAATGTGAATTACTGTGCATATGTTACTGTGACAATTATTAGGTTCAATAATTTTAAAAACAGTGCAACAACAATTATTGAATTGATAATATAAAATATTATGCAGTGACAATTATCGATGAAATGATGCATAACAGTTACGGTGTCAATTATCAGACCAATAATATGAGACACTATGCAATACCGTGTGTTACTGTAGAGTACCGTGTGCTACAGAAAATACCATAAACTACCGTATGCTACTATTCTTTTATCACCGGTATTTTAACAGTTCCGTTGACTATTTTTATTTAAAAAGGTTACTTCTGTCGTTTTCTATATCCGACAAATATTCCGTTGTGGGGTCCACCAATAATTTATTATTTCGGCGCCGTCGTACGGCACGAATATTCCCCGACCAAACGAATATTCCCCGACAAAGCGAATATTGTCCGACAAAATAAAATTTGCACATAACATCCTTAACTTTCAATTTTGTTAATTTAACCACTTACTGTTTCAAAAAAAAATATATATGAAGAAAAATTAAATTTTGTATTTCATAAAATTCGGGGTCTTACAACCTCCCCTCCTTATGAAATTTCGTCCCCGAAATTGACGTACCTGACATATCGAAGAGGTAAGGATACTTAGATTTCATCTCAGATTCTAGCTCCCAGGTCATTTCCTCAGTATCTTGGTTCCTCCATAAAACCTTAACTTGAGGTATAACCTTTGAGCGTAGGATCTGCTCCTTCTTATCCAGGATCTTAACAGGTACCTCCTCGTATGTTAAATCCTCTGCTATAACGTCTGGTTCTAACTCAATGACGTGGTTTGGGTCCTTCACATATTTACGTAACATAGATATGTGAAAAACGTTATGGATGCGAGACATACTTGGTGGTAGGGCTAGTCTGTAGGCTACGGTTCCTATTCGATCTAGGATTTCAAATGGGCCAATAAATCGAGGGTTGAGCTTTCCTCTCTTTCCGAATCTCGTAACCCCTTTCCATGGAGAAACACGTAAGAATACATGATCTCCGACGTTGAAATTTTCGTCTCTCCGATGAATATCAGCATAACTCTTTTGTCGTTCTTGTGCGGTCTGTATTCGTTGTCGGATCATTTGGATCTTTTCGGTCGTCAAGCGTACCAACTCGGGTCCCAACAATTTTGCTTCTCCTACCTCATTCCAACATATTGGAGAGCGACACTTCCTTCCATACAATGCCTCGAATGGAGCCATGCCTATGCTTGCTTGGTAACTGTTGTTGTAAGAAAATTCCACCAACGGCAAGTACTTATCCCAACTTCCTTTGAAGTCTAATACACAAAGTCTCAAAAGATCTTCGAGGGTCTGGATCGTCCTTTCCGATTGTCCGTCCGTTTGAGGATGGTATGCAGAACTAAAACGTAGTTCAGTGCCCATAGCTTTTTGTAGACTGATCCAAAAGCGTGAAGTGAATCTAGGATCTCGATCAGAAACTATGGAAACTGGCATGCCATGCAATCTCACGATCTCATTTATGTACATACCGGCAAGACGTTCAAGTGAAAAGTTTTCTCGTATAGGCAAGAAATGAGCAGATTTGGTCAATCTATCTACGATCACCCAAATTGCATCTAAGCCTTGAGAAACTTTTGGAAGACCCGTCACGAAGTCCATATTGATGTGTTCCCACTTCCATTCGGGAACTTCAAGTGATTGTAATGGACCTTTAGGAACTTGATGTTCTGCCTTGACACGTTGACAAGTTAGGCACCTTGAGATAAACTCCGCAATCTCTCTTTTCATATTGTTCCACCAAAATGTATGTCGAAGATCTCGATACATCTTGGTACCTCCTGGGTGGATTGCAAACGGCGTGTTGTGTGCCTCCATCATGATTTTATGCTTTAATTCAGGATCGTTAGGAACACAGAGTCGAGAGTTGACTCGAAGTATTCCTTTCTCGTCGATTCTTGCTTCGGGAATGGCACCTTCTTGTACTTTCTTTATCATGTTTATCAGTTCCGGATCGGTAGCTTGAGCAGCTTTAATTTTATCGATTAAAGTTGGTTCTACTCGCACGTGAGCAATCTTCGAGTGGGTCCCTGGTGTCTTTAGCTCTATCTCCATCTTTTGCAAGTCGTACAAAATACACTTTTGTGTTGTTAGCAGTGCACTTGTACTTGCATAAGATTTTCTGCTCAAAGCGTCAGCTACAACGTTCGCCTTTCCCGGGTGATACTGGATTGTGTGGTCATAATCCTTTAACAGCTCAAGCCAACGTCGTTGTCGCATGTTGAGTTCCTTCTGGGTGAAGAAATACTTGAGACTTTTATGATCCGTATAGATATCCACTTTTTCTCCGTACAAGTAGTGTCTCCAGATCTTCAACGCGAAAACGACTGCTGCCAACTCTAGATCATGAGTAGGATAATTTTTCTCATAATCTTTGAGTTGTCGAGAGGCGTAGGCTATAACCTTTCCATGTTGCATAAGGACACAGCCTAGACCTTTGCCAGAAGCATCGCTGTAGATAACAAATTCTCCTGATCCTGATGGTATGGTCAGAACAGGAGCTGAAACCAGTCTCTTCTTGAGTTCTTGGAAACTTTTCTCGCATTCCTCGCTCCATATGAATTTTGTGCTTTTCCGAGTAAGCTGCGTTAATGGAGTGGCGATTCGAGAAAATCCTTCTACGAATCTCCGATAATAACCAGCTAGACCCAGAAAACTTCGGACTTCGGTTACTGTTTTGGGTTGTTCCCAATTTAGTACCGTTTCAATCTTCGCAGGATCGACTGATATTCCTTGACTAGAAATCACATGCCCAAGAAACGCGACCTCCTCAAGCCAGAACTCACATTTCTTCAACTTGGCATATAATTTGTTTTCACGGAGCTTTTGTAGTATCAATCTCAGGTGTTGTTCATGATCCTCGCGACTCTTGGAGTATATGAGGATGTCATCAATAAAGACAACCACAAAATGATCCAAATGTTCCTTGAATATCCGGTTCATCATGTCCATGAAAGCTGCAGGAGCATTAGTTAGTCCAAAAGGCATGACTAAGAACTCATAATGCCCATAACGAGTTCTGAAAGCAGTCTTTGGAATGTCCTCAGCTTTAACCTTTAACTGATGATATCCAGAACGGAGATCAATCTTTGAGAAATGTTGAGCGCCTTGCAATTGATCAAACATGTCATCAATCCGAGGTAACGGGTACCTGTTCTTGATGGTGACATGGTTCAATTCTCGGTAGTCAATGCACAATCTCATACTCCCGTCTTTCTTCTTCACAAATAGAACAGGAGCACCCCAAGGTGATGCACTCGGACGAATGAAACCGGTATCCAACAATTCCTGTAGTTGGACTTTTAACTCTTGAAGTTCAATGGGAGCCATTCGGTAGGGAGCTTTGGAAATGGGCTTGGTACCGGGTTCAAGATCAATATAAAAATCAATTTCACGGTTTGGGGGTAAGCCAGGAAGTTCTTCAGGAAAAACGTCAGGAAACTCATTAACAATGGGAATATCATTCAAGTTTGACGTATTTTTGTTCAAATCAGTGACATGAGCTAAAAAGGCTTGACATCCGTTTTTCAATAAACGAATGGCTTTATGGCTAGAAATAACAGTTATAGATTTCAATGGTTTAGTTGCTTGAATTTGCATGACAGGTTGATTAGGAATATGAAAACTAATAATCTTATGAAAACAATCAATTTTAGCATGATGGGTAGTCAACCAATCAATTCCTAAAATCACATCAAATTCACGCATCTCCAAAGAAATAAGGTCAACAGGTAATGTGAGGTTGTTGATTTGAACTAGGCAAGATTTATAGACAGTAGATGTAATGGTCATTTCTCCTAATGGGGTTTCAACTGATAAGTCAAAGTCCAAGTTTTCAGGAGTTAAGTTTAAACGCTGAGCACATGCAGGTGAGATAAAAGAATGGGTAGAGCCAGTATCTAACAAAGCGTAGACTTCACGAGAATTTATGAATAGCTTACCGGTTATCACCTCGTTCGAGTTTCGCGCCATTTGGGATGTCACAACAAAAGCTCTCCCTTGAACTACAGATTTTCCCTTATCCGCGCTAGCTTTTGGTATCATCATTGCAGCTGGACTTGATTTTGTGGCAGGACAAAACCGCGCAAGATGACCCTCTTTCCCACAACTGTAGCACTTTTTGGACTGCAGTGTACAGTTTGGGCTGATGTGACCTTCCTGACCACACCTATAGCATCTCACTGGTGGTCGATCTTCTCCCCTTGAAACTGGGGTCGGTGCTGGTGTTGGTACTGGTGCTGGTGCCCTTCCATAATTATTATGGAATCTCTTTCTTTTGAAATTGGTCCCACTAGATTCTCCTCTTCTGTTATTTGGTGTGGAATTACCACCGAAGTGTTGGTTACCTCCTCGATGGTTCTCGTTCCTGTGGTTGTTGTCATTCCTTTCTCTATGCTGCTCATTAACTCTTGGCTGCAATGTTTCATCTGTTTGCTCCACCCTTTGAGCCCTATCCACAACATCTGAATACAAACTAAATTTATGAGAGCTAAGTTGTTGACGAATTTTGAATCTCAAACCTCTCAGGAACATCCGACTCATTCGTGCTTCGTCATCCACAAGATGGGTGGCAAAGCGAGATAACTCGGCAAACTTAGCTTCATATTGGGAGACTGTCATGTTTCCCTGCTCCAGCTTAATGAATTCCACCTCTTTCATATGGCGGATGCTTTCTGGGAAATACTTCTCGTTAAACAGTTCTTCGAATTCTGTCCAAGACATTTCGAGTGCTGATGGTTGGATACGTTTTACCGCTTCCCACCAATGGTCCGCCTCACCTCGTAACATAAAAGTGGCAAATGGCACCTTCTGATCATCAGCGCATTGTAAGACATCAAGTATTTTTGTCGTCTGCTTCAGCCATGCCTCCGCTTTGAGTGGGTCAGGCTTCCCGTGGAATTCAGGTGGTCCCAATTCTTTAAATTGCTTAACAGTGACCATCCTCAAATTGCCAGCGTTTCTACCGTTATTATTGACTGGATTTCCTCTTCCTTGATTCTGTATGAACTGCATGAAATTCCTAAAGAATCCATCGTTCATCATGTTATCAGGAACATTATTTCCTGAGTTGGCAGGAGGATTGTTTGGGGCCTCTTGATTCTCGGCTACATTTGCTTCGGGTATTCCATAGTTAACCTCTTGATTTTCAGATGCCATACTTAACTGTGGTCACAAAATAAATGTTAGTTCAAATAAACTGACTCATCACTTCATGTTCCTACATTCAAATCGACTCATTAGATAATAAAATCTATTTTAGGTAGGACACACTAGTGACTGATTCTATTCGTCTCTCCCCTCCTAGTTCTACCCCAGATCTCCATTAAAGACCATATCCCTAAGCTCTGATGCCAACTGTGACGCCCCCAAATCTGGGCCCACACAGCCCAAACTTGAGTCGTCAAAATACTACAACAAAATTATTACAACAAAGCACAACGTACAACAATACAGTGTATAATAATACACAACTAAGTCTTCACTATTATTGCCACACTATTTTACAAAACGTGAAGACTATGATAACTATTCCTCGGACCCTCACTCCATTCCCCGGCTAGACCCTGTTATGTTTTCATCTCCTGTTGAAAAACAATGGAACAAAAGAAAGGGTGAGCTCAAATAGCCCAGTAAAGAATATCATGACTAAGATAATGACGAATAAATTATCATTAGTCTTCAACAGTTGAGTTCTTGATAGAATACAATAGACTACAAGGTTTATATCAAAAACTGCAGTTAAATTCTTAAACAACGTTCAGATCAATAATAGCAGCGGAATGAGTAATCTATTAGAAGAATAATGCAGACTATAATGTCCACTCGGTTCTCTTTTTAGGAAAAACATCATCAACTTTTATCATCTGAAATATCATTAGTCAAGATAATACAAATTCACAGTTCCTGATCATAATCATGCACATCAACAGTTCATCTTTGTACTACGGGCCAAAGATATTCAATATAGCACCAACGGTCATGATTATACCAGATTCAGCCTTTGGTCATAATCATACCAAACAACAGTTCATCTTTGCACTACGGGCCAAAGAGAACATTCACCACGTGCCATAAAAGACACCGAACAGATGTATCGCCTTTAACCTATTATATCGCCTTTAACCTATCATCTGTTCAACAAATATATCACATCTGTGCCCCCGGCCACAGATATTCACAACAGCTTGATTTTTGGATGATTAGAATGATATAAATGATGAACAGAAGAAATAGGATAACAATAAGTATCGGAAGTTTACTTTGTACAGATTCAAATAATGTCCAAATTGTCAACATGATGTGGAGTGAAATTCAAGATCCACAGTTCAGAATAACGGTTACAATTCAATAGAAAGGTTCACGTAAATAGGAAGGTTCAGTTGAAATAATGAAGTTCAACTATTATGGAACATATAATATTTTCAGGAATTATAGAAGCAATAGTTCCATAATAAATTTCGATTTAGGAGTATGAAAGAAAATAATATCCCTTACCGTAGCAGGTTTGATTAACAAAAGGTGAAGGAAATTAATACAAAGGGTTATTCACCAACAGGCGGCAAACCGCTCCGTAAGGTTATTCCCACAATTTAATAGAATTTGAGTACAAAGAGTTATTCACCAAACAGGCGGCAATCCGCTCCGTAAGGTTATTCTCAGAGATTAATAATGAATGAATACGAAAGGTTATTCACCAACAGGCGGCAATCCGCTCCGTAAGGTTATTCCCACAATTTAATAGAATTTGAGTACAAAGAGTTATTCACCAAACAGGCGGCAATCCGCTCCGTAAGGTTATTCTCAGAGATTAATAATGAATGAATACGAAAGGTTATTCACCAACAGGCGGCAATCCGCTCCGTAAGGTTATTCCCACAATTTAATACATGGAGATAAAAGGCACGTCTTATGAGTAAGGAAGAAACAATATTATTATCGAGAATCAAATAATGATAATCCCTTACCATAGTATGTTTGAATAATGGAAGATGAAAAAGATGGTATCCCTTACCGTAACACGTGACTGGATATTGATTTAAATGAGGTTGATTAACTTGAACAGTACACGTATACTTATAGATCTTCACAAATACTCAAGATGACTTAAGTACACTTAGAGAGAACTTTCACAAGAAGTATTTAGAGAGAGAAAGAAAGAACAAGTAAGGAAGTTTATGAAAAATCCTTAAGTTAAGGCTTCTATTTATAGCCAAAAATCTTATCATTCATTTAATCTAAACCATTCATTTAAAGATCACCTTTTAATCTACACCATCCATTTCAAATATTATATTATCTTTAATCTACACCATTCATTTCATATCACCTAATAATCACCTAACTTTATATTATAAACAAATCAATTTAATTATTCAACAATAATTCACACTTTAATCTACACCATTCATTTCATATCACCTAATAATTACCTAACTTTATATTATAAACAAATCAATTCAATTATTCAACAATAATTCACACTTTAATCTACACCATTCATTTCATATCACCTAATAATCACCTAACTTTATATAATAAACAAATAACTTTATCAATTCAATTATTATGACTAATTGTTATAAATACAGTATAGTTAGCTCTTAGATATCAAGTCAATAAATTAATGAAATACAACTGTTTAAATAACATCATAATAGAGATAACAATAATGTAAAATAAAGCATACGTTACTGTGTAATGACAATTATTGATTCAATAATGTGAATTACTGTGCATATGTTACTGTGACAATTATTAGGTTCAATAATTTTAAAAACAGTGCAACAACAATTATTGAATTGATAATATAAAATATTATGCAGTGACAATTATCGATGAAATGATGCATAACAGTTACGGTGTCAATTATCAGACCAATAATATGAGACACTATGCAATACCGTGTGTTACTGTAGAGTACCGTGTGCTACAGAAAATACCATAAACTACCGTATGCTACTATTCTTTTATCACCGGTATTTTAACAGTTCCGTTGACTATTTTTATTTAAAAATGTTACTTCTGTCGTTTTCTATATCCGACAAATATTCCGTTGTGGGGTCCACCAATAATTTATTATTTCGGCGCCGTCGTACGGCACGAATATTCCCCGACCAAACGAATATTCCCCGACAAAGCGAATATTGTCCGACAAAATAAAATTTGCACATAACATCCTTAACTTTCAATTTTGTTAATTTAACCACTTACTGTTTCAAAAAAAAATATATATGAAGAAAAATTAAATTTTGTATTTCATAAAATTCGGGGTCTTACAAATATAACATGTTATACTATATATATATATATATATATATATATATATATATATATATATATCTAAATTTATTAAAACTTAAAATTATACCAAGTCACGAGATTAATAATATTTATAATATATGTGATTTTTTTGAAACATAATAACTGAAAAATTAGTTAGAAATTTATACTAAATTCATTATTAACTATTTGTCATAATTAAATTAAAATTTATTAGAGCTTAAGTTTCATACTTCTCTATTCGGAATAGAATTTCAAGAAAATTTTGTCAATATAAACACTCACATAGAATTCAATTACAAAATTTAATAAAGTTAAAATAATTATTTTCTCATAATCATAACTAAATAAATATGCATTCCATTTAAATATTTAGCTTAATAATTAATCGAAGAAATCTATAATATATAAATCAATATTTATTAGTTGAACAAATATTTAATAATTTAATAGTTACAATTATCTTCTCAAAATCATAATTAATATTTATTTATTTAATAATATTATAAAGCATTATCATAATGTTCATGCCTCGCACGTAGTTGATAAGTTTGTTAAGACAAAACAACAAACAACAACAAAAAATAGGAGGAAAAAACTATGTTCAACTTCAACATACAATTTTTTAGGTAGAGAATTACTTTTATATCAATGATACTTATTTATTACTGTAATTTATAAGTTGTAATACATTAGTTTTAATTAATACATTAATAAATCTTAAAATTATAATTATTTATTAATGATTTCTTCATTTTCTTGCATATACATTTAATTAGTTTCAATTTTACAAAATTTATTAGTTTACAATTTACATCTTCGTTAAAAAATTCACTTTTAAATTTTATTAACTTTTATTTTATAGTTTTTATTTTTGATATTTAATATTTAAAATTTAAAAAAAAATGAATCAGACCAAATGAGTCTAGGCATGATATAACTAGCAGGCCTCAACAGGTCACTCAATTTAAGTTTAGTCCTTGTCTGACTTGACTTGACAAGCTGTTGGTCAATGGTTAACCTGACATAGTCAACGACTAAGGCTTAGGGTAAAGAACCTGTTGTGTAGACCTGATAAAAAAACCCCGGGCCCGCGGGCCGGGCCGGGCTGGCTCAAAAAAATTGGGCTATGGGTTCCCATTTTTCAGCCTAAAAAAAATTGGGCGTTTTGGCCCGGCCTGTGGCCCAATTTTTTAATTTTTTTTCTTCTTATTTTTATTGTTTAATATTGTTGACAAAAAAAAAATGTTAACTTAAAAAATGAATCAAGTAGAAAATTATGAATAATAATACAAAAAAAAATTATGAATATTATATATATATTACCTTTAGTCTTTTTTTTAATCTCTTATCTTTAATATTAATATTATATATATTTATCAATTAATTAATCACAAGATTAGTTACATTTTAATTTATATGACTATAAAATTATTGATTATTTTATTTACTAATACTATTAAATGATTATGTATAAATTATGTGTTATAATTACAAATAATTAGAGTTAATATTTATTTTAAATTATTTATTATAGTTGTAAATATATATATATATGTATATATTTTATTTTTAAAAATTATTTATAAAAAAAAAAAACTTAAAAAGTGCGACGGCCAGGCTTGCCTGAACGGGCCACGAGCTTAAGGTTTTTAGTCCAGCAAATTCTGGGCCTTTTTAGCCCGGCCCAAAATTGTCCCGGCCCGACGCAACTCATTTACCACCTCTACTGTTGTGCATGTGATTATAGTAACATTCTGATCACAGTAAAGAGGTGTGATATCCTAATTACCTTATATTAGTTGTATAATAAAAAATATTTTAATTTATTAATGTTACAAATAAATTTATTACACAAGATTGTTAAATATTTTCTTTCAATATTTTTTTAAGAGTAAATATTATAATATTGTTGTTAATACCTTAGTCAATAGACTCGATTTAAATATTCGTTACATGGAAGAAAAAGTATTAATTGGACCGTAGAATGGAGCAGCATAGATTTTTAAGACAGTGGTATTCAAAATGTTGCCCATTAAAAAGCCATTCCGAAATTACAAAGGTTGTTATTAACCACTTAATTTATTTTTAATATATAATCGATAGACTCATTTGTATGTACCATGTAACGTCAGTATAAGATTTTGCTTTTTTATCTGAACTTGGCGCCTTAATTAATGTCCAATTTTTTTTTTCATAAATGAAATATATTTTCATAATTAAAAAATATTTATAAGTCAGTACTACCCAATCTATGATGGTGATTAATATCAAATGTTTCAAACTTTCGATTATGTTAGCATTATATGCCAATCGAGTCACCACTTGGCCCAAGAAAATCCCGCCTAGTGCCTACAAAACTAACTCCGGCTTGATTTGATAAAAGCCCGGCTTCATTCAATATATACATCATGATAACTCCAGACTCCGGCTTGATTTGAATAAAAGCCCGGCTTCATTCAATATATACACGATAACTCCGGCTTGATTCAAACATTACCATAAAAATCCGGCCTAATTAGGCTCAAGCCCGAGTTGTTTCATATTAAACATGAAAATCAAGCCGGCCTACGCTACTCTTTTACCCTCTATAATTTATATACTAATTTCCCCCTATGATTTTTTACTACCTACCGATGTGGGACAAGCTATCCATTTTTATACTCATCATCAATCATGTAAAATTTATATCACTATTTTTTTGTTGCTAAATTATATCATTTTGTATACTTATTCTTCCTACTGATGTGGGACAAAGTACCTATTTATAATCCTGTTATTTTCCCCCCCTTTTTTCCAATATCATCCTGTTCGTTTATATATGTGTGTGTATATACATAAATATATATAATTATTTGTGATGTGATGGCACAAATTTTCCCAGAAATGTCGCTCCGAATTCCAATGAAGAAATTCATGAGATTGCTTTTGCCGACAGAGGCTGTTGTTTTTGGATTCCCTGTTTCAGGTCCGATCATCGGCCCAAATCCTACTTATGGGGACGAATCCCGACGGCCGATAACGAAAAGGAAGATCATAGGCGGGCCAAGCCTTTATTGAAAATGAGGGAGTGGTCCGGGCTCGTCGCCGGCCCAAAATGGAAGACCTTCATTCGCCAGTTTAAAAAAGGCCGGGACACCAAGCAGAGGAAATTCCAATACGATCCCTTGAGTTATTAATTTAAATTCGTTTTAGGGAAGGAAAAGGGGACTGTGATTGTGTGAATGGAATGGAACGGTGGGTGGGTATTACAGTTTTTGCTTTGGCAACGGTCTCTGTACTAATTGGGCCTTGCCTAGCACAAAAGGAATAAGCCCAACTTGTTATGATGTGATTATAATCGGTAAGACAGTAACATCGGGAAAGGATTTATTTGTTAACAAATTTATGAAGGGCCTTTCTATCGTATTTAGAGCATCTCCAATAATAGTAATGAAAAAAATAGTTAAAATTAAAAATTTATTGACCTACGTGGTAATTTGAAGAGTTTTATTTGTTACTTTAATATTTTATACTTAATCAGTCTCTTTCATTTAATTAATGCAAAATAAATAAAAAATAATAATATTAAATTTTAAAATGAGTTGTTCATCAAACCCATCAATCAAAATAAATGTTTTAAACCTTTTTTCCTATGATTTTGATTCTTCCAAAACAAAATAAATGTTTTGAAGAGACAAGGTCAACTTACCAGTTCTGAAGAGAGATAATGAAGTTGTAGATTTAATGACCAAAGTTAAAAAGACTGTTGAAAATAATTTTTTTACTATAACTCATTTATTTAAATATTTCAAAATAATTAAAAAAATTGTTAGAGATATTCTTAAATAATACTTTATGTTTATTATCTATATAAATTTATTTATTTGTTGTTTTAAGACAGACTCATAAATATTTGAGTCATTTGAATTATTTTGTGAGAATGGGTGCGTTTTAAAACTATTGGATGGAGTATCATATTAGAAAGCAGTATCCTTCCATCAATCCCATTTGTGAAATAACGTTGGGGTGCGTTTTGCTTTCTTTTATCTCATCATTCCCCTCTTTCTTTCTTTACTTTCTTCTTTTGATGAGGATGTCGGTGCCTAAATATCAATACTAGATTCGAGCATTTATAGTTTGTCCCCCACACCAACAACAGTTACAGAGTAGACAAATAATGCCTCTGAGTGTGGCCGCCGACTCTATCCAACTATGGGTTTGACTTTGTTGGGCCTACCTTATGTGTTGTATTCCTTTAGTCCGAATGTTATTATTTAATTTAGGATTTTTTTAAAATGTGTCATAAGGGCATATTCTAACAGCTGAAAATAATACATAATATTTTAATGTATTGAATTTAATGTATAAAAAATTAATATATTAGTAGATCCTATTTTTTGAATTCCGTACAAATATATAAATAAATAAAATTTATCCTTATTTTTCGCGTTTAGCATGTGTCCTAAGGACACATGTTAAGAGGACCATTTAATTTATAATAATTATGAGATTATGAGATTAAATCTTAATATTTTAAGATAGAATGTATGGATATATTTAAATTTTAATTTAAATTAATAAAAAATATATATAAATAAATCAAATTAATTTTGAGAGGTTGGTTACTCAACTGTAAGTAAAATATCTCTGATTATAGACGGATGAAAAATGAGAAAATAAACCTGACAAGTCATCCAGATTCTTTTTAATTCTTTAATAATTAATATCCACCCCTCCCTCTCCTTTCCCTGCATTCTAAACTATCATTTTAAAAGTGAGCACATAATTAATAATTACAATAAATATTTTGTCTAATTAGTCAATATAAGTGTTATTAGTTAATACTACAGTTGTATTACAAACAGACTACATTAGCTTAGCATATTATATAATTTATTTTTAAATAAAATATGTAAGAAAAACAATTAGGTATTTAATATCTAGAATAATATGAAAACTAGGTAATTAATATTTTTTAAAATTTATAAATGTCAAACAACTATTATAAAATTTCTCAAAAAAGGATAATTAATAAAAAGTAAATAAATAAAAGGGATGGAGGGAGCAAGCGAGTACCGGTACAGCGGTACTCACCTCTTCACTAATGGAAGCACATGTTCGTTAGCTAAAATCTGGATTAAGATAATTAATGCCTGGACTACTGAATTGCTGTATTCGTTTATCTTTTAATGGGTGAAGTGTGGGCCGTTCACACTTTCCTCCAACCTACATCATTAGTACTAGTACTCTACTTTGTCACACGCGATACATATATAAAATTATGAGTGATTTTACATTTTATACCCATAAATCTTACTCTCATATGAGATAAAAAAGTATGATTCTATTTTATTTGCAAAATACAAATAAAATGATACCATACTCTTTCGTTTTTTTTGCGGGTAGAGCTAGCGGGTAAATTTTGAGGATAAGTCTAAAATTTTTCTAAAATTATATGAGATAAAATAATTTTTAAATAAAATTAAATAAAAAATAATATAAAAAATTAAAATAATAATATAACTAAACTGATAAGGATAAAAACAAAATACCATGACAGGATTATATTAATAACATCAACGACTTCAGTGAACCACTTTATAATATAAATTTATTGGACTTCCGGAGGTAAATCAAATCATTTGGGTCCGTATGATAAGGAAAATCAAAAGCCTATTGTTAAGTTACTCGTAAGATTAAAGTGGCTCCTCAAAACGGTTGATTTCAGTGCTGTGTTACAATATTTTTTTTTATCCTTATAAATTTAATTATATTATTATTTTATTTTTTTATATTACTTTTTTTATTTAATCTTTTAAATTTTATAAATTTTTTATTCTATACTAAATAATTTATACATATAACGTAATGCGTGTTTCACGATGTCAGTATGTATAAGAGAGAGAGAGAGGGAGAGAGAGTTTAGTAGTGTAGTTAGTAGCTACTGATGTAATCCCACCAATTAAGCAGACTGATGATGTCCGTACCTGCTACGGCGACTTCATCCACCTGAAATTGTGCATTGATTTGAGCATGATCTCATCATAGTTGGAAGATATTAATCGAACAACAAATGGATCCATGAGACTAGTATAGACTTTTTATTCCTTTCTTTTTCTACAATAAGATTAACTTATAACCTTGTTTATCTTTATTAAGAGTGTGTTTGTTTGTATTTAACGCTTTTGTCCAGCTTTAACTTTAGTTTGAACAGATACAAAGTTTGTTTGGTAGATTTTTTTATATTAAATTTTACTTTTTAACGGTGAAATAAGAATTTATATTTATATTTATGTGTGTAGATTTATTCCGGTGGTAAAGGTTAATTTACAAGTTAAATGATTAAGAGATAAATATTAGACAAAATTACCCTTCATATTTTGAAGTATTAAAACCTATAAATTATATATACATATCTATCTTTTGACACATCAATACCAAACATAGGGATGAGATTAACAGATATGAAAAATAAATTCGTAATGCATGGACCATAAAACTTACAAATAAACTCAAGATGGGACCTGCTAAGACTTCTACTTCTACTATGGCCTACTGATTCTTTCAATGGAGCATAGCTATGGAAAAAATCTCACCATCTTCCGTTAACATCAATAGGTAAGATAGATGAAATCTGTGCTGGACTATTTTGATTCTATCATCGGATCTCATAAATAGTGAAGTACTGTTGTTAGTCTTTTTGGTATAAATGGGAGTTGAGACCACCATATTATTTTGTGTTATCAAATATTTGCACAGAACAAGGACTGGTTAAATTAAAATGTCCCACCCACCTTTAAGCAAAGAGAAAATAATATTAGAGGCACATGGAAAGGATACCAAGACCAAATCTAACCACCACCAACTATTTTTTGAATAAAAAAGCTCTCAAGAGAAACAAATTTTCTCAAAATGCCATCATGGATCCCACCACCATCACTGTGTCCCGACTAAAAAGATGCCTAAACACAAAAGATGGTCCTGGCCTCGGTACATTATCCCATAAGAATGAACAAAAGGATGGACGAAAAAGAGGTTAAAGATGCACGGATTTATTGTGCATAAATTAATTTCTTTAATTTTTTGTTACTGTATATTTTTATTGAATAAAATAAAAATATATTTGTTTATATATTCTTTTTGAAGGACAATATGTGACTAATCTATCTCAAATTATTTGTATTTGTATTTCTTATTGTAAAATATATGAAAATACACTTGTTATTCAATATTGGATCAATTATGAGTTTTGAAGTTTTTTTTATATATATTTAAAATTGATGCAATTCATTTTTTATTTATAAATAATAAATTTTAAATATGTAATTATATTGCCTATTATTTAAGAGTGCGTGATTTAATCCTTATCATGACTTTATTTGATTTGACACAATAAATAACTAATATATAAATACTATGGTAACTCGTAAAATCAACCAACAATATGGTGTCTTTATATATTGTACAAGAATTTTGAATACACACCTATAAGGTCAAACGTCACCTTAAGACTGATCTTTAGCGACATATTGGTTAAGTATTGCTTGCTAATTTTGAAGACATGTTTTGTTAGACAGTATTGAGCAATAAAATCACATATCAGTTTCACATATTCTTTTCAAATATCTTAAAATTAATGAATAAATAAATATACGTCGTAAGTTTAAGATTATATCTTCAGTTTCAAAATAAGTAAAATAATTCAAGTTCCTAAATACCACATCATACAAGGCCCATTATTGTTGGGCAAAATTGCTAATAGAATTTCTAGTTCATTTCCTTTTAATTTATTCACACCTGCATGGTAGGCATACTTCAAAACTTTCTCTATATTCTCTGGCTTGCCTGTATAGATTGGGTATTACAAGTTTAGAATTAAGTTCCTGTAAAGCAACATCATATTACAATTTAGTTTCATCTTGTATTATGTCAAGCTGTCTAGTTCATAATATATATATAAGAAAAATAAGTCAAAACAATAAACTACCATTCCATATACTTGACACATTTATCAAGTGCACTATAAAATCCACGAGCAATATTTTCTTGCACGCTCTGTGAGAAGATGATGCATGCCCATCGACTAAAAGTCATGCCATTGATCATTTTCAACGATATACGAGAAGACCAATATGTGAGTTGTAATTAAAAAAAATGTCCACATTACATCCCTTTAATATAGCCATGGAATTCTTGAAATTCATGAAATTTAGACACATTTTGGTTGCTTTGAATATAACAATTTACAATTCTTAAATTATGACTTCCTAGTTATCTAGTATTTTGCACATTGAACCTTAATACTATGTAAAATCCCAAATATGTATCCTTATATATAGTATCTATTTCTAGGACAGTTTGGAATATGAAAGATTTCAATAGTGTTAATATTAATTTTTTATTTCACAATATTAATACTCCATTTTAAATGTTATTAATATCTAAAAACAATAGTTACAAATAGGTTAATTTATGTTATTCACGTTTAGGATCACCTTGTTATTTGTATTTTGAATGCTAATTGTTATAAAAAAAATATTTTACAACTTTTGAAAAGAGGAATAGACCAATTATATATATATTTGTTATTATTGTATGATTTAATGTTTGGATAAATTTAAAAGATTTTATTCTTATTATAATTAATGTATGTGATTATAGTGTAATAAATGTATGTTATTATAGCGTATTAATTGGATTAATATTAGGATAAACGTATTGTAGCCAAAGGAAAGGAATCATTATAATATAATTGTAACGTCTGGACAAAATAATTACATATTAACTAAACATATTGTAACCGAACACAAGAAATTATAGGAGAATTGTAATGTATGGACAAAATAAAGGAATTAATTTTTATCCAAAAAAATTATAATGACCAATAACATCTACCGTCAAAATTTATTACGGCCCAATTTTTTTTTATCAAATCAACGATTTTCTTTATTTTGCCTCTTTATATATGGTAATAGATAATAGAAGCCTTGTGCCTTTGATTTGGTAGGCCGTGCTTCTATGGTTGGTAACTTGGCGTAACCCCTAAAACAGCACAAGCTACAAATATGTCCCCAGCACACTATTCAAGTGACTTAGGGGGCTGCTAACGACGATATAAGCAGAATCAGCCAATGTTATTCAAAGATTCTTTCAATGAGAAAGAACAAATTAGAAATTTGTCCCCAAATAAAAACATAATTAAATATTCCCTCCCTCCTAAATTAAATATTCAATTTTAACTTTTTTAAGTCAAATTAATCTTTTTTATAACTAATTTTTGTCAAAATACAGGTGAATAGATTATAAAAAAAAAAGTGCATATAATTTACTACTAATCCCAACTTTTATAATTTTAAAAATAAATTTATATATATCTAATTATTAATTTTAAAAATGATTAATTTAATTTTAAAAAATCAAAATTAGGCATTTAATGCGAGACCGAGGGAGTATAAAAACTCCATTTCCAATTAAATGGATAAGGTTTGATCCAAAGATGAGGTACACACATCTCTATCAAGCAGGAGAATATCAATACGGTTCTTGACCAACTTATCTCAAAAATTACCAATACAAGGGGTAAAACCACTGCCATGAAGCTCGAATGGGCGATCAATATAATCAAAATAAAAAAAAGAAGATAAAACTTTCATTTAACTTGTGTTTCCCCCACCCAAGGAAGCTCCGTATCAAGAGATGAAGGATAATCCATTCTAGTGTTTGAAGAACTTGCAAATTTGCCTTTCTTAGACCAGAGCCATATCTTTGAAACAGAATAGCTGTCGGTTTTTGTCCCAATATTAATCTTCTTCCCTTCATCGTCCCCATCAACCAAGGGATTCTGGTTGCGTTTTATGCTTTTCACAAGCTTCACGTCGCGACTATCTCGCTCATTCTTCAATGCCACCTCAAGGCTTGTATCACCAACCACATACTGGTATGAACCCATTGAGTAGCACCTTCTAGCATCCAAATTACTGCTACTAGTCTCCCCACCCACCTCGTCCACCCCATCCTTCACCTTTCTGAATTTACCAAGCCGCACAGGGAGAACCCCCTTTTCAACTACACTTTCCTCAATTTCTGTAGTTTTCTGATTGGAAGAGAACCCATTTCTTCTATTACCATGGAACCCCTCTGCTCTTGGATCATCAAAATCGAACATTGCATTTTCAACTGGGAACCCGGGACTGAATTGGGTGGTGCCTCTACAAAGAGGACATGATGAGTTCGAAAGGAGCCATGTATCAATACAATTGATGTGGAAAGCATGGCTACAGGTGGGAAGCAATCTCAATTTATCCTTGTCAGTGAATTCACACAAACAAACAGCACAATCAAATGGTTCTTTCAGGCCCACAATCTCCTTGTACATGAACACAGGTAAAGCATCAATAAAAGCTTGATCCAAACCAGAGTCATGTAGATGGAACAATTGTTGTAGCTGTCTTTGAAGAGCATCTGAGCTGGAAATATCTGGGTATCTATTTGACTGAGATGATGTAGAAGATTGGTGTTTTGTGAGAAATCTAACAAGCAAGTGGAGAAGCCCAGATATGAAAAAAAGAACAGCTAAAATTACTATAATGAAAAGTACAGCAGGGCTAATTCTAGTGCCAGATGATGGTGTTTCTTTATGAAAATTACCAGTACCACTATATGGAGATGAAATTGAAGGAGAAAAAGGAGGTGGGTATGTCAAGATTCCATCTTTCTGCTTGATTTGATGTTGAATCCAGGACATTTTCAAGTGGGTATGCTCAAAAAGCCATCTTTGCTCTCTGAACTCTGACATTGAACGAGATTATCTGGGTACACTCAGAAATTATGTCCTTCCCCATGTGTCAAATCCCAATTCATTTTTTGATGAAGAAATCAAAAACAAACACTTTAATCTTCCACTGATTAAAGCCCTAAATAATGTTTTTGGGTTACTAATTCTCTAATTTGAGAAAAAATAGAGGCATCAAAATAAAATACTACTGAACTGAATCTTTATTGTTTTCAGATAGAAACCCAAGTCACTAATTATGCAATAACGAAAGAATATAATATAGGAAGTGTTAAAGGTTGAGTCTTTCACCTACCTTGATGTCACCATTAATGTATTTTTTGAAGAAAATTCTTGCTATGGACCCTCTGCAGCAGTAACAAAACCCTAAAACATAAGGCCCCTTGAGAGGGAATCAAAGTCCTTTTTTCTTAAATTGCCAAGCCTATCTCCTCTGCTCACTCTTTCTACAAGATAATACTCACAAAAAATATGTAGATATGCAAATTTTAGATAGAATATGTGTTTGTATTTTAGATAGAGAAATGGCAGGGAAAAAGATGCAGACAGAGGAAGTCTCTCTCTCTCCCCCCTAAGTTGGGACTGAAACAATTATAGAAGCCCCCTTGAGAGGGAATCAAAATCCTTTTTTCTTAAATTGCCAAGCCTATCTCCTCTGCTCACTCTTTCTACAAGATATTACTTACAAAAATATGTAGATATGCAAATTTTAGATAGAATATGTGTTTGTATTTTAGATATAGAAATGGCAGGGAAAAAGATGCACACAGAGGTAGTCTTTCTCTCTCTCTCTCTCCCTCTCTCCCCCTAAGTTGGGACCGAAACAATTATAGAAGCCAAAGGTCATCAGTAAGAAATCGAATTTAACCCTAAAATTACATAAAAAATTAATTAAATTGCATCAATACAACTGTATCAATAATTTTGATGTATACGACGGTTTTTCGAGGATTGAGAAATTTTATTTGCTGTTTAATTTTGAATTGTATCAATAATATTTATTATATATATATATATATATATATATATATATAATTAAAATTATATAAATTAAAATGATGTTGTTTTAGTCATTTTTTATTAGGTTTTTGACAAATTAATATTTTAATAAATGAATTCTTATTGCAAACTTGTTTATTGTAAATTTGTTTATTATAAATGAGTGTTTATTGTAGATTTAGTTCATAAAAATTTATATTTTTGTATCTCTATTTTAATTTGATTTATTTTTAAAATTATAACCTAACATAATTTTTTTTATGAAACAAATATTTTTCAATACGTATATATTTAATTAATTTTAAATTCAAAATATATAAAATAAAATTATATCATATATTTTAAAATTGTATCATATTAATCATAAATAATTTTTTATATGTTATTTTATTAAATTAAATTTAAATAATTTTATGTATAATTTAGACTTTCAACTAAATCGTACTATACTCTACGATAACAAGCACCGATAAAGTGATGATTCCAAAAGAGACAACTTTAGAATTATTCCACGCGTCCTTGGCGCATGGTTAGATGGGCAACTGTAAGAGTAGAACTACCACATGGACGGCGGGCCTTGTATAGACTTTAGTCATAGCTGCTGAAAAAATTATTGGCTTGTCATGGGATGGGAGTACTACTATATTAGGAATTTAGGATAGGAAAAATTATTGTATTTTTCGAGAGCAATATTTCATCCTCTTACACGAGGGGATTCACACATATCACATTAAGTGTGAATCTCACTCTCTCACATGTGTGGACTCCACCCTCATGTGAAAGGATGAAATATACTGTAATGTTACTCTTGGGACATACAATAATTTTTCGATAGAATAGAAAGTGAGGTCTAACACTTCATAATTTGATACGAGCAGTTCCAGTTGTGGTTAAAGAAAATAATATATATGTGGACAAAATTTAAAATATAGTTATTATATATATGTATAATTTTAAACGATAATAAAATAATAATATATAAATTTTTTTTAAAAAATTATCTTTAATATATAATAAGATTTTAATTGATTTAATAAGTTATTGAGTAGTTAAAAGTAAAATAACTTTTTTTTTTTTTACAAAGAAATTATCAGCCGACACTACTCTCTTATGTGGTGCGCCGAGAAGGCGAGAACCTCCTAACAATTACTAGTATAATAGTGTAACAGATAATGATGTTTTCATATATTCTAATAGTTCAACCATCCATTTATGGGTACAATTTGTAGCCCATCAATCCAACTAATTGTAAAATTATAAGAACAAATCTTGTAACCCAATAAAGTTTTCCTAAGATCATTAGATAAATGTTCTATATAAATCAATCATAGAAATTGGAATTCATAACATTGTATGAATTTTTATAGGATGGCACTATTGATACGTTTTAATTTATTACGGATAAATTTAAGTATACAATATTTAAATATAAAATTAAATATTATATTTATCTTAATTTTTAAAAAGTGGAACATGACACGGATTTTAATATTATGCATAACTTTTTAATTATTAAAATAGATGTAGTATTTGGATGTTATGTACTTATATTTATTCATTTATTACGTACCAGCTTATGAGGCATATTGCATATTGTGTATGTAATTTATGTAATATTATTTAATTTTAAGAGCTAATTTAATTTGATGGAAAAAAATAGAAAGAAAGTAAAAATATGTAATGTCATATAGCGCTCGAGCCACACTCGATGTTATGTAATTTACGCAATATTATCTTAAAAATTAAGATTAAAAGTGATAAATTTTCTCTTTTTGTTGAGCATATTTATATGTTTAAATTTATCCGATAGTAAAGCCTGTAAGGCGCTTCATAATAAAATAAGAAGACACGGAAAGGATGAAAGTTGGGGGATAAAATAAAAATAACATGAACTTACAGGGTATAAAAAAGAAGTTTTTCAAACTGTCTGTATAAAGGGGAAAGGTTTCACCCCAATCAGAGCTGGCCGTCACTCCACGGTCCCCACCCCGCGTTATATATAGATAGAAGATAAGCACTTTCCATTTTTCTCTAAAGGACAAATCAGAAATGTATCTTTTATGTTATTATATATACAAGTTTGATAATTTTTATAAGACATTCTCTGGTGTGAAAGTTCTTTGTTTTTAAAAATATATTTATTTATTTTATAAGTATTATATTTATTTATTTTATTTAAATATTAATCATCATGTGTTGTTATTATTTTTATACAGTATAATTTAATATTTTTATTATAAATTAAGCTATTAAGCTAGTTATTTACCTAGATGTTCTAATTTTATAAAAATATTTTTAAAAAAATATTGCAGATACTATATATATATATAGTATGTTCTGTAGTATTTATGTAATGTATAAATATTATAATATTATACATACGTGATATATATGTATAGTATTATATATTATAAGTTTGATTTTACTTATTATTAAATATCTAATTTTTATTTTTTAGTGATAATATATGTATTGATATATTTTTGTGGAATAAATTGATAATAGCAATATTTTAGGGAGGAAAGAGGGGGGGGGGGGGGGGGGGGGGGGGGTATTACATAAATACATAAACTAATAAGATCAATCAATACATACATACAAAACATATTTATATATGTGTAATTTGAATGGAGAGAAAGTGAATTATGTAATATCCCAGATATTTGAACGAATTAGAAATAAGATTTCTAATAGTTAATAAATGTTAGAGTTTGATAACCTAGTTGTGAAGATTAGAATTGTGAAAACTGGATTAAATTAAAATTTTATTTGTTTAATCTATGAGCTAGCAAGAACCAATAAAGTTCAATAAGTGTGACATGGACTTTTAGGAATAATGTCCTATGATGTATATGAAAAGAATAAAATTTGATTAGAAAATACTTTTAAAAGAAGAAATATGCCAAGAAATCATTACGTAAGTTCATTGATAAAAATGTTTAGTTAATTTTGAACATTGCAAGTGATTATGAATCAAGTAAACTAATTAAAATAATTAGTCATTAATAAAACTTGCGTAGGACATTTAATATATTATTTAATAAGTCCAAAATATTTGGATAATTAGTGTACTAACCTAGAGAAATATTTAATATCAAGAAATTGATAAGTGAGGAAATTAATTAATTATTCAATTAAATTTGAATAAAGTTTTGATAACAAAATGGGTAAATTAATTAATGTGATTATTAATTAATGTGTAGTGGGAGTAATATTTGAAGTCCCAAATTAATATTTCAATTAAAATAAATAATTAGTGGACTAACTCAATTAAATATTTAACAAGTCAAATTAATTGTTTAATTAAGAATTTGTGATTTTAGTGTGGTTAATTAAATAAATTAGCCCAATAAATTAATTAAAGGGAGCCCAATTGGGAGTCCAATTTATTTATTTTCCTAGTCCAATGTAAAGTGTATTGGGAGCCCAAATGGATTAAATTAGTGGCCCAAAGGATGACCCATAATATGTATATAGGTGTATATATATACATGTATGTATAATAAACAAGTGGGCAATTGAATAAAAGTAAATTGGAAGGGAAATGGATGGAGTTGCGGGCTAAAAAGGGGGGAGTATTCCAAAGTTGGTTCAAAACTCCAAGTACATTGAGGACAACATCCCATGAATCTCTCCCAAGCACCCATCCAATCCCCTAAAATGTGGATCTTGTTCTAGACTTAATTAGTGACTTAATCAACTATGTGTTGGTTGATTAATGGGTCTAAGCTCACTTACCATTTCCCTATAAATAAGACCATTCACCAAGATAGCTAGAGTTGGTCATTTTGAGAGTTCATAAGTGTAGAAAGAAAAGTGCAAGTATACTTCCATTCCCTTCTATTCTTGTGAGCTACCAACCAAAACAAACCAAGAACCCCCATACTAGAGGCTTACGGCAGCATCAAGGGAAGATATGGATGTCATCTAGCTTCATAAATCACTTCGGAAAGCAAAGAAATCGAGCATCCAATAGCAAGAGGTATAAAACATCCTAAAACCCTAGTTTTGGAACTCCTTTTGTACTTTATGTAATTTTTATGGAGGAAACCAAAATTTCAAGATTTTAATGTATAGATATATGCTAGACATGTGTATATAGGGTTTTATGTGGTTAGATCAAGTATTTTTATGCATCTATGACAAAGAATTTGGCCAAAGTCTTCAAAATAATTTTTACCGACGAAAACAACGTAACATAAAACGTAACAGCCCCTTACCAGAATTACTGTGCACGATCCGTAACTCGGATTCATGATTCGTCAATTTTGGGTGATAGATACATAAAATATGAAGATTCTCCACGTTGAATGACTAAAATCCGAATTAAAATGAGCAAGATATGAATTTTCTACCAAAACACCCAACTGTTTTTAGGGCTGTGCACAACAGTCCGGTTTGGAGCCAATTTCAATAAGCAAAACAAATCCAAATTTGATGTTTGATAACAGAAAATTGTAGTTCGAGAAGATACGAACGTAACGATATAAAGTAGAGCTCCATCAGACTTGTAAATTTTATTTTATTCAAGTTTTAGCAGGAAACCCCAAGGCTGGAAAATCAGAAAAACAATCTGCCTATTTTTGAGAAAAAAAACGGTCGGTTCGGTTTTTTTTCGGTTTTTCATAATTTCTAGGTCGGGCCGGTTTGGGTATTTTTAGGCCGGTTCTTGAGTTGGTTCCAAAAGAGAAAATGCTTGTAATTTTATAAAGAATATTATAAAAAAAATTTAATCTGAAATTTTATGTCATTTGATAATTTCTATAATTATTAAATGATTAAAGCTAACTAATTACATAAAAAATTGTTAAAAGTATTTTTAAATGCTAGAAAAATGTTAATCACCCTACTTGCTTATTATGCAAGTTGTATTAAATAGTAAGTAAGGTTAAATAAAAGAGAAAGTATTTTTAATACTTTTTGAGGTGATAATGTACACTAGTTGGATATTAATTAACTAATAATTGAAGAAAATTATTCTTAAATTGTTATTAAATATTAAATGTGATATTTAAATTATATCATATTATTTAATGAAGGAAAATAATTATTTATTATTTAATTGATAATTAAATAGTAAATAAAGGAAGTAACTATGTAATTATTATTTAATTAATATTAAATAGTAATTAAATTATGAGAAAGTGTTTAAACTAATTATTTATTATTTAGTTAAGAGTAAATAAGATTAAATAATAAATAAAGATAATTAATAAAATAATTAATTAACATTGAATCATAATTAAAGAGGGTTAATTGCTTACTATTTAAAATATTAAATAGTAATCAAAGAATGTTGGAGTTAATAATATAAGTGTTTATTATTTAATTAATATTAAATAATGAGTACGGATAATTAATTAATTAATTATTATTTAATTCATATTAAATAATAATTAAATGGTAATTAAGTGGAATAAATTATTACTTAATCGAAAGAAGATTATTAAGTAATTAAAATATATTGATAATATTATTGATTAACTATTAAATGATAATAGTTAAGAATTAAATCATTATTCAATAATTAATAATGATATGAAATTAATTTAAAATATTATTAAAAGATTAATAATATTGTTTAGCATTTAATTAACTATTAAATAATAATAGTTAAGAGTTAAACCATTATTAAATAAATAATAATGATAAATAAAGATTTAAAATATTATTAAAGAATTAATAATATTGTTTAATAAGTAATTAACTATTGAATAAAAATAGTTAAGGGTTGAATCATTATTAAATAATTACTAATGATACGTGAGGATTTCAAATATTATTAAGTGATTAATAATATTGATGAACAATTAAATTATTATTAAAATAATTAATAATAATAAGAAGTCAATTAAAATATTATTAAAGGGTAATAATACTAGCATGCAATTAAATTATTACTAAAAGATTGATAATAATGATTAAGGTAAACTATTATTAAAAATGAATTAATAATAGTAATGATTATTTAATGTTTTATTTAACAATTAAATAACATTATAAGTTATTACTAATTGATAGTAAGATTGAAAATATTTTTTGAGATTGATAATATTATGATAAGTTGTCGAGTTAAATTATGTGATTAAGTTAAGCAAAGAGTATGGTCCATTAGTGACTAATTAGTTGTTCGACCTAAATAGAAATAAGGTCCAGGCATTAATGCAGTGACATTAATAAATATCAGAACTGTATAGTTTCGAACAAAAGATTTATGGTGTTGAATATGAAACACTGAGTCAAGTCAAAGAGAGACTAAAATATGAAATTAATCCTATTAAATAAAGGGAACGATAAGAAGAAATAAATATCTTTAAAATAAGATTTAGTATTGAGTCAAACTTTGACTGATATTGCGCACCGTTAATCTTACATACCGTGTAGGTGGTGCAAGGAACGTGAAAGATTAGCGTAAGCTGGTTATGCAAGTCCATGCAAGTTTTTCAGAACGTGTTGCATTATGTGCATGATTTAAAATATTGTAAAATTATTATGTGTGTATATGTTATTATGTGCAATAATGTGTTAATGTGCCTTTGGGATACAAGTTGAAATAAATTGTTGATAGGCAGTAGCTGATTAAGTTGATTGTTCTATATTGAACTGTAAGAAATTGTAAATGACATGCATAAATAGCATGAATCATAGAGTAAATGCAAAGCATGACATGCATGAGATACGTAGTCGTTGCAAAGCACGAGATGCATGAAGCATGATGAAATATGTTTATGTGTTATGTGAAACTGTTAGACTTGCTGAGCCGTCGTGCTCACTCTTGCTTAAAACAAAACATTACAGAAAAGTTTGAGGAAGGTGATTACTCTAGTAGAGGCGAAGATGAAGATTGGCTAACGAGATCGAAACGTAGGTGCTTTTATAGTAAAACCCTGAGATAAAATAAATTATCTCTGTGGGTATTACTTGTGAAGATATTTATGTCTTAATTGTGCTATAGATTAGCAAACTTAAATGTTGGGAAAACATGTATGGATTATTTTAAATCATTTTCAGATGTTCTTCTTTATGTATAAGGGTGACAAGTTGGTATGTTAGGTCATTATTAATATGATCAGAAAGTGAAATAAAAATATTTAAAGATTGCGATTCTGGAATAGAATGAGATTGTAATAGTTCTAAAATAAACTAGTTTCATCAATTATATTATTGAGATATATTGTGGATTTAAGTACAAGGTTGTACGTCTAACGAGCGAGATCCGGCGTGGCCAGCATGCGGATTTCCGGGTCGTTACAAATTACAGGGAATATCAGTCTTTATGGTGGATATGAGATCAGAATGTTAGAGATTGCGATAATTTTGGTGGAGTTGCATTTTGTTGATGTGAGCCTGCAACGCCATTCTTCTTCTTTTACAAAATCGTGTAGTTTTCGATGAAGACTAAGCTTTCCCGATCAAAGACTAAGTAATCTTAGCTATTACAGAGTTTTATTATATATATATATATTATACTTAATTGTTTAGACCAATTTTGGTTAAAAATGCTCAATGTTTTGAAAAATAATAGCTTTTCGAAAGAAGAGTTTTTTAGGAGAATAAGATTTTGAGAATGAACGACTTATTTTCGACCTTAGAATTCAAATTAGGTTAATTGAAAAGATGGAAGAGAGAGGAAGGGGAATAACTGATATATTAATTTAAACCAAACTCGGTAAATTGACTCGTGTATAATGAATTTGACTAAAAAAAATTGAATTTGCGATCATCTCTTGCATTGTTATATATTACTATTTATTGATTAGCTTGAGTTTCAGTGCTTTCTTATTCTAATTATGATATTGTTTAAATTTTATTGTATATTTTTATAAACATATTAAATTTATTAGATAAAATAATCCTCATACAAAATAGTTTTTTTCTTTCTAAAACTGTATTATTTAAGTAATAATAAAACACCTCCTATAATTGAAATATAATTATGTTTATATTTTAATAATAGTAACAAATTCAAGTTAGATAAGACGATAAATATGAAAAATTATTTTAAAATTATTTTCTTTTCAAATTATATTATCTAAGTAGTAAAAACAAATTAATATAGATGATCTTATGATTATTTTCTTGTAAGCTATATTAGTAGTTCTTATTTTTAACGTAGTTGAACCGAAGGGATGGTTCTATTATAGTATTATTATTCATCTTTTTAATTTTATTTTTATAGATTCTTATTTGATAAAGTAAATAATTTTATTTATTTAATAATTGAATCATATATTTATTAATATATTATATTTATACTTATATTTTAATAATAGTAACAACTTAATATTTGATAAGACAATTCTCATAAGAAAATTGTTTCTTTCTCATATCATAAATCTAAGAAATAATAAAAATCCTATTTATACTTGAAGTTTTGATTATATTTATATTTTAATAATAATAATAATAATAACAAATTCAAGTTATGTATGATGATCTTTATTATAAAAAAATAATCTCAAACTATGTTATTTAATAAATAATAATCTTGCTTAAACTTAACATTATATAATAGGTAAGTTGATGTTATGATTGTTTATTAATCTTTTTTTATAAATTGATCAAATTGAGTACCAACCGAATTATTTATTTAATTTTGGTTTCTAAAATTATATTATGTAAGTAATAATAAAATTATACTTATATTTGAAATAAAATTATACTTACATTTTAATAATAGTAAAAAACTCAATTATGAAGAAAAAAAATTCTTCTCAAACTATATTGTTTAAGTAGTAGTAAAATATTATTTAATAATAGTAATAAATTATATAAGATATGATGATTTATGATTATTTTTATTGTATTTTCTATAAATATATTATTGAATAGGGTAATTAGTTTTTAACCTTTAATGTTTTAATTTAATAATTGAACATATTATTGGTTATTGGTCAATGTATTATATTTGTACCTATATATATATATATATTAACAGTAGTATAATTTAATCTTTGATAAAGTGATTTTTCGAAGAATTTTTTTTTTATAAAAAAATTATATTATATAAATAATAATATCTTACTTGTATTTAAATTTATAATTATATTTTAATAATATTAATAAATTTAAGTTAGGTAGATGATATATGTAAGAATTTTATTTTATTCTCAATCTATGTTATCTAAGTAATAAGATAATTTTACATAAACTTTTATTATTTTATATATTTTAATAAAAGTAACAAATTAGTAGTAGGTAAGATGATTTATTTTGAAAACTATATTACTAATTTATTTATTTTTTATAAAATTATTTTATCACTCCTAGTTTCTGATTTAGATAAATAAATAATAAAAGTTGATCTAACGTAGAAAAGAAAAGAGGTTAAACAAAAAAAAAGGTGGAGGAAAGAAAGAGTTCGAAAAGAAAAAAAGAAGAAGGAATAACTAATTTGTCTACTTAATTATAGTAAATATTAGTAGATAGATAATAGAGATAGATATAAAAGTAGGAGATAGGAGGATAAAAGAAATACAGAGCTAGTTAACACAAATTTTAATACTCCCTATAATTTATAATAAGAAAATATTCTAATTTAATAATATTTTAAAATTAATATTAGTTTATTTTATTTTAATTATTATAAATTAGATAAAAACATAAATTATTAATTATAAAAATTCATGATTATATCGGACGCTAAGGTGGTCTTTTATTTATAGTGGGAAAAATATGACTAATAGGAAAATCATTTATGGTGGATGCCAACAAAGTTAAAAGCCCATCAACACAACCAGGTGTTTCAAACTTCAAAATATACTACTACTATTTCTTCATTCACCCTTTGGCTATACCATCATGCCAGCACCACTATATTTCTAAATAATATTAAGAGAAATAAATATTTTTATAATATTTGTCGTCTTTCAAATGTATTTCTAATGCCAGAACGGATATAGTTTTATTATATTTACACAACTTGTATAAATGAGCAAGAGTTGTGCTAGCTGTATATAAATACAAACGGTGTCTAGTCGACATATGAATCAGAGTAATAGATGATAGGTAAAAGAAAATTTGCTCATAGCTCCTTCCTACATGATCAAGCTGATCAGGATGTATCGATTTAATTCCTCTTACTTCAAATTTTCCCCTTCACTAGTTTAACACTTCAGAAACATCCATGGATCTCTCATCCTCCTCTTTGATAGTATTGATCATAAGAGCAACTTGGTTAATGGTAGGCCTAGCCTCCGGGGACCGATTAACACATTTGATAGCAATCGTCAGCAAATTGACCATCCTCTCTTCACTAGCCCCTTCTCTAATTAAACTTCTATCAAACACTTCCACAGTCCATTCTTCCCTCACCACAGAAACAACCCATTTGGCCAAGTCCATTCCATTGTTCTGTACCGCTGCTACTTTTCCTGTTAGAATCTCAAGCAGAATTACCCCGAACGCGTAAATGTCTGATTTGAAAGCGGCATTCTGATCGTCAGTTTGTTGTTGTTGTGTGGCCAGGAAGCTGTTTACACTGGAGACTATTGAAAGTTCTTGATTTTCTACCATTAGACCATATTCACTTATGCATGGCTCCATGTTTTGGTTCAGTAAAATGTTAGAGGATTTCAGGGTTCCGTGGGCTATTACTTCTTCATGAAGCTCTTCATGCATGAAGGCTAAGGCCTTGGCAATGGTGGCTGCTAGACCAAGCCTGCTGCTCCAGTCAAGGGCTTGGTTCGCTTGTTCTCCTGTTATTTACATATGTAGAGTAAGTAGTAACTCAGATTTATACCATTAGATAAAAATAGTGCAGCAAGAATTAATGGTTAGAATTGAGCGACAATGCCACTAAGTTAAAATGTTCATTGTTTTCTATTGATTACTTTTTCAATGTCAAATCATGCCCCTGAAAAATATTATAAAACGTTTTTCGAAAAACAAAAACAGAGAATTGGTAAACTCCATCTCTACTTGAGGTGAGTCGGAGTATTTCATGTGTGTCAAGAGGATATTATGGGGTTTTTTGGGGTAGCCTGATTAAATAGAAGTTGTAATCTACTCCCAAAATACTAATGAAAATTTAAAGGGGAGAAAATTTAAACAAAATAACAAATTTAGGGAAATGAAAGAGTGGAATTTAGTTACCATGGAGAAGCTTGAAGAGACTTCCATTGGGTTGATATTCATACACAACAAGCTTTTCTTGTTTGGAGCAGTAGAAGGCGATAGGCGGCAACACATTTGGATGCTTCACTTGGTCTAACCTCTTCATTCTCTGCTTGAAATGGTCCCTAGACACTGTCCAGTCCTTGATCCTCTTCACAGCCAAATTCAATCCTTGATCTTCACATATCACCTTATAAACACTACCATGTTTTCCTCTCCCAAGCAACTCAGCCGGCGCCCTTAATAATTCCTCAAATTTCAATCCATTCACTTCCGGACTAGTTAGTACTACCAAGGATGATGAAACCAGTCCACCACTTTCAGCTGAAGCAACCGAGATCCCTGATTTGTACTCGCTCAACGCAGTACTAGCTTGCTTCATGCCATTATCATCAACTGCAGCTACCTTTTTACCAGCATCAATTACTTTCTCGTCTTTTTTCTTCCCTTTTCTACAAAGCTTGAACACAATGAGAAGCACTACAACCAAGCCTATAAGAAAATAGCCAGAGAACATGAGAATCTGGTCCCTGGAGAAGCCACGCTTTGATTTCGTGTCTTGTGAATCTGAGGGTTGGCATTTATTTGGCAACGGATCGCCACATAATTTTGGGTTATCGCCATAGCTGCTATCAGTGAATCGAGAACCTCCTTCGGGAATAGGACCAGAGAAATTGTTTGAGGAGACGTTAAATTTCAAAAAGTTGGAAAAATCAAAATTTGGTATAGGTCCTGAAAGCTCATTGTCTTGAGCTAGAAACTCTATCAAGCCCGATATCCTAGCCAAATTAGGCAAGGCACCAGAAAACTTGTTGCTAGAGATTTCAAGTACTTTGAGATTGTTCAATCTGGACAGAGAATCTGGAAGGCTGCCAGAGAATCTGTTTCCACGTAAATGCAACCGAGTGAGATATTTGCAGCTTGAAATCTTATCAAGATTTTCTCCGCTAACACTGTTGTCATTGAGACTAATGACATTAAGAGATTCAGCAAGAGATTGGATACTGCAAATAATACTTGGATCAAAAGTTCCCAGAAAATTCAACCCATCAAGATTGATTCTTTGCACTTCAAAAGTCCGGTTATCACAACTGACACCCTTCCAGTTATTCTTGCAAGGATCAGAACTTGAATTCCAACCCCAGCTGGGATTAGGAATATCATTGCTGGAGGTAAGTTCTACAATAAATTTGAGCAATGCGGTTTTGACATCATCATCGGACCTTGTCGAATGTAAAAGAAGAAGGAATGAAATGAGGAATGCCCAGACGGGAATTTGATTCATTTTCCGCAATTCAGACACTCAAATGAGAAAATTCTGAAAGTTGAAGATATGAATATGGTTTAGGTGGAGGTAATAACAAGGTCCATTTTGTAGATTGTTTAATGATAAGTTTAATTTATTGCCTATTGGCGGGTACTACAATAGGGAGGCTTTGTATTTCGTGTGTGTGTGGACATTCGGATTAAACTAAGACAGCATATCAAGTGCCCTGCCGGCTGGTAATAATTGGTTAAAACTGAATTATACTGTCCTTCTCAGGTATATTAATTATTATGCAAGAAACTTGGAATACATCAGCAAATTATGCCCTGCCTCCCTAGCTGATGAATAAATCCTCTTCATTTTCTGTTCGGATTACGTAAAACTGGTGAACCATATATATATAAAATATGGGTAGGAATTTGGATGATGATATTATCAAACATCAATTAGCTTATTTAATATCCAGATTCGCCGTAGTTTTGTGCATTATTCCTTTTTTGTTTGATGTACAACTGTTCAAGCAACAAAGCATTCTTAGCTTACATTATAATATATGTTTAGTGGCCAATATAAACCTCTTGTTATGGCTTCGACATATAAACAAACGACTAATTAATTGGCTTCTGCAAAAAAACATGAGCATAAATTAGGTAGCAAGTTATGTATCAAAATGAAAGGCTGATTCAATAGAGCTATCAAAATGCCATCGTCCACAAAAGGTTTAGTCAGATACTACATCAGAATTTTTTGGGCATTTTATTGAGTGTCTTGAGTGAGACTTATTATTGCAATGCAATTATGTTAATTAATAATTATGATTCTCCGGACAAAAAGTGGATTTGATTTGGTTATGAGTTACTATATAATAGGATAATTTTATACACATTACAACCAAACACTACATACATCTCAATCATTAAAAAATAAAGATTGATACAGCTAATACGGATTTCCGTATCAGTCTCTATCTTTTAATAATTAAGATTAATATATAATATTCTAAATTATATTTAAAGTTATACACGTACACTTATCCTATAAAATATAGTTATAGTTCCATTGAACTAATACCATATGATTATGCAAGTTGGAATCAAAAAGTTGTAGGTCAATAAAGGTAATCCATTTTTCAAATCTAAAACTTACTATTATTATTATTGGTCAATGAAATAAATTGATTTATTAAACAAATGAATAATTAATTGGCTTCTGCCAAAAAAACATGAGCATAAGTTAGGTGGCAAGTTATGTGTCAAAATGAAGGCCAAAGTTATGTGTCAAAATGAAGGCCAAATCAATAGCATCATATTTGTTTGTAAAAAAATATATTTGAGATTAAATTATTTATCTTAATTTAATATTATTTTATACTATTTAATCATTTGACAAAAGATTATTAATCTCTTAGGATATATTTGTTTACAAAATATATATTTGGGATTGGACTATTTGTATTAATTTAACATTACTTCGGACTATTTTATTCCATGATGGGGAATTAAATAATCCTATGGATTTTTATTTTTTTCTCATTCCTAAAGTTATTTATATGGGATTATATAATCTCATAAAAAATTTGAGATTAATAGCCCCCCTCATTTTAAGTTATTAAATGGTTGTATGTAGAGATGCACAAAAAGCCTATGGCCTACAGGCCGGTCTGGCCTGGCCTGAGCTCGGCCTGGTCAAAGCCCGGGCCGAGCCAGTCCGGCCTACAGTCTTTGAACAGGCTACTATTTTGACGAAAAAGCCCGGTCTGGCCCGACCTACGAAAAAGCCCGGCCTGGCCCGGCCTATGCAAAGGTCAGGCCTAGCCTACGCGAAATTGCACATCCATGAATATTGAAGATATATATTTTTTTGAAGATTGAAGATATATTTTTTGAAGATATAATAAAGAGATATTTTTTGAAGTTAGGAAGATACATTTTTCGAAGATTTAAATTTTGAAGATATTTTAAAAATATTTTGAAGCAAAATATTTATAACCGACTCATTATTTATTATTGATTAGTTACTCATTTTTAATTTTTTGTCAATACATTTAATTAATATAGTAGTTAGCTTATTTAATATTTATATTTCACATTAAAAATTATTTGATTACATTTTTAGGCCTGGCCTGGCCCGGCCCAAAGACTGGACTGGCCTGACCCGGCCCAAGGCCTGGCCCGGCCTAGCCTACGGGCCTGGCCCGACCTGGCCCACAGGCCTAAAAAGGCCAGAATTTTATCGAGAAGCCCGGCCTGGCCCGGCCTACAGGCCCAAAAGTCAAAGCCTGACCCGGCCTGGTCAACGGCCAAAGCCTACCAGGCCCAGGCCAAGCCGGACCAGGCCGACCTACTATGCATGTCTAGACTTGTATGGGACTAATAGTCCAACATTTGATTAATGATCGCTCATCAAAGAATCAAATAATGCAAAATAGTATTAAATTACGGTAAATAGTCGAATCCCAAGTATATTTTTTTGTAACAAATATAGTCTTAATTTTGGACTATTAGTCCTATAAAGCCATTTAATAGTTTAAAATGAGAGTAACTATTAATCCCAAATTTTTCATGAGATTATATAATCCCACATAAATAGTCTTAAGAATGAAAAAAAAAATAGTCCATATGACTATTTAAATGACTATTAATCCCCCATCGTGAGATAAAATACTCTGAAGTAGTGTTAAATTAATACAAATAGTCAAATTATAAGTATATCTTTTACAAATAAACATAGTCTAGGGGTATAAGAGTAGTTCGAAAATCAAAATGCCATCGTCAGCAAAAGGTTTAGTCAGATACTATTATCAGAATTTTTAGGGCATTTTCTTTAGGGTCTCTGGTGACTTATTATTGCAATTATGTTAACTAACTAATGAATCTCTTAAGTAGATAGTAGGGTTATCTATGTTAACTAATGTTGAGCAAGGGTTGATTAAGAATAATTTATGTAAAATAAGGGTTGAATTAGGATAACGATATTACTTACCAAACATATTTTTCTCAGCTAATTAAAATATGCCAAATTCAACAGTTATCAAGTCTGTCATATCAATTTTCTTCTCATGCAATATTCCATTTTGATAAGGTCCACGGTACGCCTGAGTAAGGTGAACGCTGTTCAAATTATTTTCTAACAAAATTGTATGGTGAAGCACACACAACACCTCAACATGTTGCTCATATTGAAGCGAGAAACTTGGTACAATTGCTCGTGCATGAAATCTGTGTTAAATGGACACTAATGACACCTAAATCCGTTGTCTAAAAAGAGACATTGTTTATAAAGAGACAAGAACCTCAGTACAATCGACGATTGATGCGGTACAAGACGCCACACATAACTTTGAATTGTTGTATGATAAGTTAAATTAAATATCAAGAATAACTAAGAAAACACTCAGAAATTCTCAAATAACCAAAAGATGAAGAATAAATCATCTCAAGAATATATTGAATGAATAATAATTGAATTATTATGAATTACAAAGCTTTAATGCCTATTTATACTAATCTATAAAAACCTAATCCTCTTAATGATAGGAAATATCAATACATAAGTAATCTAAGCTAATTAGGTAACAAAATCCTAGTTAGAATCATAAAAATTACTAAAAACGTGTGAAAAACGAGTGCTATTTTTTTCCCCGCATGTAAACTGCGTCGAGGCATGATTGCCCTGGTCAAACATTGCGTCAAGGCGCAATCCTTCTTAACCAACTAGGTTGGGGCACGCTCTGAATGTGCTACTAGCAAGTTCCTCTCGGTTCAATTGAGTCGAGGCGCGATATTCCTTCACTAAACTTGCATTGAAGCGCAGTCTCCGATTTTTAGGTTTGACTTTCTGCAACTAGGTTCGTACTTGCTTTTCGTACTTGCTTACAACATATGAACCATCTTTGACTGTTTTTCATGGTTTAATTCACTTATAATTTCTCTAGCACATACTTTTTGAATCAATCTAACAAGTCTTTCCTTGAATCGTTTAACCCGTGCTGGCATAACCAGTCCAACTAGAACTTGAATCAGATTTCCCAAGCTTTGACTCCTTGATTTCCATCCAAGCCAAGCATGTCCTCATCATTTCTCCTCTTGAAAAGGATTTGCCCCTAAATCATCGCCTTGTTTATATTTGATGACGTATGAAAACATCTTAATGAACTCCATCCATCATGCATGCCTCTTATTTAGTTTATGTTGACCCTTTAAATATTTCAATGACTCATGTTCCGTATGAATCACGAACTCTTTAAGCCAAATGTAGTGTTGCTATTTTTCAAAGCTCTAACCAATGCATACGACTCATTGTCGTAAGTAGGATAGTTTAAAACGGCCTCATTTAACTTTTTACTAAAGTATGTCACCGGTTTGCCTTCTTGCATCAAAACCACTTCAATGCCTAAACCTGAAGCATCACATTCAAGTTCAAATATTTTAGAAAAATTAGGTAAAGCAAGTAAAGGTGCGTTAGTCAATTTAGATTTAATTAATTAAAACACATTTTCTTGTTCACTTCCCCATTTAAATCCAACGCTCTTTTTAATGACTTCCAGAAGTGGTGCCGTAATAGTACTGAAATCCCTTACAAAACACCGATAAAACTATCGAGTCCATGGAAACTTCGGACTTGACTCACGTTCGTAAGTCTTGGCCATTCTTGAATCGCACAGATCTTTTGTTCATCCACTTGAATTCCATTTGCACTAACAACAAAGCCAAGAAAAATAATTATATCTATATAAAACGTGTATTTATCCATGTTAGCATATAATTTCTCTTTTTTAAGAACATCTAAAACAGATTTTAAATATTTAACATGATCATCCAAGTCCTTACTATAAATTAAAATATCATCAAAGTAAATAACAACAAATTTACTAATGAAAGATCATAAAACATAGTTCAATAATCTCATAAAAGTACTATATGCATTAGTTAATCTAAAATGTAGAATTAACTACTCATATAAACCATACTTTATTTTAAAAGCAGTTTTTCACTCATCTCCCTCTTTCATTCTAATTTGATGATTTTTTAAATCAATTTTTGAAAATATGCAAGATCCATGCTACTCATCTAACATATCATCTAACCTAGGAATATGATGTCGATACTTTATCGTAATATTATTTACTACACGACAATCAATGTACATACGTTATCTTCCATCCTTCTTAGGTACTAAGATTACTGAAATTATACATGGATTCATACTTTCTCTCATAAACCCATTTCTCCATAAGCTCATCAACCTGCATTTGTAGCTCCTTTGTCTCCTCGGGATTACTTCTATAAGTCGGTCGATTCGAAATGGTAGCACCGGGTATAAAGTCAATTTAATGTTCTATTCTCCAAATTGGCAGTAACCCCTTTGGTTGATTCTTGAGAAACACATCATCATATTCCTGTAAAAGAGATGCAGCAACACTAGGCAAAGAAGAATTAGATACATTAATATTCAATGCCTCCTTGTACAAAAGTATAATTATCGGTACAATCGACGATTGATGTGATAGAAGACACCACACACAACTATGAATTGTTGTATGATAAGTCAAATTGAATATTAAGAATAACTATGAAAACGCTCAAAAATTCTCAAAGAACTAAAAAATGATAAATAAATCATCTCAAAAATATATTGAATGAATAATAATTGAATTGTTATGAATTACAAAGCTTTAATGCCTATTTATACTAATATATGAAAACTCAATCCTCCTAATGATAGGAAACATCAATATATAAGTAATCAAAGCTAATTAAGTTACAAAATCTTAGTTGGAATCATAAAAATTGCTAAAAACACGTGTTATTTTTTCCCCTGCCTGTACACTGTGTCGGGGCGCGTTCTGAATGCGCTGCTAGTGAGTTCCTCTTAGTCCAATTGAGCTAGGGCGCGATGTTCCTTTAATAAACCTGCGTCGGGGCACAGTCTCTGATTTTCAGGTTTGGCCTTCTATAGCTAGGCTCATACTTGCTTGCAACATATAAACTATCTTTGAGTGTTCATGATTTGATTTACTTGCAATTTCCATACTTCTTAAATTAATCCAATAAGCCCTTACTCGAATCGTTTAGCACGTGATCACGTAACTGATCCAACTGAAACTTGAATCGAATCCCCCAAGCTTTAACTCCTTAATTCCCATCCAAGTCAAACATGTCCTCGTCACATTCTTTATCCGTCTCCTGCTTCAACTGTTTAAGCATCATTCATAGCATTGTTTAAAATACCATTGGCCTGCTAAATGAAAACTAGTATGGAAAGCCCATGCGTTTTATTCTGCACAGATATAAGGAATATATTTTTTGCTTCCCCTCCCCTTCCAACCACCTCCAATCAATCGGTCGGCAAAAAAAGGTATTACTTAACTGTGATTGTTAACTTTTAAGCATTATATCATTAAATTTTAAAAATATACAGTTACAGTTAACTTTTAAGCATTACACCATTAAAATTTTAAAATATGCAATTAATTAATTAAAATTTTTAAAATTAGACATTTCGTCTAATTAATTGTTTAATTTTTATTTACGTGTCTTTACAAATATAATAAAAAATTAAAACACTGCTTACGTAGAAAAAAATGATTGAAGAAATTACAATTAAAACAAAACAAAAACAAAAAAACGTTCTTCTTCGTCATCTGTTTTCTTTCTTCTTCCGCAGATCATACAACATCTTCTCCGCTTAATATCATCCAAAGAAAACCTTAGTTAGATTCCCTTTTGCCCTTTCTTTTCTTCTTCCAAAAATCATCCAACACTACTCAATATCCTCTAAAGAAGGCTCAAATTGTGACTGAAATAAAAAGAGAAAGTTGGTATTTCCACAGTTATTTTTTATATTTTCACAGCAAAATCGTCACTTAACTGTCACTATACATCTATAGCGACTATTTGGATGTGAAAATATCATAATCGTCGCTATACATCTATAGCGACGGTTTGACTATAAAAATATCATGTTTTGCTATTCTTCTCAGTTTCCATATATGTAGGAACTATATATATAGATGGGTCTTTGACGGTAAGATATGAAATTAGGTCTGTAATGGAAACCTTAATTTCACCGGTGATGGAGGGATCAAACACTGGTGTTGCAGAATTCAGTTTAGAGCAAATTTTAGGATTTTTGAGTAGGGAAATCGCAATCTACAGCAATTGTGAAGTTGAATTTGATACACCCAAAGCATTGTTCGTTTGTAAAATCAAAGGGTCCACTACCCAGCAAAATTCCTAAAAATTTTCACGCTCGGAATTTTAGTATGAATTCGAACCTCATTGGCCATTGCAACTTGTAATTTATATGTAGATGCAATTACCTAGCAAAAGTCTTAATTTTTCGCAGCTAATCAATCCTAAATTTTGTAAATTTTGATGATTCAAGTAGCAAATGGGGAGATATATAGACTTTTCTCCCACCTAATCCACGTATGATATAACTACTAGGCCACATCAATATATACGTGATTAGAGCCTTTATTTTTTTTAATCCACGTTTGAATATCCCCATCCAACAAATTCATCATAATAGACTAATTAATGATTTTTAAAATTTTAATTGATTAATTGTATATTTTTAAAATTTAGTCATATAATGCTTAAAAATCTACGGCCACGGTAAGATAATACCCTTTTCTGCCACGATGAATCTGTCCCGTTACGTTACTTTTATATAATACTCAGGTCTAGCCAAAAAAGGGGAAGGAAAAACACAACACTGAGAAACATATTTTTATTTCTTCAAATTATCCAATTTGCCAGCACAAATTATGTATTCATTAGACATGCATGGAATCATGTATCAAATCTCTAACTGCCCTTTTTCTAGTTTTACAGGCAACTAAACCATAAAATCCATGCAAACAACATAAACATAAAATTCTAACATGAAAAAAAAAATATGTTCATATAAAAAGTTGACTACTGTTTTTATCCCTTTCATGGGTCTGCATGTCCGGCAACATCGTCTTCACTAGAGGCACTTCTTCCGTTACTGATATCATCATCACTGACGTCTTCTTCACTGTCTTCCGCCGAGGTGCTGGTAATATTCTCCTTTTTTGCGTAATGCTCACAGTACTCTGCATCAAAAGGAGCACAGTCAGCTATTTGTCATAACAAACAACTTGTGGGTTGCTCTTTAAGAGGAGGCTGGAAATGAGCTCATTAGCTCACCTTTCACTTTTTGATCATACTGTTTTTTATCCTTCATCATCAGCGAAGCAGCATCACCATTTAGTGGGTCAGAAGGATTTGGATAAAGTAGAAGTTGAGGAAGGAAAACTTCAAATACATTTAAAAGATCTGCCACACCAAATATCCCTAGTAAGATATTGCAGGATCCCTAACTAGGTCGTGCATAACAAGCACACAGTATAACATTAGAAAAGTAAAGAATGGAGATCTGATGAAAGCATCTACGTGTTAGCAACTTCTATAGACATTTCACGTGGATGTTTTGAAATAAAAACACAACCATGTCTTGAACCGACACAGATAATATGTTCAAAATTAGAAAGGGATAAAAAAAAAACATATAATTTTTCAGTTTTTTTTCCTTTTTCCAAAAGAAATTAAAGCCAAAATTTATACTTTCAACAAAAAAAAGCAGCCCTAAATCTCAAATCCTAACTCCTCTTTGGTTTATTTACATTTATTGTTTTTACTTTTGTGTGCAACATGTGCCGATTTATGTTGCTTGGCACCCCAAGCTTCAGTTGTGAAAACCCAATGCAACTGAAGTCATAAATATTCCAAGTCTTTGAAAAAAAGTGCTGCATCTAAAACTACATAAATAAATTATAAATGTAAGACAAGGTGGTGAGCGATCCTACGGCCATACTGCCAACATAGAGCACTAAATTAACGATAAAGAGACCTGCAGCTGACATGCAAACTAAGGTAAAAGACTGGCCTAGCTAGTCCATGCTCGGGTGCTTGTTTGTCTATGTAAGATATTTTATTGCTTTATTCTATTATTCCTCCTTTTCCTTTTTTTCTTTTTGTGGGGAGGAGGGTGGGGTTGATACAGGAAGTAACCCCAAATATTGTCACACAACCCATTGGAAAAAATTAAAGGATAACATGATTTGTTCAAAAATGGTTTAGAATTACCAAACATTGGGCTCCATGATTGGTTAATGACATCCAAGCAAACAGAACCTGAGCTGCAACCGAACAAATGAGATCAAGTAAGTCAATAAAATATTACTAGCAAATGCATTCAGCACATCCAGATCAGAGAATACTAAGCTCCCAAAACTTTTTCAAAATATGTTATCGAAAATGTTGAACAAAATAAAAAAGATAAAGAACTATCTTTTCTCATGGAGGAACTGCCCCTAAGTTGATCAACCACATCTAGGCAGTTCAGGAAACTAAAAAGGTGAATGTGCCAAATAGCCAATTGTGTTAAAACTTAAAAGCACTTACAGCTCATCAACATTTGGGTGGAATATCTTGTTGAGAAACCCTATAGAAGGAGATTTGTAAGGATATGCATCTGGCAGCTCCACACGTACTTTCCACACACCACCTTCATAAAGGCCTGCAACCAATAAGAAGGAATGAGTAAAACTTTAGAAACCCTATTATACGGCATGACAACTTGCTGATAGATGTGGAATAGAGTACACATAAGTTTCCACATTTCGTATAGATCCTACAACAAGGTCAAGGAAGCATTCAATCAAATTAATTGCCAAACATGAACAATATATATTTTCCTTTTCCCCTCAAGGTTTTTGGTAGTGTGGGAGAGAGACCTTCTCGCAACTTTAAAGGCTCACGTGATCATGATTACTAAATGGTAACCAATATCAAAAATGTAAAGAGAAGAAAAATGACTCCCTACCATACAGAACTCGTATTAGACAGAATTTCTGAAACAATTGTCCATATGATATAATAGTTGAACTAGCAGTAAAAGTAAATACTTTCTATCAAAAGAATGAAAGGACAATCACTAAAAGTCAGTTTTAGTGAAACATAGTTTTTAAAAGGGTATGTCAGTTTCCGTTTCAACAACATATTTTTTTGTTCTTATGGCAACCAAAAGTCTAAAACCAGAAAACATTGTTATCCAGATAAAATCTGCAAAAAAAAAAAAAAAAAAAGGATCAATAATAAAAGATAGTGGAAAACCTTTGCCTTCTACATCAAAGGAGGACCTCATGTTAAAAATTGTCCAGGAAATAGAAACTTTATGTTAGATATAACAAGGAAAAGTGATAGATTTTGACCATCCACATCCTTCAAAGCTATGGAATCGTAAAATGTAAATCTACATGTGTTGAAAATCAAGAGTCTATATGACTAGACATACACATCCAAGCAATTATTCAACTTGTAGAGTGCTAATTGGTATTTGGTACAATTGACAACATGCTATAAATAATAAGAATATAAATGGATAGAGAAAACAACATTACTTTCTTTAGGACCATGGAATTCCACATTAAATTCATTAATTCCATCATTTATTGGCTCCACAGCATAATCGCTCATCATCCTACATCATGAATACAATAGATCAGTATGATATTAAGACGGTAAGGAGGAAAATCTTAAACCGTTAAAAAAAAAAATGTATGAGCCATTATTCTCATGGAACAAGAATAATAAGGTTTATAGTATATAACAGAAACATGAAAATACCAGTTTATTTCAGCAAAAAATAATACAGAATCAAAGTGAATATATCAATGTTGAAGACAAATCGCAAATAAGATGCTTACAGTTTCATTACATCCATATCTCTCCTCTTGCTTGGAGAAGACATACTCACAATTAGTAAACCTTATCTTTAGCAAGCCTGCCAGGTAAAAAAGAAAAAGAAGACAATAGGAGAAAGAAAAAAATTTAAAGTGAGCAATTCCCTTTAGATCTAACACAATCAAACAAGAGCTAAAATAAATAACATGCAAACACATTCTGAGCCTAAATCATCAAAACAAGAATAAATAACATAAATATCACATATCTCAGAAGGCAGTCATAAATCCCAAGAAACTATAAAAAGATGCAAACATGCCCGGAAAACATCATTCAAAAGGAATTTAACAAGATTGAAGGAAGCTGGGTTATTTATTTTCTTTGTTCAGTAGACTAGCTGCGTACTGCTTAGTTCATCACAACATTGAGACATAAGCTTCAACAAGCCACCATGCTCTAGAACTGGGTCCAGCTATCACCTTTACAAATTGAGCTCATAATTCATAACTACTATCCTCTAAATTTTTAACCTAGCAAAATGAGATCCTATCCAAGCTATTAACGTCTGAACAACTTGGCCCTTGTCTGTGAAGTAATAGGCTACCAGAACTGAGAAAATCTTGTAATATGTCCAATATTAGGATGTGGTCTAGGATGACTTCTGAAAGTGACTCAAGTACCATTATTCATCTGCTATCACATTCATATTTTCGACTCGGCAGCCATAATAGTTTTCCTTCTTCTTCCACCGTTCTATTTCTTATCTTTTCCGATTAGTTTGTTCCAGTATTGCTCCAGTGAATTTGACAGAGATGGACACTTTCGTTGTTGATCGGAGAATGATATTTATTGGTGCTGCAATCTGGCTGATATGACGGCTAAGAGTGATTCTTTTTGTATTCCGACGAGCTTGGGTTGGATTTGGCAACGGCGATGAGGGCTGCCCCCTTTTTTCAGAAGTTGCCAGGCTGCTACTGGGTTGTTCCTTGGAGGGCTGATCGGCTGGACGTCAGGTGTGGTGAAAGGCTTATTTGCCTGATTGGTTTGCTTGGGTTCAAAGCTTCGGTAGAGATCATGGGTTTCTTTTCCAGCGGGTCAGTAGGCTGAGGGAGATGAACACTTTGCCGAATCTCTGTGTTCTTTTGGTAGAACAAAAGTGGTGAAGGGCAGCAGATCTGACTAAGGGGCTACAAATTGCCTTCGCCTGTTAGTTGAAATCGGTGGTGATAATAATGCTGGTTACTGGTTGTTGCTTAAATAAAGTATGGGCAGCATCTGCTTTTCTGTATGATGAAGATGAACCATCGAAGTTTGAGTTTATTATTTGTTTTTTTAAAACCCAAGATCTCCCACTACTTAGAAATCACTACAGAAACAGGGCTTTGATACCATTATGATGCAGGACAAGAATTTAAAAAGATGTGAAACAATGAAATTGATAATTTGACGCCTTATCTCCCAGAGATTGGCCCTCCCACGGGATGTTAGAGGTTACTCCACAGAGTTCCCTTGGGTCCGAGCAGAGTTCCTCACGCCAGTAGACGGAAGATGAAAAATACACAGAACTTCTCAATAATCAATAACACTAATCTGTCCCAAATTATTGTAGTACTTGCCTATAAGTAGATGGCGAGTAAAAAATAATTTCCTACCAGTTTTCCACTACTTCTACTATCATAAAACTACCTGCATAACTTCCCGCTGCTAATAATGTAAAATATATGAACAGACCAAATATACACATTTAGTCCCTGTTTAATCCTACATAACTCTTGAACACATACAAGAACATTATGAACTTCCATTGCCATGAAATATTTGAAGCCCGAAACGGACTTGTCAGCTATCATCGCTTAGTTTTTCAATATATATCCAAATTCACTGTAAGCTTCTTCTAAGATGCTACATTAGCTTAAAAATTATTGAAGTTCACTTCTTACTTATTAAAAATAGTATTCATTAAGATTCATATTTTCCTCACTTGTAAAGAAAATAAAAAATCATTTTTTTTTCCTCCCTAATTTTGGCATTCATACAAAACTGGTGCTTGTTATAACTTCTAGGTTAGTAGATTTCAGTCATAAATTAGTTATTAAAAAAATATCTCATCATGCGTCTGGCGAAAAGAAGCCTAAATGTAACTCTTTCCATAAAAATGAAAAACCATTCCTGGATAAGAAACTAGTCAATTTGCCAATTAAGTATCAAAAAATTTAGTGAACCCTTGGAGAACAACCTGGGAAAACTACAAAATTAGTAAATTATTCCCATACCTTAGCAAGCATGATGAATTTTGCCAATTGACATTATACATATAACATTTGTCCAATGTGCGTACACAAACTAAACAAAATTTAATCAAAGGAAATAAACACAAAAAACCTACCAGAGAATCCAAAATTTCATAGGGTTGCATCAGTCTGAATTAGATAATTCCATACCCCAGAGTTACACCATATAATTAACATCTACTTATAACGAAATTTGCTGAACAAAACATACGTGAGTCTCAAATTGTGATATAACAAAATGAATGAAAACGGAAGGAAACTAACCGGAAATTGGAAGTAATTTGATGATCAAGTAGATCGCCGGTCGGTTGAATTGAAGAGACGAGACGAGAAGTCCAATGTTGTATTGGTGTTATTAACACTATATTAAAGCCCCGATGAAAAGAGGCGATGGACGGAGAAAGAAAGAGAGAAGGGGAAAAGAAGAGAGAGAATGAAAGGAGATGGCGGAAGTATGTGTATGTATGTATAAGGAGGGAGAGAGGTGTCGACATGTTTTACAGAGGCACGTGCGAAGTCGGTGAGGAAGAGAACCGTCACACGTGGATGGGTTTTGGGTTACCTGTGTGTTGTAACTTCTTGTTATGGCCTATAGGGAGGGAGACAAATGTGATTGAAGAGTGAGGCGGCTTTGACTCGTCTCCACGAACCCTATTTTTTTTATTTACTTTACTTCATATTTTTTTATTCCTAACTTTTGTATTACAACCATTTTATTTTATTTTTTTTAAATCCAAAATATTTTAATGACTCATCTCAAAAATTATAATTAACTATAAATAAGATAAAAATTAAAGTATAACTGAATCAAATTGTTTTGGTTTTTTAAGATTTTGGAAATTAATTTTAAAATTTCAAGATCAAATTAAATTCTATTAACAATATTCCCTCCCTTCCACCACTATAAAAGTTCCATTTGTTGAGAATAAAATTTCTAAAAAAAAGACTTACATTTATATTTATGATCATATAACGGGATATAAAATTATTAAATTTATTTATCGCGATCTTAGATCTCAATTTCAATTATTACTTTTGTGTGAGTTTATTTAACACTCAAATTTTATAAGTTTTAATTAGGACTTTTTTAGTGAAATTGAAGCAATACAAGAATATCAATAAAATAAATTCTATCTCATATTTCATCAGCCTCACAAAAAATCTCATTTGTAAAATTGGCAAATTTTAGCGATATATTTTTCTTTCATGTTTATCTTTAAATATAATAAATATTTAGTTAAGTAATTGTGACATGATAGTAAAATTTCTTTTATGTTTATCTCTAAATATACTAGAAGTGCGGCACAAAATACAGGGTCTTATTGTGACGACCCCGAATCCGGGTCCCCCGAACCTCGAACTCGGTTCAACACGAGTACAACCTTTTTCTTATTGTTCATGAATTACAACAATATTATAATTGCTAAATAATCATTTATTTACAATTTTACAACATCTCTTTCTATTCCAGAATCGAAATCTTTATACATTCCTAGTATGTCTCAATATCATACATGATACGACATTCTATTACAATCAATTTGAGTATTTAATACTCATATAACATACCAACTAAGTCTTATGCTACAGAATCATTTACCTGTCCAATTCGGACTGATATCTACAATAGATATTTAGATATTCAATGGAAGTAATATATTTTTCTGTTCCTTGTTCTTTATCGAGAACTTCAGGTAACTAGCCTTATCTGAAAATGTTGGTTTAGGCAAGAGTGAGTACGACGGCTCAGCAAGTTCAACAGCTACACATAACACATTACATGCTTTACATAAAATTTACAATTTATACTAACATCATGTTTTTCATGCATTTCAGTTTATGACATACTGCTCATGCATATCATGTCTCACATTTAATCTATGCTTCATGTCTAACCTCTATCATGACATATAGTTCAATGCAGAACAATTGTCTTAAATCAACTACCGCATATCAACAGTTCAAATCAACTTATTGCACAAAGGCACATTAAAACATCTTTGCACATAACCACGTATGAGCACATATCAGTTTAATAACAAACTTATAATTCATGCATATAATACAACACGTTCTGAAAAACTTGTTTGGACTTGTATAACCAGCTTACGTTAATCTTTCACGTTCCTTGCACCACCTACACGGTATGTGAGATCAACGGTGCACAATATCAGTCAAAGTTTGACTCAATACTAAATCTTATTTTAAAGATATTTATTTCTTCTTATCATCCCCTTTATTTAATAAGGTTAATTTCATATTTTAGTCTCTCTTTGACTTGACTCAGTGTTTCATATTCAACACCATAAATCTTTTGTTCGAAACTATGCAATTCTGACATTTATTAATGTCACTGCATTAAAACTTGGACCCTATATTTATTTAGGTCGATCCATCAATTAATCACTAATGGACCATACCCTTGGTTTAACTTAATCACATCATTTATCTCGATATCTATCATAATATTACTCACCTTCGATAATATTTTAAATTTTACTATCAATTAGTAATAACTTATAATGTTATTTAATTGTTAAATAACACTTTAAATAATCATTACTATTATTAATTTATTTTTAATAATAGTTTGCCTTAATCATTATTATTAATCTTTTAATAATAATTTAATTGCTTGCTAATATTATTACCCTTTAATAATATTTTAATTGACTTCTCATTATTATCAATCATTTTAATAATAATTTAATTGTTCATCAATATTATCAATCATTTAATAATATTTGAAATCCTCACGTATCATTAGTAATTATTTAATAACGATTCAACCCTTAACTATTATTACCCAATAATTAATTACTTTTTAAACAATATTATTAATTCTTTAATAATATTCTAAATCTTTATTTATCATTATTATTTATTTAATAATGATTTAACTCTTAACTATTATTATTTAATAGTTAATTAAATGCTAAATAATATTATTAATCCTTTAATAATATTTTAAATTAATTACATATCATTATTAATTATTGAATAATGATTTAATTCTTAACTATTATCATTTAATAGTTAGTCAATAATATTATCAATATATTTTAATTACTTAATAATCTTCTTTCGATTAAGTAATAATTTATTCCACTTAATTACCATTTAATTATTATTTAATATGAATTAAATAATAATTAATTAACTAATTATCCGAACTCATTATTTAATATTAATTAAATAATAATTAATTAATTAATTAACCTTACTTATTATTTAATATTAATTAAATAATAAATAATTAGTTTATTAACCTTAATTATCCTTTAATTATTATTTAATATTAATTAAATAATAATTAATTACTTAATTAACCTTACTTATTATTTAATATTAATTAAATAATAAATAATTAGTTTTCTAACTTTAATATTCTTTAATTATTATTTAATATTAATTTAAATAATAATTATTTATTTATTTAACTTTACTTATTATTTAAGTGCAATTAAATAATAAATAACTAACTTATTCATCTTAACATCCTTTAATTATTATTTAATTTTCATTAAATCATAATTAATTAATTACATAACTTCATATATTATTTAATATTTATTAAATAATATTTAATTAGATTATTAGCCTATTTATACACTAATAAATAGCTAATATATAGTGAATCACTCCAATAATTTCAAATTTTATTTTATAACACTTAACTAGCATGCCAATAGGTCAAATATTATTTTTCGGAAATTAAAAATAATTTTTCCATACTTATTAGTAATTTAGTAAGCTTTAATCCACCATTAATTCTAATAAATACCAAGTTACAAAAAAAATCGGATTTTAAATTTTGATAATTTTTTTTATATACTTATAAGCATTTTCTCTTTTGGAACCAACCCAAGAACCGGCCTAAAAATGCCCGAACCGGCCCTACCTAGAAATCATGAAAAATCGAAAAAAACCGAACCGGCCGGTTTTTTTAAAAAAATAGGCAGATTACTTTCTGAATTTTCCAGACTTGGGGTCTCCGACGGGAACTTGAATAAAATGAAATCCACAAGTCCGATTGAGGCCTATTTGGTATCGATGGATTCGTAACTTTCCGAACTACATTTTTCTATCATCAAACATCAAATTTGAATTTGTTTTGGTCACGGAAATTGGCTCCAAACCGGACTGTTGTGCACAGCCCTAAAACAATGGGGTCTTTTTGGTAGAAAATCCATATCTTGCTCATTTTAAATCGGATTTTAGTCATTCAACTTGGAGAATCTTCATATTTCATGGATCTATCACCCAAAATTGACGGATCATAAATCCGACTTACGGATTATGAACAGTAATTCTGTGAAAGGGCTGTTACGTATTAGATTAATTTGTTTTCGTCGGTAAAAATTTATTCAATGAGTTTGATGAAATTTTTCATCACAAACACATATAAAAACCCATGTTAAACCCATCAAACTATGAATATACATATATTACATAGCTAAAGACTTCTAGAACATCAAAACATGTTTTGATCGGTTAAAAATACATTTTAACCGTTCAAATCATATCTAAACTATAAAAATGAACTAAAGAAGGTTTAGAACACTTTTTAACCTTTTATACATGGATGCTCTCCTTCCTCTTAACTTGATCTTGGATTGTGACTCTCTCTTGTCCATTCTCTAGCAAATTTGCTTGGTGGATCATCAATCTCATAAGAGTAACTCTCTATATCTCTCAAGAAGCTCTCCCTTTTTCTCTCTAAAAAATACTACAAATGACTAACCAACCTCACCAATAAATGGAACACTTCTATTTATAGCACAATGTTAATCCTTCATTAACCTCCTAATCAACTAGTGTTGGTGAAATTAGGAGCTTAAACTAGATTACTATTGCATGGAATGACTACCATGAATGACCATTGGTGTGACATCCATCAAGGTTGCTTGTAAGCAACTTTTGGAGTGTAATTGAAGTCATAGGAAGTCCACACTCAACATTTCCATGTGGGGCCCCCTCAAAATTCGGGATTTGCAATTTATTACACAAATTTGGCTTTATTTTTATGTCCTATATCATTATATAAGTATCCATATATATATACACCAATATATGTATACATATTCACCTATACTTGTACATTGGGCTCCACTTTAGACCTTAGAATTAAATTATATTGAGCTCATTTATTTAATTTGGTTGGACTCAATTTAATTGTTACATTGGGCTAACATTAAATATCTTATGTTACATTTAATTAAAACAAGCATTGGACTTGGTTAATTATTACATAAATCAATATTCAAATTAAATTATATGGACTACTAGGTTAATTAATTTAACTTAGTTTAATACATCAATTGGACTTATAATATAATCCAATTAGACTTACTTTTAATTATCCTACCACATTGGGTTACATAATGAACTCACCCATAGTTAATTCTCAACACTACCTTCTTTCCTTTATCCATTAACCAATGTTTGGTTAATTCTCTCTCTTGTCTACCAACTAGGGTTATTCAATTAACCATACATTAGTTAATTCTCTACACTCAATCAATACTTGAAAAATATTCTCCCAATACATTGACCATCATTTGACTTTAATGTGTTTGGGCTACATGGATTACTTTGTATTGAGCTCTCTTATTTAATTACTTGGGCTACCCAACACAACTCACATATCATATATAACTTGGGCTTGGTAATTAATTTAATTGGACTTCCACACCATGATATACCATACTTTCCAATATTATTTAATTGGACTTATATTAATTACCTCTTGGACTATATCATAACTTAACATTTGGGCTTATTATTTAATTACTCACCTTCATGCAAGTATTCCCATATTGGGCTTGTATTAAATCCATTAATGGACTCTATATGACAACTAAATAATTAAGTTAATTACTTAATTAATTATCTTCTTAATATTGTCATTCTAGGCAATATTCCACTTCTCTACTTGCTAATCTTAGCTTTAATTCATGACTCATATAATTAATTCAATTAATTATATTACATGACTTTCCTTTTTAATCCATACTTAAACTAATTAATTTATTAGTTTTATTGAGTATTTAATTTACTTCACACATCATCTTGTTTGACTAGCAAACTCAACTCTAGGTGTATATATATATATATATATATATATTCACCTTCACTTCTCAATTGAATTTATTTCCTTAATAAATTCTCTACATACATCAATACAATATTCTCACATTTAATTTCTAACAAATAAATTATGTTAAAAAAAAATGTTTACCCATTTTCTACACATCTTACTTCTCAAATTCTAGGTTTTAAATCTGAACCTTTAATAAAATCAATTAAGATATTATTTAAAATCTTGAAAATATCTGGGATATTACACTTATTCTTGATTCTTAAATTTTATATTTATTTTTTACTAATATTTTTTTATATAATATTTTGAATAGAATAAGTAATATTACTTTTAACTTGACAAATTATTTTGTTTTTTACATATTAATTATTTATTTTTAATGATAATTTTTTTAAAAAAAAATTATTCTTTAAGTCATTTTTTGCAACTTTTTATTATTTAGATTTTTAAAATATTTTTTGAGCTATCTATGTTCAAAATTCTTATTTTGAAATTAAAAAAATTGTACTTATAATTATATATTAACACGTGAACTTCTTTACCTTCAATAAAAAATATTTCAAGATCCCTTTCATGAGAATAACCTGTAAAGAATGCAATATAATATAATAAAATATTTTATTTAACAATAAAACTCAATTATATACTACATAATTAATACCATATTTTATTTTCAACAATAAATTGAGCAACGATAGTAATGAACTCATTATTAAATATTATAACACACCAAGTTATTATAAGGGTGATCCAATAGATTGAAACATATAACACACTAAGATAACCGGGAGATTAATGATTATCAAAGTATTTTTTATCACTAATAAATCTGATTTCACGATAAATATATATATATATATATATATATATCTAGATGGGTTAGTATTTGACTTAGTGCAGAAAAAATAATTTTTGATTGAGAAGTAATAATGTAAGAAAAGTAATTTTTGCAAAAAAAATGACCAAAAAAATAGGATGAAGTAAATTGTCTATTTTGTTAAAAAAAAATTATAGATATATAATACTTATATCATCTATACCGTGTGCAAAGTACGAGATCTTATTATAAAGTTACGACATTGTAAATACTTAAATTAAATTTTTTATAAATATATTATTGAACTTATCAAGTAAAATGGTTATAATAAAAAAAATATTTTCCTTATAAAATTATATTCTTTCACTTATAATTAAATTTTACTTATAATTAATATTGAATTAATACTAACAAATTCAAGTTAGATAAGATGATCTATTTTTTTTTTCTTCTCAAACTATATTATCTAGGTTATAATAAAATTTTATTTAATAATGATAACAAATGAATATTAGGTAAGATGATATAATGATCGTTTCCTTGTGAATTATATTAATATTTTTTATTTTTGACTCAATTCAACTGAACGAAGGGTGTTGTTGTGCAATTATAATATTATTGACATTTTGAATTTTATTTTACAAATTCTTATTAGATAAAGTAATTAATTTTTATTTTTTATCTTATAATTAAATCGTTTGGACGATTAGTATATTATATATATTTTTAATAATAATAACAATTAAATTATCAAAATAATTATTCAATCTTTCTTATACTCAAAAGTATAATTATATTTATATTTTAATAATTTTAACAAATTTAAGTTATATAGATGATTTTTATGATTATTATTTTTTTCATCTCAAACTATAACTAAGTGGTAATATAATTTAAATAAAGTCGTATTTTATTTATTTATTTTGTGTGTGTGTGTGTGTTCAATTAAAAGAACTCAATTAATATTAGGCAAGATGATCTTATTTTGATTATTTTATTATAAAACTATATTACGAGTTTATATTTTGTAATATTAATTCCAATTTTTGAATAAAAGTAATAAATTAATATTGGATAAGATGATCTTATTTTTATTATTTTCTTATAAAATTATATTACTAATTCTTAATTTCTTATAAAACTAGCATACTAATTCTAATTTCTTATCTGAATTGATAAATAATAAAACTTTACTTAATGTAGTAAAAGTCAAAGGTTGAATAAAAAAAAGGGGACAAAACCAAACTAAAAAAGGAAGAAGAGCAAAATAAATTGTCTATTTAATTATAATACAATCATCTACACCTGTATAAAGCACCGGATCCTATTAGAGAGTTATAATATTGTAAATATTTTATTAAATTATTTTATAAATATGTTATCTTACTTATTAGGTAAGATAATTCTGATAAAAAAATACTTTCCTACAAAAATTATGTTATCTAATCTATAATAAAATTCTAGTTATACTTAAAACATAATTACACTTATATTTAACTAATAATAACAAACCCAAGTTAGTTAAGATAATCTATGCGAAAAAAATATTTTATTCCCTAATTATATTATCTAAGTTGTAATAAAATCTTATCTAATAATGCTAACAAACTAATATTAAGTAAATTGGTCTTATGATTGTTTTATTGTATACTATATTATTAATTCTTATTTTTCACTCGATTGAGTAGAACGAAAGGTCTTGTTGTAGAATTATAATATTATTATTAATGTTTCTAATTTTAACTTTACAAATTATTGTTAAATTAATTAATTAATTTGTTTTTATTTAATAATAGAATTACATGGTTGATTTGTATATTATTTATATACTTTACTAATAGTAACAATTTAATATTAGGTGCGATAATCCTCATAAGAAAATTATTTCTTTTTAAAATTATATTATTTAAATAATGATTAAATCTTATTTATGCTTCAAACTACAATTATACTTATATTTTATTAATAACAATATATATAAGTTAGGTAGAATTCTTTATGATAATTTTTTTTATTCTCAAGCTATATTATCTAAGTGGTATTATAATTTTACTTAAACTTGCATTATTTTATATATTTTTGACTAAAAATTACAAATTAACATTAAATGTGATGGTTTTATTTTGATTATTTTTAATAAAATTATATTACTAATTTTTGTTTCTATATAAAATTGCAATACTAATTCTAATTTTTGATTTGGATTGATAAAATAATAATGGTTGACTTAATGTAGAAAAAATCAAAGGTCGAACAAAAAAAAAAAGAGGTCAAACAATTTTTTTATTTAATTATAGTATAGATAAATTAACTAACAGTATGTCCTGTGCAAAACACATGGTCTCAATCTTGATTCTTAAATTTTATATTAATTTTTTATATAATATTTTCAATAAAATAAGTAATATTACTTTTGACTTAAAGAGGCTATTTTATTTTTTACAAGTTAATATTTTGGGTTTTTTTTAAAATTTTATTTATTAATTATTTATTTTTAATGATAAATTTTCCATTTTTTTTTAATTCTTTAAGTTAATTTTTTGTACATATTCTTTTATAAGTTAGATTTTTTAATGTTTTTTGAGCTATTTATGTATAGATATCTTATTTTAAAATAATTTGTACTAATTATTATATATTAAACATGAACTTTTTATACATTCAATTTAAAATATTTTTAGATCTTTTTCATGTGAACAACATACAAACAATGCAATATAATATAATACAATATTTTATTTAACAATAAAACTCAATTATATATTATATAAATATCATATTTTATTTTTAATAATAAATTGAGCAACAATGGTGATGAACTCATTAAATAATATAACATACTAAGTTATTGTAAGGGTGGTACAATCTTGATATATCACATACTAAGTTGGCAGGGAGAAACTTGATTCTCCAATAATAACATATATATATATATATATATATATATATATATATATATATATATGGGTTAGTTTTCTACCTAATATAGGAAAAATAATTTTGACTTAAAGTAGGAGAAGTAATACCGTATAAAAATAATTTATATAAACAAAAAAAAAGAGAATGAATAACAATTTTCTTAAAGTATAAATATATAATACGTTTGGTATCTACACCCTTGCAAAACACAGGATCTTATTATACTCTTATAATATTGTAAATATTTCAGTAATTTTTTTAAATAGTTATAATAAGAAAGCACTTCATTCTAAAATTATATTATTTAATTTATAATAAGATTTTAGTTATACTTGAATATAAGTACACTCATATTTAATAAAAAGTAATAAATTCAAGTTAGTTAAGACAATTTATTTGAATTTTTTTCCTTCTAAAACTATATTATCGAAGTTGTAATAAAATAGTATTTAATAATAATAACAAATTAATATTACGTAAGATGATTTTATGATTGTTTTCTTGTAAATTATATTACTAATTTTTATTTTTGACTCGGTTGAACTAAATGAAGGATCTTGTTGTACAATTATTTATGTTTTGAATTTTATTTTAATAAATTCTTATTGAATAGAGTAATTAATTTTATTTTTTTATTTAATAATCAAATTTAATATATCATTTGGTCGATTAGTATATTTTATTTTTATTTTAATAATAACAATTATATTATATAAATAATGATTAAATCTTTCTTATTCTCGAAAATATAATTATATTTATATTTCAATAATAATAATAATAAATTTAAGATAGATAGACATGATAAAATTTATTTTTCTCAAATTATATTATCTAAGTGGTAACACAATTTTATTTAAACTTGTGTTATTGTACATATATTTGCATAAAAAAATCAATTAATATTAGGTAAGATGATCTTATTTTAATTATTTTCTTATAAAATTATATTACGAATTCATGTTTTGTTTTTTTATAAAACTATGATATTAATTCTAATTTTTAAATAAAAATAACAAATTAATATGAGGTAAGATGATCTTATTTCGATATGTTTCTTATAAAATTATATTACTAATTCTTATTTCTTTATAAAACTATGATACTATACCAATTTTTTCTTTGAATGTATAAATACTAAAAGTTGACTTAATCTAAGAAAAGTGAAAGGTTGAACCAAATAAAAGAGGACGAACCAATAAAAAAAAAAAAGACGAACTCAATTGTCTGGTTAATTATACTATAAATAGATATATTAAGTGTTTACTTTAGTAATAATTGCATGACAGTAAAATTGTGTTGTTAGGAATGACGTTGATAAAAATTATTGTTGAGGGATAAGCTGCCCCTACAACAAGGTTGTACGAGAGCAACCTTGAATGCCTACTTTCCAAAAGTCACAGTCTCACAGAAGTAACTTAAACCCATAACTTAGACCTAAGTTATTAGTCGAACATACCGTTGAACCAACCTGAAATAATATCTTTCCTATGTGGGTTATTGAGCAGTTCACATTAGTAGCTAGAACATCCAAGTATGGCAACATATTAATTTATTTGCCACTGTCGTATCCCCGATGTAACATTCAAAATAAAGGCATTATGCCCCACCATGCGAAAATAATGCAACATATGGTAGCCTACAAACTCAACTCGATCCAAAATCAATGCCCAGTTTGCTACAATTAACAGAGATAGGTCATAGTCTCTTTGGTAATGTTAACATCACGGGATGTGTATCTTTTTTTATTTCGACTCTGATTTAGCAATTGATCCAAAATAGAACCGCAATGTCAACATTTTTTGTGTATGAATTAAACAAGGATTATCCATATTTATTCATTCAACAGCTTATGTGATTGACATCAAATTTGTCTGGGAAATGATATTTTCACGAGCAAAAATAATAGTTTCACAAAATCTCTCACATAAATAATAAATGAGTCTCACATTTATGTGAGAAAGATATTGTGAAAATGTCAATTTTTACTTGTAAAAATAATAATTCCCGTTTGTCAATTCACAGTTCGAATAACGTGTTCTGTAGACAAAATATAACTTGTCATTTTTTGTTCCCTCTCTTTTCCTACGTATTACACAGAAGAAACAAATTGTCTCCAAAGGAAAAAATCAGAAATAAATCATATGTCAGTTTCAAACTCCACTGCAAACCACTAAAATTTCTCGCCATAGTAATATGCAGTGCCAACCATTAGTGCCACAGTAGCACCCTGTACAACCACACGAGCTCTCATCAACTTCTGGCCTAATTGAGAATTCCCCTGTCTGAAACTAATTAACCCGGCTGTGAGCACTCCCGCTGTGACAAAAGCACCTGAAATACCAAAAAAACATTAAATAAAATGGACATAGCAAATGAAACAAAAACATCATTGTGAACCAAGGCAGATGTATGCCAATGAACAACAAATGCTAATCTTAACATGCCACCTCCGCTGTTCCAATGACCATCTTAAAATAACAAGCAGATTCAGGTCATCAAACAAAAAAGGCAGACGTATGCCAGTGTCTAGCCAGTAGCTACTCCTTACACGAGGAGATAACTAGATTGAATAATAATCCATTAATCACTTGTGAAAAGAACAAGTAATCCATGGGTCTTCTGTAACCTTGGGCAATGGGCAGACTGATGTTTGTAAGCAAGTTGCTTGATTAACATTGACACATTGTTAGTTTCAGTTGTCCTGAACAATAGGTGTGACATGATCTCAATTAAAAATATCTAGCATTGAATCTGTCAAGTCAAAAAGTTTTTCACTTCCACTTTATTTCTTTTTCTTTCTTTATGATTAAATTTTTGCTACAAGCTTGAAGCAAAAAATATTATAGACATGCACTACACAGCAATCCAATTTACATATAAGTGTGTGTGCGCGCGTGAGTGCCCAGGTAGAAAGAAAAAGAAGGATACCAAATAGCCAAAAGACACCTTGCTTGAGAAAAATTGTAGGTTCAACAAAAAAGAAAAAACTTGGACTCGCATATATATATATATATATATATATATATTAATCGATAGGGCCTCATTGGTAAGTGCTACAAGATCTCGTGCATTCCAACCCATGATTATGGACCCGAATCCATTAGTATGAAACATTTTCTTTTCCAATCGAAATTCCCTAGTATATGAAAGGGTGAAAAAGTGCTTTCGTTGTTGTGGAATAAGAAACCTTCGTATCTTAATACATGTGTTTAATTTATTCGGAGCTATTAGAGCGGGATCCACTTAGTAGATATTAGTTGAAGCAATAACAAAAATATTTCTAGCGGAACATCTTTCACAATCCTTGGATATAAATATATATGTACTTATAATGGGGTACATCTCATTGGGTATAAGGAAACTTATATTCTTATATTATTCATTCTCAAAAGCTCTTGTGATTCTCGTACCAAATGATCTAAAAATAACAACAGGACTCTTTCCCAAATGAAAAACTTGCCTTTTTCTTTTTATTGAAAGTAACATCTTTTATTCGAAGAAACAAAAGTAACAAATAGTGAGACTGAGTTAGAGAGAAAATAAACACTTAGTTTATTTATCAGTTGTGAGAGTTTGTATTATTCATATTATTTTAGTGAATTTATGAGATCTCTCTCCATGGTTTTTTCCAGTTGAGTTTTCACGTAAAATTCTTGTGTCATTATTTGTACCTCATACAGTTGTGTGTGTTTATCTTAATTCTTAGTGTGTTGTGTGCCCGATTTCTCAACAATGCCGTGTCTGCTACCTAATGTTGCCTAACTTGCTACCAATTTTTTTGCGTAACATTTGTCTTCTTTTCTAGTTATAGGTCCCGCCACTATAACTTCACTAATCAATTACTTCTATAAATAGAGGAGCTAGCAAAAAGGCACACCAAAAGAGAGCAAAGAAAGAGAGCATCCGAAATAGGGTGAATATAGAGAATGAGTGAGCTAGAGAGAAAATAAACAGTTAGTTTATTTCTCAGTTGTGAGAGTTTATATTCTTCATATTATTTAAGTGGATTTCTGAAATCTCTCTCCGTAATTTTTTCCAGTTAGGTTTTCACATAAAAATCTTGCGTCATTATTTGTACCTCATATAGTTGTGAGCGTGTGTTTATCTTAGTGTGTTATGTGCCTGATTTCCCAACAATTGATATCAGAGCTTTTGGTTCACGCCGTTGGTGTCTAGGAAAGTGGTTCGAAATGCAATACCTTTAAGAAAATGTGGTTATTTAATTAGTCACCATTGCAAAAGCATGGAGAAACTCCCACCGGACTAACACTTATCTGGCCAACTGGTACGATCCATTTATTGAGAAACCTCGCAGATCACAAATACGAAAATGACAAGCACGAGTATGAGGTACGACGTTGAACCATTTGATGGAGAGTCAAATTTCAATATCTGGCAGAGTACGGTTCAACAGGAAGTGGCGAAGGCACTAGAAGGGGATGGGAAGAAACCAACGAATGTGACAGAAGACAAATGGGAAGAATTTGAAGCAAGGATTGTGACAACAATCAAATTGAGTTTGGCGCCACAGATCAAAGATCAAATATCAGGTTTTGACAACAGAAACCTCTCCGAAAGGCTTGTGGGATAAACTTGAGAAAGTTTACGAGTTAAAACCTTTTTTAAATCGATAATATTTGAAGAAGGAATTGTATCGACTTCGGATGGAAGAAGGGTCAAATTTGACCAATCATATTAATGAGTTTAATAGATTGGTGACCCAGCTGACCAGTATAGACGTGAAGCTGGATGAAGAAAATAAAGTCTTATTGTTTCTGGTCTCTCTACTAGATTCATACTCAACTCTCCAGACTACTCTTTTTGTAGGGAAGGAAAGGCTTACAGTTGGCGATGTGATGTCAACAGTCCTGGACCAAAATAAGTTCGGGGGCACTACTTCCAGAGATTAAGGAGACAATCTTCTTGTTTTTTCAAATGGGCATGGCGGAGTCGTAATCGGAAGAAGAATTCCGGCAAAGAATGAGGAAGGTCTCAGTCGAGACCAAGAAAGAAGGATAAATCTCAGGATGAGTGTTATCAATGTCACGAGAAGGGCCACTATAAAAATGAGTGTCCATTATTGAAGAAGAATAATAAGAAGAAAGGTAAGCAGATTGAAAATTCTGCTAATGTTACTGAGCAAGCGGATGTTTGCATCAACGGAGAGCTTTACACAGTGACAGAAAATGAAGCTTCAGAAGGTGATCTCTTATCTGTTAGAGACAGTAGCAGCCTTATAAATTGGTACTTAGATTCCAGTTGTTCTTTTCATAAGTCCCCTCATAGGGATTGGTTTGATACTTTTACATCCTGTAATGGTGGTTCCGTGATATTGGGTAACAATGCAGTATACAAAGTTATTGGGATAGGTATCGTCAAAGTAAAAATGTTTGACAAGGTTGTCAGAACATTGGGTGATGTAAGGTATATTCCAGAATTGAAGAAGAACTTGATATCGGTTGGAGCACTTGACTCTATAGGCTGTAATATCTTAGTCATAAATGATGTCATGAAAATTACCAAGGATTTAATGGTAATTATGAAGGGCAAAAAAAATGGCACCCTCTACAAGTTAATAGGGGACATAGTTATTGGACGAACAACGATTTCTATGCACGATAATCCCAAATATGATAGCACAGAATTATGGCACATGCGACTTGATCATTTGAGTGAAAGTGGAATAAAAGAACTTCACAAAAGACAGTTGCTGAAAGGTGTCAAAGCGCGCAGTTTGAAAATTTTCAAGTTTTGTGTGTACGACAAACAAAGGAGGGTCAGCTTCAAGGCAGGAGCACATACCAATAAAAATGTACTTGATTATATACATTCAGATGTGTATAGCCTGATCAAGGATACGTCAATGGGTGGAGCACATTATTTTGTCAGCTTCATAGATGATAATTCTAGAAAGGTATGGGTGTATTTTATGGAACAGAAATCCGAGGTTTTCAGAATCTTTAAGCAATGGAAAGTTAAAGTATAAAACTAGACCGAAAAGAAATTGAAGTATTTCAGATCAGACAATAGCATGGAATACAAGGACAAGTTATTCCTACAGTTCTGTCAGGATGAATGTATCACCAGACACTTCTTAGTTAAAAGAACTCCAGAGCAAAATGGGATTGCAAAAAGGATGAACAGAACTTTGGAACGTGCCAGATGTATGAGGTTGAATGCATGTTTGTCCAAGAGTTTATGGGCTGAGGCACTCAACAAGTATCTAGCTACCTAGTGAGTAAAACTATGTCATGTCAATGTTGTTTCACCGAATTCAACAATGAAAAGAGAACAAATAATCACAATCTTACCATCAAAAAAAAATATTTCACTCTTGTTGCAGAGATAAATAAACTAAAAGTAAAGCCAAATCATTGAGGAATACCAAACCAGTAAACCCAGGATCAACAGAAACATGTTCAGGGTTTAAACTATGAAAATGGTAAACGTGACAAGGAATATAGGTATGTCATTTCTTAAAGGCGTGAATAACACATTTTAACAATTCATATAAGAGTAATGGTCTAACAAAATAATCAATACAATTTCAAAGTTATGTTAATCACAAATACTACAACAAAGCACATACAAAAAAAGGGTTTTATAAATGTATTCAAATTTAGGGATTAAAGAGACAGATTCTACCAATGGGGACGAAAGGATTCTTGACGCGCTTTTTCTCTGGAAACAAATCGTCAAGTTCAGAATTTGTGTTTACCATCTTCTCCATATGACCTCCAATTGACGGCGATGCACCCAAATCACTATGGATCCAAACTCCTCTCTCTTTCTCTCTCTCTCCCCTCAGCTTTCCAAAGTCCAGAATAGTGGTTTAAAAGCGGGCGGCGCGATTACTTTTTCTGAAATGGTTTGTCCTTTTTTCATTTCACGCCCCACACTTCTCTATTCTTGATTTCTTGCGGGAAAAAGTGAAAATTAAAATGAAAATATATCTAGTTTTGTTATAATTCAGGTACAAATCTCAAATACAATGCCACAATATATAAATAAGTACAAATAAATTAATAATTTATGAATGTGTCTGTTCACAATAAAAATCATAATATTTTAATTGTAAGATATATTCTATTTTGATAATACGTCTGTCGACCAAATAATAAAAAATATTTAAGAATTTATTAAAAACTTTACGGTGTTAAATTGTTAGAATGCTTGTAATTAAAACTGAATAGAGTATTTTATCCATCTAATATATCTTTGCTCCTTCCAGAAAAAATTAAATGACTCAAAAATAATCTCATCATAGTAAAATTGTAAAGATGCTTACAAATTATATTGCAAACTTGGGTTTATTTAAGAAAGTGATAATAAACTAACAACCAATGCTTTTAGAACTAGACCGATCATTGAACTGAAAATAGTACCGGATGAGTGAATTACTAGTTCAACCAGTGGTTGAACCGTTATTAAACCAGTGACATCATAAATATATAATATTAATAATTAATAAAATTTTAAAATATTTAATTTTTTGTAAACTAAAATATAGTAAAATTATGTTATATTATTGCTAAAAATATTTTTGTAAAAAAAAACACTTCAAAACCGAATCAACTAACAGATTTTATAGGTTGAATCGGTGATCAACTGGGTATTGACCAAATTTGTAGAACCGGTTCAACCGATCTGACCGACCGGTCCGAGTTTCAAAACATTGCTAACAACACCTTTAGTTTAAAAGGTTATAAGTTTATAACCTGCGCAAAATACGGATAAATTTTAGAAACTAGATATTGAAAAACTTAAAAATTACATATTTGAATATTTATAATAATAATATTTTCTTCAATTTCAAATAGGGTCATTATAATATGCCACTTTTAATTCACATAATGAATACATGTTACATTAAAAATAAAATTATGGTCATATTTTTTATAATTAAATGAATTATTCTCTTCATGATGTGCAATTTTTACATGAGTTATGTTATCATTTGAAAAACATATTTACACATAGAAACATTAATTGATAAATTGAAAAAATAATACGTATCTTTTCATCTAATAGAATAACATTAGTCTTCTTGACAATCATTTTTGTTTGATAGTGAACTTACATATTTTTTGCGTGTAATTTATTGTGTAGTTAGAATTTTATTTATAATGTATGTGTAAATTGAATGAGATAATTTTATATTAATTAGGTTAATAAATCATGAATGCTAATTCATAATTATAATATGTCTTTGATTGATAAAGTTAAAAGTAAAAGTTATGATATAAAAATATTAATGCATTATAGCAGTTAAAGAGTATATTAAATATGTTACAATTAAAGATACATTAAATATTGCAGCTTAATTTGTGAACGAAACTTTGGATGGATCCCAAATCGTAGTATAAGATGTGAATACTAGCCTCAAATCTATATTGCGGACGAGTCAATTATTCCTTGAACGTTGACAGATAACTTAAATGGATAGAACCATCTCTCCATTTTTTTATTATAAATCATTTTTTCGATAAAATATGAAGGACAATGTTACTATACATAGTAAGAAACCTAAGTTATTATATATTTGACGTACATAAATATATAAAATAAAAAGATGTAAAAAAGACCTATATATATTACAATTCTAAATTCATTGTAGTTCATATTCGATATAATATTTCTGGACACTTTCCTTCCACGTATTTACAAAAGCAAAAAAAAGAGTGTATGTAGAAATATAGTAAAGTCGTGGGCTTTAAGTACGCAGTAGATTATAAGGTATAGTTCTACGAATTATAAAGTACGAGCAATTTTACTGCAGGAAAGCAAAAGTTTAATTTTTATTTTTATGCACACATCTCAAAAAGGTAATGCTATTTTATATATATATATATATATATATATATTATAGTCGATGACATATACATTGTGTGTATAAATTATGTAAGATAAAATTATAAAATTTGAAAGATTGAATAAAAATAATAAAATAATAATATATCTAAAATTGTAAGGTAAGAACTAAGAAGAAAAGAAAACGGCGGCAAGCGTGCTCTCTCTGGCTTTGTTGCTGGAGTTGTTTAATGTTAGGCTTAATTAATTTTTTTAAGTTCACAACTTTGGATTGCAGTTATATATATTAAGGCGGTGACACACACTTTACATGTATAAATTGAAAATCATACGCGTTGTGTCATGTGTGTATAAAATCTCTTATATTTTATTTTGATAAAAATGTAATAGAAATATAAAATTAGTAGTAAGGACAACTTAACATAATTTAAAAAGATAAAAAAAGACTACAAAAGATTTAAACTACTATTGTGAACGTGTCTGCAGAGAAGAAGAGAAAAAAAAAATACGAATTGCTATAAAGATATCTTTGAAAAGGAAAAAGAAATAAAAATTAGCAACAATGGCAACACAAATAAATTTTAGAAGAACACTTAAACTTACCAATAGTACTCCGTAAGAATTCAATCATATAATATTTTGGCTATATTTGTTTGTAAAAAATATATTTAAGATTGAATTATATTTATTAATTTAATATTATGGAGGATTAATATTTTTATTATTTCTAAGGCTATTTATGTGGGATTATATAATCTCATGAAAAATTTAGGATCAATAGTCTATCTTATTTTAAGCTATTAAAATAATTTTATGCAACTAATAATTCAATATTAAGGTATTAATGATCTATCGTCAAATGATTAAATAGTGTAAAATAGAATTAAATTAAGATAAATAATATAATCCTAAATATAATTTTTTTACAAATAAATATAACATTAAAGTGTAATATCGAAAGTTATAAAGGTAAAAGAGAAAAAAAATATAAAATATAAAAACGACACAAAATCACCAAAAGCGTCATGAGCTCTTTATAATATATATACTAGTGGCCGAAACACGCATAATGTGTGTGATATTAATTTATCAATATAAAATAGAGAGTGTATTATAAAATTTGAGAGATATTGGAGAAAAAACATGAGAGTTTTCTTAAACAAATTTTCAATATTATATATGTTTTAACTATCCAAGAAAGTAAAATAAATGCAAACACGTCTTCTCTTTACATATAATTGGATTAAAAAAATAAAAATACAACGTAAATAGAATTTTAAGAATAAAATGCGACCTAATTACACAAAAAAAGGTTATATAAGTTGTATGTTTTATAATAAGAGAGAGCATATATATATATATATATATATATATATATATATGGGGATTGATCCATTTACAATGTTATAAATAAAAAATTATTCTTGTAACATATCTCAGTTGTTTATGCTGAGATTTAATGGTTAAAAATCTTCTCGTTCGCTGTTTAATTACTAATACGTATAGCTTAATATTGCGGATAGAAAAAAATGTCAAAAATACCCCTGCAATCCTAATGTACCAAGTCACTGTTCGTAGTTAAACTACGGATGACAGTATTTACAAAAATGTCATTCGTCGGTTTAATTACCCGGATAACATTTTTGTAAATACTGTCGTCCGTAGTATTAAACTGCGGACAAAGGCTTGGTACATTAGGACTGCAGGAGTATTTTTAATGTTTTTTCTCGTCCACAGTATTAAAATACATGTATTGGTAATTAAACTGCGGATTAAAATTTTTTTAACCATTAGATCTCAGCATTGACAATTGAGATATGTTATAAAGACAAGTTCCTATTTATAACGTTATAAATGGATCAATCCCTATATATATATATATATATACATATGAAAAAATGTATATACACAGTTGTGTAGTGTACAGTCGACTATGACTAGGGGTGATCATTCGGTTATAACCGAACCGAATAGGCGGTTCGGTTATAACCGAAAACCAAATTTTAAAAAAAATCACTATCTGAATTAATAACCGAATTGGCAAATAACCAAATTATCGAAAACCGAATAACCGAATTTCTTATTCGGTTATTACCCGAATTTAATTCTATTTTTTCAAAATAAATAAATTATTTCAAAATAAATAAATTATTTCAAGTTGGAATATAGAATCATTTCATGATTTCATAATTGAAGGATGAGTCATGCAACCATGCAAGTACTATTTTAATTTTTAATTGTAAAACCTTTAGAAATTGGAATAGAATAGTAATTTTAATTTAATATTTTATTTTATTTTTACTATTCGGTTAATCGGTTAACCGAATAGTACAATTTTCTTATCCAAAATCGAACCCGAATACTGAAATAAATTTCGGTTATAACCGAAATTATCCAAATAACCGAAATATTTCGATTTTAAAATTTCAGTTCGATTTTTCGGTTATAACCGAAATTTGCTCAGTCCTAACTATGACGACTATTGTTTGGGTTACGGTAACGGTTCAACCGTCGCCATAGTTATTTCTGGTCTATGATGACGGTTGAACTGTCGCTGTAGCCCAAAAAAACATCGCTATAACCGGCTGTGCACTATACAACTGACTGTGCACTACACAACAACTGTGTATATACATATATCTCTGTATATATATAACCCATACGCTGTCGTTCTTCACACTTTTGACTAACTGCCTTCCTTCTGTAAGTCCTCCTGCTTAAAGAAATGGGCGGTAATGGGTGTTTCACAATCTCTGGGACCTAATAGCCCACGTTGGCCGGCGCGTTTCTGTTGAAACCCACGGGTAGAAAGATCGTAATCCGTTCTCTCTCCAAACCCTAACCCTACTGAACGATCATAATGGATGCTTCTATCATTCACTAAGCGAAGTATTTGTCACCATACTCTATTGTGTTCTTTATATGTTTTGGTAGGGTTTACATAACAAGACTCTTTTTATACTCCAGTGATGCGAAGATGCTGTAGATTCTCAGCATGATGTCATGCTCCGGAAATTGGATTCACCAAGCTGAAAATGTATTATCGTTTCTCAACTATTAATTTCTGTCCAAATTCAAGCTCATATCATGACACATGACCCACCAATTTATTTTTCTGATGGTTCGATCCTATAATTTATGCTGTTAATTTGTCATTGAATTTAGCTCCATGTGTCATTTCAATTTTTTGTTGTTTGGCAAATGTTATCGATCTTTAGAAGGTTGCCATTATTGAAAACTATGTGAAGAAGTTACCAGGTTAGTAGCTAATTTGAAAGAAGCACTTTATCAACCCCAGTCCTTTCTGCCATTTGAAAAATGTGTACTAATTTATGCTTTCTGTTAAATAATTTTAATGTGTAAGAGGAATCTTTTGCTGAGTCTTAAAGTTTTTGGGAGACATCACTCTGATTGACATGCATGAGCTTTCAACTTAAAAAAAATTCTTGTCATCTAGCATATGGATGAATAACAAACAACTACTTGATTCATCTAATTAGTTGCAGCATCGAGCATACTGCTCTGCACCATCAATAAACTTAACAAGAATAAAGGCAAGAAAATAATAATAGATAAAGACCTGGCATTTGACAATGTTATTCATCAATGGCTAATACTCCATTTGTTTAATTCCTTATTTTATATAAGAACACTTAAGAAATTGATAATAGCAATAATTTCCATTAACTACTAGGATGGTAGTTATATAAAATTTATGCTTAGCAGCTTAGCCTAAGTGGAGTGATAAATATATTGTTGGGATTTACTCGTATTTTTACGGGTTTGGCTAATGACCACTACGATAGGGTAGTCAGGAGTTGCAAGGGAGCAGCGCCCCTTAGAAACCATGTGCAAGTGTGTAATTGGGCTTGAGGATTTATTAGTAGTCTAGTATTTGATTTACTAATGTATTGGCCTTAAACCTGTGTTATAGTAGTTAGAGTTTGGTATGTGAATCATTGTAGAGCGTGTGAGATATCTAATGAGTACGTCAGACAAGCAGGACTAGCCAAATTAGTGAATCTGGGTATATCGTGTGTTCTTACTTTTTTATTCTTCATCAAATTTTCTGTGTGATTGTGATATACTTCGATCTTAAATTCTAACATATATGCAGGGCTTGCAGCAATGAACACAGGGATGAGCTCAGTTGTTTATGTTGTTTACTTTAATACCCTGGGACCGTTATTCTTCTTCCATATTTCATTGTTCTCACCAACAGGTCTGTGATATTTATCTACTTAGTCTTGATAATTATGAGCTTCACTAATAGAATGTCTGTTATATACAAAAAAGTCACTAAGCATGTATTTCTTCTTTTTTCAGAAGTAACCAGCCTCCTCTCACTTTCTCTCTTCTCTGTAGATTCTTCGTCCTTGGTTTAGTTGGGTATGAATATTTGCCAACTATTGTAGTTCATTTCATAAGATTTACAATAACTCTTGGTTTTTAATAACACCTAAAACAGAAAAAATTAAGCAACAATATTTGTCTTCTGCAGATATGTGGATATGGCAGGTATTGACTACAGCTCTCCCACTCTAGGAGCTGCCATGGGCAACTTGATACCAGCTTTTACATTTTTGCTTGCAATCATTTTCAGGTAGGATCAGTTAGTATAAACTAATTAGCCAAACTGTCTAACAATGAAATGATTTTAAAGAATAGTGATTGATCATATATTGATATTTATGTTGTTGGCATTTAAGTTTATGCTGTTTCACTGTTACTTTCGGTGTCTGAGTTTAGTTTTGACAAATACACTTGAAATGTATGTTTACGAGGGGCAATTCCCAGGAAGGCTATTAGGAGATAGCTTAATACATGCAATTCACATTCTCATAACCGTGAAAATGAATTAAGCCCTACATAAAGCTTCAGATACATCAATTAGAATAAAACAGCCCCCAGGGACAGCCTAGAATTCCAATTTGATAGGAGTACTTGATTTTACCACCACTTTGAGAAGAAAAATAGAAGTATTGACTTGAATTAATATTTGAAACCAAGTAGAGATGTCCTTTTGAGTACTATATGTTTAGTTAGCACTTAATATTGAAGGTAACGTTAACAATTGTGAGCCTTGGTGTATAATTGGAGCAGCTATAATATTTCTATGGGATTTTACGCAGTTGTTTGGGGTCAAACCAAAGAGGAGAACATGGCGGTGGACTGGAATCCTCAACAGAGAGAGTTCCACTTTTGCAAACATGAATTATTTTTGGTGTATGCACACATTAGGTTCACAAGGTTCATAGTTGCACACCCGTTATGATGTTGTATGTAATTTATTGTAGTATTGTACATGCAAACTTTTGGTGCATAGTGTGTAACTATCAGTTTAGAGTCTGCAAATATCTAACACCCTATTTGTTTTTAATCCTTTTTCCTTCTCTTTCTGGGTAAATCAAAAAAGGAAAAGATAATTGATATGTGATGAGTGCATTGCAGCATTTTGATCACCTTCAGGAATGGACCAAAAATAGAATTTAGTTAGGATATGAAACCACTCCCAAGTCCAATTTTGAAATCCAAAACACTCCCAAGTTCAGGTCCCAGCTCTGAAACCCACATCAGTAGCCTATCTGATATGATTATCAAAGAATGCAATTTTATATTTGTCACATAAAACCAAGAATATACAAATTTTGAATGCACTGTCCGAAAAGATAGACAAAATCAAATGCAATTCGATCTTCTCCTCCACCTTTTTCATGTGTATAATTGTGCATTCAAAATAATAGTTTTCTTTGCATTTGTGTATTGATTTGTAAATTGCAAATGAGTGGAATGGAGTATATAATTAGCCACGTGACACACGACTTTCCCCCACTGCTGGCATAGACTAAATATGTACTCCATTCCACTCATTTGAGTTTTATCCTAATTAATTTATAAAAATTTATAAATTGGTATATACTTTATTTTAATTTTTAAAATGACAATTTTACACTTAGTTATACTTTATTACTAAATTACAATATTAATATTGCATTAATCAATATTAAAGAATTTAATTTTTTACAAATTTACTAAAAAAATATTTAGTGATACTGACATGATGTAATAATTATAATCAAGTTAATAAAACTTTATACATCGACTAGTTTTTACCTGAAGAATATTCCATAGTGAAGAACAAATGCAAGTGACAGCAAGACAAATGCCACCAAGTACCCAATTTGTCTGTCGTGTCGTGAGTGTGGTGACAGAAGCAAATTAACTTACTGATTCCTATAACATATCCATACAGCAACTATTAAGGCGTACCCTGATGAAATGACCTCAGTCTTTTTTCTTTTGCGCGCTGCTTTGGAACCATCCATTGTGCAATATTCTCTCTCATTGTAGAAAGAAGCCCAGATGCTTGGACGCTGCGTCCTGGCATTGGGATGATAGCTATTATATTTGCGGTACATAATCTGTAAGAACCCAATTTCCTTACTTGTTAACGCAATATTGAGATTTTACCCACCACAATGCTAATTGACTGGGGCTTGTTAGTATTATCTATGCTGATATCTATAGCTTTTGATAAGGTCCACAGCACGTTTGTGTAAGGTGAACGTTGCTCAGATCATTTTCTAACAAAGTCGTATTGTGGAGTACGCACAACATCTTAACCCGTCGCTTATGTATAATTGTTTATGTAAGAAAATCTACATTAAATGGAACACCAACAACACATCAACCCGCTGTCTATAAAGAGACAAGAATCTCGGTATAATTGACGATTGATGCGGTAGAAAAAGCCACACACAACTATGAATTGTTGCGTGACGAGTCAGTACTGAATCTCAAGAATATCTAAGAAAATGCTTAAAAATTCTCAAAGAACCAAAAATTGAAGAATAATCATCTCAAGAAAATATATTGAATAATGAATAATGAATTGTTTTGATTATAAAACTTTAAATCTATATTTATAATATTCTATGTATTCCTAATTCTTAAACCAATAGGAAGTATTATTACATAAGAAACCTAACTAATTAAGATAACATAATCCTATGCAAATTGAAAAAATTTGAAAAAAAATGAGTAAAAAAATTTCTGCATCAAAACCTTTACACTGGGGCGCTAAGCCTCAGTTCATTTTCAGTGCCGGGGCTAGGGGTGGATCCAGAATTTGGTTTCAGCAGGGGCGAATTTTAACTAATTTATTTTTATTAAATAAATAAAGAACAAAAATTCAACTTCTGCAATATAAATTCACTGAAAATGAGGTAAAATATACACAGACACACAGAAACAAATACATATTCGCTTTGTCCAACAATGACAGTCCAATTTGACATTTTCTCCAACATATTATAGCTTTACCTATCACAATCTCAATTATTTCTTAATTGTAATTATTTTTTTTGGTGTGAATGCATATTCTGATTACATAAACATAGTAAAAAAAAATGGATTTTTTTTTGCTAAATTGTTGTGTATAAATAAAAGAAAATATTTTATAATGATTAAAGGGTATTCCCTTGTAATTACAATAGATGAAAAATCATACTAAAACAAGCACTACAAAAAGTAGCAGCCCAATATTTAAAACAACAAATAGACCAAAACCCAAAACATAAGCACGGTACTAATATATATTTAATACAACCCAACCCATGACCAAATCAACTTGTTAGGTGATTTGCCCAATGTTACGGAGGCCACTTCCAATTTTAAAATTTAAAACTTTCTCCAAAATAATATGTAGCACAAAAATCTACGAATTAAAAATGTTTGATTTTTCAAGACTTTTTGATAGTGTTGTGTGGAGGGGTAATTAAAATTTTTGGTGTTTACAATGTGGATTATAACTTCATTAATGGTTAATTAAAAATTTAGTGTTTTGAGTGTGGATTATGACTTTATTAATTATGTGCTTAATTAATTTATAGCGAAACAATGGGCACGCTTAAGGGACAAGGGAAAGAGAAGATTGAGAAAAAAAAAAAATTTGTTAAAATATGTAAGCACAACAATTATACTCTCTCGGTATGCTAAAAAAATTATAACTCTCTTCATATGCTGGTAAACTAGGATTGAACAAGTGACTACCTCCTTATCAAGGAACACCCCCAACCACTGAGCTAGCCAGGAAAACTAAGTACTTACTTTAAACTAAACTATTAATATGTTTTTTTCAGCATAGGAAGTTGCCTATGCTGCCCTTGCTGTAGATCCACCTTTGGCCCCGCTGGTCTGAAATTCCAGTTTTTGATTTCTTTTGAATTTTGATTTGAGTTGACTTCATCTTTAGATCTTTTCCATGACTTGTATTGCTTGCAATTTTTTTAGTCCACACTTCTTGAATTAATTCAACAAGTTCTTCATTGAATCTTTTAACTCGTACTCATGTAATCGGTCTAATTGAAACTTGAACAGAATCTCCCAAAACTTGACCCCATCCAAGTCAAGCATGCCTCATCAGCTTCACTGCAGGCTGTCTTGGCGAGTGTGTTTAGTACCACTGTTTTTACATGGTGCCTGCACAAGAAGGGTCCAGTGTATGTGTCAATGTTCAAGCCCCTGGGGATGGTCATTGCAGTAATCATGGGGTTCATTTTCCTAGGTGACGCACTTCATTTAGGCAAGTATATACGAATCATTTTAGTATAATTGCGTTCGATCTTGAGATTTTCACGGCTGTAATAAACTCTGCTACTTTAATTTACTTGAGCTGATGAACAAGCAGTACTGCCTCCATTTCAAAACGAAGTAGAAAAATATCACAGACCTGTTGGTGTGAACAATGAACAATGAACAATGGAAGAAGAACAAGGGTCCCCAGGGTATTAAAGTAAACAACATAAACAACTGAGCTCATCCCCGTGTTCATAGCTGCTTTGCCAAGAGTTACCGATCCCACCTCCGCACACTCAATCATTACCATTAGTGTAAAGGGTAGTGCATTCTTGATAGAAGACTGCAACTCCATCCCCATCATTTCTCTCTCTCTCTCTCTCTGCCTCTACTCACTCCCAAACATTGCCAATATATAATTGCCTGCATGCATGCAGAAGATGACTTTAGTTGATCAGTATCAAATACAAAACCAGGAGCAGATAAATAAACTAACACATGCAATTGAGCCTAATGTATGCATGCAAGTGAATCACGTATCAGGACATATATCCATGCATGTTTTTCTACAGTTCTTCTACTCGACTTCAGCTCAGAGAGGAACACGTACTACTAATCGTAATAATAATATCTGGATGTTCAGAAGATATCCAAGTGATTATTGGCAACAATCTCCATCAACGTTATCAAAAATTGACCACTCTGTATTAAGAGTTTGTACTAGTTACCAAATGTTCTTATGTCCCAAACTTAAAAACAAACGAAGGATAAAAAGGATCCAAAAAAAACTCTGAAACGACAATTTTTAATTATTTTTTTTTAACAAGAAGGAAGTAAAACACGAGAGCAAGCCTTGAAATGTTCGTGTTTTAGGTGCCAAAAATACTCGCTTTTTTTCTTTAATTTTATCCAACTTTTTTTCTCCCTCTTTTTTATTTCAAAATCTTGTCCTCCCACTTTTTAACCTATTTAAACATTTTCTTACATTTTTCTACTTTTTTCTTTTTGACAAAAAGAATATAATTGATTTTTTTATAATATATTTATAAAATCTTAAAAATTCAAAATTGACATAAATTTATTTTATTTTAATTAATGCAATAGTTAATATTGTAATTTATTTAAAAACTATTACTAAGTAGTAAGCATATAGTTGTTACTTCCAAAATTAAGATTAACTCACATCATAATTTGAATTTTAAAATTTTGTATTAGTTAGGATAAAAGTCAAATGAAATTATTTTTTAGTGAAACAAAGAGAATATTAAAATAAAAAATATATAAATGACTTCGCATGTCAATCTCAAAATTTCTTAGCCAAAAAGGTGTGTTTGACACGGGTTCATGTTGGAGACCATGGGATGGTAAGGGAAAATTAAATAATGAAGAAGTGAATTAAATGGTGCAAATATCATTATTCTGAATTTTTGAATTATGTGATAAGTACTAATAGTTATATTTATTATATTAAATATATATAAAATTGAGGATACTGGTGACCTCTGTGTTGAAGTTCTTTCGGCTGTTTCTCTTTATTCCCCGTGTCCCTTTCGGATTTGAAACTCTCCCACTACACCTCTCTTGTTTGCTAAGTTCTGAAGGGTTGCAGTGAATTAAGGTGTGCAAACTTTTCCCTTGTTTTGAAAATCCTTTGTTTTCTTTGACTATACCTATTAGAATAAATTACTGCCCCATGATTCTCGCACTTAATTTCTTTAATAAAGTTTTCTGCTTTTCTTTCTTTAATTGAATCTGAGCTCAATTGGGTATATGCAGAACCTTGTAAATTGATTTTGGGGTTTTGCTTTAATCTTTTTTGAATTTCTTTTTTTTACTTTTTTATTTGCATCTGCCTTACTTTGACCTTGAATTATTGTCGGTTGCTTTTATTTGAAACTTCTTGTTGTTTTCTTCCTGGTGCTTGAGATCTCAATTCTTGGTTGTGGTTGTGGCTGTGGGTTATGTTGTATTCTAGCTCACTGTTTACTGGAATCACTGATTCATCTTTTTGGAATATTACTTTGTTTTATATATTTGTGGTTTACATTGTTTTCGGTCTATTAATTGTCCTTGTGGGCTAACCAGATCTCAGTTCTTGCTTTTTGGGGCTTGGGTTTCACTCTTTTCTTAATTCACTGCGTCTCTTCATTTTTGGTTTTGAATTCCAATCTAAAACAATGTCACAAGGCTATGCAATTGAGCTTTACTTTGATCCAGCCCTCGAAAACCAGGTCTTGAAAGCTTGGAATGTCTTGGCTCGCCGCCAGATCAGTACTCAGCTTATTGAAATTGAATCAAGGCCTCACATTACCCTATTTTCTAGCCCTTTTGTTGATCCGTCAAAGCTTGAAAACATTGTGAAGAATTTTGCTACAAAGCAAGAACCTTTGCCGTTATCTTTTCGTTCAATTGGAGCCCTTCCGAGTGACAACAATGTTCTCTTTCTTGCTCCAAATCCATCTTTGTCTCTCCTTCACTTCCATTTGCAGTTGTGTGATGCCATGAGAAAGGAGGGCATTGAAATTGGGGAGGAGTACTGCCCTGATTCGTGGATTCCTTATTGTCCTGTCGCTGAAGAGGTGCCAAAGGCTCGGATGGCTGATGCATTCACTGTTTTGAGGGACTTGAAGTTGCCGGTTTCAGGGTATGCAATGGAAATTGGGTTGGTTGAATATTCGCCTGTTCATGAACTCTTCTCTTATGTGCTTGGTAATGCAGTAGAACCATGAGGTTTTAACGACAATTTCCTCGTCAATGTTAAATTAGTGTCTGTCTTTTGAATGTCTTACATCTTTGCTTTTGTAGAAACTGATAATAATGCTGATTGTAGATTACCATTGTTCATGCCTATAGTAAAGAAATCTTTCATATATCAGCTGGAATTCAATTCCTATTGTTATGTCTTACGTAGGTTAAACGTAAAATGCTGATATTGAATAGTATTGTATGTTTTCATCTTTTCTGAATGCTAACTGGACTAAATAGTATAAGAGCGTTTCCAACTGATTTGAACCTGATAGAAATAGGAGTGTTTCCAACTGAATCTTGGAGAGTACTTTTACCAAAGTGGGAAATCCCAGAAAACCTCCGGCAGAGCTCTCTGGCTTTGATTGTTGATAAATGATATTTGTGTACTTGTTATCCGTATGTTGCTTCCTAGATAGATTGCTACTTTGGTCAACAGTTGTGAACTTTACTTGCTATGGATTTCATCTGAATTTCTTTGGGTAACTTGTCCATCTAGGCTTTGGTGAAGGCAATAGTTACCTTAAATTGGATACGTAGTTGTGTTATTATACCATTGTTATTTGGTTGTCTGGAATCTAAGTTACCCTTTATCAGAGGCAAAAGTAAGCTGGAGTAGGAGTATGACAGTTGCAGATTTTACTATGCAGTATGATCTATATCAACTCCAGTATACTGCCTATATGTGATGAGCTCTTTGAGTCCGATTTGAACATAGTCTGAATAATGGCCTTTGTAGTTTATAATTTTAAGGGATCACGTTGTCTTTTACCCAGTTATTTAAATGTTATGGTTCGTTTGGTAACTGTTTTTGCTTTTATTTCTGTTTTCATATGTTTCACTTTTACTTACTTTCACAAGTGAAAACAAAAATCAGACAGCGTTATTTGATAATTATATTTAAGTGTTAATTTTATTTTATTTTTTGAAGAGGTATAGTTTGAACTTTTGTTGTTAACAAGATTCAATATCTAGACGAAACAAAAATTTGAAAGCAGAAATAGTTACCAAACGGACCCTCGGTTATGCAACCCTAGTGCTGAACTTCAAGAAAAAATGACTAGAGTACATTACGGCAGAAGTGATGAACTAGCTTCCTTTCTCAGAACCGCCATCAACCAATCATTCCAAGCATCAATAGGCCCTGGCAAACACCAATGTAGACAGTCATTTATACCCTTCATCCATTGTTTACCCCAGTGTGACCCCAGATGCCCATCAGGCCGCATTAGCATCGCCATTGTCACATCCAAAACCCTCTGCTCAGCGGTACTCTTTTCTCCTTCCTTTCTTGCTATTTCGATTTCCTGTTTCTGAACATTCCTCAATTTCCATTCATAACCTCCCAAGTCAACCACAGCTTCGCTGCCTATTGGACTGGTTTTGTTACAGTACGCTCCAGTGTTCCAAGTCCCATTTTCGAAATGAGCTGGCGAGAATGTCCTTAGCAAGGTCACCCTGGAGCTTTTAACACAGCTTGCAGCTAACGCATTTATGGAGCTGAAAGAAGACTGTATGATTTCCTTGGTTTGAGTGTAAACTTGGATGATGAACAAGTAGCATTGGATACTTTAATCAGTTCCTCACCAACTGCACTATCCCCAGTCCACTCATCATAACGAACAGCACGCAAGACATTAACTTCACGAGGACCAGCAAATTTATCTTTCCCCCGAGAAAGATTTATGTTTAAGTTTGATGCACTGGTGGTTACTGGTAAGTAAAGCATCACCTTTTTCATGTACTTTCTAATCATGGTGATCAAGCTTTTCACAATGTGCCAGTGGAGAATCCTTGCTAAATGTAGCAGAAGCATCTTCAGGAGACCCCCTACTGGAACTTAGCATAGGACTTTTAACTGTACTTGGCAACCTGATAACAAGTCGGCGGCAATTTCCATTACTAACGAAGGGCAGATCATGTACTCCCTCAGAAGTTACTTTAGTTGGCAGTGCCTTTTCATAAGCCAAATTTTTATTTAAAGAGCTAGATTTTCCATAATTAGTTACGTTTTCAATCCTTGAGACAACTGACCCATGACGACCGGTGTTGGAATTGCAATTGGGTGACGCACTAGCAAGCTTATTAACACCCATTGACCCTGCAGTGGAGCTCCATGTATGTACCCTGCAAGAAGTCCCCGTCCTTCCAATATCACTTGAAAAGGACAGGCTGTTGTTCTGATACTGACCAGAACTGCTTCTTTTCTCCTCACCTGTAGTTAGAGGATCTGAAGATCCACCGGCAGTCAATTTTTTGAGAGTGCATCTAATAATTTAGAAATAACCTAAAATAATATAGGAGTTGTTGGTCATGCCCACTGCTTTGGTGGTTGCTTCGGTGGTTTTTTTAGTTCATAACAGGGGTGCACAACAGGCTGGTTCGGTCTGGGCATTTTGGAGAAGCCTGGTTTGATCAAGTTAGGCTCAGACCTGAAGCCTGGTTTGACCGGGCCGGTCAGGGTACACAACAGGCTGGTCGGGTTCTGGCATCTTGGCGGAAGCCTAGTTTGATCAGGCCGGTTCATGTCGGTCCTTGTCTAGAGAACTTGGACCAAATAAGCCCCCCATCTTAGTGCGCAGACTTCAGTCCAGTCTTTTGAGCTTCTTGTTAGTTTTTTTGGCCCACTTTTTATTACTCTCAATAAATTTATCTCTCTATTTTACTTCCAAAAATGTAAAATTAACGTAAAAGTAAAGTCCAAATGATATTATTAGAAATATGAAATTGGAATTGTAAGAATAAAATTAGAATTGTAAGTATGCTAGAATTGAAATTAAAAATAAAATTGCAATAGTTAGTAAGTTTAGCAAAAGAGAGAATGAATATTAATAGTAAGTGTAAAAATTATTTGTGAAAAAAATTAAATGAAGTGTTAAGTATTTATATGAGTTGAAAAGGAGTTGTTGAAATATGTTGGATCAAAATGCCCTTAAAGTTGGCTATTATATAGCTGCTGTTGGGAGGGGCAAAATAGTCCAAAAAATAAAAAATGACGGGACTCCAATTGCAGGCTTGTAAAACCTGAAATTTCGTTTTTAAGAAAATGATTTTTTAGGCCCAAATCGACGGTCCTAAATGACTAGGCTTAGGACCGGGCCCAACGGCAGGACTGATCAGTTTGATCTTCAGTCCTAGTCGGTCCATTCGTCAGTCCCTCACAGTCTTCAGGCCAATTTAATCCTCAAATCAAGCCGGGTTTTTTTTGGGATTTTTCAGGCCCATGTCAGTCCTAGACCAGACATTGTTTTTTATTTTGTTTGGATAATTTTATACACACTACAACCAAACACTACATACATCTCAACCATTAAAAAGTGAGATTTGACACGGATTTTTGTGCCAGGTTCCATCTTTTAATGGTTGAAATCAAAATATTGTATTTAGTGTTGTGGTGTTGTGTATTTATACTTATCCATTTTTTTTAGGTCGATCCAATTCAAATTTTCAATTTTCGATCCTTTTATACACCTCTACTTCATGAGAAGTTATTCAATGGTCCTAGAGTACCGTCACGTAATGTCCTAGATCACTCACATGCTGCCACTTTAACATGTGTAGTGCTAAAATGACAACATCTAAATAGTCCTGAAATACTACGTTGCCATGTCCCAAGACTATAGAATATTTTTTCCTAGTTCATAGTTAAATTGGACACATTTTTACCTTTAAATAATAAAAAAATCAAGCCAAGTCCATTCAGAAATTTTTTATCCACAAGATTTTGGCAGTTATAATAGATGCATTATTCAAAATACTTAGTTAATTTAACTAATAAATAATGACGTAGTCTTTAATATTTTATAGAATAATCAATCATAAGAAATATTACAAAAATCATTTGACACACTTTTGAAAATAAAAATTTTAAGACCTTTAACATTATCCCTTTCTGACCAATATAGAATTTTGTCCTTGAATCAAAATTTCAAAGTCAAAATCTTAATCACTAAAAGGTATAACATTTTTTTTAGTAACACATAATAATTTTAATTTTATGTAAAGACTTTACTAGATTCTTTTATTTAACCCAAAAAAATATTTCTTTTTTTTGGTAAGAAACCCGCAGCATTCAGGACGTTGTCGGTACCTAAATCTTAAAATTAAATTATCAAAACATTTGATATACTTATTAATTTTCCAATTCGTGCAAGAAATTTTACAGTATCAAGTTATAATAAATACTTAACAAGAAGTTTTCATCTCCGCATTCTAAGAACATAAGATCAACTTAATTACATGCACAAATATCAATCAATATAATGTCAGTGTCCTTACATCTTCACAAATTTAAAATTTTAAAAATTTACCTTATTAGTTAAATATCTACTGAAAATTCAAAGGGGCAACTGCACAATATATTATATAGACGACTTTCATATTCATAGGAAGCGTAATTTTATTTTAAAATTTCAAGATTACATGATCCTTGTAGACCTAAATCCAGGAACAAGCTTGGCAGAAAAGGGAAGGGGATAAAAACTTTTAATGATGTTACCAAGTTACACCGACACCAGGATTGTGGTCTATAATACAAAAACAAACAGGGAAAATATATTTACAGTCGATAGACTTGTCAATGCAATTTCGTTATCCAGATTTTATAGAATACCAAAATTTGGCAGCCGGCACTAGAGTAACAACTATGTATGGAACTGGAAAAAGGAGAGGAACAATTAACAGACATACAAACCACATGGGCGGTGGTAGTTTTTTGTACATCCAATCCTCTTTAAATTAAAAGAAGAATTGGGTAAAGTTGCGAGAACTGGCTCAATACATATATGACAGACCCCAATTCCTCTGGTTCTGGCCAGCATATGCTTTAGGTTAAATATCTACAAATCTGCAATGGCCATTCTGTCTGAGCAAGTTTGAGCAACACAGACGTTCCCAGGACCCTAATTGCTTTCCAAAGTCAAAGAGTGAGTTATACAGCAGAGAAATACGGTTATTTTCAGCCTGCTCTCTTCATCCGACCAGGTTGTGTTAACCACGAGAGGGATTTGATGTCCACAATTCCATAAACCACCTGTTAAGCAATTGATAAAACTACAATGAGAACTAAAAAGCACAAGATGGTACGGGGAAAAGGTGAGAGAGACATTATTTTCATGTTAACATAATAAACTTGCTACCAAGAAAAGAAAGACATGCTTATTCAAAATATGAAACAATTCTCATATTTACTTCATCGCACGAACAGCATTCTTTAAAAAGCAAGTCAAATTACATTCTTACAATAAATATGGCGTGGATGTCTCCCCTCCTGTATTGGCTCTATTCTAGAAGATGCACTGTATCCCTACAGGATATCAGATAAACACATCTGAATTTTAATCTTCACGAGCAATCTATACAAAACCTAAACTATCCCGTCATTATCATCCAAATTACTTTGAAAACTAGAGAAATTCTCACCAGGTCTTTAAAGGTTCGACACATTCGCCAAAGCTCATCCTACTGCCATTACGGATGCTTGTAGCTAATCCTATCTCCGTCCCATCCACCATCAGGCTCCTTTCTTTTCAACACCCCACCTGTCATCTGATACATCTTCATTTGCTCATCTGCCAAGGCTTGTGAACCAGTGATAGGAAGCAGCCTCAATGCCGAAGGCAGCCTCTCATCTCTCCGATCAAGATCTGCAACCCCAGGGCCTGCATTAAGATCTAGACCTTGACTTCCCCATTTTCTACTTTCAGGAATAATGTTACTTGTACCACCCGGAAGGCTCATAACATAGGGTCGAGCGTATTGTGTTGACATCACACCATTAGGTCCCATCAATTGTGAGGGAATGGCAGGGAAGCAGAGTGGACCACCAGATAATGAATCCGCATAGGGTGTTGAAACCCCAGAATACGAGTTTGTGGAGAGCGGAAAATTGGTTTCGAATGGGAACCCTGGATATTGAAATGGAGTAGTGGGGGGAAAACCAATTGCAGGAGAGGATGACAAGACTGGACCCCTGAAAATTTCAGTACCAAAAGAGTTGTTGCCAGAAGGGGGACCCAAGATTCTCCGTGAACTAGCAGCTGGGAGAATGGGATAACTCTGCTCACCTCTACCTGGAAGAATGGGTGGCATTGTGATGGCTGAATAAGAGGTTCCTGGTGGGAACCAAGATGAGAAATTTCCTAGTTCCATATTATTCATTCTAATTGTAGGAACTGGAGAAAGAAATGGCATGCCATTTTTGGCATGTGGTGCAGTTTCACTACCCACTTCATCTGGGTCAGGTCCATTATTCAAATCAAAGTCCCTTGAAGCTAATGATTCAACAATAGACAATCCACCAGATAGTGCTGACCGTCTAGGGAACTTTGGAATTTCCAATCTAGAATTGTTGCTAACTGAGAACTGCCCAATTTCAGGATTCTCATCACATCTGTTCAAATCAAGATTAAGTCCACCACCACTACTTAAACCAGTACCAGACTCCACACATGTCACTGGAACAGTGTTTTGAGAAGCCACATCCTCAAGTGCCCTCTGGTCAGGAACATTCAAATCGAAGTCTAAAAAAGGGCGACCATGTTTGCTGCTGGAAGAGTTATCAACAAGAGGGACATCAGTTGTGCCTAGTGCCATATCCAGAATCTTTCTAGGCTCTGCTGGCCGAAACGCACTGGTAGCAGCAGATCCCTTCCACCCTAGTTCGCCCTTTATTCTCAATGGGTTCTCAGGAGGGGCAAATGGTCCTTTGGCAGCAGCAGTAACAGTAATTGAAGAAGGGAGGCTCCCATGCATGGAAGATACTGAAATGGGTAGAGGGAATGGTAAACAGACAGAAGACGAGTTTCCAGTAACTGGCAATTTAACAAGCTCCACTGAGCTCACATCATCAGCAGGCAAACCTTCATTAAGATCAAAGTCCAGCTTTACGGTAGTATCTGATCCTGCTGCAGTGACAGAAGAGTGATTTGGCCCAGAAGAAGGTTCTTCTGCTCCATCTGACTTGCATCTACTAGACTTCATGGTCTGTTCTGATTCTTGCAAAGGCCGTGCAAGAGATTCGATGGGAACGGGTCCACCAGAACAAATACCAGTAACCTCTTTCTTTTCTTGATTTCCATGAGAAATTTCACTCATATGATTGAAAGTGGATGAACCTATATCCAACCTTTGGTCCTCACTCTGTTCTGTGTGAGATGCAGACTTCATCTCATCATCCTTTTTGAACTTCAATTCCGCACCAGAAACAGTACAGGAACCACTTGGTAGTGCAGTATGGGGAGGACTTTGCTCCTTTAAGTTGCAGCTACCTGACAATATGTTCACTGTTTTCTTGTTCCCATCACTTCTATCAGAGGACGAGCAAGATGTTGATTCTTCATTAGCCTCAGCCTCAACTTTGGCACATGTAGAAGCAGATTCTGGTAAATTTTCTATGCCATTTTCTGTAGATTTATCATTAGCACAACCAATATTCTTATCTTCATCAGGCAATGGACTAATCACTTTAAGTTTCAAATTTGAGGCATTGCCATCTCTTGCCCAGGTATGACCCAACTTTCTTAGAACCTGAAACCGCTCAGCTCCTTCCCCCACTGCATCTTTCTTAACATCTACAGATGACATAGCTGCAGAATCTTCATCGACTGATTCAGACAACTTGACATCAGATGACAACGCAGCGTTATTACCAAGATGGGGCAAATCCATACCGGAAGAATTCAACTGTGCACTACACTCCTCTGTCTTCTCTTCACCGCCAAACAAAGGAACTTCGCTGTTACCAGAGAAGTTGGTTGACATATGCATGTCAATGTGTTGGACTCCAGGCTTAACACGCAAAGAATTAACAGAGCTACCTTGATCTGTCGTACCATCACCATTAGATTCATCATTACGATGATCCTCACTTTGAGCTCGATCTTCATCTGTTTTCCTCAACTTAACATCATTGCCAGAACATGAGTCCTCCGTTACTGGAGACTTTCTCTGGGGAGAACCCAAAGGTGAGACATCAGATCTTGATATCTCTCCAGCTGCCACACTAGCAAGCAAATTCATCCCAAGATCATCCCCAACTGATGCAGTCACATTAGCTTCAGAATACTTAACACAACTATCAATCAAGGCATTTATAGAACTAAATGAAGCCTCATACGATTTCCTGGGTTCGGCCGTAATCCCAGAAGGAGAACCAGTAGCATTAGATACTTCTGTCAGTTCATCAGAACCTTCCCCATCCCTGCTCTGTTCATCACCAAGAGCAACAACAGATTTAACATTAACTTCATCACACCCAGCCAATCCATCTGTGGCCCGACACAAATCCATGTTCGCATTTGAAGCGCTATTGCTCCCCAGGGCTTCACTTCTTACCTTTACTTTCCGATCCTGCTGTTCAAGCTTGTCAGAATGTGCAACTGGAGAACCCTTGCAAAATGTAGCTGACACATCTTCAGGAGATCCGCCACTGGCACTTCTTGCAGGACTACGACCGGTGTTTGGCAACCTGACAATGAGTCGCTGGCTGTTACCATTATCCACAAGGGGAACATCAGGTACCTTGTCAGAAGACAAACTCCTATTTATAGAACTAAATTTTCCAAAACTATTTTCCTTTTGAACACCTAGGATAGCTGTACAGTGAAGGCCATTGCTAGCCTTTCGATTGCGTGAAACACCGCTAGAAACCTTATTGACATTCATTGATCCGGCAGTTGAGCTCCGTGCATCTTCCCGACAAGCCACAGTCTTTCCATAATCACTTGAACAAGACTGGCTATTGTTCTGAGACTGACTAGAACTGCTACTCTTCTCCTCCTTAATAGTTGTGAGAGGGATATCAGGTGATCCCGTACCAACTAATGCTACAGAATTCAGATCCTTTGTGCTAGAACCACCTGATGTAGCAGTTGCTGATGTTGACAATCTTGATGAGCCAGGAGATGCTGATGAGCACTTATCTCCAGGACCAAGCTTAGCAGGTGGAGGTAGTGTTTTAGATGCACAAGATTGTATACTGGAACACTTCGCACCATGATCAGAGGGTCCTCCAGAAATTACAGACTTGGTTGGCCAAGAACCACCACGACTCGAGCCAGACTTTCCATCAATAATATTCATTTCAGCTTCAACACGTTTTTTCCATGTGTCAACTAAACTCCTGGCTTTCTTCTGAATCTCGGAATTCTTATGACTACGTAAATGATTCACCGACTTGCCAACATTACAGGTTTGTAGTGCATGAAGGTTTACTGGCAGTTTGTCTAGTGCACGAAGTAACGCCAATAGAAATTCCTCAACAGATTTATCACTTTCCTTGGGACTACTACCATCACCGATCTTCCCCTTATGGACCTCCTGGAGCCAATCATCCAACACAGGTAAACCCTTAAGCTGAACAAACCGAGTAAGGCACTCAAACCTGTCTGTGACAGATATTACAGAAGCAAGCATAAATCGACAAGTCAAATCTAATTTCTTATCCACACTGTCAGGTTGCATGAGTTGCACCAATTTCTCAACACTTTCAAAATCAACAAGTCTGCCTCTATCTGTTATTTTAGCAATCTCAGACTTTAACATCTGTTCTGGACGAAGCTGACCAGAATCTGCATCTTCTGCTCTAACCGTACGCTCTCGTTTCACGGGATCAGATCCTTGAACTCCCAGCTCCCTCTTCTTCCCTTTACCCTGAGAAGGGAATGAGGATGAACTGTTTTGTGCATTATCTGAACCAGGCTTTAATTGTGCCACTCCTGTTGTACCATTTAATGTTTTTGGAGAACGACCTCCTGACTGCACTGCTCCATGCATTTCCAGTTTTCCACTTGCGTCTTGTCTAATAATTGATCTACTTATTCCTGAAGTTCCTGCATTTAAGAATAATATAATTCCAATCAAGCTAATAATGATCAACAAAAGTACAATATACAGAATATGTAAGAATGCATTACTCACATTAACATAATCTAGGTCAGTTAGCCAGAATTACTACCTGTTCTCAATATTATACACTCAGTCTATACACAAATGAGGATACCGCTGAAGGAAGTTCAACACCTAGAATAAATAATTCACCTTAACCTAAAAATACTGCCAATGACATATAATCAGAAAATAAACGAATAACCAACACACTATCACAAATTCAACTTCAATACAAGAAGCGACATACAGGAACCCCAAATATAAACAATTACATGAAGATAATCACGAAAATATGTATATATGTGATAGATAATGGATAAAGTATTATACTTTGTAGATAATCGGGGGTAATCGGTTAAAATTGGTAGCAGCTACAGATGACGTGGCCGAAGCAGCCACGCTTAATAATAGCTTTCCATCATCACCGCTGATTACTAGATCAATCGAGCCTTCAACCTTGACGAGAACCATAAATAGGACAGCAATTCTCTGATCCCCTTTCTTCGCTTCAAATTAAAACCCTAGGTCTTCGTAATTTGTCAATTCCAGCTGGTTAGAAACCCTAGATCGATAAAAATATCTTAGAACGAGAGAAACCCCAAAATTGAGAAACAAGAATCGGCTGAATTCAACTATTAGCGCTTTGGTGTCAAGGAATCGAGGGCTCTGACGAAGAATTCAACAGATTTGGATCGAGAGAGAGAAAGATGATCGGGTTACCGAAATTGAGAGATTTCAGGACCGGGTTTCAAACGAACGGAGATTTCGGGTAGAGAAGAGAGAGAAAAAGAAACGCAGAGTGTGGTTTATCATGCACTGAGAATGATGCTCCGCGAAACGGCGAAAGAAATAGCAGGTGAAAATGAAATGGTTGAGGTCGGTCGGATCTCTAATGGTAAGGAATTGTAACCGATTACGACAATACTAACGGCGTCGTTTGAAGGTGCTTTGCCAAGGTAACAACATCGTATTGCTTTGAGAAATAGTACCAATGAACAATAAGTCTCTAAGCAGACGGGAGTTTAGGATCGGAAAATTGGACCTGTCTCAATTTTATTTTATTTTAATTTTTTTATTTTTAAAATATTTATAAAATTTAGTAATTTATGTATAATTTAAATATACGTAAATAATCAGGATTGTATAATTTATATAATTTTAATTATTTATATATATTTAAATTATTAAATTTTATAAATAATTAAATTAAAAATAAAAATTTTAAAAAAATTTAAGAGTTAAAAATAATAAATTAATTTATCTAATTTTTCGATCCCAATTTAGAAGGACTCACCAACGAATTACTCTTTCCGTGTGAAAAATGGTTTTCTTTCATACATGCTAGTCCAAACAATTTCATGGGGGCACTTCTCTACGTCATATAAGGTACATCATGTGCGTGTGACACTATAAAGTTGGTTGTCGATTTTGTATTCAATATAGCTTAGCAAATCGATACCATTATATATTTGCATGTTTTTACACGTTAATAAAATATACGAGCGAAATAATAAATTGAAATTTCCATGCTTCAATATTAAATAATAGAGATAAATTAACTAGTGATAATTTTATTATAATTGGTAAAGAAAATATTGAAAAAGATTATGCAAAATTAGCCGATTTGAACCAATTAATTGCGATACAACATATGTCCTTTTTAAATAATGATTTCATTTTACAATAAGTGCAAAAAAATTAACAAAATTAGAGAAAGACATAAATTATACTTGATATTAACCCTTAGTTTTATTCTAAGTAAATTAGACGATAATCAATATTATCACACACCATATCCCGTTTTTTATTTTCAACAATAAATACAAGTGTAACATAATAACTGAGTTTTGTAAATAAGAGGGAATTTATGATTTAGACAAAAAAAATATTGAAATTCTAATAGGGACAATGCAAATTTATCCCTTAAGAGTTATGAAAACACATTATGTTTTTTTATTTACATGAAATTTTAAAGAAAATTAGATGAAATTGAAACAATAAGGATTATTCTATGAAATAAAGAAAAATTCTTTTTTTGGACATGGAGGAAACAAGACAAGATTTCTCTAATAGTTAACTAACAAATGTGGGCCGGGATTGTCTACCATAACGAATCTACATCCAATCCAATCTTTTCTATCCACACGATCTATCGAATTGTCATAATCATAAAGTAATCAATCAATGATATAACATGCAACATGCCCCAAGTAGTTATACTCATCAATCAACAGGGGGATAAAAAAAATAAAAAAATAAAGCCCATTTCTCATTCTTCTTAATTGGGGAATTTGGCACAGCAAAATTCATTGGTCTCACTCAGCACACTCTAAAGAGAAAAGTAACATATTTGATGCGAGTGAATTTTTTTACCAATGCAACTGTCACGTGTCATTATATTATCTTTTTAAAAACAGGAACATTACAATAGTTAGACATCGAAGTAATAATTAGATAAAGATAATATTGGGCAATAATATTTACAATTTTGGAATTCCAATCCAACATTGTACTGTAAAAGATGACCACATATTATATATATATATATATATAGAGCGTTGGATCAAAAATATTAGTTCTGAAAGAGCTCAGATCTTTTATTCTCATTCCATATTATCAGACACAAAGAATATACATATATATGTCTATATAACTGCTACTAGACACAGAAGATCTCACACCGTTTTGAAGATAATAACGTCCAAAATATTATCTCGTATTTGTTTTTTGAATAACAGCAACTAACAACAGGTATTATGATGATAATCCTAATCGATTAGGAATGAGATCCTCTCACAAGAAACTCAAGTCCATTAAAAAGAGAACTCACACTATAAAAAGGCTCACGACATACATCTACTTAATTCCTTCTTCACCTATTAAGTTTTTTCTCTTCTCGACTCAAAAGGTAGTTGAAATCTTGACGGTGATAAAGTCAACAAAATTAACTATCAACAAAAACCCTAATTAATTCTCATGTATTTAATTTACGCATCAATCATATATAAAGTAACTCGACCCATTCTTCTTTTCTTTGCTTTCCTTCTCACAAATGATTTGTCTTTTTTGTGATGTAGATTAGACTTTAACTTTATTGATATATATGTACGGGTAATATTATTATTTCACCTTTATTTTGTTTTAATATATTAATCGATCCATTTCAAAACTCAAATGGGGTCGTTGATGTTGATGCAAGAAGGTGGCGAGAAATTGTTGTTTAATTACGTTGCTGTTTCGGTTTTTATTAAGTTCAAAGTATTGAGGTAAAGGCTAATTTGAAAGCAACTTGTTGAAAACTTTCATTATTAACAATTGTCGCATTAATTCTAGTTAATAAGAAACAATAACAACAACATAATTGAATGAAATTAATAAAATAAAATAAAATAAAATAAAAATAAAATGGGGGAATTAATAGCGACCATGTCCAATTGTCGATGTGTATGGATGGCACAGCAGCCCGCATGTGTCCACCTGTTATGAATGCGACCCCCTCCAGACCTTTCCCAGATGATACATAATGCATGCCAAACAAAACACGAAATTGTAATGCTTAAACAATTTTCATCTTTTTATCACAAACACACAGTTTATATGTGTGGCCTGCTCAAGTGGCATTTGCATGTTTTTTGTTAGAATTTAAGATTAAATAATAGGACAATCACACATAATATTAAATAAAGAATAGAAAAATAAAAACACGCGATATACTCAGGTTCACTAATTTGGCTAATCCTGCTTGTCTGACGTATTCATTAGATGTCTCTACAATAATTCACACACCAAATAATTATTTTTATAGTAACTAAAAAACTCTAGCTGCTATAACATGGACTCAAGCCCAATACATTAGTAGTGACCATTAGTCAAACTCACAGAAATATGAGCCAATTTCAACATTTTATTTAAAAATTAGTACTCCCTCCTTTTATACGCAAAAAATAGACGTATTTGTTTTTTTTATTTTAATTTTTTGGTGCTAATAAGATAAATTAATTTACAAATTTTGCTGAAAACTTCATTGATAAGCCTTGTTCTGTGGTCCTATTGATGTGGATATATTGAAAACTCTGCCCAAAAGCTGACACTAAAATTATTTAATTCAACGGAAGTGTAAAACTGCCGTATTAAACAATTCGTACATATATAACATGATGCACGAAAGTGTGGGGGCCTACCTGCAGCTAGTAAATAAAACAACCGATTTTAATTATTTTCCTCAAGGCCTGCACGTTATAGAATAATTAATTATATTGAGGATGCATCAGTGATTTTCTGCTCTCATATCTTTTTATATATTCTTGAAAAAAATATTCATTCCTTTTTTTTAGCCATTATTGGTACAAGGGGTAGGGGCAATTGCCTAAACTTGCTTATGCTTGATTTTTTCCTTTCTTTTATTATAGCCATTATACTCACAACCCTTGCTCTTTCTTTTCTATGCTCTCTTTCTCCTTCCATATTACTTTGCGCGGTCGACGTGGGAGTTGGGACAGCTGATTGCAATTTGTGTGGAGTTGTGGTTATAGTTCTTGTTTATGGTTTTGAGAATTTTGAAATGAAGTGTTTGCGCATGCGTCTGTGATGCACATAAAATGTTTGATAAAATGTACCATTATCTACTAAAAACAGAACGCTTAAATTTATGCTCATAAAGTGTTCGATAAAATGTCCCTTTCATGTTTTAGCTATCATATTATTGATTGCAATCATTTAGCCTCTTGCGATAGCTACTTCTGCTGCTCCTTCGTACCTCTGTCGCCACCGTCTTTGTTACTTTTTGCAAAACTTTATTATTGTTTGAATTCTCAGTCAACACATGGTTTCTGCATGGCAACCTTCAATAATTTCCATAAAGTCAAGCTTTAAAGAAAATAGAGGTGTGAAACCAAATTCATATTTTGCCTATTGATGTTTTTTTAACAGATGACAGAATAAAAGTAATCAAGAAGAATAAAAGATAGTCCCCCTATTACTGGTAGTCCTAATGGATGAAAAAGAATATGCTAGTGGAATTACAGAACTCAAAAGTAACTCATACCCGGTGCAGAGTTTTGTTAATGGTGGCATTATTGAATGGAATGGCTGGTTGTTCATTTGTTTTCAACCTTGTACCACATCGAATGGGGAAGGAAATAGGATGAGAAAATGAGTATATAAAAAACAGAAAGAAAAAGTACTAAAGGAACTGGCTCTAACGGCTTATTGACCTGCGGGCCGGATCGGGATAAAATGGCCCAGTAAATTTTGGGCTGAAAACTCAAGGGCCAAATTTTAGGCTCCGCCCCTGGCAACCACCCACTCTATTGTGTAAATTGTGGCTCTGTTTCTTGTAGAAACATGTGTCAGGCGTCTGTGCTACTCACTTAAATAAGTATTCAAGAAAAATTTAGCAGTGAACAAGTGAGAAAGAGATGCAAATTATATAGTGCATATATTTGCAAAATTAATGTCTGGATTATCCAAAATAAATATAATTCTTTAGGAAAAAGCACCTAACCCATCACTATGTGAAATTAATTATCAAATATAATAATTATAAACATAATTTATATAATTAAAGGATATAAATATCTTGATCTCAACTTATCCTGAGTATTTGATCTGAACGTTCTTCTATTTGAAATTATGGCTGATGGGGAAACTATATATGGACTGAGAACTAGATCATGAACTTTATAAATGGGAGATGTCTTTGCTAACGGGTAGGTAAAGTTAAGATTTTGTTTTTTCTCTTTGATGTCTTAATTTAAGACTTACGGATATCAGTATATTCTTCATATATTTTTGAGTACCAGTAATAAATATCTGTGTTAACAACAAACATCATCTACACCACACATTTTAACATCCAATGGCTGAAATATAAAAAGGGTAAAGACTTGTCCGCTAGTATGTCTAGCGGACAAATTAATTAAAATATTATTCCAAATATACCCCCAAGACAAGACCTTCTGTAATTTAAGACCATCCGCCAGAATTTCTGGCTGATAGAAAAAGGAATCAGTATGTTCATCGCAGTGTCTTCAGGGTGCTTACCAAATGAAAATTATTTTCATTTATATAATAAGTTTCATAATTCTTGAAACATTCAAACTCTAAAAGTTTCATTTCAGTTTGAGCCTCAATTATGTTGGATTCACTCATTTATAGAAAATCGAAAACTTCACATGTTTTCACCCTTTTAGGAAAAATTCATGTTACTGGCAATTACAGTAAATCCTTCTTGTAGACAAATAACAAACACATGGCACGCATTACTAGTTCAGTTTTCCAGATCTGTCTTGCGCCACCGTCATGCATCACCGTTCTTTCTCAATTCCTGGAACACTCCACCCGACCTAGTGCTCTCAGATCGGGTCTTTCCACGCCAAAAAGCCATTCAAAACCCTCCAATACTCAACTTCCAATCCTTAAACTCAGCTGAAAGCGAGTCAATTCTGGACTCAATTGACCAAATCGATTGCTTTGAGATCCTTAACCATGGAATTCCAAACAATATTATCCGATCCTTCATCAATTCTGGTGCCAAAATGTTTTAACTATCACCGGAAAAAAGGCCAATGTGTCGAGGTCTTCGGAGAGGCCGTACAGGTTTGTTGAGTTTCAGGGTGAGGAGAGAGAAACTAGTAAGGAGTTTGTTGGTGCACTGATAATTAGATTCTGAGTCGTGGTGTAAATTCGTCCTAAAATTTTGTTTTATACGTCCGCTAGAATAACCAGCGGACGCCGGCTTTGTACTATTTAACCTCACCCGTTGGATATTATAATAAGCGATTATGATGGTGTTTGCTATGTTTTAATCTATAATAAATTCTTGATATGGATCGACTCCCTATATATATATATATATATATATATATATATATATATATATATATATATATATATAAGACAAAATATTATCGTTCAATTCTAAAATTTAATAATGGTCTTTCAACTTAAAATTTTAAGGAATACCCTAAAATTCTACCTATAAATAAATGATAAAATTCTAAATTCTAAAAAAAAATTATGTCAATTTTTTTCATATATATAACCTACCTTAAAATTTTTCTTAGACCACTAATGTTAAAGAAAAAAAAAACTCTACCCAGACGCTATCATGACTTCTTGCATAACACTCATCTATCATAAACATTCGGTCATCAAAATTAATTATCAATCATGAACATCCAATTATCAAAATTTTGAATGTATATATGGTGATTTGTTTGATAATTATTTCGTATAATATTTTTAAAATTATAGTTCAATAGTAGTGGTTGTTTTTTTATTGGTGATTAATACAACTTACATGCTATAGTAATTTAAACGCTGATGAGGTCATGATAATTATTCATCTTTTGTATTTGAATAGTACTAATATTAGTAGTTTTAAGTGTTTTCAGTGTAAGTAATTCATCAACAATTTTTATTTCAACCTTAATAAGTTTCGACCGTATCTAAAATTCATAAGGAATCGAAAGATTTTTTATTCCATTTAAAATTTAGGAAAGAATTCACTCAAGTATTTTTTTCATCCTTTATTCACTCAAGTATTTTTTCATCCTTTATTCAATTTTAAAATTTTTATATCTATATTCTTATTATCATAATTACATACTTAACATTATCTCTTATTTTCAAATAATTTTTAATTTAGTTAGTGCGCTAGAAAATTCATATTATTATCAATTATATTTAATTATATTCATATATATATATATATATATATATATATATATATATATATATATATATATATATATATATATAAGCATAACTTATTGAATTTAAATATAATTTACTATTACATTAGCAGCTGAATATATAAACAAATAAATCATCAAATACTACTATTTATATTATATGAATAGATGGATTATTATTATTATTAAATTTTTATTAGTTAAATAATATATTTTAGAAAGAAATAATTTTTTATATAAAAATTATCGGGCACAATATTAATCAATTATTATAATAAATATATTAGTATAGTACAATATTAAAAATATAAACAATACGATAATTTTATAATAAAACTCGTGTTTCGCACAAGATAATGAGCTGATTTTATAATAAATAATATAAAATCGTCTCTCAATCCTAAAATTTAGGAATAGTCATTCAACACTAAGATTTAGAAATAAAACCAAAAAATCTAGCAAAGTAAATTATTTTTTCATCTTTTTTTTTTCATTTTAAAATCTTTTTATCTATATTATATTATCATATAATTATCCACTTACTACCGTCTGTTATTTTTATATATATATATTTTAATTTAATTAGTATTCTTTAAAATTCAAATTGTTGATAACAATAATATTATAATTAATATATTGGTATAGACAATATAGAAAAATATATAAAATAAAATAATTTAATAACTTCAGTTACCAAATAACTGAGTTTAACTTAAAAGGAGATTGGATGCAATGGCATTGAAGTTAATTTTTTGGGTATATTTATGTTAATTTTTAAAGTTAATTTAAAATATTTCAAGTTTAAAATTTAGATGTTTTATTAATAAATTTGAGATCATTAGGTTGATTTAAAAAAGTTTATACTTTTTCTTATTTTAACATCCTCATCTTACTTTAGAGGAATATGAGTACAAGTACAATGAATTACATAATAATCTCAGTAATACGAACGGTCATATACATTATACTCTATAATGATAATACAAATCTCACAAAAAAAAGAAAAAAAAGTCAAGATCACATAAAAAAAGATCAAATCTTATATTTTGAAAAGGAGGGACAAAAAAAATAAAATCATTTTAAGAATAGTTATTTCAAACTTTTCCACCGCCTTCAACAGCTCATTTCCGGACTCTTCAGTACACCTAGATGATACCTGCTTCAACCAAGGTTTCAAACAAGCTTACAATAACGAGGGCTTACTTGTTGGGAAATACGAGGTCGTCAAGTGGGTCTCAAAGTTTGAGATTGGCGAAGAATAATGATTTTACAAAGGATGTATTGGTTTATGCAACTCTGCAATTCGGCTGGACTCAACACCCTTTTCTTCAAGGATTCAAAAGACCGTTGGTCCAAAAGTATACGTTATCATGGGTGGGTTAGTGATATTACTGATTCTTTGAAGTTGAAGTTTAAGGCTATTTGTCTGAATGTAAAGTTGGAGTATAATGGGTACCGTCAGATTTAGAGTTTTGAATTGTGTTTGAGCATATAATATTTTTTTTTATCAATATGTTGAATTTTATTTATGGATACTTTAAACTTAAATACGTAAATACGAATAATATCCACATACGTAAATACGGATACGCCTTTGAGGGGGTACATTTTTGTCCCAAAAGTGCGGGTGGGTGTTAGAAGGTTGCCACCACCCCTGACGTTTTTTCTTCCTCGTGTAACTAATCGTGCTTGCGTTCCAAACTTTTATCACTCATAGAATTGCAGTTATAAAAAACAAGCTCACAGACATAGATAGAAGTTGCAGTTATAAAAAACAAACTCCCTTCTATCTATATCTATATAATAGTATAAGTTAAAAACAAAAAGATTTTCCCATTAGAGCCCGTATGGTACCAATCAAAGACAACTTCACCTTATGATGCGTGAGTGATAATACTCATTTCATGATATATACACGAGGTCAGGGGATTCAAATATTGAAAAATCAAAAATGTTAAATTTCCGTTGAACTAGTGGAAAAAAAAGTAGTAATCAAAGACTAACATAACATATTTACTAACGAAATTTTATAATAATAATAATAATAATAATAATAATAATAATAAACACTAAATCTGATATCTTTAGTAAATATGAATCTAATTATAATTAAACGCTAACATTATCTCTTTATTGAAAAATCTAATAATAATTAAGCACCCTAATATATTTTACCTTTCAAAATATAAGATCTTTATAGACTATATATTTGAAGTCTCTTTTATATATTTCAAACTTAAAATTAACATAAATTATTCATAAATTATTTAATTTTGTAGCATTTATATGTTCCGAATGTAATGCATTTCATTTTTTTTTGTAAATTCGTTCATTTTTTAAGAAAAATAAATTGCCAGAAAAGTGACTATCTTTCATTCCTCCACCCGCTTTTGTTTTGTTTTGTTTTGCTATTAATTTAAAACTCATAAACAAGAGAACTGATCGTTCCATCACATTCTTTTACTTTCTTTCTTATTCATTTTAAACTCAAAAAACACAATATTAATCACTTGAGCAAGACTGGCTATTGTTCTGAGACTGACTAGAACTGCTACACTTCTCCTCCTTAATAGTTGTGAGAGGGAGATCAGATGATCCCGTACCAACTAATGCTACAGAATTCAGATCCTTTGTGCTAGCAACGCCTGATGTAGCAGTCGCTGATGTTGACGGTCGGTCTTGACGAGACAGGAGATATAATACTGGAACACTTCACACCAGGATCAGAGGGTCCTCGGCCGCAGACCACCCACATTTGAAACTTCAGAAATTACAGACTTGGTTGGACAAGAACCAACACGACTCGAGCCAGACTTTCCATCAATAATATTCATTTCAGCTTCAACACGTTTTTTCCATGTGTCAACTAAAGTCCTGGCTTTCTTCTGAATCTCGAAATTCTTATGAGTACGTAAATGATTCACCGACTTGCCAACATTACAGGTTTGTAGTGCATGAAGGTTTACCGGGAGTTTGTCTAGTGCACAAAGTAACGCCAATAGAAATTCCTCAACAGATTTATCACTTTCCTTGGGACTACTACCATCACCGATCTTCCCCTTATGGACCTCCTGGAGCCAATCATCTAACACAGGTAAACCCTTAAGCTGAACAAACCGAGTAAGGCAATCAAAACTGTCTGTGACAGATATTACAGTAGCAAGCATAATTCGACAAGTCAAATCTAATTTCTTATCCACACTGTCAGGTTGCATGAGTTGCACCAATTTCTCAACACTTTCAAAATCAACAAGTCCGCCTCTATCTGTTATTTTAGCAATCTCAGACTTTAACATTTGTTCTGTACGAAGTTCACCAGAATCTGCATCGCCTGCTCTAACCGTACGCTCTCGTTTCAGGGGATCAGATCCTTGAACTCCCAGCTCCCTCTTCTTCCCTTTACCCGGAGAAGGGAATGAGGATGAACTGTTTTGTGCATTATCTGAACCAGGCTTTAATTGTGCCGCTCCTGCTGTACCATTTAATGTTTTTGAAGAACGACCTCCTGACTGCACTGCTCCATGCATTTCCAGTTTTCCACTTGCTTCTTGTCTAATAACTGATCTACTTATTCCTGAAGTTCCTGCATTAAGAATAATATAATTCCAATCGAGCTAATAATGATCAACAAAAGTACAATATACAAAATATGTAAGAATACATTACTCACATTAACATAATCTAGGCCAGTTAGCCAGAATTACTACCTGGTCTCAATATTACACACTCAGTCCATACACAAATGAGGATATGGCTGAAGGAAGTTCAACACCTAGAATAAATAATTCACCTTAACCTAAAAATATTGCCAATGACATATAATCAGAAAATAAACGAATAACCAACACCCTATCACAAATTCAACTTCAATACAAGAAACGACATACAGGAACCCCAAATATAAACAATTACATGAAGATAATCACGAACATACGGATATATGTGATAGATAATGGATAAAGTATTATACTTTGTAGAGATAATCGGGGGTAGGTGGTTGAAATTGGTAGCAGCTACAGATGACGTGGCCGAAGCAGCAACGATTAATTAGCCTTCCATCATTACCGCCGATTAGTAGATCAATCGAGCCGAAACCTTGACGAGAAACATAAATAGCACAGCAATTCTCTGATCTTCGCTTCAAATTAGAAATCTAGGCCTTCGTAATATGTCAATTCCAGCTGGTTAGAAACCCTAGATCGATAAAAATATCTTTGAAAGAGAGAAACCCCAAAATTGAGAAACAAGAATCGGGTGAATTCGACGATTAGCGCTTTGGTGTCAAGGAATCGAGGGGTCTGACGTAGAATTCAACAGATTTGGATCCAGAGAGACATGAACGGGTTACCGAAATCAAGAGATTTCAGGGCCGGGTTTCAAACGAAACGGAGATTTCGGGTAGAGAAGAGAGAGAAAAAGAAACGCAGAGTGTGGGTCATTATGCACTGAGAATGATGCTCCGCGAAACTGCGAAAGAACAAGCAGGTGAAAAGGAAATGGTTGAGTTCGGTCAGATCTCTATGGCAAGGAATTGTAACTGATTACGACAATGCGAACGACGTCGTTTGATGGTGCTTTGCCAAGATAACAACGTAATGGTTTGAGAAATACTAACAAATTACTCTTTCCGTGTGAAAAATTATTTTCTTTCATACTTGTTCAAACAATCTCATGGGGCACTTCTAGGTCATAAGGTCATATAAGGTACATCATGTGAGTGACAGAATAAAGTTGGTTGTCGATTTTGTATAGTAGTTGTTGGGATAAGATTATCTTGGACCCCATAAAGGTGCAAGCTCATATCCTCTTCATATTTAAAATCCGGTACATGTGTTGGTCTATATTGACATAGTCCTTTTGGCTCGGTATAGGTGCTGACCCATTATAATATATTTTGACGATTTGATATTCTAGAAAGGTTAAAATATATATTTATATATGATTGGTTCTTGATATTCGTGTGATAAATAGACTTATTCCATTATAGACTAAATCAATTATGGATTTGAGTTACAAATGGACTCTAGTCAAGACTTTCAGTTCTAGTTGGTCTCGAGCGTGCATAGAAAAAATGTGCTGAGCAACTATAAATACAACTATAAGTTGGGATCAATGCTACATCATTTCTTTATTACTTATTACTTTCCGACAGTCAATACCCTCTATTGTTTACGCTTTTTAGCATGTATTTATCCTCACATCAAAGTTATCTCCAAACGGCCCAAGCAATCAATTGGCGTGACCTATTAACTGTTCCCTGTGCATGTTGCTTGCTTTTTGGTGATTTGGGCGAGCGTATAAATTTATGCGTTAACATTGACGCTAGAAAGAGGAATTTACAACAAATTTTTGTTCAAAATTATTAAGTTCTTTATAAACAACTTTCATGCCGAATAAGGGTGAACAAATGGCCGGATCAAGCAGAGTCTTCAATTGTACCTCCGGCATATCATGTACGAGGTATTAACTGATTTTCTCTCAAAGCTATACAATTTGAATCCTGCTGACATCAGCCTAACTACCCTTAACTACCAATTGACAGTTGTCTGTTACATCCACTAACTATATGATAGAGCTACATGACAGCTGGCCCTTGGCTAACTAACTAACTAACTAACTGATATTATTGCTCATGACAGTTGCTGAAGTAAAATGCTGACAGTTGCTTCAATGATGATTACTGCTCCTGCTCCAATTCTTGCATTGCATTCTAATCTCCTGCTGATATTAATATTCTACTATTAGACTTGTTTGTATCCTCCTGCCTGATAACCACTGCTACTACATGAAAATCATAACATTGCCCCTTATTGAAATAATCATTGTCCTCAAGGATTGAACTGACTCAAGAAAGAATTAAAAGGAAAGTCTGGGAACATGAGAACCATTTGTTTGGCATCTTCCTAAGTGGCATTTCTTCAGAACTGCCAGCCCATTGGATCAAGTACTCAATTTTTGGTTCGTTGAGATACTTAACTACTCGTTTGTTCGACACTTTTTCTGGAATGACTTTAGGCCTACCATCCTCAGCTATTAGTGGCAAAGTAGAACAAATAACAACATTAGCTCCAATAGCCTTCTTTAGTAAAGACACATGAAATACATCATGAATTAAGGATCCAACAGGAAGTTTTATTTTATATGCCACAGTTTCAATTTTTTCCAGCACTTCATATGGTCCATAGAATCTCTGAGCTAATTTGAAATTGGATCTCTGAGCTAAGCTTGCCTGTTTATAGGGCTGTAACTTCAAATACACCATATCCCTCTTTTTAAAATGCCTTTCAGTTCTATGTAAGTCAGCAAACACCTTCATCCTGTTCTGAGCCTCTGATAATATGTGTTTAAGTTTTTACAACATACTGGCCCTTTCCCTTATGAACTCATCAACTGCTTGAACCCTTGTATTCTTTATATGCTGAAAATTCAAATGAGGTGGATCAATACCAAATAGAGCCTTAAAAGGTGTACATTTGAGAGCTGTGTGGTAATTAGTATTATACCACCATTGAGCCAATGCTAACCAACTATTCCATTTTCTTGGCTGCTCACTGCACACGCATCTTAGGTAACACTCTAGAAATCTATTCAGCCTCTCAGTTAAAATGAGCAAAAATGAGCAAATTTAGAGAACCTGTCAATAACAACCAAAATAGTTATGTTCCCTTCAGAATTAGGTAAGCCCTCAATGACATCCATTGATATATCAGTCCATGGTCTAGTAGGAACCTCTAGGGGCTGTAGTAAACTAGGGTATGAGATATGCTCAGTATTTTGTTTTTGACAAATGTCACAGGTTTCAATCCAAGACTTAACATCAGAATTCATGCTAGTCCTGACAAAAAATCTATTTAATCTCTTTAAGGTGGTTAGAATTCCAGAATGACCACCTAATGAACTGCTATGAAAGACTTCAAATACCTTCCTTCTGATATTATTACTTTTGCCCAAGAATATTAGTCCTCTCCTCCCTAAAACACCATCCTTGAATGAGAATTCTGGATGTGAAGCTAGAGAAATAGACAGTTGTTGGATTAATAACTCAGCCTCCTCATCTGAATTATAAGAACTGCTGATTTCTTGCATCCATAGTGGTTGACATACTGAAATAGCTTGTAGAGATGTTGTTTCTGTATTTCCATAAGATGTAGTCTCTCTATTTTCTTGATGCTGCCAGGATAGTGCATCAGCCACCACATTATCTTTTCCTTTTTTATATGTTATTTCATAATCATATCCAAGCATCTTGCTTAGCCATTTTTGCTGCAAAAATGTTGTTAATCTTTGCTCCATGAAAAACTTGAGACTTTGATGATCTGTTTTTGATAATGAAATGGGAGCCAATTAAGTAAGATCTCCATTTGTTTATAGCATGAATGATAGCCAACAACTCTTTCTCATATACTGAAAACTCCCAATGTTTAGGTGATAGAGCTTTGCTTATGAATGCTATAGGCCTCACATTCTGCATTAATACAACACCAATCCCATGTGCACTAGCATCAGTTTCTATAACGAAGGGCTGACTAAAATCTGGTAATGCTAAGACAAGAGTTGAGCTCATAGCTTGCTTTAATTTGAGAATAATGTGTTGTATCTAAAGAGAGACAAGGTCTTATATAAATGTTGGACATGGGTATGCACATCAGGACTATAGAAAAGTATGTCATCAAAAAAGACCAAAATGAATTGCCTTAAATGAGAAGCAAAAATCTGATTCATTAATGCTTGAAAAGAAGCTGGGGCATTCGTAAGATTAAGTGGCATTACCAAGAATTCATAATGTCCCAAATGAGTTCTGAAAGCTGTTTTTGGGATATCTGGTGGATGCATCCTAATTTGGTGGCAGCCAGACCTTAAATCCAACTTGCTGAAAACTCTAGCTCCCTTTAATTCATCCAACAATTTCTCTATTGTTAGGATAGGGAATTTGTCCTTAATTGTAATGTGATTAAGCTCCCTGTAATCTACACAAAACCTCAAACTACCATCCTTTTTCTTGACTAGTAGAACTGGAGATGCAAAAGAACTTTGGCTGGGTTGAATTATGCTTGCTGTCAGCATTTCCTTAACAATCTTTTCAATATCATCTTTCTGGACTTGAGGGTATCTGTATCGTCTGATCTTAAAAGAGTCTGAATCTGTCTTTAAGGGTATGTGATGGTCATGATTCCTTTGTGGTGGTAGAGACTTAGGTTCTAGAAAAACATCACTGCGTTCTTCCAATAGTTTGTTGACTTCATCTGGCACATCTGCTTCATCTAATTTTTCTGTAATTGCAAGCAAGTAAGCTAAGACAGATAATTGATCCTTTTTATATGATGTGGCTAAGTCATTAGCTGAGATCATGGATATAACTGGCCCATGGCCATCCTTTGTACCCTGCAGCTTCACAGTCTCATTATTTCTACTAAAAGAAAGTGTCAGTTGCTCGAAGTTAAATATACAGTCCCCAAGTGTTTTGAACCATTGTACCCACAATACTGCATCACACCCCTTTAAAAGAATTATTCTCATGTCAGCGTGGAAGGTGTAACCCTGAGCATTCCAAATGAAATCCCTACATCTTTCTGAGCTAATCATTCTGTAACCATGAGCTACACAGACTTGCAATGGTTTGTCCATCTACCTTGTACAATGCAGATAGTCAACAGTCTTGGAATTTAAGAAATTATGTGTACTTCCTGTATCAATCAATATTATAATTTCCTTATGCGCCATAGTGGCTTTGATTCTCACAGTAGTAGCTGATGTATTGCCATTCAAGGCATGAATAGAGATGGTCATGTATGAATCCCGCTCCTGTTAAAATCTCCTGCTGTACCATGTCTGGTATTTCCTCCTCTTCTAATTCATTATCTCCCACAATCATAAAAATCTGCCTATGTTGACATTTATGTCCAGGCTTATATGCTTCATTACAGTTGAAGCACAACCCCTTTTCTCCCCTGGCCTGAATCTCACTGTATGTTAGCTTCTTCACATTACCTAGAACCGTCTTGGTGCTTGGAAAATTAGTTCCAGTAGTTATCTGATTAGGAATTGGAACATGATTTAAAGACAGATTTCCAGAATTCTTATTGCTCACCAAAGTAGATTTGACATCATTCTGATAAAAATTGTTTGAGGATCTTGATGTAATAGCAAAAGGCTTGGTTCTTTTGAAAATGGCATCTACAGTAGTCTCTTGAACCCTTGCCACATAAATTGCTTATGATAATTTTCTTGATTTAAGGAGTTAAACAAATCCACCTATTTCCTCCTTCAATCCTCCAATAAAGCATTTGATAAAATATTCCTCAGTTAAACCAGGATTCTCAGCCTCCACTTAAGATTTAAGAAATTCAAAATAACTCAAGAGAGTAGTGTTTTGCTGTAGTCTATTGAATTCTGCTAAAACATTGTCGTAATGGGTCTCTCCAAACCTAAGTTCAATATATTCCACAAACTGATTCCAAGTAATACCCATATGAGTCTTATCGTATGCTAAAAACCAAGTACCTACCTCCCCTTCAACATTTAAGGCTACACTCTTAAGCTTTTGTTCATCATTCATAGGATAAACTTGGAAAAGTTTTCAAATTTTATCAACCAATTTTTAATATCTTGTCCATTGAAAACTAGAAATTAAAATTTGGGGTTCGAATTCCATTGTTTATTCTGGTTACTACCAGAGTTATGAACTCAATTCATTTGAACATCTTCTTGTCTGGGAGAATCTGTAAGGGTTTTTTTGAGTGTTTTCTGCTGAATGAAGGGGATTCTTACCTTTGATGGTTCCCTGAAATTCTGTCATAATCATGTCCATGGTGCTTTGAATGTGTCCAAATTTATCTCCAATCTCTTCCACAGTTTTCTGCAGGTGATAATGGCTGTTCATTAGCTCCTGTACCCTTGAGTCTGTATTTCGAAGACCCTCTTCTATGGCTTCTCAAGATCGAGTTCCTGTTGCCATTGTTGAAATGAATTCCGAGGAAGGCTAGCTCTGATACCAAGTGTTGATTCAACAGATTGAATGGAATCAAAAAGAAAAAGAAAGAACAGATAGACTAATAAAGAAAAAGAAAAATGGAAATGGGAACATGAATGGAAAGAATTGGTATTAAGAACAAGATTACAAATCAGAAATTATAGTTGAAGAGAAATTATACATCCGAAATCATGCTCTCCCCTATTCTGTAAATCAACTTATATACTAAGCTATTAACTGATTTTCCCTCCAAGCTATACAATTTGAATTCCCCTTAACTACCAATTGACAGATGTCTGTTACATCCACTAACTATATGATAGAGCTACATGACAGCTGGCCCTTGGCTAACTAACTAACTGATATTATTGCTCATGACAGTTGCTGAAGTTAAGTGCAGACAGTTGCTGCAATGATGATTATTGCTCCTGCTCCAATTCTTTCATTGCATTCTAATCTCCTGCTGATATTAATATTCTGCTATTAGACTTGTTTGTATCCTCCTGCCTGATAACCACTGCTGCTACATGAAAATCATAACATATGGTTTAGGGCCACTTTCCCGCCAAACCTCTTTCAGGTTCAGCAGCTTATTTTTGTTTATTTATGACAAATTTGTATTTCTGAATATAACTACATGTGTAAAAGTATTTTCTAATGGTGGTGGTTGTAAAATCTAAGTAAATAGATGGGTACTAACAAGAAATAAAAAGAAGTGTGAGAATATAATTTTTTTTTAATGCTTAATTTTGCTGTGCTCATAATTGTAGTTCCATAATACTCAAGTGTCCTATGAAATTTCATGGCTGAATAATTGCATTTTTTTTTTCTATCAACACCTTATAAGGCTTTACTGCCGTGTCCTTGGGCTTAAACTTCAGTGTCAGATTGCAGTTTCCTATTGACAGTGTAATGTCGTCGCGTTTATAAAATCCTAGAAACACATATCAGGTCTTACAGGTTAATAGGTTTGACTTAATAATTGCATCCAGCTCTTACTTATGGAGGCTAAATTCCTTGGTCTCTGTCCCTGATTGAGTTATTTTTATACATATGCATATATGAGTGCTATGTGCACAAATAGTAAGAGAAAATAGTATACGAGTCTTTCCATTTAAATTATTGATAAGTTTTATAAGTAACATCATTTTTTTAACTATTTAATACATGAGTAATACTATTTGTGCACATGGAATTATTGGACGCCTCCCACAGGGAAGATCACATGAACGTGGATCCAAGCACTCGGCCTCAAATTCGATTCTTACTGCTTGATTAATATAGAGAAGTTGTTACATACGCTTAAAAGCCTATTGCTATATGGTGCTTAAAAATGCATTCTCCTCCTTGTACCCTGACTATACATATTGCTACAGTACATATATAGTCAGAACAGGGCTTAGCACAGTTGAAGAAGTTGGATGCTACCTTCAGATTCAGGATGATTGTGGTCACCCATGAAAGCGGGCTGAAAGAAACAAGTTTTTGATATTGTTTGGTTTTCCTAGCTTTGAATTTTATTTTAAAAAATAAAACTAATAAGTCAGATTAAAGAGAGAAATGTTTTTCCTAGCTTTAATACAAGTATACAACTAACTAGATACTGATTACAGAAGGAATCATAATGTGACACGGGTACCCTATGGTGCGACCCTACTGAACCCAACGTTTCAAGAAGTGAGCTGAATCAGTTATTTCACCAACTGTACAATGGATATAATCACAACAGACATCTAAGACACTCTCACATTCTTGTTCTTTCTTTGATTTTGCAGTTGTGCACCCGTTCCACTGTTCATTTACATAATGAAACCTTTGTCTATTCTATGCTGTGGCCATATGGAATTATTGTCTTCTGTTGTAAGCACCTTCATTTAATATCGATCTTTTTCACATCTCTGGTAGTGGTAAACTTTGTATGATATATGCATAGCATAATGCATAAAATTGTTTTTAGTTTCTGCAGCAGAAATTTTCTTTTTCGCCCATATGTTTGTGTATAACTACTTTTCATTGTCGAGTCTGCATTTGTAACATCTATAGCTTTCTCATTTATGGGGTTAGCCAATTATATTCTCAAGCTGATGGCAGTCAGCTACGGGATTTGAACACAAGAAGTTAAATTTTTGCACAAAAGAACATGGGTTATAAAACGATCACGTACTTTTGCATGCAAAATATTGATCTGATTTGTGAAAATACTAGACATGTTTCCATTCATTATGCAGTTTGTGTGTTAATATGTTAATATCGCAGGCATAATCACATTTTTTAGATTAAAGAGAGAAAGAGCGGTTATATTAAAATTAACGGCGCCATGGCCAGGTAGCTGATCACATGGGGATTTAATAGGAGGACCATGAACTCACATGTGGTCCTCCCCCAACAGGCAAGACAGAGAAATGTTGCTGAGAATTATGTTGTGTGTGTATAGATATATACATGGGGATTTAATAGGAGGACCATGCAAGACAGAGAAATGTTGCTGAGAATTACGTTGTGTGTGTGTGTGTGTGTGTATATATATATATATATATATATATATATATATATATAATGTGTCACACTATCCTTTTGTAATGGGGCTACGCCAGATGAGGCTTTTAAGATAAAAGTGCTCGGTTGATAGGGTGCATGGCTATCTAGCCCCATAACAATGCCAGCCCCATTGATGTTTTAGCTTGCAGTTACTGGAATCTGCATGACGGTTTAGTTGCTTGTGTATTTCACAGAGAATTTTTATCCCTTCCTTTTTTGTTGTATTACGCAGATGTTATTTTTGCTAAAGAATGTATATTTAATGAAGCAGGCAGTACAACTGTCTATAGATGTACTCACTTTGGATTACTATGGTACGTTATACATCCTCTGTTCAATGGTATTTTTTTTTAATGCATTTTTTTGTCAAAGGAAAATTGAAACTTATCTTCTTTGATAGTTTTCTTTATTAAAATAAATTTTATTGAGAATCAGGGTGGCAACACTGATCCACCACTCTCACGGTGAGAGCGGGAGTTCCATTCTCACCGTCCCATCCCCGTATAATATGTAATGTGTTCTTAATGATACCAAAATAAATAAAAATTCATTAATAAAATAATGTTTGATAAATAAGAAAAAATGAAACAAATGGGATTCAATTTAAAAGGAGAGAAAATGTGGAGTGAGAATCTTTACATGAAGCCATATAAAGGCTATGTTTATTTGTAATAATGATTGCAGTGTTTAATTGTTTATATTAACTTTATATTTTTATATATCGTTTCATTCTTGAATTTGTTGTAATATATATATGTTTCATTCTTGAATTTGTTGTAATATATATATTTTTCTTTCTAGAATCATTCACAACGGATGATAAAATCTCAAGAGAAAGGTGAAATTAAATAGTATCATATTAAATGACACTAGAAGTTAAATGTAAAACAAATTATAAATAAATGTTTCAAAATATTAATATAAATAATTTAATTTCATATATCATTATTGTAAACAAAAAAAGCTTTAGATCTTAGAACTGATAATTAATCTACAGTTATTCGATTTGCACCAAATAAAGGTTTGTTTAGTTGAGGTTTGGCCAACTTAAATTGATGGATAGATAGATGACAACAAATTGACACGAGCATGTCTATATGCTTATCTAATTTTATATTCAAACACACATATATAAATAAAATAATAATAAAAATATTTTTCTCTCTTTTCTTTATAACACTATTGGCATACACGTATTTGGAGGCATGATCACAGACAGGGAGGGTTGAATTCTGAGTGAGACGGCCAACGTGGGTTGCATGAGCTGGGTGTCGGAGCCATCACAATCATATCGTGACATACATACAAACAATTTAATAATAATTGAGCCGATGTTGAGTTGGGTTCAAATTCTTCACATGAAAAGAAAAATAATCTACTTTGTTTGGTGACATGAACCTTCTCTCTCCGCCTGTCACGGCAGCATGTACTCGGTGAAAATAATTATCAGCAGTTATCGATTATTTATTGCATATCAAATCTTGAAATATAATCAATCTGGTTTAATAATACCAATTAAAAGGTTCGGGAATATGGCACCCTTTTTTTTTAACAGCTTCTCTACTTGTTCTGTATTTTTATTGGTACCATACTCCCTCCCTTTAGTCAATTATGTTTTAACACGCTTTTGTTTGTTATTTATTGATTAATTAAAAAATAAATATATGTACATAAAAATTAAACACAAAATTGATCATAACTATTAAATATATACGTATGACACATATTTTAATGTAAATACATATTTTTTAATGACTAAATTTAATATAAGGCATAGTTTTGTATTTGATTTTTATATATTTAGACTTATTCTTAATTAAAAGAGACCGTCATTTATGACGTGTGAATTTGGAAAAAAATTATTATACCCAAAGTAAAAACTTATAAACACAAATAAAATTAAGAATGTACATAAATATATTTCTTGAAATTTGGTCAATGCGCCTGACATGATGATGATGACCACGTTAGAATGGCATCAATAAGGTCTTATACCCAAAGTAAGTACTTATAAATGGAAACATAAAGTGACACACAGTTGCACACACATATATCTTGAAATTTGATTAATGCTAAATTAATTCTAGCACAAAAAAAAGATGATAATGGTGTTATAATAACAACATCAACAGTAACATTTTAATCTCTTAGTTAAGACCGATGTCTTGAAATCTTTATGCATCAAATAATGAACGGATTGTATATTTAATTTTATTTGTGATTATTAATTATTATAAAATTTTCACCAAATATATTATGTATTAACATGAATGATAAAAATTACTATTAAATATTAAATTTTATCGCTTATAATTTCTTCCGCAACTCATGCCATAGATCTCTAATGTGCTACTATATACGTGTCCTTGTAGAGTAAAGCAATTGAGGTTTGGAAAATTGTAATATAATGATTAATATTTTGACTTTTCACTATTTAAAGAAGGGAAGAAAAAGAAAAATTATACTAGAGTGGGTTCTCTTTCACATGCATTCACACGACCGGGTAACATAAACATGGCTATTAAATATATGTGAGACCCTATTACAATTGTTTGCTGACCAACATATGCATAAATAATTTACTAATAAATAGGAATCAACAACTAATCAATTGTTACAGCACATAGCCAGCAAGTCCCGCTTAACAACAACCGCGTTAGTTGGTGATAAGTGTGAATTAAGCCCAAGATAAAAAATAGTCCGTAAAACATTCTTTACCGACAAAGATTATAGATGAACATTTAATAAAATATCAACTAATACCCAGATAAAAAAAAAACTAAGTATGTTTAGATTGACTTTATTTATTTGGGGTCATCGTAATTTTAAATTTTGACAAAATTTAAGATTGCTGATAATATCAGAATACTAATACTTATGTTATCAGAATAATGATATCGCTTGAAATTTAAAGTGTCATTAGAATAAGTGTTGAGATATTGTTAAATATGCACAAAATTTAATTATCTAAATTATGAATGCCAGTTGATTACCACAATATTAGGAATCACAAAATTTAATTGCCTAAACACTCTTGTAAGTGGAAAAAAGAATATTCAAGTTGATACCACCTTGGTGTAACAAAACGAAGAATGAGTAACTTATTACTATTATAATTGTAATAGTATTAATCAAAATGATATAAATTAAAAAAAATTAGAATCTACAAATTAAATTCAAAGAATCAAATCCAAGTCCTTTTGTTTTGAGAAAAAGGGAGAATAGAATTTGAAAAAGTAAATCCAAACATGGTCAGTCACTTTAATGGACACTTTCCTTCTTTATTTTTTTTTAAGTTATGGATTACAATTTACAACTATCTAGTGACCATCCTAGAAAGAACGTAAACCGTGTCTAGATCATTACATAAAATTCTTTCCTCTGTGGCGAGAGAGATGAGGGTTAGATCTGAAATTTGGTTGGTAATTGGCTGTCACTTGATTTTCAGAGTCTGGTTGTTCGGAAAGACCCAAGTGTGATTGACCACAAGCCCATACAAGCTTGGTTGTATTCCTTTATTTATCGCCTCACAGCCATCTCATTATTCCAAGTTGACCAGTTTTGATTCCCATGATCTGATTACTTTCACTCTTCCATTTTTAATATAAAGTTTGTACCTTTCATTTTTTAATAATATGCCCTCAAGCCCTGCACCTTCCATTTGCCTCGCCACTCGGTCTGGAAAATTGCTCTTTTTAAACTTCTTTATTTCTTAGTACCTCCCTATAGCATATTCTTTCATCTCTCTCTCTCTCTCTCAATACCATTCAGGGTTTCACTTATAAGTTGTGCAGACAAGACAACCTCCTTGCACATGTTCACTAATTTTTTGGCTACTATTCATTTTCTTCTTGTTCTGTTCAAGATCCAGTTTTTAGTGGAAAAAACTAGAATATTTATATGAATCTATAATGGGTTTTCTTGTTCTGTTCCATTATCATATATGATGGCATGATTGTGTTGGAATCTCGCAACTCAAATTTCTTTTCAACCCCATTTTTTTATTTTTCCGAGATTTGATTTCCTTTAAGAGAAATGGCACCCAGTTCTGTGGTGGTCACAATTGAGAAGCCCAGCAGCATCTCTTTAGTAGAGATCAGTGATTCTAAGTCATCGGTGTTTCAGGAGAAACAAAAGGCTGCAAGCACCAAGCAAGTCACATGGGTTCTTCTTCTCAGAGCTCAGAGACTATTTTCTTGTATTTCATGGCTAGCAATGGCCTTCCGGGGCACCTTTTCTTCTATCAAGAAAAGGGTAGCATTGTCAGATATCGGGGAAGAAGACCCCAAATACAGAGGGAGATTGTACAGCTTTATAAGGGTTTTTCTTGCAATATCAGTTGTAGCATTGGTTATTGAAATCATTGCCTATTTTCAGAAATGGGATTTGAAGATGATTCATCCTTGGGAGGTTCAGGGTCTTGTGCACTGGTCTTATATGGCTTGGCTTTCTTTCAGGGTAGATTATGTTGCTCCTGTAATTATAACGCTCTCTAAATTCTGCATTGTGCTTTTCATGATTCAATCGATAGATCGGCTTGCGCTGGGTATTGGGTGTTTTTGGATTAAGTACAAGAAGTTGAAGCCAGAGATAAAAGGTGAAGCATATGACATTGAGAATTGTTCAAGTTTCCCAATGGTTCTTGTTCAGATTCCCATGTGTAATGAGAAAGAGGTAAATTAAATAACTCCAGATTTTCTCTCTCCACTTAAAGTTTAATTGTTTCTGGTGTTATTTAGTTAATGCTGATCTGTTCTTATGCATTTGGGAATTATTAAATCAATTGCATACAAGAAGCTGCTTTTGACTTACTGAAAAAGGAATGAAATTATAAAAAGAACTGTTTTTTGACATTTGCCAATTTGGTTTGGAAATTGAAACTCTGTTCTATGGGGCTTTTGAGCGGTTTCATAGAATCTACTTATTTAATGGAAAAAGGAAAGGAATTAAACTATTAAAGACCTGTTTTTGACCTTTGTTATGGAAATTAAATTTCTAATAAAGTCTGTTCTATGGTGCTTTTCAGTTGCTTCATAGAACTACTTTTTTATTTTTATTTGAGGACCCTTCGTAGAACTACTTTTGATTTACAGGAAAAGGAAAGGAATATAAAAGAGCTGATTTTTAACCTTGGGCAATTTGGTATTGACAATGAAATTCTAATAAACACTGTTCTGTGGTGCTTATCAGTAGCTTCCTGCTATTTTGATTTTATCTTAGTCCATACATTTTTTGGGGTTGTTTTTGAATGATTTTCTGACTATATTTGTTTAATAATAATCTGTAACGTTTTTGTCGGTGTTTCATTTATCCTTGTATTTTCAGTTCATTGAATGCAAAGTTTTATGGAATATAGGTTTTTGCAACATCAATAACTGCTGCCTGTCAACTGGATTGGCCAAAGGATCGATTTCTAATCCAAGTCCTCGACGATTCCGATGATGAACTTTTACAGCTACTGATTAGAAATGAAGTCTCTTTATGGAAAGAAAAAGGGGTTAACATTGTCTATAGACACCGCTTCATCAGAACTGGTTACAAAGCTGGCAATCTAAAGTCAGCCATGTCCTGTGACTATGTGAAGGACTATGAATTTGTAGCCATATTTGATGCAGATTTCCTGCCTAACCCTGATTACCTTAAGCAGACTGTACCTCACTTTAAGGTAGGAAATTACTCCCATCTCAAGTGTCCCATCGATGATTATTAAAACTTATAAAGGTCCAATCTTTAAGGTGGTTGTGCTTTTTTTGTCCCTTTCAGGAAAACCCCGATTTAGCCCTTGTTCAGGCTCGCTGGTCTTTTGTGAACAAGGATGAGAATTTACTCACAAGGCTCCAGAACATCAATTTGTGCTTCCATTTTGAGGTGGAGCAACAAGTAAATGGCTTTTTCCTCAATTTCTTTGGATTCAATGGAACAGCTGGTGTCTGGAGGATTAAGGCTTTAGAGGAATCGGGAGGTTGGCTTGAAAGGACAACTGTAGAGGATATGGATATTGCAGTCCGAGCTCACTTAAATGGTTGGAAATTTATATACCTTAATGATGTTAGAGTGCTCTGTGAATTACCAGAGTCTTATGAAGCATACAAAAAGCAACAACATCGTTGGCATTCTGGTCCAATGCAGCTGTTCAGACTATGTCTTCCCGCAGTCTTGAGTTCCAAGGTACATCAAATTTGCTTTCTCCGAGTTATTGCAAGTTTTTGGAGCTGTAAATTTTATGTAATTGATCATATTTTTATTTGTTTGTGCAGATATCAAAGTGGAAGAAAGCCAACTTGATCTTTCTCTTCTTTCTCCTGAGGAAATTGATACTTCCCTTTTACTCATTCACACTATTTTGTATTATACTACCATTAACCATGTTCATACCCGAGGCTGAATTACCTGTTTGGGTAATCTGTTATGTTCCCATCACCATGTCCATTTTAAACATCCTTCCAGCACCAAAATCTTTCCCATTTTTGATGCCTTACCTACTGTTTGAGAACACAATGTCTGTGACCAAATTCAATGCAATGGTCTCAGGGTTATTTCAATTGGGAAGTTCTTATGAATGGATAGTGACAAAGAAGACTGGTAGATCATCCGAATCAGACTTATTTGCTCTTGCTGAGAGGGAATCAAAAACTTTAAACGAAGAGAAAATTCAACGGAGGCTTTCTGAATCTGGTCTGGAAATGTTGGGTAAACTTAAAGAACAAGAGGCCCCAGTAGTAAAGAAGAGAAACAGGCTGTACCGAAAGGAACTTGCACTTGCCTTTCTTCTACTCACTGCAGCTGCAAGAAGCCTTTTATCGGCACATGGAATTCATTTCTACTACCTGCTGTTCCAAGGTTTGTCTTTCCTTGTTGTTGGATTGGACTTAATTGGAGAGCAGGTCAGCTGAAACAACCCCACAAAAATTTCTTAATTACTTGAATCTCAAGTTTTTTTTTATTTAAAATATTGGTACTACAATTGAAGAACTGATTAAATTCCCAGTTATCTACATCATTATAAGTTTCGATTTGAACTGGACTTGAGAGCACAAATTAGTTAGGAACATGTGTTGAAATTAGCATGTACCGGCACATATTAGAAGTTGATTTTTTGGTTGTATAATTACAAGTGAACACCAGTGTTTCAAATAAACATGTACTAATAAAAATGAAGCAATTCTAATATATTTCTTCTGCCTTACTATTCAGTTCCTAATTGTTTATTAGCTATTTTTTGTATGGGTATAATGGACATTGAATTGAGGACACTCTCCCCCACTTAAAGAAAGGTCCTAATCTACATCTAAACACTATATCTATCTTAATCATTAAAAAATAGGGCATAACATTGAAATTTATGTCATGCCTTATTTTTTAATAGTTAAGATAGTGTAATGTTTGATTTTATGTTTAGATGTTACGTATGTAAACTTGTCATTTTATATTTAAGGCCCATTTTTAAAAAGTTAGTCCCAAGTCTAATATTCCTTTAGGACGCTGAGGCCGCCTATGAGAGGAGGAAGACACTTCAACCACTAAACTAAACAATATTGGTGAGTGGGGTTAGCCATTAGGCAGTCCAGGAAAAAAGATAGTGTATGGAACTGTTAGTGTCGGTCAAGAGGAAAAAAAAAACACTTTGTTTTGCTTAGGTTATAGAACTGAGACGAGGTTGGAGTTGATGAATGTTAACTTTAATAATGACTTTGAATGAAACACTGCATAATGTTGGGGGGTGGGGTTGGCCTTATCAGGATTTAACTTTGCTTTTCATGCAATATAGAGGTGTTATGATAGTTGAATATGGTCCTTCCCGAAAGCCTTTTCTTTCATTTCCTAGTCTGGAAATACAACAGATAAAATAAAATGGAGCCAGCCAGCATTCTGTCTGCAATCGCTTATGGATTCACTCGAGAGAAAACGCAAGAACAAAGTCACAACATGGACCTACCCTACCTATTATATATATATATTATACATTTAGTCTACTCCTCTGTCCCATAAAGGTGCGTTTCTTTTGTCGATCTATCACTTATTGAAAAATCAACACTTTCAACATACGAATAAAATAAAATAAAATAGCAGAGCGTATTATCTGGAATATTTGAATAAAACATCAGAATTTTCAACGCAATAAGTGGTTTTTTAAACCCTCTTTAATCTTTTTCACAATATTAACCTATTATTATTATAATTAATATATTAATATAATATCTATTGGCAGCGGTGGAGACCTTTCTTTGGCTCCTTCAAAAAGAAAATAAGAATATTAACTAATAGTTAATAACTAGCTAAGTTTCACACGGGTTTATTTTTTAAATAAATTATTTTTAATTTCTTATTTATTTTATGTATATAATAATTATAAAATATTTTTTAAAATTTTAATGTAACTTGCTATTACTATTAGAATGACTACTCTAACAAACAATTATCAAAGATTTATAATTGAGTGTTAGTAATGTGTTTATATTTTTGGTTATTTTTAATTTAATATTCAATTTATATGGTTTTAAATTTTAATATTTAGTTTTTATTTTCAATCTTTCGAATTTATATATAGAGTTAAAAATGAGCTAAAAGCCTAAACTTGGTGCTTAAAGAATTCTATATGACATAATATTGTTGTAAAATAATAAGTTACCATCATAGTTTTTTTTATTTTAGTGGCAACTAAATTTTAATAACTATATATAAGTGAGAATTTTTTATAACATTAATTAATTAAAGATCTCCTATCTAAAATAAAATTCATTAAAGTTTAATCATTAATATATTTTGTAATATATATTATACTTTTTAATATTAATTATTATTTTTTCTTAATATTTTTTTTCTATATTTTTAATATATAGGTATTTAGGAATAAAATAGTTGTAGAATATTAAGTTACCATTATGACTTTTAATTTTAAAAATTAACTAAAGTTTAATCACAATATATAAGTCATAATTATTTTTAAAATTAATTAACTAAATGTCTCCTCTATTAATTATTATGTAATCATAATATTTTTCCTAAAATTTTAATATTTAGTTATAATAAGTTAACATTAAAGTTTGTAGAACCATAAAAAGAATTTTAGTTCTCTAACATTAACTATTTTTTATAATTAATAATTTCACAACTTAACTGTGACGCCCCCAAATCTAGGCCTACACAGCCTAAACTTGAGTCGTCAAAAGACTATAACAAAATTATTACAACAAAGCACAACGTACAACAATACAGTGTATAATAATACACAACTAAGTCTTCACTATTATTGCCACACTATTTTACAACACGTGAAGACTATAATATATATCCCTCGGACTCCCACTCCATTCCCCGGCTAGACCCAGCTACGTTCTCATATCCTGTTGAAAAATAATGGAACAAAAGGGTGAGCTCAAATAGCCCAGTAAGAAATATCATGACTAAGATAATGACGAATAAATTATCATTAGCCTTCAACAGGTGAGTTCTTGATAGAATACAACAGAATACAAGGTGTATATCAAAAACTGCAGTTAAATTCTTAAACAATGTTCAGATCAATAATAGCGGCGGAATGAGCAATCTATTAGAAGAATAATGTAGACTATAATGTCCACGCGCTTCTCTTTTTCGTAAAAACATCATCAACTTTTGTCATCTGAAATACCATTAGTCAAGATAATACAAATTCATAGTTCCTGGTCATAATCATGCAAATCAACAGTTCATCTATGCATTACGGGCCAAAGAGAACATTCAATATAGCACCAGCGGTCATGATTATACCAGATTCAGCCTTTGGTCATAATCATACCAAACAACAGTTCATCTATGCACTACGGGCCAAAGAGAACTTTCAATATAACAACAACGGTCATGATTATACCAGATTCAGCCTTTGGTCATAATCATACCAAACAACAGTTCATCTATGCACTACGGGCCAAAGAGAACTTTCACCACGTGCCATAAAAGACACCGAACAGATGTATCGCCTTTAACCTAATATATCGCCTTTAACCTATCATCTGTTCAACAAATATATCACATCTGTGCCCCCGGCCACAGATATTCACAACAGCTTGATTCTTGATGATTAGTACAAATAATAGTGATACAATTGATGAACAGAAGAAACAGGATAAACAATAAGTATCGGAAGTTTACTTTGTGCAGATTCAAATAATGTCCAAATTGTCAACATGATGTGGAGTGAAATTTAAAAATGTTATTCAAGATTCTCAGTTCAGAATAACGGTTACAGTTCAATAGAAAGATTCAGAAAATAGAAAGGTTCAGTTGAAATAATGAAGTTCAACTATTATGGAACATATAATATTTTCAGGAATTATAGAAGCAATAGTTCCATAATAAGTTTCGATTCAGGAGTATGAAAGAAAATAATATCCCTTACCGTAGCAAGTTCAAGAGTGTAAAAAAAATGACATTTCTTACCTTAACACGTGACTGGATATTGATTTAAATGAGATTGATCAACCTATATATTTATAATAAAATTAGTAATTACAACATGTAAACTTCAAAGTGTATGATAACTCATATATTATGAACTATCAAAATTATATATATTTAACATAATTTTTGTAGTATAAAATACCAACTTTAAAATAGTTTTAAAAATAATATTCCAAAATAAATCTTCCAAAGAAAGCTTTTAAAAATGAATCTTCTCAAAGAAGAGTCTTCTAAAGGAAGATTTGTGAATACCGTGAAAAATAGGAATTTATAAAATTACTACTCTTTAATAAAAGACTTACTTGAAAAATTCCTGCACTCCTTTTGGCTTTCAAACACTCAAAATAGCCTTACTATTCTCAGAGAAAACTCATAAAATTCTTATAGAAAAATTTTATGTTTTAGGTGTGATTTTTCTATTCAGCTGAACAAGCTATTTATAGGAGAAAAGAGGTTACTATGCGTGGTAGGTGAACTAAAAAAAAATTCAGCAGAGGCTGCGCAAACGTTTTTAAAAATTTTCAATACTTGCACAGTAACTTTGCACAGTAACTTTAAAATTTTCAAAAAGTGAACAGTAATGAACAGTACCTTTTGTCGGCAGATGAACAGTAACTTTCCCGAGATGAACAGTAACTTCCGTCAGTGAATAGTAACTTTCCCGGGAATGAATAGTAAATTCCGGGAGTGAATAGTAACTTTTGAAAAATAAATTTTTTATTTTTCCTGTGGGTCCAACATATAAAATGAAATAATGCTACAACAATAATGTAATAAACACGTTACAGATTATTATTAATTTAATAATATAAATTACAGTATATTTGCAACTGTGACAATTATTAGGTTCAATAATTTTAAAAACAGTGCAGCAACAATTATTGACTCAATGATATAAAATACAGTGTAATGACAATTATTAAATCAATAATGCAAAATACTGTGTAACAACAATTATTGAATTGATAACATAAAATATTATGCAGTGACAATTATTGATGAAATGATGCGTAATAGTTACGGTGTCAATTATCAGAACAATAGTATGAGACACTGTGCAATACCGCGTGCTACTGTAGAGTACCGTGTGCTACACAAAATACCATAAATTACCGTATGCTACTATTCTTTTATCACCGGTATTTTAACAGTTAACACCGTTGACTATTTTTATTTAAAAAGGTTACTTCTGTCGTTTTCTATATCCGACAAATATTCCGTTGTGGGGTCCACCAATAATTAGTTATTTCGGCGCCGTCGTACGGCCCGAATATTCCCCGACAAAACGAATATTGTCCGACAAAATAAAATTTACACATAACATCCTTAACTTTCAATTTCGTTAATTTAACCACTTACTGTTTCAGGAAAAATATATATGAAGAAAAATTAATTTTTATATTTCATAAAATTCGGGGTCTTACATTAACTTACTAATTACATATAATTTAGTTTAATTTTATTATTTCATAATTTATTATTAAATCTTATAATATTAAATGGCAGCGGTCCACAATATCAAACACTTGAATGAATATAGTCAGAGATAAATGTGATATCTATGGAAAAATAAATTTTATGATTCTTGATAAATAAAATGTCAAAATTAAAATTAGCAAAAACAAAATGTCAAAATTAGATGAGAAATTTTATCTCTGTTTTAAATAATTTGTCGAGTTTTTACAGTAGAGGTCTCTCTACTTGACTTTCATATTGCGTAAACAATATTACAATCTTCATTTCAAAGAAGATAAATTCTACCATAACTTGCTGAAGTTAATGTGGGAAATTGATATAAAAATTTAAATTATGAAAATATTGCCAAAATATAAAAAAAAAATTGTAATTTGAATTAAAAAAGTCAAGGTGAAATTTTTTCCCTTGAACTAAATTTAAGTCGTCCTAAATATGTCTTCCTAAATGGCTAAATAAATACTTTACTACCCTCATAAGCTTAAGTTACTGAATAATTTGAAAAATATAGGGTCGGCTTCACTTAGCTCAACACTGGCTAAAGTTAATGAAGCATTAAATGCTAATCTGTGTGTGCATGAAAAATACAAGAGGACAAGAATTAAATAGTGTCCTCTCTTCTTGTTATTATGGTACTACTGTACTAGTGAGACGGAAAGAAAGAGGAATTATGGGTTGGTTATACGAAGGTGGTGGATGCAGCCATGCAGGGGCATTTGCAGCCGTGGTCAATGCTAGAGATTGGCCATGTAGTTGTGTCAATGCTAGCCAAGGCAGCCTTGAACAAAGGCCTCAGCAACTTCGTTTATGCTGTCTATCACAATTCCTTGGGCATCCGGCTCATTCTCCTTCCTTATTTCATCTTCCACATTCTCCTCAGGTTTCTTTTCCTACCTATATAGGAGTAATGAATATCTTTATGCATATATATACCAGATTTGTTTCATTTTTCCACAACTTTTTCGCATACGATTCATATAAAAAAAATCTACTGGTTGTAGTCAACTCTCCGCCAATTAGTAGGGCACGCGAGTTTTGATTCTAGAATTTGCACTTTTGTAAGTGGCTATTTGACGGACTGTTGTTTACAGTCAACGTTGTTGTATTTACGGTGATCGTGCACAATTTTTTTTTAAAAAACTTTTAAAAAAAAAATTAAGGATGTTTATGTCATTTTATCCTATTCTCTCTCCCTCCGGTTTCTCTTAATTCTATGAAACATGTTCATCATCACCTGTATATGATCTTAAATTATTTGTTGGTTCAATCTTTAGGATGGGAAAGATAGATATAAGGAGGTACCATTGTAGCAAAGCTACGGAGCGCAAGAAGTATAATTCTTCGTAATTATCAGATTGTACACTGTTTATGTAGGAAAACTATGGAAGTGAGAAATGCTATGCTGTTTACATAAAGATGCCGGTTAATATTAGTCGGACCGAATGAGTTTTATATTTAATTAAAATTTTACTGTGACATAAATATATATTAGAACAATTTTGAATTTAATGTCCAACATACTAAAAATGGACTCCAAAAAAATTCTTCATAAAGGAGCAAACCAATGAGTTTCGAAATTTATTGAAGAGGATTGAATTGTACCAAAAATCAGAAGGGTAATTCTATTAAGAATATATACATTCCAACACTTCCTTAATCATGTATTTGAAAGAAAAAGTGGGTCCATTTCTTAATTACACTCAACATCACAGAGAAAAATTATTAGATGTTCTTGAGACACCTATCACGTGGTGTCACACACCATTCATGTACTGTCATTTTAGTACTTAAAGTGATTTAAGTATTAAAATGATAGCATATAAATGATGTGGAGTATCACGTAACAAAGACTACTGAATAATTACTCCAACATCACATGTTTTGGACCTCAAAGAATCGGAACAGAGGAGATTACGAAGGGAATCGATTTACAAGTTGCGTGTGAAAAAAAGAGAGGAAATAACTTGGATCAGTGGCCCATATCAAATCAGATCCATCATTTGACCCAACAAAATATTTTAATGTATTAAATCAATATCACAATTTAGCGGATCAAAATTAGTAGAGTTTTGACCCACGAAAAATAACACGAAGCAGATCAAATTAGACTAAGATTTGACTTATTAATAGAACTGGTACAATGTATGCCTTTTAAGTCGCACCACCTACCCTAAATTTTATTTATTTTGAAAGATAGGATCGGGGTTCACTTAGTTAGCTCAACCCGGTCTTTATAGAGATATAGGTCATTTTAGATATATGCTAAGTGCGAAAAATAAGAATAAATTTTATTTGTTTATATATTTACATGGAATTCAATATATGAGATTCACTAGTATATTACTCATTTTTTTATGTATTGAATTCAGTTATATAAATAAATATTATTATGCATTGTTTTCAGCACTTAAAATAGACACATTCTAAGAAAATTCATATATATATATATATATATATATATATATATATATATATATATGTATAGTCAGTGTCAGTGACGCATTAAATGTCAATCGGTACAATTTGTCTGTGCATGAAAAGTACACGAGGAAAAGTATTAAATGGGGATGGTGTTCACTCTTGTTTTTTCCCCCCTTCTCTTCTCTTCTTAATTTCCCTTGTTATTATAGTACAATAGTACAGAGGAAGGAATTATGGGTTTTTCGAAGGTGGATGCAGCGGCATTTGCAGGCATGGTAATGCTAGAGATTGGGCTGGTGACAATGCTAGCCAAGGCAGCCATGAACAGTGGCCTCGGTAACTTCGTTTATGCTGTCTTTCAGAATTCCCTTGCCATCCTCATTCTCCTTATTTCATCTCCCACACTCTCCACAGGTTTATTTTTCTTACATACCATATACCAAATGTCTAATTTTTCGACAAAATCTTTTGTTTCTTTTCTGACTATAAATATATATATATATTGAAATTGACTAATACTTTTATGGGTCCGACTAATGACTATCACACAATATAGTTGGGGTATAATTGGGCTTGGAGATTTATTAGTAGTCCGATCTTGATTTTCACTTAAGTATTAGACTTGAGCCAATATTATATTCTAGTTATTATAAGATATTGTTTGATCATTATAGAGTGTATAAGACATATATATATATATATATATATATATATATATACACCTTTCTCTATCTGTGCTGATTTTGCGGAAACAGAGGATTACAGGTGACATCTTCACTCATATGGAGATTCTTCCTCCTTGGCTTATTTGGGTACGGTACATATAATGACACAACTCAAAAGTGAGAATAGCACTTCTTATTTGGATCCGAACTCCATGAAGTTGCAAACCGGTCAAGTTTTTTATCAAACAAGTTGCTATTCCATGAAGTTGAAAACCGGTCAGGTTTTTTTTATCATCACATAAACAAGTTAAGTTGCATTCTATAATACTATTATACAAATGCACTATGCTATACGGATGCAACTTTTTCCTGTGTCTTGACAAAATACTTTAACAATTTATAATTTCATGGAGTCACTATACAAGAAGTAAATTAATGTTTTTCTTTTCTTGAAAACAAAGAGACTACTTAACTGAATGGTTGTGGATGGCAGGAAATGCATGATGATGTTTGGAATGGAAGGTCTCAACTACAGCTCTCCAGCTCTGACAGCAGCAATAGCCATCCTTATTCCGATTTTCACATTCTTGCTTTCTCAGTCATCTTCAGGTTATTTAAAACCTGAAAGTTTCTTGCCATTACACTTCTTTCCAATTTTCTGTCAATTCAAGAAACTTGCATTCATCCTTTGGTACAATCTAACTATATTATTAGATGAATTACAAGACACATATGTTAATCAAATAAAAAAAAAGCCTGTGCCATTATACTCATTTTTGGTGTAAATATGTAATTAATTTCATTTATTTATAATATTCAACAAGTCAAATGCTTATGGAAGTTGGAGAATCACATGAATGAGTGTTGGAGAGGAGTCATTTACTAATTTTTGCATCAAATTTACAGTCAACGTAAAATTATTCATGTACAAGCCCCCAATTAAGTATATATATATATATATATATATATATATATATATATATACACACACACACACACACACTGGTTCGATATGTACTACGTATAGTCAATGTGAGATATTTGCTAATCTTCCCATATATACAAGTTCTTTGTTGAAATTAAGCGGCATAATGACAGACAATTATTTGGTGGCTCAATCTTTAGGATGGAAAAATTAGATATAAGGAGGTCAAGCAGTCTAGCAAAGCTATTAGGTACCATTGTAGCAGTATCAGGAGCATTCCTATCGACTCTTTACAAAGGTTCAGCAGTAATCATGTTTAATAGTACTTATACATCACTGGCAATTTCGTACTATCCGCTGCTTCTCTCCCAACAATCAAAATGGGTTCTTGGTGGCCTTTTTCTTGCCATCGGCTTCTTGTTCAAAGCAGCATGGAATGTTTTACAGGTAAAATAAATTGAATCACGCAACCTAAAAATGTTATATGGATCGTGAGACAGAATTTTTTTGATTACTTTTGTTTTCAGGCAGCGACTGTGAGGGAGTATCCAGAGGAGGGAGTAACAATAATTGTTTTCTTCCTACTGTTTGGGACAATTCAACTAGCAATTGTCACGCTTGCTGTAGAAAGAAAATTAAGTGCTTGGGTGTAACACCCCGAACTCGCTACAGGCCCGTAGTGTCACATGCCGCAAGCACAAAGCTCGCAAGGCAACAATATCAATAGCGCAACCCAAACACAAACAAAAATAACTCAACAATAATGAAACTAACTTGAAACTGAACAGTCTTTAATTATCAAAATTTCACTAAGATTCAATAACTAAAAACCGAAAACATAACTTTGGAAACACAGCTCCAATAACAAAAGTCTTATCATAATTCTAAAATAGTCATAAACTTCTTAAACTAAAATATCTTTCGATCATCCACAAAAGTATCCACAGTGCTCGGCTCTTAAAAATGGACCCTGTAAAAGTTAATGTAAGGGTGAGCGGTGAAGCCCAGCAAGTAACAATCTTCACTATTTAGGTGGATCAAGTACTATTTGCAAAACACTTTTTCGAAATACCTTTTGTTCAATAACAGTAATAAATATACTTTTTGGAATAACATTTTTCTTAATAACAATAGTCAATATTTATTTTCAAAACCAAAATCAATAATTACAAAACACAATTCAAAGACAAATTTTGATAAACTCAATATATTCGATCAACGATTTCGATAAGTTCAATATATTCGATGTATCTTTTAATCCACAAAACGACTAAGGTTACAGCAGCCCTGTAACATGACCCTTATGTTCGATAATGTCAATGATACGCCCCCTACTAAGGTATCTTATCATGCACGCGCCCCGAAGAGCGCCCCCCGAAGGGTATCTAATGGTGTGCGCCTTAGTAGGTCCTAAATTGTTCCGGAACTAGCGTAAACACTAACGGTTTCAATACATAGTCGGACTGAGGTTTCTAAAAGCAATTTCTCAATATTTTCGATATTCAAAACTATACTTATTTCACAGTTCAAAATCATATAATCTCATTTTCTAAATCAAAATTCTATTTTAATACTTGATCCGAGTTTTTAACAAAATATAAGTGTAACATTTTCATTCAAATGGAAGCCTTAAATAAAGAATAACAATATTTGAAACAATACATTTAGGCATCCGAATAATTTCTAAAGCATACATAATTATAAACGATAATTTTAAAATACTAAATAGTTCGGAAAGTCACTTATCTCGATATCGCTGAACACAAAATTAATAGCTGAACAGATCCTAAATATAAATTCAGGACAATTAAACGTTATTAGAATAATTCTATTATGCAACATTCTTCTTATTCATTTTAAAATAGCTATAAGTATATCTTAAAATATTCTTTCAATCTTTAATTATTTTCCAAACAATTAAACTATTATTCCAAAACTTTAAAGTTACTAAAATAATAATCTAAAACAATACTTAAAGTCAATAATATTAATCTAAAACTATTAACTATTAATCTAAATACAAAATAATAATTAAAATCAATAATACTAATCCAAAACTATTTACAATTAATCTAAATGCAAAACAATAATTAAAATCAATAATACTAATCCAAAACTATTTACTATTAATTAAATACAAAACAATAATTAAAACTACAAAAATAATAACAATGCAAAAATACTAATTACTAACAAAATATACTAACTACTAACTAACAAACTAAATACAATACTTAAAAGAATAATAACAATACAAAAATTTAAATATGAACATACCCGAAAATACGAGTACCGAAGATTGTCTACGCCCTCGACACCAAAAATTTTAACTAAGGAGGTCTTTTATTAAAAGCCCTCCTACCACAAAGCCTTTCTCAAAATGAAGGTCTTAATTGTTGGTGTGGGAAAACCAAAGGGCTAAGCCTCCCTTATATAACCTTAGAAAGGGTAGAGTTTTTAGAGAATACATGATGTGGGACTTTGAAAAGAAAAAAAAAAAAAAAAAAACTTTGTGGGTATTACATTGGGTGTTGCACCATAGTGTTGAGGTAGTAGCTATTGTGTATTCGGTAAGGAACTATAAGTTAAAGACCTTTTTATTCAAAGTTTGTTGGAATATATAACAGTTCTGGACATACTTGTTTCTTTGCATTTGGCTAGATATATTATACGAGTTATGTATAATGTTTAAACAATATGGTATCATTAGGCGATATTTGGGAGCGTGGTGTATATTCTGATCACTTGGTGCCTACTAAAAAAGGGTCCTCTATATGTAGCCATGTTCAATCCCTTAGGAATGGTAATTGCAGAGATAGGTGGGATCATTTTCCTTGGTGATGTCCTTCATCTCGGCAGGTACATGTAACACACACACACACACACACACACACACATATATATATAGATAATCTGTTCTTAGCTTTTGTATTTAACTCCAAAGATTTAATGAAATAAAAATCCTACTCTCCCAGTAAATATCAACAATCTCCCAAAGAACAAAGAAAAATGAACTGCTTGGACTAATATCTAAAGCAGTCAAGAAATTCTGCGTGAACTATTATGCAAAGTGTAATAAAAAATTCTCATAGTAACAATGATGCAATGATTTTCCAACCTGAAATCACTTTATTATTACGCGAGAATTTATGTACTTTAATATCATCAAAGATCATCTTTAATAGAGTGGACAATAAATGTGATTATTGGGTACATCATGAATCGTGTAAGGAATATGAATGATCTACATAAAATTTAAACCTCCCATATATTATGGGTGATATCCATAGGTCTCTTGATTAAGTAGAACTATGAAATGTACGGTCATGCTCAAATAGTGATTTGTTTCATATAGTCTCCTCATTAATCAAAAAAATTCAGATTAAATTATGAAGAGTATGACACATTTTATGTCTCAAGTTTAATCTAGGATATCAAGGTTAAAAGCATTAAAACATTGATCACTAAAAGGTTGCATCAAATTACCGATCTTATTATTACTTGGATAACAGTGATGTATTACTAGATGTCCCACCATGTTTACCTGATTACTCTTTATTTTCCCAAATTAAATTTCTCTATTTTTTTAATATTACTTTGTACACCTAATTTTAATTCAAAATCAAACAATATACAACATTTCTATTACTAGCAATATATATTACAAATGTTATGAATTTATAATAAAATAACTTAAATAAGTACATAATTATATATAAACAAAATACTAATTTTAAAAACTTATATATACATATAATCGGAGTGAGGGTGGAGGCAAAAGTAATAGGATATATTTCATACCCGACTCTAACCAATAGGCAATAATAAATGACCAACTTTTCTAATCCCTACAAATTACAATGACCACCTCCCACAAATTTTAATGCAAAATTTCATAAACAAGATTTTTTTTAAAGTTAATATTAATCATTTATCTTGAAACAATAAGTATTTACAATATGCATGTTAATTGAATTGTTTAAGTTATCTAAGCAGAGTTTTAATTGTATTGTTGAACATCACTCTATAAATAGAATCTTTTCTATCCAAAAATAGAAAAAACAATAATCTTCTTTTTAAATTTCTCCAAAATACAATTCACATAAAAAGAAGAATACAATTCACATAAAATAAATAAATAAATACAATTCTCATAAATAAATAAAAAACATAAGTAGATCAGAACTGAACATAAGACCTAGGGTGACAGGTGACGGGGCAATATTTAAATAAATAATTCAACTGTTTGTGCCCATAGCTTACGTGCTGCTTGCCTGCTTCTTTCTCTTCTTTGTCCCTGTTTCTAGCTATGCTTTAACTCGGTTCGATCTTAGCTAATATTACGAGACTTCAGGTATATCCGCATTGCCTCTTCCTGAAATAGAAATGATCGTATGTTTTCAGTTTCCTTTTTCTTCTTCGTCCTTTAGATGTGCTCAAACTTTTCGTATTTCCAAATGGGGTGTACTAACTTGATTTGAGTTGATTCTGTTGCGCTCTGAAGCAAAGTTTCAACTTTTACTAATTCTTCTGATGGTTGGAGTTCCTGAGTGGAAATTTATTTTCATACTATTTAAACTTTATCCAACGCCCAGAAGGTGTTCGATAAAATGCTTTACATAAATAGTGCCATTAATAATACCGAAAACGATGATGTAATTTGTACTTATGGGTTTTTAGTCGGTTGAGGTCCAAATTTATATCTCTATTACAATTGAAGCTAAATGGTTAGTACGTATAGATATATAGTTATCAGATTGCCATAAACATTTGAGTTGCTATTTGCAAATTTACAGGCATGTAACGTTGTAACCATTCCCTGAATTTTCTCATTCACCATATGTTACTTGATGGAATAGAACGTGTTTGCTCCTTTTCAGTAAACGTCCTGAATTTCTCAAATTGGTTCCATTTTCTTGTTCTTCTACCTATATCAATTATAGTAATGTGCTTTTCATGTCCTTTTTTTCTTTTTAATGTTTTATTTTCTCAAGTTCAATTGGCATAGAAGATGATCGCTCCATTAGCAACTGCAACTTTTCCTACAACCCAACTGCCTACAGCCTCACTCATTGTTATTAAAGGTGTCTCCATAACTAATAGCCACGGAGTTGGTCTCTTCAAAACAACTAGTTGTCCAAAATTAAGAGGAGCTAGTTTTGGTTTTCCTGTTGTTGCGGAAGGAAGGACATTTTTGGTCCATGCTTCATCTTTGACAAACCTCCAAGAACTTTGGGAGGATCCTAATGATGGTAGCGACAGCGAAGATGAAGATGAAGAAGTCGAAGAAAATAATTTAGATTTCGAGAGTGACTGGGAAGCAGAAAGAGGTGCTGTTACGATTCCTAACAGAATTGCTGAGTTGTCAGCAAGCAATTATGAGGAGGATCTTGTTAAAGGTTTTTAGTCCTCTCTTACCTATTAATCCCTCAAATCTATGGCTTTTTTGTTGGATTCATAGTGCTAATGTTAGAAGTTTGTTTTCAATTATGTTGCATTGCATTGGACTATTTATATTTATTTATACTAGTTAATATCTTTAAACACTTTACTGACAACCTATAAGATCAATTACCATATAATTCTCATTATACTTTTTTTTTCTTTTGCTGGTCTCTTCTAAATCTTACTATTAATGCACTTGGCAAACTTCACAACTGGCAATCAAGGGAATGTATTATTGTCTAATTAATAGAGTATATGGTAGTACTGTACATGGACTTCTATGACGAAATTAAATTCATATACTTTAATCTCCACTGCAGTTGTATTGATAGGTGCACCTTTGAATATTGATTCACCATAAAATTCTCTGTTACACAGTCCATAGAATAGTTTTAACAATTTGGTTTCATGAATTAGGGTTTCCTTAGTTTTTGGGGAAAATGACCACTAATATATTGTTCTTTAATTATTTCAGAGGTTGAACAGCTTTTGGAACCAGAAGAAATAGCAATTTTGCAGCAGAATGAGACTCCTAACATGGAAAAGATATCCAGTGTAAGTTTTGAGACCGTTTAGCAGCCTAAGTAACAAATAAATCTACTTTTCTTCTTCATCATCTTATGTGGGGGGGGGGGGGGGGGGGGGGGGGGTTTGCCTGCTAGTTACCTGCTTCTCACCAAAACCGAAGTAAAGCTAAGCAATTAACTGGAATTTTTATAATTTATAAGTTGTTGCAATTCATGGCCATCTCCAAGCTTCTTTGAAATTTTGTAATGTTGTATTTCAGTCAAAGTGGAGCCCTCTGCACACACTTTCTCTAGCAGGGCAAATACCTTTCATGGACTGGCTTCTTGAAAATGGGCTTGACATCGACCTTGTTGATAAGGTAACTCTGTCCATGTCTACGAAGACTGCAATACACTTTCTGTTTGTGTAGTTTTTCTTCTTTCTTTTATTTCACTCACTTTCTGGTAGCGTTTATGTGAGTTAATTTGGTAAAGCAGGATGGTTTGACGGCTCTTCATAAAGCAATAATTGGTAAGAAGGAGGCAGTCACTAGTCATCTCCTAAGAAAAGGCGCAAGTATTCATGCCAGAGATCTGGTGGGACACCTCTATATTATCAATTTTCAACCCACCTTTTGTTTCACTTTGCTATAGGATTTATCTATTTATTCTCTTAATAGGATGGTGCGACCCCACTTCATTATGCAGTTCAAGTAGGCGCTATGCAAACTGTGAAGTTACTGATCAAATATAAGGTTGATTTGAATATTGCCGATAATGTGAGTATAAATATATTTCTCCCCTTTTCTCAGTAATGCCAAATGTTGTTTTGATTTATATATTTTGTGTACCAGGAAGGATGGACTCCATTGCATGTAGCCATGCAAAGTAGAAATAGGGACATAGCAAAAGTTTTGTTGGTAAATGGAGCTGACAAGACCAGGAGAAACGAGGTAACCATGTACAACTTTATATTTTTCTGCTACGTCTTCTTTCATACAAAAAGAAATCATATAAACTCTAGTTCACGCAAGAAAATATATTCTTGAGATTAAGGGATTGTTTGATAAAAACTGAATAAAAAGTTCTAAATGGTTAAATGAATTGAATGAAACAGATGTCTGATTGAAATTGAGCACTAAATAAAAAAAATTGTTTGTTAACTGATTCGTCTGAAATAACCAAATGATAATATTTTTCATTTTAACCCAAAATATATATAAGAAAAATCATACTTATTTTTTTAAATATTGAGGTGGAGATAGCATTTTAAATTATTTAGTTTGTTTTTTCATATTTATACCTTAAAATACTTCATATAAAAAAAAATCATCTATTTTTTTGTTGTTGATAGTTTGACTGAATTTAAAAACACATACTCTATCTTAATACTTTATATCAATTTTTTTTATAGTTTAATAAAATTTAAACACACACCCCTTAGGCCATTGTCAAGGATTGAATCTAGGACCTCTAAGCAAGGACCCTAGAGTACCATCGAGTCAAAGGCTCTCGGTTTTTCTTCTGTTTATGAGTATTTTACTTTTATTATATTAAATAATTGGTAGTAAATTTTTACCTCTGATAGTGGTATAACATATACTTCATCCGTCCCAAGATAAAAGTTCTTATTACTATTTTAGGTACTTCTAAGTTAAATATCTACTTACCTTAAATAATCTATTTTTTACAATAATTTGCCTATAATATCCTTTGTATTAATTGTCATATTTCTATTCTCTATACATATTTATGGAGTATCACTAGTCATGTAAAAAAAATTATGCAATTAAATAAGAATTTAAATATGTACAATTTTGTCATTTTATCATTTTTTTTAATATTCGCAAAAAGTCAACCATGACTTTTATCCTGGAACGGAAAGAATAATAAACAAATCATATTAGTAATATGATTTTTTATACATATATATGTATTTAAATAAATAATAAAACAAATAACAATAATGGGTTTAGCACATATGTATTTAAATAAATAATAAAACAAGCATATATAATTCAATTAGGACTCAAACAAATATATAAACTTTTGAACAATTTTTAATGGAGTATACTATTAGTATAGTAATGACATTTTATTTGTCCATGAGATCAAAACAAAAGATTATAACATAAATTAAATTGGTTACTAATTTGTTAAAGAAAATTCAAAAGCAATTTGTACATAACAAAATTTAGCAGAGAAAATATAAGTAAAAATATCATCCAGTAGTACTTATTGATTCAGCTATAATTTTTTGGCTAAATCATTCAGATGCATTTAAATTTTAAAAAGTGTAAAGCAAATAGTTTGAATGACTTATTCGGTTAGATTCATACTCATTTAAACGTATTCATATGTAAACAAACACAGCTTAAGTTCTCACTGAGATGTTTAGAAAACAGCACCCAAGATTGTGAGGAATTTGTTGCGGATTATGAAAAATGGATATTCACCACTGTGGAAAAGAATGTATGTTACATCTCGCCTTGAGCTGAAGCTGCTGCAGCTTGATTTCCTAGGCTTCCGTACATTTTTTCACAATTTTCATTTTTCTATGAAATCACTTGAACATCTTTAATTTTTGAGTAATTCTATCTGCACAAAATTTGAACAAATAGTCATACACTACCACTATTACCCCATGTTGTACTGAATAGAAAATAAAATATTGAGATAAAAAAATTAATAAACCTAATCAATAATTTAAATGGTAGGACTCGCATATTACTTTTTTCTATCCGTTTGTGCATATAGAAATACTCTTAATCATTCCCTATGATTTTAGTAGGAGGTGAATTTTTTTCATGGCCTCATTGTGTTTCAGGATGGAAAAACACCACTTGATCTGAGCTTATGTTATGGGAAAGATTTCAAATCTTATGAGCTCGCCAAGCTACTGAAGCTTGTACCAGCTACTAGATATCTGTGAGAGGTGGACTGTATCCTACTTCTTCATCTGCACCTCCATGAATTTGAAGTCCAAGGTCAAATTAGAGCACAAGTTTGTAATTTTCCTAAACTTGCTAACAGAGGCAAGAATATATTGAAAGGTGAATCAGGAGGGAGAGTATTTTCGAGACCTAATGGAGGGCACACACATTTATGGTGCTAAGGAGGTTATGCAGAGTTCTTTCGTCCCAGCTGCAGTAGTTATCAGCCATGCATCTTATGATTAGTAAAATTCAGGCAGAGAGTAATAGCATCATGCCATCACATAAATTCAGAAAATAGACATCTACAATATCCAAAATAACTCCATGCATTCTTCAGTGCTCTGAGAAAAAATTAACAAAATCGTACGTGACAAACCTGATAAAGAAGCATAACTGAAGAACAGGTTGAAAATAATAAAAAAAATTGAAGCATTCGAGAACTGCCCTTTCAATCACTTAAATGACATAGTTCCAAAATCCAGATGTCCAGATAATTTCCAGTTCTAGCTGTTTGCATGCGTTTGAATCGTAAATGTTAATTAATAGAAAGAATCTCATGATAAAAATATTTTCTGAACAATAATCCTATTTGTTTAATGACACAATGTTTTACTATCGCAATTTTATTATAATGTCGTCATTATTAAAATAAAAACTTCATAAATTTAAGAATAAAATGGTAAAAAGAATTATATGCTTCAAGTTAATAAATTTTGCTAATGAGACAAAAAAAGTGGGTTGAGCAAGCCTGCATCAAAAATAAAAATAAATAGGACAATGTCTTGTCCTACCACTTGTAACTAAACTTAGCACTTACAAAGAATCAGAGGGAAAGATTTCACCGTCGTATTTTAAATTTATACTATAGGTTTTTAAAGACTAGGCTCGTCGGTTGCAATCAAACACCTGAAAGCTAATTTGACCAGGTACATAAGTGCGTAACATTAACCAAGAAACACCCACCACACACACACACACACACACACACACACAGAGACAGTATTCATTCACATTGCGCTCCATTCTTTCGAATCCAAAGAATTCAACTCAAGAGTTGGTAAGGTTCCAGCAGTCATTACCTTCGTTACATTCTTATAAATGGAATCTAGATTTCTAATAAATAAATAAATTATAATTCTTTTCTATAATAAACATCAGGGGTATAAAAATTTAAGCTAACATTAAACATAATGCCCTACGAATGCCATTGTTGCGGATTCATAATTTTATGTTTTTCATCTTTTTGCAAGGTTGGGCAGAAAAGAAAATAAAGAAAGAAATGGAAAAAATAAAATCCAAAAATTATATAAGTTAAAGACATGATTTGTAAATTAAGTTTTGCTTTGTTGTAAATAGCAGTCATAGAGAAAAAACTAGAGCACTTTCCACTTGGTATTTTTATACTATTCATGTGCTGAAACGATAAAATATGAATAGTGTGAGAAATCATGTGACAGGTGCTCAAGACTACTAAATAATTAATACAATATTTCTTAATTATTTAGTAGTCTTGTGCTCTCTTAGCCTATTTTTAATTTTCAACATTAATACAATATTTCGAATAGATTTGAAACTCCCAAACTTTTTGCTACTCTTTCATGAAAATGTCAACAAAAAGTAGGACATTTTTAATTTTGTTTTTATACTTTTTCGGGACTGCCAACTGCATGGACTTACTTTAAAAAAGAAGGGGCCGAGCTACATTATTATTGTGTGGGAGACCATCGTCCCTCCAAGTCTCTTGTGAAACCCCATTTTTCATTGTAAATGTTCAATTTTGAAAATGAGACTTGTATTTTATAAAATATTCAAAATAAGTACCCAATTTACAAAATACTCAAAAAATAAGAACACAAGCCTCGTGCAAATGGATTCAAAATAAGTAACCATCCATCTATACTTTTTACTGATAATAAGCCACGTTCAACAATTTCTTCAGTGTTATGAAATCATTGAAATGGATCGTGCTGCAGCATGACCTTCTTTCTAATTACCAAATTCCATAATCAAATCAAAGACGACGAGAAAGAGTCAAATTTTACGAGTACTGAAACAAACACAAAGATCATAACAAATAACATATATCAAATCAAGTTGTCATACATAGTTTATTAATGATATTAGCAATTTATAAGTAGCATCCTGAGATGAGAAATCCAAACACAGAATCCTAATACGAACGCGATAAACACAAGCAGAACAGCAAAATCAAGCCACCTCCTTAAGTATAAAGAATGAAATGGCAACGCTCACAAATCCTACCAACATGGATTCAAACGAAACAAGTCCAATCGGTACACCAGATTGACTACTAGGAGGGGAAACAGGGGACTCCACTTGTGCAGTGACTAATAGTGTCGCCAACATAAACCAAATGGCAAAGACAGCAGTAATTTTTTGAAAAGCCATGTTTGATTTCGGAATTGAGATATGTCAGGTTGACTTTGATGATTAGTAGTAAGTTATGGCTTAGTGCATGTTATGGGTTTCGAGTCCTATTTATAGGCAGATACCGGGTAGGAATATAGTATCTATGCCATTTGTCCGATGAATCCATAATGGTGAAATCTATCGTCTTTTCCTTGTCATTTTGGAAATTTCTAATGTACTTGAAGACAGATGCGCCTAAGAAAGACCAGATGGCATGAGATGAAAAGTGTGTATTGTAGTTTAATAGCTGGCCTGATGGCATTTCCAAAGAACAATGTCTAACCTTCTCGTTGCTTTCTAACAATACAAAATGTTCCTAAGCTAATCACATTGCTAGGGTTGAGGATTTATTAATAGTCCGGTTTTGGGTTTTACTAATATATTGGGTTTAAGCCCATATTATAGGTTTTCTAGTTATTATAAAAACATTGTTTTTGGTGTGTGGATCATTGTAGAGCATGTGAGATATCTAATGAATACATCAAACAAACAGTACTTATTAAATTTGTGAACATGAATATAATCGTGTGTTCTTATTTTTTCATTATTCATCTAATTTCTGTATAGTTCTTAAATTCTAACCCTCATAATTCATCCGATTGATGGAATCCTAAGAAGTGGTGAGTTTGCTCTTTTGCATTTTGCTATATCAAACAATTCATCTTCCATTAGTTGATCATGTATTAAATTGAGAAACAAATCGAAGCTTCTAGATCTCCTTGAAATTGAGGGTACCTTAAGCTGTTTGTAATTGTAGTTTGACAAGTACCTGAAGTTCCTGACCAATTCTTTTGTAAATAAAAATACTTCTAGCCACTTTTTTATGAAACGGAGAAACCAAATACTAACTTGATTGTTGATGTTAACTTTGAAAAATTGACTAGATAAATTTTGAAGTCAAAATTAGTTTATTTTACCATCAAAAAGGCTTTATATCTGCATAGAAACTTAACCGTTTTCAGTGTAAGCCGCATGCATAAGCAGTAGTGACAACTTTGCAATTGACACGGGAGAAAATTTGTTACAAGGAATATAAGTTTTTCCCAAGTACTGATTTTATAATCAGCATTTATTTCCTTCCGATTCTCAAAATTTATTACGTACACATATTCCTTGTGATATTACTAGTAGTAATAAGAAAGCAGTTGATGAGTTTGTTCAGGGGCACTTGGGCCTACCACCACGGGTGGTCATATTAACATAGCACTTGCCACACTTCTCACGGTTCCCAGATTGCCCTGGCGGAACACATTTGAATCGGTCAAAGCACGTAACGCACGCTCTCAAGCATACGTTCTTCCTCGACTGTAAGCTGCACCTCACCTGACACATGGAGGGTAGCATTCTGCAATATCATTATATCACCGAAACGCAATGTCAGAAAATATAAGCACTAAAACAATATAACTATTTACTCCTCAAAAGAACTACTTTTGGTAGCTTAGCTGGGTGGGTAGCATATACTATGTTTGCCACCTTTTGTGTTTCTCGGAGGCTTAGGAGCCGAAGTTGGTGGCTTAACTGGTGGAGCAGGAAGTACTGGTGGCTTGACTGGAGGAGCAGGAGCCCGAGGTGGTGGTGGTGCCTTGATTGGGACAGCAGCAAGGGGTGGTACCTTGACTGGAATAGGAGCAGGGAGTGGTGTCTTCAGGGGACTCGGAGTTGGTACTTTGGCACAGGGAGTCTATAGTAGACAATACAAATGGAAATTACATTAGCCAAATCAAAACATTAAACATGAAATCCATAATGTTCTAGACATTATCATATAATGAACATCACCTCAATGAGATCTTCATCTTTTGATGAAAGCGGCAAAAATTATGGGGAAAAAAGTTTACAAAAGTTAGAAAAATTAAAACCAAGTCATTAAACATTATTTCAATTTGGTATTATGGAAAAAAGAGAGACATACCCTTGTTGAAATTAACAGAAGAGAGACCAAGAGAAAGAGCAAAGTTTTCATAGCCATTGTAAAGAGTGCTAATTGTTGCTGGTGAATCAAGCAGCACGGCATTAGTGATATATATAAGCAGAGTGAGGCATGAGGTCTGCTAGATGAAGACAGGAGTCTATTGCAAGTTGGCATTGGTCAATTCAAATACCAGCTCCAGATTTCACTAGATTAGGCCAGGTCAGTGAGGCATTATACATTAGTTATGGGTAGATCTGCTAAATCTGACCGAGGAGGGTTCATCCCCCCACGTGTGCCATAAGCTTAATTTGGAGCTATATATATAGTTACTATTATGTCTATTGTCATCATAGTACTTGTCCCGAATAATTTATCATCCGGCACACGAGGTCTGTCTGTGTTTTGAAACTTGCAAACACAATGCCTTATCTTCTACTTGGTATATCTTGGGTTGACTTCTTGATAATGAATTCTTAGATTTTTGTGGTTAGATGGATACATGGTCTATCTTTGCTTTAGTAACACTCCCTGGGTTAGAGGCATTTTTATTTTTAGTCCATTGTAAAATTAGAGATTCATTTTTTGTTTTTAATGTAGAAAGTTCTGTGAAATTCCTAACACACCACTTTTTATATTCTAGACATATCCCTCTTTTATCTTTTTGTCTTCCCCTTAAATGATATTATTACTCTCATCAGTTAGATTCTTTGACATTTGATAGTATACATCACACAGTAGAGAACTCTTTAAGTTTTCATTTTACAACTCTAATTTTCATTTCCAGTATGGAAAGTTTGGATTTTGTTACCTAATTTTGGATTATAATCTCTGAACATTGCACGCTCTATATTCAGACAAGGGTGTCAGAATGATGATACCAACGCTAAACAACATCTCAACTTGAGGTCCACATTCCGCGTGGCCGGCCGTGTGGTGCTAGCATATTATTTCATTTTTCTGCCACCAGTATACTATTTGCTTTCACACTTTTTTGTAGTTAGCATTAAGCTTATTTTAGTACTAGCATATAACCATTAGTATTAATCATTTCGTACTACACACATACATACAGCCAGCCAAAATATCTGCTTTTTCAAGTTGCTTGGAAGTCCTTAGCCCACCCTTTCCAAATACACAATATCATTGGGTGGTTACCTCTAATTTTTATTAAGAAGACATATGTTTGAACATAGACCTAAAAATAAAAGTTAATTCAGACCGGTTGCTGGGTAGCAACCGGTTTTTGGTCTCTGTCACAGCAACTAGTTGCGACAGACCAATTTTATAAAGAAATTATCCTATGTTTTAGTTGATGAAACAATACCCTTGACAATCAAGAGATAAACACCTCTAAAAATTGCACAACTGATAAAGGGGATTGACAGAGACTTATCTAGATAAAGGGAAGGAAATTTCCCCTCTAAAAACACATTAGTTTGTCGGTCATCAACCTTAACTATGAATTTAGACCGACTTTTGTTTCTCTTGCAATTTAAGGTCGGCAGGCAGTTAATATTGTTAGTTCTTGACAATCCAAGAAAACCCAACACAACATGGTAGAGAAGATGAACCAGTTACGCTCCTCTTCAACATTTTCAGTCTTATTTTCATTTGGGTATTAACTCCTTCCTATTTTCTCTTCTCTTTTTGTTGGTAAGTTCAGCTATGAACAGGAATTGGCGAATTATTTGATGAGCTCGGATCTCCTCCAAAATTCTTTGGCTGCAACATTGGAGTTTTACAGACAGACCCAGTGTTGATGTTAAATTCTTTCTCTTGCTGAAATTATCCGTTAGCAAAATACCTGCACACTTAACAAACTGTTAACACTTTACAGAACAGTCGCGACTTAGGCCGTCCGAAAATGCTCTAGTGTGAGGATAAGTACAGACAATTAACATTACAATGGAGGACCCAAAAATATATGTCGAAAAATATAAGATATTTGATAATTTTCTCTCTTTGCATGTAGAAAAGCATTACTTTATTTATTTAATAGATTGTTTGTAGATATTCATCCAAGCACTGTCAGACGTCTTATCATTCCCTCATGAGTAAAAACATGATGTCTTTATTCACTCACTTTAATCAGTCCAATAAAAAAGAATACTAGAATAAATTACTTTTTGACTAAACTTGTCAAAAGTAGATAAAAATAACCTAACCCAATTTTTATATAAAATAACCCAAGACAACATTGTAATTGTGAGAATCACTTTTTAATCTTAAAAACTTGTCCATGTCCGGGATTTCATTTGTATGTTCGTTTTTGGATTATCCCTTTTAATCTATCATTGCAAATAAACGTAGGCCAAGTGTCCTTTAATTATTATTCCAATGCTATATTTGATAATAATAAATTAATAATTATAATAATAATTTAAAAACTTTTAAATAATTATTGTAAACGAACATAGCCCAAATTCCTTTATTATTCAGTCACTATATTCCATTATGGAAAAGTTCATTGTAGAATTAACATCGACAGAACTGAAGCAAGATGATTACTGATAAGACAACCCTTGTGTCTATCTCTACGCACCTTTTTGTAGATGGTGACAAGGGAATGTTGGACTAATAATGAAGGTTGAAATATGTATGTTACTGCAGCAAATATTCATTTAGTTACTCTTATAAAAATTTGTTTTAAAAATACTTTTTATTTTTAGGACTTAAAATTTGGATATACATCTCATCATAATATTAGTTGAATAAATTTATTATATTATAAATTATTATTAAAATATTTAATGAGATCAAAAACTTAAACCTTTAGCATTCATCTTATTTTTAACGGCTGTGCGTATCCTCTTGGCTTCTCATGCATTACTCAATTACCATATCAAGAAAGGAAACGAATAATTACACTTCATTTTACCAAATTGGTGCAATAAAAAAAATAAAACACATTTATCTTCTTTGCAAAAATAAACACACTCACACATTTTATTTTAGCATGTTAAAATTTAATTTCACAATATCATAATTATTATAAGTTAAATAAAATCACTCAGGTTAAAGGCCTTTTGATAAATAAAATTAAAAAAAAAAAAATAAGGTCCTTATTTCCCGTCTTTCCCTACCAAATAGTATTAGTCAATTTTCTGGACATAAACGTGGCCCACAATTCATTACTTGCTACCAAAGCAGATTTAATTGATCTGGGGTAGGCCCCCGGGGGAAGACAAGTAGGACCCACTAACATGTAGTACGAGCACTACCCAATTAGATGCATACTTTTTTGGTCATTTCTAACGAGTGTTAATGAGTTGGAAAAATTATTAGATGGAGCGGGTCACCTCTCAGTCTCTCATTTAATATTTTATATTATTTATGTATTATTATTTTAATATTTAAAATAAAATTAATTTATTTTAAATATTAAAATAATAATATAAAATATTACATAATAACTGTCTTAAAAATATTAAATAATTAATCTAATGAATTGTCAGGACGCATAGAAACAGGCTACTGACCACCTTAAGCCGTTGAAAAACACATTATTGTGGTTTCTTTTCACAAAGAAAACAATTGAAGCAACAAATTTCAAATCGCTACATACTCTCCAAATAATCAATTTACTAACATCCTTCCCTATACATCATATTCTCCCCGTTGCACTAATCAATTTGCAAGAACTAATAACTTCCATTTCAAAAGCACCGACAATAATGTGAACAAATATGTATGTATGTATGTATATTAAGCAAGTTTCACAGGAATAATTGTACTCATCTTGATTGTGATCAGTGATGACAATTTCAGTCACCCTAAAATATTGTGGGAAAAAAGATAAGTAAAACCCAAAAGTTTCAGTTAAATGCATCACACCTGCGCCGAATCTGTCCTCTCTTACCAGTCTTAACACCATACAAACTCAGCTTCTCCATTGCTCGACTAAATGCCTGAAAGAAGGCATTCTGATCCTTGCTGTACAATTCCACAAATGGCCTCGTCCTCGAATCGGAAACTAAACCCCTGTCCGAAGACAAAAGCCCCAAACCCTTGGGCAAGTTCTGGAAATACATATTATCAAACTTATTCGGACTCATTATATCATTGAACACCGATAATGTGGGGTTTTTTACATAATTGCCACAAGCATTTCTCAATGCTGAAGCAAATCTCGGGTTATAAGACGGATCGGACTGAACACTTCTGCTGTAATTGTAAATGTCTGAGCTGAATTCTTTACAATGAGATAACCCGATTGTGTGGGCTCCGGTTAATGCCACCATTTCTTGAACTGAAAATCCCCTGGACTCGAATAGATTGATGATTTCAGTCACGGACATGGTGGGCTTCGGAAGGTTGTTTCCTACGCGAGATGCTCTCGAGACTAATCCGTCGCGGCGGCCCAATAAGACGGAGTAGTAGGGTCCGCCCATCATGGTAACCAGGTTGCGGGTGGCAACTGCGAGGATGTCAGAGCAGGAGACGACGCCGGGGCAGGTGAGCTCGAGGGCGGTCTTGGCGCGGATTACGACGTCGAAGCCGTCTCCGGGTAGGGAGAGATTGATGTCGGCGTCGCGCTCGGCTTTGGCGAAGGGGGTGGAGGAGATGAGGATGGAGGCGTCGCAGCCCTCGATGAGGCAGTCGTGGAAGAAGAGGCGGAGTGCGGCGGCGGCAGTGGTGGGGGAATTGATCTGCTTGTTGGTGGTGGTGTCTTGCATGATCTGCTCAAATCTGGGGCATGTTTTTTGGTAGTAGGAGGTTGTGAGGTATTGGGAGTGTGAGGGAGTGATAGTGAGGAGTGAGAGGGAGAGGATGAAGATCAGTACTGCTGGTAATGCCATTGGATAGTCGGAGCTCTGTTATTGCTCCTGAAATGTTAGAGAGATAGGAAAGGTACTTTAGAGAGAGAAAGATAATCGCACACTAGGTAAGGGAGGGGGGAAGGGTTTTTTTATTGGCCACCACCGACAAAGATGATGAGTTTTTACTTTCTAGAGAGAGAAAGTGAGTGGTATGTGTTACACAGACGTGCCACTCTCATCCCACGAATCACGGCGTATGAGGTTGGAGTTTTGTAGTGGACGGCTGGACTAGATTAAATTTGTTTGGCGCGTTGAGCTGTAATAATGTCTAAAATATATTTTACTAAAATAGTCGCGTGACTAACTTTAAAATGCCGATAATACCTTTGTTGGCAACTTATTTTAATTTTGTTTATTGTACTCCTCCGTTCTTAATAATTTTAATTTTGTTGATTATATTCCCTCCGTTTTTAATAATTTGCCTTTTTAAGGGAACAAAAAAAATTAATTAACTGATTATAATTAATCCAAAATATCAATAACATCTCGTATATATTTTACTTTATCAAGTCTTAAAAATATGAAAAAAAATAAATATAAATTATTTATAATATTTGAAGTATTTTAAAAATATATAAAATGTATTAAAATCCATCATAAACATAAAAAAGAGAACAAATGTGAATTATTTTTTTGGAGTCAACTCTACGACTACATATAATTAGAAAGAATATATGAAGGGAGATATGTAAGTAATGAATAGAGTTCATATTGATTATAAAATTTATGTATCCATAATTTTTATTCTTAGCTGTAATGTGAGATTTGGAAAAAGGTAAGAGAAGTTTGGAATCACGAGAAATAATATGATACTAAGAGGAGGTGTATTCAATTAGGATTTTTAAGGATTTATAAAGACTTTAAAATTTTAGTTATATTCAATCAAGACATTTAAAGAGTTTATAAAAATTTAGTGAATTTAATTACAATTTTTCTAATGTCTTTAAAAGTTATGTGCTATTGAATTAAGACTTTTACAAAATCTATAAAAATATTTTGGTATTCAAAAAGTCATAGATTTTAAAGATTTCTATCAAATGGTGGAGTTTGATATACTTTAAAACAAGATTTATTCATATTTAAAATCTTCCAAAGTCTGGCCTCATGCCCAAAGACTTCCAAATATTTGTCAAAAACTTTCAAATTTTTGAGAAAAAAAGAAGATGAAAATAATATAAAATAAATACAAATAAAATTAATAAAAACACATAATAATAAATAATTTTTCTAAAATAATAAAAATACTTAAAAACTAACAAATAAAAATAGTATATAATAATATAAATTGTAACGACCCCAAATCCGGGTTCCTTTAACCCTAGACTTGGTACGTCACGATACATCATCTTCATACACGTTCTATAACTAATGCGGAATATATAAACATAAATTGTTTATTCTACAACATTTTTCCAAGGTTTCTAACCTTAACTTACATATATACCTTTAGACTCATAAAAAGGTTTACAAAATTACTTACATCATATAACAATTTAGTTATAATGCATAACACTAAAATCTTGTCTGTTGCTTCTGTCTCCGTCTCTCCTTGGACATTCGTATTATTCTAAAATTTGTTATCATGATATAGCAAGAGTGAGCAACGACTTTGCTCAGCAAGTTTAAATACGATAACGATATATCATGATTGAAAGAAAGAATAAGCTTTTGAATTTTCAACAATATAATAATTGTGAAATAGTACGAGTCATAATTTCAATAATTGAATGACTAAATAAATAAATGTTGAGTGTCAATAATGACCATGAACAAATTTAACTGAACCTTATGGTAATGAAGGTGATCAGCCTTTCATACCTGATGAACACATGCAACAAAGCACTATGTGCGAATCAACAATTTAAAGAGGTGGAATAATTATACAGAATTAAACCATAGCATGCTTGAAACATAATAACTTGAGTTTGAGTTAGGAACTTGAACAATAAAATAATATATCCTGCTCGAATTTAAATTGAGTAGGGTTTAGGAAACTTGCCTGTCTGCTCAGCCACAATTAATGTCTAGCTTTAACTAACTGGCTTTGAAAGACCTAACATTAGTAAAGTTGGTCTAATAATTAGTACAACGTATTTGTACAACTATACGCTCATTAAGAAACTTATCTACCACACATAAGTACTAACACATAATTTACATCAGTCAAAACAATATTATTAACCTTATAGACTCTCAATCAAATTAGGTTAATAATTTAATAAATTAGAAAATATTTTTCTTAAGTGTTGGACACTTATTAAACTATTAAACAAATTTATTATAATTGTTTAAACGAAAGAGTTAAAAGACATTTTCTTTATTTCATTTAATTACTATTTAATATTAATTAAATAGTAAGTAATTAACTACCTTTAGTTATTATTTAATAATAACTTACTAGATTTATTTATTATTTAAAATTAATCAAATAATAAATAATTATATTATATAAAAAAAAAATCAAATATCTTTAGTTATTATTTAAGAATAAATAATAAATAATTAACAAGATTTATTTATTATTTAAAGTTAATTAAATAATAAATAATAAAATTATATAGTAAATACTCAACTATCAGTAGTTATTATTTAATAATACATAATAACTAACTGAATTTATTTATTATTTAAAGTTAATCAAATAATTAAATAATTAAATACTCAATCTTAGTTGTCTTTAATTATTATTTAATAGTAATTAAATAATAATTAATTTACTTATCATCCTTGTTTATTATTTAATATTAATTAAATAATAAATAATAATTTAATCATAAATTCAGAAGATATAACATTAAACTAACTAGATTAATATATAAATATTAATCCTAAATATTTATTATATTTGAAAAATATAATATTAAACTAACTAGATTAATATTTACAACATTTAAATATTAATCCTAAATACTTATTATATTTGAAAAATATAATATTAAACTAACTAGATTAATATTTAAAACATTTAAATATTAATCCTAAATACTTATTATATTTGAAAAATATAATATTCAATACCTAAATATCATTTTTGTATTATTATTATTTTTGTTATAATTTTAAATTAATTTTTAAACATTTAAATTAATTAAAATTATCCAGAATGGCAATTCTGTAAATAAGCCGAAAAACTGATTCGAGGGTAAAATAGTAATTTCGCCGAAAAATGACCGGAGGGGCAATCTCGTAATTTCTCCGGAAATTTTATTACCGCGCATTGCGCGCGTACGAAAATAACCGGCCCAAAACGGTGTCGTTTTGGGGAAGCCGGAACGTCTTCCGCGCGTACGCGCGGGGACGATTTATTTATACTCAAAACGACGTCGTATTATACCGCGTCTGGCATGAACAGTCGCTCGCGCATTGCGCGGCCGGCGTTTTTTTCCTTCTTCCAAGCAGATTGTGAACAGTAATTTTTATACACCACTTTAATAAAAATTATACATTCAAGTAAGCTTTAAAAATCCAAAAAAATTACCAATCACTTAATATCAATTTATAACATGAAAATTTAATTTTTCATGATTTAATATTAAAAAAATTTATAAAAAAATTTTACATCACATAAACTACCACAAATCATAACTTTTTGTGTATAACTCCATTTTGAGTGATTCAAATTTTGTTTTTCTCATGATTTAATGTTCTATAATATTGTAACATTAAATCTAAATTTTATAAAAATTAATTTCTTGTCATTACTTTGAGACTTGATTTAACACCACCAAACACATGTTTTTAGCATATAAATTATACCAAAACATAAACCAAGTATATTAAACTCAAGCATGACATAAATATTACTACTACATATTATTAATTATATTAATATGTTTATACCCACATGTTAGTTTATTTAAATAAAAAAAACAAACTACATTTAAAATAACCATTACCTCATTTTAATGGTTATCTTCATTTTTCTTCCAAAATGGGTTGTGCAACTTGAAGATATGCACCAAGATCTCCTTCTCTACCTTCTCCGTGCTCTCTCTCAAAATTCTTACTCTCCCAAACTATTTCTCTCAAACTCTCTCTTTTGGAACTTAGAAAATAAATGAAGTATAATGTCTACCATTTCAAGTATACATGCAAACTTCTTAGATACAAAATTATATCTATAAGTCATGATGCTCCTCACTTGGATACTTGCACAAGAAAGTTAGCCCATGACTTAGTTGGTGGAAGAGGGATGGTGTCATGTACTTAAAAAAAATAAACAAGCAATCCTTTATTTAATTAAAAGAAAAATAAAATAAAATAACAATCAATTAACTACTTTTTACTCCCTTTGCCGGCAACAAGCATGTGAGTGTCCCAAAATGAATGTCACTTTTCACTTTTTAAGAATTAATAGTTTTATTAAGTATTTATCAAGTGGGCCAATCATTGGGTTTTAATTTAAAATACCAATTGGGCTTCTATTAAATTGTTTGGGCTACTAAATTGTCAAATTTTATTATTCTCCACTTGGGCTACTAATTGACCCATGTTGGGCTAATTTAATAATTTACACATTAATTATTCAATCCATGATTAAATAAATAATTAGATTGAATAAATAATTAAATATTCTAACCCATAAGTATTAAATTACTAAATGGACTAATAATATTATTAATAATATTTTACATTATTTACATTAATTAATTATCATATTAATTAATTTATAAAATTTAATTCACTCATTATATTCAATTTAATTGAATATTTAATTAATAACAACTTGTCAATTATTTTGATATTAAAACTTTAGAGTGTGTTCGCTAATAATAATATATATAATCTATATATATTATTTATACACATTACCTTACCTCGAAAACAATTTCACAATAAATTATGAAATTAAAATAAATACAATATATAATTTAATATATATTATTTAGGCCATAAATTAAATTATTTAATATATTTATATTAAATAATTAATTTCTCATCAATTATGGAAATAATTCCATTTACCCGAAAATACATTGAAATACTAATATATTTTCTCAATTTCTTATTTAAATAATTTATTTAATTATTTAATTAATATTACACAAATAATTGTATAATTAAATTTCTCACTCTCATAAATCATTTACAATGATTTATTTAATTATAGAATATATTCATTTAATATATTCAATTACTATTTAAAATTACTTAATTAATTTAATCCCTTTATATATATGTACATATATATGAAATTAAATGTTGTACATATATACAATTGTAATGTCCTAGAATTTCCACATCTTTATTAATTAAATTATTAATTTAATTTCCAACGAGTTATTTTTACGAGATTATTTAAATCTTTTTATGTGATTAATTAATTATGTGATTAAATAATTATGTAATTAATTACTAAAATTAATTAAAGGGGGTCACTAATATGTTATTAAATTAGTGAACAAACCCTAAAGTTTTAATATCAAAATAATTGATAAGTTTCCTATTAATTAAATATTCAATTAAATTGAATATAATGAGTGAATTAAATATAATAAATTAATTAATATGATTATTAATTAATGTAAATAATGTGAAATATTAATAATAATATTTATTAGTCCATTTAGTAATTTAATACTAATGGGTTAGAATATTTAATTATTTATTCAATTTAATTATTTATTTAATCATGGATTGAATAATTAATGTATAAATTATTAAATTAGCCCAACATGGGTCAATTAGTAGCCCAAGTGTAGAATAATAAAATTTGACAATTTAGTAGCCCAAACAATTTAATAGAAGCCCAATTGGTATTTTAAATTAAAGCCCAATGATTGGCCCGCTTGGAAAATACTTAAATTAACTATTAATTATTTAAAAAATGAAAAGTGTCATTGAATTTGGGACAAAGATGAAGCTACCAGCCGACAAGAGTGTAAGACCCCGAATTTTATGAAATATAAAATTTAATTTTTCTTCATATATATTTTTTTTTTCCTGAAACAGTAAGCGGTTAAATTAACAAAATTGAAAGTTAAGGATGTTATGTGCAAATTTTATTTTGTCGGACAATATTCGTTTTGTCGGGGAATATTCGGGCCGTACGACGGCGTCGAAATAACAAATTATTTGTGGACCCACAACGGAATATTTGTCGGATATAGAAAACGACAGAAGTAACCTTTTTAAATAAAAATAGTCAACGGTGTTAACTGTTAAAATACCGGTAATAAAAGAATAGTAGCATACGGTAATTTATGGTATTTTCTGTAGCACACGGTACTCTACAGTAGCACACGGTATTGCACAGTGTCTCATATTATTGGTCTGATAATTGACACCATAACTGTTGCGCATCATTTCATCAATAATTGTCACTGCATAATATTTTATATTATCAATTCAATTATTGTTGCTACACAGTATTTTGCATTATTGATTCAATAATTGTCATTACACTGTATTTCATATCATCGAGTCAATAATTGTTGGTGCACTGTAGTTTAAAATTATTGAATTTAATAATTGTCACAGTAGCAAATATACTGTAATTTATATTATTAAATTAATAAAAATATGTAACGTGTTTCTTACATTATTGTGGTAACATTATTTTATATGTTGGACTCACAGGAAGAATAAATAAATAAATAAATAAAAAAATAATAATTAATTTTACTATTTAAAATAGTGACGTGAATAGTAACGTGAATAGTAAGAAAACATGTGGGGTAGGGTGGGGCCCACTGGAAGAAAATTTTCTCAGAAACGTGCTGAAGAAAAATTTTTGCGCAGCCCGCGTGTTGCTGCTGAATTCAGTATTGGCGTACAGCCACCTACCACGCATAGTAACTTCTTTTCTCCTATAAATAGCTTGCTCAGCTGAATAGAAAAATCACACCTAAAACATAAAATTTTTCTATAAGAATTTTATGAGTTTTCTCTAATAATAGTAAGACTATTTTGAGTGTTTGAAAGCCAAAAGGAGTGCAGGAATTTTTCAAGTAAGTCTTTTATTAAAGAGTAGTAATTTTATAAATTCCTATTTTTCACGGTATTCACAAATCTTCCTTTAGAAGACTCTTCTTTGAGAAGATTCATTTTTAAAAGCTTTCTTTGGAAGATTTATTTTGGAATATTATTTTTAAAACTATTTTAAAGTTGGTATTTTATACTACAAAAATTATGTTAAATATATATAATTTTGATAGTTCATAATATATGAGTTATCATACACTTTGAAGTTTACATGTTGTAATTACTAATTTTATTATAAATATATAGGTTGATCAATCTCATTTAAATCAATATCCAGTCACGTGTTAAGGTAAGAAATGTCATTTTTTTTACACTCTTGAACTTACTACGGTAAGGGATGTCATTTTCTTTCACACTCTTAAACTTATTACGGTAAGGGGTATCATTCTTTTCATCATCATAAATGACGTTATTTTCTTACTCGTAAGGAATACCATTCATTTCAAATTCTTAAATTTATTGTGGTAAGGAATGTCATTCTTTTCACACTCTTAAACTTACAATGGTAAGGAATACCATTCATTTCAAACTCTTAAATTTACTGTGGTAAGAAATGTCATTTTTTTACACTCTTGAACTTGCTACGGTAAGGGATATTATTTTCTTTCATACTCCTGAATCGAAACTTATTATGGAACTATTGCTTCTATAATTCCTGAAAATATTATATGATCCATAATAGTTGAACTTCATTATTTCAACTGAACCTTCCTATTTTCTGAATCTTTCTATTGAACTGTAACCGTTATTCTGAACTGAGAATCTTGAATAACATTTTTAAATTTCACTCCACATCATGTTGACAATTTGGACATTATTTGAATATGCACAAAGTAAACTTCCGATACTTATTGTTTATCCTGTTTCTTCTGTTCATCAATTGTATCACTATTATTTGTACTAATCATCAAGAATCAAGCTTTTTTGAATATCTGTGGCCGGGGGCACAGATGATAGGTTAAAGGCGATATATTAGGTTAAAGGCGATACATCTGTTCGGTGTCTTTTATGGCACGTGGTGAAAGTTCTCTTTGGCCCGTAGTGCATAGATGAACTGTTGTTTGGTATGATTATGACCAAAGGCTGAATCTGGTATAATCATGACCGTTGTTGTTATATTGAAAGTTCTCTTTGGCCCGTAGTGCATAGATGAACTGTTGTTTGGTATGATTATGACCAAAGGCTGAATCTGGTATAATCATGACCGTTGTTGTTATATTGAAAGTTCTCTTTGGCCCGTAGTGCATAGATGAACTGTTGTTTGGTATGATTATGACCAAAGGCTGAATCTGGTATAATCATGACCGCTGGTGTTATATTGAATGTTCTCTTTGGCCCGTAATGCATAGATGAACTGTTGATTTGCATGATTATGACCAGGAACTGTGAATTTGTATTATCTTGACTAATGGTATTTCAGATGATAAAAGTTGATGATGTTTTTACGAAAAAGAGAAGCGCGTGGACATTATAGTCTACATTATTCTTCTAATAGATTGCTCATTCCGCCGCTATTATTGATCTGAACATTGTTCAAGAATTTAACTGCAGTTTTTGATATACACCTTGTATTCTGTTGTATTCTATCAAGAACTCACATGTTGAAGGCTAATGATAATTTATTCGTCATTATCTTAGTCATGATATTTCTTACTGGGCTATTTGAGCTCACCCTTTTGTTCCATTATTTTTCAACAGGATATGAGAACGTAGCTGGGTCTAGCCGGGGAATGGAGTGAGAGTCCGAGGGATATCTATTATAGTCTTCACGTGTTGTAAAATAGTGTGACAATAATAGTGAAGACTTAGTTGTGTATTATTATACACGGTATTGTTGTACGTTGTGCTTTGTTGTAATAATTTTGTTGTAGTCTTTTGACGATTCAAGTTTGGGCTGTGTGGGCCTAGATTTGGGGGCGTCACAAAGAGGGAGGAGAGAGAATGAGTTATTATTATTATTATTATTATTATTATTTGATTTTCCATTTATTTAATTAAGGATTGCTTGTTTTAATTTTTGTAGTACATGAAACCATGCTTCTTTTCACCAACTATGTATGGACTAAATTGCTTGTGTAAGTATCCAATAGCTAGCTTGTAGTGGTCAAAATTATTAGATACATTATGTGTATCTACTAATTTTTTAAGTATACTTGAAAAGTTGATAGATGTTATTTCATTTTGCTCCAAAAATCAAAAGAGAGAGTTTGAGAGCAAAATATTTTGAGAGAGAGCAAGAGAAGGAGAAGGAGTGCTAAGCTAGTTTATGCCTTCAAGATTCACAACATATTTTGGGAGAAAAAGAAGAATAACCATTAAATCAAGGTAATGGTTATTTTAAATGAAGTTTGTTTTTAAATTAAATAAATCATCATGTTAGTATAAACATGTTAATATGATTATTAATGTGTAGTGGTAATATATATGTCATGCTTGAGTTTAATATGCTTGGTGTGTATTTTGGTATATTTTATATGCTAAAATATGTATTTAATAGTGTGTAAACAAGTTTTGGAATTTATGTCCAAAAATATTTTTATAAAACTTAAGTTTGATGTTCTAATATTATAGAACATTGAATCATGAGAAAAACAAAGTTTGAATCACTCAAAATAGAGTTTTATACAAAAAGTTATGATTTATAGTAGTTTATGTGATGTAAAATTTTTTATAAAAAAATAATGATATTAAATCATGAAAAATTATTTTTTCATGTTATAAATTAATATAAGGTGATTGGTAATTTTTTTGGATTTTTATTGAAGAGTTAAAGATTTATTGAAGGTATAATTTTAATTAAAGTGTGTATAGCCGGAACTGTTCACATTCTGCTTGGAAGAAAAAAAACTTAACACTGGCCGCGCAATGCGCGAGGTACTGTTCACCGAGGACGCGGAGCGAAACGACGTCGTTTGGCGTCCGTAGAAAATTCACTCCGCGCGTACGCGCGGAAGCCGTTTCCGGCTTTTCAAAAACGGCGTCGTTTTGACCCGTAAAAAAACTGAAACGCGCGCCATGCGCGGTAAGAAATTTTCGGCGGAATTACGATTCTGCCCCTCCGTGTTTTTCTTGGCAGAATTACCATTCTGCCCTCGGTTCAGTTTTCGAATTAATTACGGAAATGCCATCGGTCCGGTTTTTCAACTTATTTACGAAAATGCCATTCGGGTTAATTTTAATTAATTTAAATATTTAAAAATTAATTTAAAATTATAGCAAAAATAATAATAATACAAAAATAATATTGGGGAGGATATTTTTCATTAAGTTTAATATTTAAATATTTTAAATATTAATCTAGTTAGCTAAACCATGGTTAAGTTAAATAAATTTATTATTTATTTATTATTTTAAATGTTAATAATAAATAAAGATGATAAATTAACAATTATTATTAAATGCCTATTAAATAATACTTAAAGAGAGATAAAATTTATAAATTAATTATTTATTATTTAAAAATTATTAAATAATAAATAAGGATAATTAAGTAATTAATTATTATTTAATTAGCATTAAATAACGATTAATGGAAATTAAGTTATTAGAGTAATAATTTATTATTTAATTTAAATAATAAATAAGAATGATTTGATTATTATTTAACCTTAAATAATAATTAAAATTAATTAAATAATTAATTATTATTTAATTGACATTATATAATAATTAAAGAGGATTAAGATTAGTAAACTATTATTTAATTTCCTTAATTAAATCATAAGTAAGGTTAATTACTTAGTTAATTATTGGTTGATTAACATTAAATTAAAGAAGGTTAAAACTAAGTTAATAATTATTTATTATTTAATTATAATTAAATAATAAGTAAGTACAATTAGTTATTATTTATTTTAAATAATAACTAGAGTTAATTAATTAATTTCTATTTAATCAATATTAAATAGAAATTAAATAGAGATTGAGTTAATAAAATAAATTAATTTTAATTATAATTTAATTAAACAATTATAATAAGTTGTTTAAGGGTTTAATAAGTGTCCAACACTTAAGAAAAATATTTTCTAACTTATTAAATTATTAACCTAAAATGATTAAGTGTCTATAAGGTTAATAATATTGTTTTGACTAATGTAATTTATGTGTTAGTACTTATGTGGTAAATAAGTTCGTTATTAAGCGTATAATTATGCAAATACGTCGTACTAATTATTAGACCGACTTTATTAATGTTAGGTCTTTCAAAGCAAGTTAGTTAAAGCTAGACAATTATTGTAACTGAGCAAACAGGCAAGTTCTCTAACCCTACTCAATTATTATCGTTGAACAAGTTTCCATACTTGTATTTATTATTAAAGCTTGAAGTGGTTTAATTATTTAAAATTATTCCACATCCATATTGTTTATACAATCGCACTTAGTGCATTTGAAGCTTGTTAGTTCTTGATTCATGAACTGTATTAAAAATGTCTGAAGCTAATAGTTCAGCTAGACATTGCGTTTCTAAATTCAATAACTTGAATACTTTTAAAAGCTTATCCAAACCATTGTTGGGTGCGGATTTCTTATATTAAGTCTGAGAATTGAACAACCCTAAATTAGGGGATTTTGTGTCGGGAAACCGACTTTGGGCGCCAGTGACTAAATGTAATGCATATACAGCGGGTTGAATAGGCTGATCCCCTTGAAAACCAAACAACTCAAAGGGTCAGAGGAAACTCTATTATACCCTAGTTAGTTCAGGGTCCTTAGTGACCACTCAGCATTTTAAGATTCAAATATTCTGTTTATTAAAATTTGAATCCTGTTTCATTCACAATTGTTATATCTATTGTTGAATCATTGATGATATTTCCCATTCATTCATGATATATTAAATCTATATGATTGTTCTAAACTTGCTGAGCAAACTAGTTGCTCATTCTTGCTATATCATGAACCATTTTTCAGATAATCCTGATTGCTCAAAGAAGGATAAAGGAAAAGGAAAAGCCAGAGCTTAAGTTAGCTTATGCATGCTAATTAGATCTTTAATTATGTATTTACGGTTGTTAAACCTTTTGTAATTCCTTGTGATAGGAACTGTTATTATGTTAAGGTTGATAGACCCTGGTATTGTAACCTTTTGAAGGGAACCAATATGTATTATTCCGCGATATTTAAATGCAATGTATGTATTTAATTGTTAGTAATGTGTTGAATAGTGAGAACCAAACTCGAGGTTATGGAACCCGGATTTGGGGTCGTCACAGGTTGGTATCAGAGCTGTAGATTAGAAACGTTAGGATTTGCGAAACCTAAGTTATAACCTTAGTATTAAACTCATATCGAGTGCGTTAGGAGATGAATCGGGGAGATTCATCATGTTGTGTATTTTTGGAGATGGATTGAGAAAATCCATCGAGCCGAGATGTACATGATAAAATATCATTTCATTTAATCAATGAATATATTTTATTGTTGTACTAACGTGTGTTATTGTTTTATGATATAGGATGACAGAGATTGGACAGTCGAGTCGCACTGCTGAGGAGGACTATATTGATATCCATATGGATACTGCACAGCCGCTGGTGGCTGCACCCGTAGAGGAGCCAGAGTCAGATCCTGAGGAGGGGGATCGTGTGGAGCCCGTCTGGGGCGGAGTCATGAGGCCTTACAGTGAGGATGAGGCAGAGTCAGAGGAGTCTGAGGAGGAGGAGTCAGCTAATGGCATGGGCACCACTGCCGCTGACATCATAGAGGGACTGACCAATAGGAACGAGGGGCTGGAGGCAAGGGTCCAGCATCTAGAGGAGCAGAATCTGACCCACCAGCACATGGAGGATCAGTATAGGGATGCGGCTTATCAGTTCTCTGGCGAGAACACAGAGCTGAAGGAGAGGATTGTAGGACTTGAGGATCAGGTACAGGAGTACGAGGATTTAGTAGAGCACTTTGCGGTGCTAACTCATCAGCTGGTAGAGCAGGATGTAGAGCTGCAGGCCAAATTGGCAGTGGTTGAGACTAGATTGGCTGAGGCTGAGGCTGAGCTGAAGGTTCAGCAAGTACAGGCAGAGAAGGCCGCCATCCGTGCACACTGGCAGGAGGCGATAGAGGACCGAATGGAGATGGAGAGACAGCGGGATGCCGCTTATGGACAGATGATTGAGCTAGAGGAGAAGGTCCGCGAGAAGCGGGTGAGGACGGATAGACTTAGCTACGTCTACCGATCTTCATATGGTAGGCTTCAGAGCAGGGTGCACTACTACCCAGCTGAGGAGGGTCAGTCTATGCACACCATCAGCAGGAGCGTGGTGATGGCCATCGGGGATGAGGAGTATGACGACGCGATCCGTAGGGGGATGCGCAGTCAGTAGTAGTAGTAGTTGTGTTCTAATTTCGTATGTAAATAGATGCAGTAAAACCCAACTTTTGTTTTATTAGAGGGTTAATATGTCACTAAATCCCAACTCTAGGAAGTTGTAGGATATGTCAGATCCCATCTTATGTAGCTTCTCTGGGATAGAAGCATTTATAGTAGTATGCTTTTGATGTAAAGTGCTACGCACTACTGTTTTAGCATATGAGTATAAATGCAGTTGAATTTATGTTTATATGCGTGTTGAAATAATTACTTGTATTTTAGCTAGACATTGCCTAAGATGCAAAATAATGAAATGAAAAAGATGTAAACAGTATAATAATGTAAATTTTTGTTTATAACAGAAAATGCCGCCACGTAGACAACCACCAAGGAACCAGGGGGTAGAAGAGTCAGTTAACAACGACGCGGGGGGACACAACGTAGACCCTATGCAAAACTTTGTCGACATGCTAGCTGAGGCAATGCAAAACCGCCACCCTGTAGTAGCAAATCCGCCACCACCACCAAATCAGTTGGCGAATTTTAAAGATTTTAAAGCGGTGGGACCGCCAGAGTTTAGGGGAACGTCGGACCCGATAGAGGCCCAATCATGGATAAAGGAAATAGAGAAAGCGTTCGTTTTCGCGAGGGTAGCTGAGGAGCAAAAGACAATCTTTGCTACCTATATGATGAAGGGAGAGGCCAATTTCTGGTGGGAAGCCAATCAGAATAGGGCTGGCGAGGGGGTGGTGTCATGGACAAGATTTAAGGAAATATTCGATGAGAATTATTTCCCGAAGAGTATGAAAAGTAGGATGGAAGTGAAATTTCTAGAACTGAAGCAGGAAAACATGTCGGTACCTGAGTACGCGGCAAGATTTAATGAGCTGGCCAGGTTCGCTCCACATCAAGTGGATACGGAGGAACGCAAGGCCAGAAGATTCGAAAATGGATTGAGACCTTGGATATTCAACAAGGTAGCGGTACTGCAGATTGACTCATTCGCAACTTTGTTGGAGAAGTCAATCATTGCTGAAGGAGGAAGCGACGCATTAACCAAGTACAACCAGGAGAGAAACAAAAAGAAAAATGAAGGGGGAAGCAAGAACAGTAACAGTGGGGGGAATAATAACAACAATAACAACAACAAGCGCAAATGGGACAACAGCAGCAACGACAAGAGCTCGGGGAATCAACAAGGAAGTGTTCAGAAAAAGCCAGCATGCAATATATGTGGAAAGAACCACTTCGGGGAGTGCAGGAAAGGGAAGAATACGTGCTATAATTGTGGGCAGGTGGGACATATTTCTCCAAATTGTCCCCTTCCAAAGAAAGTGAGATGATTTTCTTGCGGAGCATCTGACCACCTGATAAAAGATTGCCCTAAGAAGAAGAATGATGGGGGTAGCGGCTACAAGGGCAATAACAACAAATTGGCTATCGGGGGACCGGTACCACAGAACAAGCCGACAGCCCGGACGTTCAATATGACGGTATAGGATGCCGTGGGGTCAAAAGACGTGGTGTCAGGTATTATTCCGATCAATAATATAAATGCATATGTATTGTTTGATTCGGGTGCTACCTGTTCATTTGTGTCTGATGATTTCGCTAGACGATTAGAGTTGCCTAGGGACAAACTAGAAAACTCAATGAACATAGAAGTTGCTAATAAAGAGGTGATTCCGGTAGAGTACATACATAGAAATTGTTGTGCTGAAATCAGGGGTCAGAAATTAAATGTGAATCTAATTCCAATACATCTGGGGGAATTTGATATAATACTTGGGATGGATTGGTTGTTTAACCACGGGGCGATAATTGATTGTCAGAAGAAGTGCATACACCTTAAGACACCAAATAAGTCTAAGGTTGTATTTTATGGCAGCAAATCGTCAAGACAGTCTTCTTGTTTGACGATGATGCAAGCCAAGAAATTATTGAAGAAAGGTTGTGTAGGGTATTTGGCTCATGTGGTTGACACACAAGTGGTGAGTCCCGAGATGGAGCAAATACCAGTAGTTAGGGAATTTATGGATGTTTTTCCAGATGTACTGTCGGGCTTACCGCCGGACAGAGAGATAGAATTTGTGATTGATTTAGTACCGGGGACAGCACCGATATCGAAAGCACCATATAGGATGGCTCCGGTAGAACTGAAGGAATTGATGGTGCAATTGCAGGAGTTGTTAGATAATAAGTACATTCAGCCAAGTGTTTCTCCATGGGGAGCACCGGTGCTGTTTGTAAAGAAGAAGGATGGATCGATGAGATTGTGTATGGATTATAGAGAGCTGAATAAGGTGACAATTAAGAACAAGTACCCGTTACCACGAATTGACGATCTTTTCGATCAATTGAAAGGGGCGAAGTACTTTTCAAAGATTGACTTAAGGACTGGTTATCATCAGTTGAAAGTCAGGAAGGAGGATATACCCAAGACGGCATTCAGAACTCGATATGGGCATTATGAGTTTCTGGTGATGTCGTTTGGACTAACGAATGCGCCAGCCGCATTTATGGACATGATGAACAGAATATTCAAGCAATACTTGGATAAATTTGTAGTCGTGTTCATTGACGATATTTTGGTGTATTCCAAAACGGAGGAAGAGCATGCTGAACACCTAAGATTGGTGTTGGAGATTTTACGGAAGGAGCGGTTGTACGCTAAGTTTTCAAAGTGTGAATTTTGGTTGGAAAGAGTTCAATTTTTAGGTAATGTTATTGACAAGGAGGGAGTTTCGGTTGATCCGGCGAAGGTTGAATCGGTAATGAATTGGGAACAACCAAGGACGCCGACAGAAGTAAGAAGTTTCTTAGGGTTAGCGGGTTACTATCGGAGGTTCATTCAAGACTTCTCAAAGATAGCAACACCGTTGACCAACTTAACAAGAAAGACGGTGAAATACGTGTGGACAGAGAAGTGTGAGGAAAGTTTTTAGGAGTTAAAGAAAAGACTTAGTGAAGCACCTGTATTGACCTTACCAGACGATACAGGAGGTTTTACGGTCTACAGTGATGCATCGCACAAGGGGCTTGGCTGTGTGCTTATGCAAAACGGCAAAGTCGTTGCGTATGCGTCCAGACAATTAAAAGATTATGAGAAGGGATATCCTACCCACGACTTGGAATTGGCAGCGGTAGTGTTTGCCCTTAAAATTTGGAGGCATTATCTGTATGGAGAGAAATGTGAGATATTCACAGACCATAAGAGTCTAAAGTATATCTTCACGCAGAAGGAGTTGAATATGAGGCAACGGAGATGGTTGGAATTGATCAAAGATTATGATTGTGAAATTTTATATCATCCCGGCAAGACCAACGTAGTAGCGGATGCTCTGAGTAGAAAGAGCAGGGAGAAATTGTTCATATTGACAGATCAAGAACAATTGGTTCAAGAGATGGCTCGAATGGAGTTGGAAGTGAGAAGTCCAAACGAGTCAATAGAAGTCGAGGTGAGCCCAACCTTGTTAGATATGGTGAAAGAGGCTCAAGACAAAGATGAGGAATGTGACAGAATCCGGAAGAGGATGACCGATGGAGAAGAGGTCAAGTTTAAAATTGATAGCATGGGATTGCTGAGATTTGAAAATCGTGTTTGGGTACCACTAGTGCCTGAATTACGAGAGGAAATTTTGCAAGAGGCCCACAGTACGAGATACTCGATACATCCGGGGAGTACGAAGATGTATCAAGATCTACATCAGCATTTTTTGTGGCCGAATTTAAAGAGGGAGGTTGCAGAATGTGTCAGCCGATGCCTAACTTGTCAGAGGGTAAAGGCCGAACATCAGAGACCAAGTGGATTGTTACAGCCGTTAGAAATTCCTGAGTGGAAATGGGAACATATCACAATGGATTTTGTGGTAGGACTTCCAGCAACACATAAGGGATATGACGCAATTTGGGTGATTGTGGATCGGCTAACAAAGTCAGCGCACTTTTTGCCGATCAAGATTAGGTTCAGTTTGGATCAGTTGTCCAAATTGTACATCAAAGAGATAGTTTCAAGACATGGGGTGCCGGTATTGATTGTGTCAGACAGAGATCCGCGCTTCACGTCAAAATTTTGGAGAAGTCTTCAGGAGAGATTGGGGACACAGTTGAGAATGAGTACAGCGTATCATCCGCAGACCGATGGGCAAAGTGAGAGAACAATTCAGACATTGGAAGATATGCTCAGGGCCTGCGTGATGGATTTCAAGGGCAGTTGGGAAATCCATCTATCACTAGTTGAGTTTGCATACAACAATAGTTATCATGCGAGCATAGGCATGCCGCCTTACGAAGCTTTATATGGCAGAAAATGCAGAACACCTCTATGTTGGGATGAGGTAGGAGAACGCCGACTGTTGGGGCCAGAATTGGTTCAACAGACGGTAGAAATTATCAAGGTAATAAGAGCTCGGCTAGTAGCAGCTCAAGACCGTCAAAAGAAATACGCCGATTTACATCGACAGAAACGAGACTTCGAAGTGGGGAGTTTTGTGTTCGTTAAGGTATCTCCCTGGAAAGGGAAGATCAGGTTTGGAAAGAAGGGGAAATTGAGTCCAAGGTTCATAGGACCGTTCGAAATATTGAGAAGAGTGGGTGAAGTAGCATACGAGGTAGCTTTACCTCCTGAATTGGAACATATTCACAATGTGTTTCACGTGTCGGTATTGCGGCCATACAAACCAGACTACAAGCACGTTATCTCCTATGAGCCAATTCAAGTCGGGAAGGACTTATCATATGAAGAAGTTCCTGTTCAGATACTCGATAGGAAGGAACAGAAACTGAGAAATAAGATAATTCATTATGTCAAAGTACTTTGGAGGAATCACGCCATTGAAGAAGCTACGTGGGAATTAGAGGAGGAAATGAGGGCAAATTACCCGTTTTTATTTGAGTAACCTTATTTTTACAATTCCGAGGACGGAATTTTTATAAGGAGGGGAGAATGTAATGTCCTAGAATTTCCACATCTTTATTAATTAAATTATTAATTTAATTTCCAACGAGTTATTTTTACGAGATTATTTAAATCTTTTTATGTGATTAATTAATTATGTGATTAAATAATTATGTAATTAATTACTAAAATTAATTAAAGGGGGTCACTAATATGTTATTAAATTAGTGAACAAACCCTAAAGTTTTAATATCAAAATAATTGATAAGTTTTCTATTAATTAAATATTCAATTAAATTGAATATAATGAGTGAATTAAATATAATAAATTAATTAATATGATTATTAATTAATGTAAATAATGTGAAATATTAATAATAATATTTATTAGTCCATTTAGTAATTTAATACTAATGGGTTAGAATATTTAATTATTTATTCAATTTAATTATTTATTTAATCATGGATTGAATAATTAATGTATAAATTATTAAATTAGCCCAACATGGGTCAATTAGTAGCCCAAGTGTAGAATAATAAAATTTGACAATTTAGTTGCCCAAACAATTTAATAGAAGCCCAATTGGTATTTTAAATTAAAGCCCAATGATTGGCCCACTTGAAAAATACTTAAATTAACTATTAATTGTTTAAAAAATGAAAAGTGTCATTGAATTTGGGACAAAGATGAAGCTACCAGCCGACAAGAGGGAGGAGAGAGAATGAGTTATTATTATTATTATTATTATTATTATTATTTGATTTTCCATTTATTTAATTAAGGATTGCTTGTTTTAATTTTTGTAGTACATGAAACCATGCTTCTTTTCACCAACTATGTATGGACTAAATTGCTTGTGTAAGTATCCAATAGCTAGCTTGTAGTGGTCAAAATTATTAGATAAATTATGTGTATCTACTAATTTTTTAAGTATACTTGAAAAGTTGATAGATGTTATTTCATTTTGCTCCAAAAATCAAAAGAGAGAGTTTGAGAGCAAAATATTTTGAGAGAGAGCAAGAGAAGGAGAAGGAGTGCTAAGCTAGTTTATGCCTTCAAGATTCACAACATATTTTGGGAGAAAAAGAAGAATAGCCATTAAATCAAGGTAATGGTTATTTTAAATGAAGTTTTGTTTTTAAATTAAATAAATCATCATGTTAGTATAAACATGTTAATATGGTTATTAATGTGTAGTGGTAATATATATGTCATGCTTGAGTTTAATATGCTTGGTTTGTATGTGACGCCCCCAAATCTAGGCCCACACAGCCCAAACTTGAGTCGTCAAAAGACTACAACAAAATTATTACAACAAAGCACAACGTACAACAATACCGTGTATAATAATACACAACTAAGTCTTCACTATTATTGCCACACTATTTTACAACACGTGAAGACTATAATAGATATCCCTCGGACTCCCACTCCATTCCCCGGCTAGACCCAGCTACGTTCTCATATCCTGTTGAAAAATAATGGAACAAAAGGGTGAGCTCAAATAGCCCAGTAAGAAATATCATGACTAAGATAATGACGAATAAATTATCATTAGCCTTCAACAGGTGAGTTCTTGATAGAATACAACAGAATACAAGGTGTATATCAAAAACTGCAGTTAAATTCTTGAACAATGTTCAGAACAATAATAGCAGCGGAATGAGTAATCTATTAGAAGAATAATGCAGATATAATATCCACTCGCTTTTCTTTTTAGTAAAAACATCATCGACTTTTATCATCTGAAATACCATTAGTCATGATAATAAAAATTCACAGTTCCTGGTCATAATCATGCAAATCAACAGTTCATCTTTGCACTACGGGCCAAAGATATTCAATATAGCACCAGCGGTCATGATTATACCAGATTCAGCCTTTGGTCATAATCATACCAAACAACAGTTCATCTATGCATTACGGGCCAAAGAGAACTTTCAATATAACACCAACGGTCATGATTATACCAGATTCAGCCTTTGGTCATAATCATACCAAACAACAGTTCATCTATGCACTACGGGCCAAAGAGAACTTTCAATATAACACCAACGGTCATGATTATACCAGATTCAGCCTTTGGTCATAATCATACCAAACAACAGTTCATCTATGCACTACGGGCCAAAGAGAACTTTCACCACGTGTCATAAAAGACACCGAACAGATGTATCGCCTTTAACCTAGTATATCGCCTTTAACCTATCATCTGTTCATCAATTATATCACATCTGTGCCCCCGGCCACAGATATTCACAACAGCTTGATTCTTGATGATTAATATAAATAACAGTGATACAAATGATGAACAGAAGAATAGGATAAACAATAAGTATCGGAAGTTTACTTTGTGCAGATTCAAATAATGTCCAAATTGCCAACATGATGTGGAGTGAAATTTAAAAATATTATTCAAGATTCTCAGTTCAGAATAACGGTTACAGTTCAATAGAAAGATTCAGAAAATAGGAAGGTTCAGTTGAAATAATGAAGTTCAACTATTATGGAACATATAATATTTTCAGGAATTATAGAAGTAATAGTTCCATAATAAGTTTCGATTCAGGAGTATGAAAGAAAATAATATCCCTTACCGTAGCAAGTTCAAGAGTGCAAAAAAAAAAATGACATTTCTTACCTTAACACGTGACTGGATATTGATTTAAATGAGATTGATCAACCTATATATTTATAATAAAATTAGTAATTACAACATGTAAACTTCAAAGTGTATGATAACTCATATATTATGAACTATCAAAATTATATATATTTAACATAATTTTTGTAGTATAAAATACCAACTTTAAAATAGTTTTAAAAATAATATTCCAAAATAAATCTTCTAAATAAAGCTTTTAAAAATGAATCTTCTCAAAGAAGAGTCTTCTAAAGGAAGATTTGTGAATACCGTGAAAAATAGGAATTTATAAAATTACTACTCTTTAATAAAAGACTTACTTGAAAAATTTCTGCACTCCTTTTGGCTTTCAAACACTCAAAATAGCCTTACTATTATCAGAGAAAACTCATAAAATTCTTATAGAAAAATTTTATGTTTTAGGTGTGATTTTTCTATTCAGCTGAGCAAGCTATTTATAGGAGAAAAGAAGTTACTATGCGTGGTAGGTGGCTGTACGCCAATACTGAATTCAGCAGCAACACGCGGGCTGCGCGAAATTTTTTCTTCAGCACGTTTCTGCGAAAATTTTCTTCCAGTGGGCCCCACCCTACCCCACATGTTTTCTTACTATTCACGTTACTATTCACGTCACTATTTCAAATAGTAAAATTAATTATTATTTTTTATTTATTTATTTATTTATTCTTCCTGTGAGTCCAACATATAAAATAATGTTACCACAATAATGTAAGAAACACGTTACATATTTTTATTAATTTAATAATATAAATTACAGTATATTTGCTACTGTGACAATTATTAGATTCAATAATTTTAAACTACAGTGCACCAACAATTATTGACTCGATGATATGAAATACAGTGTAATGACAATTATTGAATCAATAATGCAAAATACTGTGTAGCAACGATAATTGAATTGATAATATAAAATATTATGCAGTGACAATTATTGATGAAATGATGCGCAACAGTTACGGTGTCAATTATCAGACCAATAATATGAGACACTGTGCAATACCGTGTGCTACTGTAGAGTACCGTGTGCTACAGAAAATATCATAAATTACCGTATGCTACTATTCTTTTATCACCGGTATTTTAACAGTTAACACCGTTGACTATTTTTATTTAAAAAGGTTACTTCTGTCGTTTTCTATATCCGACAAATATTCCGTTGTGGGGTCCACCAATAATTAGTTATTTCGGCGCCGTCGTACGGCCCGAATATTCCCCGACAAAACGAATATTGTCCGACAAAATAAAATTTTCACATAACATCCTTAACTTTCAATTTCGTTAATTTAACCACTTACTGTTTCATGAAAAAATATATATGAAGAAAAAATTAAATTTTATATTTAATAAAATTCGGGGTCTTACATTGTATTTTGGTATATTTTATATGCTAAAATATGTATTTAATAGTGTGTAAACAAGTTTTGGAATTTATGTCCAAAAATATTTTTATAAAACTTAAGTTTGATGTTCTAATATTATAGAACATTGAATCATGAGAAAAACAAAGTTTGAATCACTCAAAATAGAGTTTTATACAAAAACTTATGATTTATAGTAGTTTATGTGATGTAAAATTTTTTATAAAAAAATAATGATATTAAATCATGAAAAATTATTTTTTCATGTTATAAATTAATATAAGGTGATTGGTAATTTTTTTGGATTTTTATTGAAGAGTTAAAGATTTATTGAAGGTATAATTTTAATTAAAGTGTGTATAGCCGGAACTGTTCACATTCTGCTTGGAAGAAAAAAAACTTAACACTGGCCGCGCAATGCGCGAGGTACTGTTCACCGAGGACGCGGAGCCAAACGACGTCGTTTGGCGTCCGTAGAAAATTCACTCCGCGCGTACGCGCGGAAGCCGTTTCCGGCTTTTCAAAAACGGCGTCGTTTTGACCCGTAAAAAAACTGAAACGCGCGCCATGCGCGGTAAGAAATTTTCGGCGGAATTACGATTCTGCCCCTCCGTGTTTTTCTTGGCAGAATTACCATTCTGCCCTCGGTTCAGTTTTCGAATTAATTACGGAAATGCCATCGGTCCGGTTTTTCAACTTATTTACGAAAATGCCATTCGGGTTAATTTTAATTAATTTAAATATTTAAAAATTAATTTAAAATTATAGCAAAAATAATAATAATACAAAAATAATATTGGGGAGGATATTTTTCATTAAGTTTAATATTTAAATATTTTAAATATTAATCTAGTTAGCTAAACCATGGTTAAGTTAAATAAATTTATTATTTATTTATTATTTTAAATGTTAATAATAAATAAAGATGATAAATTAACAATTATTATTAAATGCCTATTAAATAATACTTAAAGAGAGATAAAATTTATAAATTAATTATTTATTATTTAAAAATTATTAAATAATAAATAAGGATAATTAAGTAATTAATTATAATTTAATTAGCATTAAATAACGATTAATGGAAATTAAGTTATTAGAGTAATAATTTATTATTTAATTTAAATAATAAATAAGAATGATTTGATTATTATTTAACCTTAAATAATAATTAAAATTAATTAAATAATTAATTATTATTTAATTGACATTATATAATAATTAAAGAGGATTAAGATTAGTAAACTATTATTTAATTTCCTTAATTAAATCATAAGTAAGGTTAATTACTTAGTTAATTATTGGTTGATTAACATTAAATTAAAGAAGGTTAAAACTAAGTTAATAATTATTTATTATTTAATTATAATTAAATAATAAGTAAGTACAATTAGTTATTATTTATTTTAAATAATAACTAGAGTTAATTAATTAATTTCTATTTAATCAATATTAAATAGAAATTAAATAGAGATTGAGTTAATAAAATAAATTAATTTTAATTATAATTTAATTAAACAATTATAATAAGTTGTTTAAGGGTTTAATAAGTGTCCAACACTTAAGAAAAATATTTTCTAACTTATTAAATTATTAACCTAAAATGATTAAGTGTCTATAAGGTTAATAATATTGTTTTGACTAATGTAATTTATGTGTTAGTACTTATGTGGTAAATAAGTTCGTTATTAAGCGTATAATTATGCAAATACGTCGTACTAATTATTAGACCGACTTTATTAATATTAGGTCTTTCAAAGCAAGTTAGTTAAAGCTAGACAATTATTGTAGCTGAGCAAACAGGCAAATTCTCTAACCCTACTCAATTATTATCGTTGAACAAGTTTCCATACTTGTATTTATTATTAAAGCTTGAAGTGGTTTAATTATTTAAAATTATTCCACATCCATATTGTTTATACAATCGCACTTAGTGCATTTGAAGCTTGTTAGTTCTTGATTCATGAACTGTATTAAAAATGTCTGAAGCTAATAGTTCAGCTAGACATTGCGTTTCTAAATTCAATAACTTGAATACTTTTAAAAGCTTATCCAAACCATTGTTGGGTGCGAATTTCTTATATTAAGTCTGAGAATTGAACAACCCTAAATTAGGGGATTTTGTGTCGGGAAACCGACTTTGGGCGCCAGTGACTAAATGTAATGCATATACAGCGGGTTGAATAGGTTGATCCCCTTGAAAACCAAACAACTCAAAGGGTCAGAGGAAACTCTATTATACCCTAGTTAGTTCAGGGTCCTTAGTGACCACTCAGCATTTTAAGATTCAAATATTCTGTTTATTAAAATTTGAATCCTGTTTCATTCACAATTGTTATATCTATTGTTGAATCATTGATGATATTTCCCATTCATTCATGATATATTAAATCTATATGATTGTTCTAAACTTGCTGAGCAAACTAGTTGCTCATTCTTGCTATATCATGAACCATTTTTCAGATAATCCTGATTGCTCAAAGAAGGATAAAGGAAAAGGAAAAGCCAGAGCTTAAGTTAGCTTATGCATGCTAATTAGATCTTTAATTATGTATTTACGGTTGTTAAACCTTTTGTAATTCCTTGTGATAGGAACTGTTATTATGTTAAGGTTGATAGACCCTGGTATTGTAACCTTTTGAAGGGAACCAATATGTATTATTCCGCGATATTTAAATGCAATGTATGTATTTAATTGTTAGTAATGTGTTGAATAGTGAGAACCAAACTCGAGGTTATGGAACCCGGATTTGGGGTCGTCACAACAATTACTAATCTCCCTTAATTAATTCAACTACTTTATATAATTTATAATTATATAAATTACATAATTATTCCTCACAAATAATTTATCAACAATTTGCATAATTGTTGATTAATTAATAAATTAATTCCACAATAAACCTTTTTAATTCAATTCGGATTAATTTAATATTACTCTATCTATTTATCACAATTTAATTAACCATTAAATTATGTTACTAAATATGCACGCATATATATATTCATATAAATACATATTTAATTTACACGCAACCACGTCGCATAATTACATAACTCCACTAATTAATTCTCTTAATTTAATTAGACTTGTTGTTAGTTAAGTTTATTGAATTATCACTTTACTTGCTAATCAAAAATTTTGATATCATCATATCTAAGTTAGTCCGTTAAATTTAATTTGGAAATATAGTTTTGTCGGCGCGCGCAATGCGTGGAAACAGATTTTTGCCGAAAATTACCAGATTGCCCCTCCGTCCGATTTTCTGATTAATTACGAAATTGCCATCAGTCCGGTTTTTCAGCTTATTTACGGAAATGTCATTCTGGATAATTTAAATTAATTTAAATGTTTAAAAATTAAAGTAAAATTATAACAAAAATATTAAGAATACAAAAATGATATTTAGGTATTGAATATTATATTTTCCAAATATAATAAGTATTTAAGATTAATATTTAAATGTTGTAAATATTAATCTAGTTAGTTTAATATTATATTTTTCAAATATAATAAGTATTTAGGATTAATATTTAAATGTTGTAAATATTAATCTAGTTAGTTTAATATTATATTCTTTAAATATATTAAGTATTTAGGATTAATATTTAAATGTTGTAAATATTAATCTAGTTAGTTTAATATTATATCTTCTGAATTTATGATTAAATTAATTATTATTTAATTAATATTAAATAATAAACAAGGATGATAAATTAATTAATTATTATTTAATTACTATTAAATAATAATTAAAGACAACTAAGATTGATTATTTAATTTTTTATTATTCGATTAACTTTAAATAATAAATAAATTCAGTTAGTTATTATTTATTATTAAATAATAACTAATGATATTTGAGTATTTACTATATAATTTTATTATTTATTATTTAATTAACTTTAAATAATAAATGAATCTAGTTAATTAGTTATTATTTATTATTAAATAATAACTAAAGATACTTGATTATTTTTAATATAATATAATTATTTATTATTTGATTAATTTTAAATAATAAATAAATCTAGTAAGTTATTATTTATTATTAAATAATAACTAAAGGTAGTTAATTACTTACTATTTAATTAATGATAAATAGTAATTAAATGAAATTAGATTTAATGAAATAAAGAAAATGTCTTTTAACTCTTTTGTTTAAACAATTATAATAAATTGTTTAATAGTTTTATAAGTGTTTAACACTTGAGAAAATTATTTTCTAACTGATTAAATTATTAACCTAATATGATTGAGGGTCTATAAGGTTAATAATATTGTTTTGACTAATGTATATCATGTGTTAGTACTTATGTGGTAGATAAGTTCATTAGTAAGCGTATAGTTGTGCAAATACGCCGTACTAATTATTAGACCAACTTTATTAATGTTAGGTTTTTCAAAGGCAGTTAGTTAAAGCTAAACATTTATTGTAGCTGAGCAGACAGACAAGTTTCCTAAACCCTACTCAATTTATATTCGAGCAGGATACATTATTTTATTGTTCAAGTTCCTAACTCAAACTCAAGTTGTTACGTTTCAAGCATGCTATGGTTTAATTCTGAATAATTATTCCACCTCTTTAAATTGTTGATTCGCACATAGTGCTTGTTGCATGTGTTCATCAGGTATGAAAGGCTGATCACCTTCATTACCATAAGGTTCAGTTAAATTTGTTCATGGTCATTATTGACACTCAACATTAATTAATTTAGTCGTTCAATTATTGAAATTATGACTCGTACTCTTTCACAATTATTATATTGTTGAAAATTCAAAAGCTTATTCTTTCTTTCAATCATGATATATCGTTATCGTATTTAAACTTGCTAAGCAAAGTCGTTGCTCACTCTTGCTATATCATGATAACAAATTTCAGAATAATACGAATGTCTGAGGAGAGACGGAGACAGAAGCAAAAGACAAGATTATAGTGTTATGCATGATAACTAAATTGTTATATGATGTAAGTAATTTTGTAAACCTTTTTATAAATCTAAAGGTATATATGTAAGTTAAGGTTAGAAACCTTGGGAAATGTTGTAGAATAAACAATTTATGTTTATATATTCCGCATTAGTTATCGTGACGTACCAAGTCTAGGGTTAAAAGAACCCGGATTTGGGGTCGTTACAGAGAGCTAGAGAGCATTTGAGAGTGTGAGAAAATATTGAGAGAAAAATACTAAGAGAGGAGAATGAGTTCTTGGTTTATGTCTTCAAGATTCACCACCTATTTTGGAAGAAAAAGGAGAATAGTCATTAAATCAAGGTAATAGTTATTCTAAATCTAATTTTTATTTTTAAATTAAATAAATTATCATGTTAGTACAAATATGTTAATATTGATAATAATGTGTAGTGGTAATATTTATGTCATGCTTGAGCTTAATATGCTTGGTTTGTATTTTGGTATATTTTGTATGCTAAAATATGTGTTTAGAAGTGTATAAACAAGTCTTGGAATTTATGACCAAAAATATTTTTATAAACCTTAGGTTTAATGTTATAATATTATAGAACATTAAATCATGAGAAAAACAAAGTTTGAATCACTCAAAATAGAGTTATATACAAAAAGTTATGATTTGTGGTAGTTTATGTGATGTAAAAAATTTTATAAAAAAAGAATGATATTAAATCATGAAAAATTAAATTTTCATGTTATAAATTGATACAAAAAGAATGCTGATTTGCATGATCACCAGCATTATTTTTTGAAGCTGCAGGAGGATTGTTTGTAGCTTCCTGATTCTCAGCTACGTTCGCCTCGGGAAGTGGATAATTCATTCCCTGATTTTCAGAAGTCATTCTTAACTGCGGTCATAAGATAAAGGTTAGTTAAACAAACTGACTCGTCACTTCTTGTCCCCATATTCAAGCCAACTTATTAGATAACAAAATTTTATGTAGGACATACTAGTGACGTAATCTATTCGTCTCTCTCCTCCTACTTCTACCTCAGATCTCCATTAAAGATCATATCCCTAAGCTCGGATACCAAATGTGACTCCCCCAAATCTAGGCCTACATAGCCCAATTTGAGACGCCATAAAATACATAATCTTTAATACAAATAGTTCATAGAACAGAAATGCAAAACTCAATAATACACAACTAAGTCTTCACTATTATTTTCACACTATATACAACATGTGAAGACTACAATAGCTATCACTCGGACCGTCACTCCATTCCCCTGCTAGACCCGGCTACTCTCTCTTTTTCTGAAAAACAATGGAACAAAAGAAAGGGTGAGCTCAAATAGCCCAGTAAGAAATATCATGACTAAGATAACGACGAATAAATTATCATTAGCCTTCAACAGATGAGTTCTTAATTGAATATAATAGACAATAAGCTTTGTATCAATAATAGCAGCGGAAAGAGCAATCTATTAGAAGAATAATGCAAACTATAATGTCCACTCGGTTCTCTTTTTAGGAAAAACATCATCAACTTTTATCATCTTAAACACCGCTGGTCATGATAATATAAATTTTCAGTTCCTGATTTTAATCATGCCAGTCAATAGTTCATCTTTGCATTACGAGCCAAAGATATTCAAATATAACCCAACGGTAATGATTATACCAGTTTTCAGCCTTTGGTCATAATCATACCAACAACAGTTCACCTTTGCCCCAGACCAAAGAGAATATTCACCACGTGCCCTAAAAGGCACAATAAATATATCGCCTTTATCCTATCAACTGTGCCCCAGGCCACAGATATTCACAACAACATGGTTCTTGATGATTAGAATAACAACCGTGATATAGATGATGAATCAGAAGAAACAGTATGATCAATAAATATCGAAAGTTTATGACTTTACTTTTTGCAGATTCAAATAATGTCCAAATTGCCAACATGATGTGGACTAAAATTCAAGAATGATATTTAAGATCCACAGTTCAGAATAACAGTTAAGGTTCAATAGAAAGATTTAGAAAAATAGGAAGGTTCAGTTGAAATGATATTAGATGAAGCGCAAACTATTAAAGAATATGTATTCATTTCAGGAAACTTTACCAACAAGAGACAAGTAAGAAATGAATACGAAGAGTAATTCACCAAACATGCGGTAGTCCGCGTAGTCAGGTTATTCCCACAATTTAATAAGGAATGAATACGAAAGGTTATTCACCAACAGGCGGTAATCCGCGCCGTAAGGTTATTCCCATAATTTAATACATGGAAATAAATACGAAAGGTTATTCACCAACAGGCGATAATCCGCGCCGTAAGGTTATTCCCATAATTTAATACATGGAAATAAATACGAAAGGTTATTCACCAACAGACGATAATCCGCGCCGTAAGGTTATTCCCATAATTTAATATATGAAAATAAATGGCACATCTTATGAGTAAGAAAGAAACGATATTATTTTCGAGAATCAAATAATGATAATCCCTTACCATAGTAAGTTTGAATAATGGAAGATGAAAAAGATGGTATCCCTTACCTTAACACGTGACTAGATATGAACTCGTACACTTACAGCTCATTACAAATACTCAAGATGACTTTAGCACACTCAAAGATAACTTATACTAAGAAATATTTGGAGAGTGAAAGAAAGTATAAGCAAGGAAGTTTTTTTGAAAAATCCTTAAGTTAAGGCTTCTATTTATAGCAAAAATTCTTATCATCACCAAGATTTCCTAATTTAATCCAAACCGTACATTTCAAGATAATGTTTAATCCATACCACTCATTTTATCTTTTAAGATTTCTTTAATCTAAACCATTCATTTAAAGATCATCTTTTAATCTATACCATTCAATTTACTTTATATATAAAACAACTAACTTTAAATAAATCAATTATCTTTATATATAAAAACAAACAACTTTATATAATTATCATAATAAAAACAAATAACTTTATCAATTCAATTATTCAACAATAATTCACAATTATTCATTATTATGGCTAATTGTTGTAAATGCAGTGTAGTTGGTTTTTCGAGTTAGAGAAATAGGAAAATCAACCAATAATAGAATACAATAGTTTAATCAATATCATAAAAGAGATAACAATAATGCTGAAAATAAATAAGAAAATAACACGTTACTGTGTAATGACAATTATTGATTCAGTAATGTGAATTATTGTACATATGCTACTGTGACAATTATCAGCTCAATAATATGAATTATTATGCATGTGACAATTATTGGTTCAATAAAGTCAATATAGTACAATAACCACTTTATCATTTAATAATATGAAACACTATGCAATACCGTGTGCTACAGTGCAATACCGTGTGCTACTATGTAATACCGTGTGCTACTATGTAATACCGTATGTTACTATTCTTTTACCATCAGGTATTTTAACAGTTCAAGATGATAATACCGTTGACTATATTTATTTAGAAAGGTTATGTATGTCGCTTTCTATATCCGACAATAAGTCGTTGTGGGGGTCCACCATTATTTTGTTATTTCGGCGCCGTCGTACGAATCGAATATTTCCCGACAAAACGAATATTCTCCGACCAAACGAATATTGTCCGACATAATAAAATTTGCACATAACATCCTTAACCTTTAACCTTATCAATTTAACCACCTACTGTTTCAGGAAAAATATATATACGAATAAAAATTAAATTTTGTATTTCATAAAATTCGGGGTCTTACACGTTATGCGCGGAAGCTGTCACCGGCTTTTCAAAAACGACACCGTTTTGGTCCGTGGTACCATTAAGCGCGCAATGCGCATGAGTAAGTTTCTGGGGAAATTACGATACTGCCCCTCCGTATTTTTTTCGGCGAAATTACTATTTTGCCCTCGGATCAGTTTTCAACTTATTTACAGAAATGTCATTCGGGTTAAATTTAATTAATTTAAATATTTAAAAACTAATTTAAAAATATAACAAATATAATAATAATACAAAAATGATTTTGGGGAGGATATTTTTCATTAAGTTTAATATTTAAATATTTTAAATATTAATCTAGTTAGCTAAATCATGGTTAAGTTAAATAAATTTATTAGTTATTTATTATTTAAATGTTAATAATAAATAAAGGTGATAAATTAGCAATTATTATTTAATTCCTATTAAATAATAATTAAAGAGAGATAAAAATTTATAACTTAACTATTTATTATTTAAATATTATTAAATAATAAATAAGCGTAATTAAGTAATTAATTATTATTTAATTAGCATTAAATAATGATTAAGAGAAATTAAGTTATTTAATATAAATAATAAATAAGGATAAATAAATTAAATTTTATTTAATCTTAAACAATAATTAAAATTAATTAAATAATTAATTATTATTTAATTGACATTAAATAATAATTAAAGAGGATTAAAATGAGTAAACTATTATTTAATTTTCTTAAATTAAATAATAGGTAAGGTTAATTACTTAGTTAACTATTAGTTGATTAATATTAAATTAAAGAAGGTTAAAATGAATCAATAATTATTTATTATTTAATTATTATTAAATAATAAGTAAGTACAATTAGTTATTATTTATTTTAAGTAATAACTAGAGTTAATTAATTAATTTCTATTTAACCAAGATTAAATAGTAATTAAATAGTGATCGAGTTAATAAAATAAATTATGCTTTAATTAAACAATTGTAATAAGTTGTTTAAGGATTTAATAAGTGTCAAACGCTTAAGAAAAATATTTTCTAACTTATTGAATTATCAACCTAATTTGATTGAGGGTCTATAAGGTTAATAATATTATTTCGACTAATGTAAATTATGTGTTAGTACTTATATGATAAATAAGTACCTTAGTAAGCGTATAGTTGTGCAAATACGCTGTACTAATTATTAGACCAACTTTATTAATATTAGGTCTTTTCAAAGCCAGTTAGTTAAAACTAGACATTTATTGTAGCTGAGCAGACAGACAAGTTCCTTATCTCTAAACTCACTTCATTTAGGAAATTATTTATTTAAGCTTGAACTGTTATTTTCAAGCATGATTTGAGTGGTTTAATTACTTTACAATTATTCCACACGATATTATTGTTATTCGCACTTGTTGCACTTGAGATTGTACAGTCATTGACTTGTACTTAATTACTGTTCTACCGTTTAAAGAACTGTTCAAAGTAGGTCTAAGCCATTGTTCGGCTAGACATTTATGTTAAAGATTTTAAAAGCTATCCAAATTATTGAAGATGCGGATTCTTAGACTATTATGAACACCCATTTATTATAGGGGATTACCCTGTATCTAATATCAGGTACAAAAATATGGAAATTAAATGTTATGCATACACATATTGTACTGAGGCTGATCCCCTCGGGTACATATTTTTGGTAGTAACCATTGGGTCAACATGCTATTGACTCCAGTGGATATTTATAGTTCATAGTCTATTTGATTATCCTAATTTTAAAAGCAAATTATTATTCCTACTTATGTTATTCACATTATTGAATTGTTCAGCTATTCCCTTTCATTCATGATATCTTGTTCCTTGTTGTTATTTAAACTTGTTGAGCAAACTAGTTGCTCACTCTTGTTATATCATGAAACCTTATTGCAGTGCAACCCGAGACTTCGGGAAAGAACAAGGGTAAAGGAAAGATGAAGTAATAGACTTCGAGATGCAGCCCTGTAGTTAATTAAATTAACTGTTATGTAATATAAACCCTAAGTACTTTATTAAGGGTATTTGTGTACTTTTGTGTAAGGTTATCGTATCTTGAGACTAGTAACACCTTTTGAATGAACAACATATGTTTATTATTCCGCATTTAGTTATTGTATATTATTTAGAGGTGAATGTTTGTATTGGATCGTGATGACCGGATCCGGGTATTTGGAACCCGAATTTGGGGGCGTCACAATCTACACTCATAGTTATTTGACAGACATTTGAGTGAATTAATTATCAAAAATTACTTCACCTCGTTATTGATTATTGTATTCGCACATAGTGCTTTTGCAACTGTTTAAGAATGTCTAAGCTAATTATTTCGGCTAGACAAATGCATGTTTAAATTCATTTAATTGAATATTATAAAAACTTATCCAAACCATTGGCTGGTGCGGATTCTTACAGTAAGACTGAGAAAGAACAACCCTAGTTAAAGGGGAATTTTTATTTGTCGGGAAACCAAATGTGCACAAGAAATCTAAATGTTATGCATATACATAGGACATGAGAGGACTGATCCCCTCAAGTGTCCCGTTATTTTTAACAAGGAGTCAGACATTGTATGTCTGTTTTACCTTAGTAGCAGTTCACGGTCATTAAAGACCACTCAGCAGTAAAGAGTCAATCCATTCTTTTATTGAACATTGATTCTTGATATCTTTCACAATTGTTATTGTTGAAAACCTTGAAGTATTTTCCTTCATCATGATATATCGTATGATTGTTGTTTATAAACTTACTGAGCCATTTAGTTGCTCATTCTTGCTATATCATGATTATATTTCAGCTAAACCCGAATGCTCTAAGTCAGACAAAGGCAAGGGGAAAGCGAATGCGTAGTTTAGTAGATGCATGCTAGTTTAAATTACTGTTATGTAATTACTGTTGTAAATCTTTTGTATTTCCCTTAAGATATGTAATGATTTAGATTAAGGTTAATAGACCTTGGGAAGTGTAGCCTTTTGTTAAGGAACCTTTTGTATTATTCCGCGAAGTTTGAATACAATTTATGTATTTCATTGTTGTTAAGTATTGTACAGTAAGAACCAAACCCGAGGTTAAAGAACCCGGATTTGGGGTCGTCACAATAGTTCATCCTCATCAGCTGTATAAGCTTACATGTTAGTGTTAATTTAATATATTTTGGGTGTCATTTATACTGGTGATTTGAAAATGCCTCCTATAAATTTTTTGATAAATAATGATATACTAAGTAAACTGTCTAATAGAATTGTTCGCATTTTAGCAATTGTTTCTACGGAGAATTTTCATGAATAACCCCTCCTTTCATTTGGTTACGAATGTCATTTTATATTGTTGAGTTAAAATTGTAATTACAATATTTAGGTACTTGCAGTAAAAAAATAATAGAAATTTTTAAAGTTGTATGTGGTTTATAAACTTTTTCCATTATAGGGCAGTGTGTAATTTTCTCTAAATCAGTTATCTCCTTAATTTTTTTATCCATTTGTGATCATTGGGTTATGTGATACTCTATTATGTCAAAGGTGTAAAGATGGGGATGCTTCCAGACCAAACCAATCTATCTAGTTCATCATTTCTATAGTTTTCTTCAAAGCATATTGTCCGACCTCTTCAACAAAATACTTAATGATGTAAGTTACAAGATATATTAAAAGTATATAAAAGTATATCAAAGTCTTTAGTAAAAAGTCTATAAAAGTATGTCACTTATTTCATGGAGTCTTTAAAAGTCATTTTGAAGGCTTTAAAGTCATTAAAAGTCAATAAATTCTACAAAAATCTGTCACTTAAAAAGAGTCTTTAAAAATTTTTAAAAGTCTTAATTGAATATACCCCCCTAAGTGATCATCATCATCCATAAAATTAGGAGAAAGTATAACTTGGGGTGAGATCACCTAATTATTAAATTTCTCTATTTTTTTTATATCAAAATATATAGTGACGATTTTAGAATCTATGATAACGGTATGTCATGTCGTCATAATTTTATTTTTTTGTAGATCTATGACGATGGTGATGAGACATATCGTCGCCATAGACTCTAAAAACTATCATTATAGATCTCAATATAGAGAAATAGAAAAATTTGGTAACAGGCGATTTGAGCCCGTATAAGTTTACAAAAACTTGATAACAAAATATATTTTAATTATTAAAAAATAGGGTCTGACACGAAAATTTGTGTCAATTTTTATTTTTTAATAATTTAAATGAATATAGTGTTTAATTTTTGTGTATGTAATACTGTCCTAAAACTAAGGGACGGATATGGTTTAGTGGCGTTATGTGAATGAATTTGAGATGCACAACGTAGTCTCCTAATTTATGTTGTGTCCCATCCCTCAGTAGGGATGAACAAATAATCGATTAAAATTAAAAAAATCATTTGAATCAAGTTAAATTGACAATAAATTAAACTAAAAATTAGAAATTCAACAAGTTGATAATTACAAAAAAAAAATAAAAATCGGAAGCTAGTCAGTCGATTCCGATTTGTACCTATAAAAAAACGAAATCGACTGAATATATAAAGTTATAAATATATTTATATTTATAAATATAATTATATATAAAATATACTTTTACTTATGTACAATAATACTCATATTTTCTAGTATATGATATAATATTATTTACCAAGTTAAAAAATTTAGGCTTAATGAATGTTTATTATTTATATATGCTTAATCTTTTTTTAAGTTCTTTATTAGTATTTTGGTCTTAAGTTATCTCGAGAATAAGTTTAAAATTTTATTTTTAATGACCATAAACATTTGTCAAAATTTGAAGAGTAGAACAATATACTAGAGTATAATATATTGGTTTAGTTGTTTGATAATTTTATATTTAATTGTTTATTTGTTCTTGATTTTAACCACCTAAATCGACCGATTTAACTGAAATCAAATAGGTCGATAACCGACTACGGAGTAAAGGTTTGGACCATTTTGATTTCTTTTCTTTTTTTTGTTGTTGTTAATTTTTAAAATTATATTGATAAAAGAAAGGATACAAATTCAAAAGGTATACACGCGACATCTATATCAGCCATATCAATAGACAAGCCTAATGATGCCAATGCTATAAACATAACATACTAGAGCTGCCACACCCGAAGATGAGGGAGCTTTACAACATATTTACTAAATTTCTTAATAGAGGAAAGTCTATATTGTACTAATCTAGTGCACTCTCGTGCCAGGGAAGTTGACGAACTAGGAGTTTCTCCATGAATGCTTGCATTTCTTTCGGTCCAAATCTTATAGACTAATGTTGCTACACAAAGCTTTATGATACTGGTAGATACTTTATCCAACCTAGTATGCTGAATAAGGACGATAAACTGATCCCAGTAATGAGGTAAGCCAAACCAACCATGGAAAGCAAAAACAGAGCGTAACAGGCCTATAAGATTTGGTTTAGTTATTTTTTTAAATATAAAACCAATCAAATTGACTGTTGTGCACTTTTAATCCTCACCTTATAACATCATCATCTCATATTTCAACTATCCACTTGACCCACTCGCCATTATTCTATTACTATTTCCATACTTTCACGATATAAGAGCGGTTTGACATAATTCTTGTAGACGGAATGGGATGATGGATAAAATTGAAATCAAATAATAATATAATTGAAATTAAATATTTTATTTATACATTTAGTATGTTATTTAAAAATTATATTAGACTAATGAAATAGAATATAATGATTAAGGGTGAGCAAAAAAATTAGAAACTAAAAAAATCGAAAAAAATTGTAAAACCAAATTGCAAAAATTGTAAATAATGAAAAATTCAATAAACTGAAACTAAAAAATAAATAAACTGTATATTTGGTTACAACAACAATTACTAACTAAAAATTGCACCAAATTATATATGTATGTATGCATATATACACACATAGACACACATACAAATATATGTATGATAAGACTCTAATATATGATTAGTAACTTAATAAAAAAAAATACATGAATAAATAAATTAATTGTCTACGTATTGCTAGTTTTTTAGTTGTTTATATAAAAAAAATTTACTTGCTTCTAAGTTTTAATAATTTCATAGATGCATTAGTAACAATATTTAACAGTAGGAAATTGTTGTGATTTGAACTTTTAAATTTTAATGTTAACTTGTTTAGTTACTTATTCATTCTTTCACTAGCATATTAACCTAAAAAAAATTATAACCGCAAAATATTAATTGAAACTATTAATAACCGAACAGGTTGATTAACTGCAATTACAATTACCTTTATAATTTTAACCGCACTATACAATTTCGTTACGATTATACTTTATAACCATGGTCCAACCTTATAACCACACAGCCTACACTATAACCCCCTTATTAGTGGAAAAATTATTTCATGCTCCAGGAGTATGGTGAATAGTATGTTCCTCCCCTCACATGTATGTGAAACTCTCTGTGGTGGCGCTCACATTAGACTTACATGTATGTGAAAAGAGGAACAAACTATTCACCATACTCCAGGAGCATATAATAGTTTCGTCTAGTAATGACCAAAATTCATACATACATACATACATACATAATCCAAAATAAGTATAATACATATTAATACAATGTTAATATTAGATATTCTATATATACTAGATATTCTATATATTTATGTATATAATTATAATATAATATAAAGTAAATATAGTACATATTAAAAGATATAATATGATATATATACTATAATATAATGTAATATAAAATAAATATAATGCATATTAAAAATAGTACATTATATATTTAGTATATATATATATATATATATATATATACACACACACACATGGGTGAAAGTATTTTTATCTTAATTTTTTTTTTTCATTCCTCTGCTCATTGAAATTGCAATTCCTTAGGGTGGGAGGAGTAAGAAATCGTGAATAACGATTCCGTCAAAATAATCATTTTGACTAAACTTAGTATACCAAACGTCAAAAATAAATTCTTGATTGGAATGACCATTAATGCCCTTGCTCTCTCAATTTTTTCATACCAAATGGCCTATTATTTCTTTCTTCAAAAAAGTGAATGACAAACTCTTTTCTAATTAAACAAAATATATTTAAAAATCTCAAATTTATGTTAATTCATTAAAATATCACTATTACTAAACTAAATATTCAATACTTTTAAAAAAAACATTAGATAAAAATATAAATTTAAGAATTATAATTTTTCTAAATAAAACTTTTCTTATGAAAAGAATGAAATGAGATTAAAGGACTGTTTGTTTAGAAATGAATGAAGTTGAATAACTGAATCAGTCAGTTATTTAATGCGTTTATTTATATCTGAATCGGTCAGATTTTTAGACTAAATGGCTAAATCTAATTTTTTTGATTAAATGATTAAGTCTCGGCTGAATGAATTAAAAAATACATATTATATTAAATAAATTTATAACAACTTTAAATTTTTTAAAGAATAAAATAATAAAAAAATGTTATTCAAATATTTTAGATATATTATTTATTAAATAAATTTTTTTATTCAATATTTTAAAATCTACTTTATTTAATTTATTCAATTTTATTAAATATTTAAAAATATTTTATTTAACTTTTATCAAACACTCCGTAATATCAACTAGGAGTGGTATTCATTTGTGTGCAACTTGCAAGACGTGAACAAAAGAATAGCGCCAGTTCCAAGACACGAGAGATGGAATGCCAAAAGGGTTCAATGGGGGAGGATGCTCCGAATAGTACTGTTTGTCTATCAATGATTGAAAATTTTGGAAGGGGTAAACCTTAATCGCACGTATAATAATCAAATATGTATTACTTTATTTTTCTCTTAAAATAATATATATATATATATATATATATTATTTGAAAGAAAAAAAAATATTTATTTTTTGTCACAAATAGTATTATCAAATAATAAATATTTATATTATCATGTTAAAAATTAAATTGCATAAAATAAATTAATTTAGTTATGCGATTTTACATTTCTATGTTTCTAGTTTCTTTGATAGAAATTTTTTCTCCTAAATAATAATAATCTCCGCGGTCATAATAATAAGAAAATATCATTCATTGTTGTAGACATTGTCACTATTCTATATTCAGACTATCATTATTTTTTTTTAAATGTCCTTTATAGAATATTGTCTTAAGATTGTTAGAATTTTTGATCGTAAGACATTGCCAAAATTTTAAAAAATAATAATAGTACCTCTAAATCGAATGAAAATTCATCCTCTCCTTAAAACAATATTCACCCCTGTATAAAATGCACATGGCTACAATAAATTTATCTCTAAAAATAAGACAAATTCAAAAATTAATCTGTATTAAATATTATGTAAAGAATAATATTTAATTCAAAATCTTTAGTTGCAAGAGAAGAAAATGATAAACCCAAAATTTCTCAAAAATTATGGAACATTCATTTCTTGTGAATGAATTATTTCAAAATGGATGAATCCTAATCCTATTTATAGGACTCCAAACATCCCTCCGAAGATATACCACTCTAAATATGACCTTTAAAGAGATACCAGATGTTGGGATAGGATTTGTCCGACCCGGATGTCGTCTGGGCTGGGTAAAAATGATGGGTTGGGTTCGGATTTTGGTTATGGATCTTGTGGCATGGGGGTTCGGCTGGGTTGGGCTCGGGGATGAGAGGCCCAGTTCTTGGTTGATAGTTTCCGCACGGCTTGGGGTGATTGAGGTTTAGTCCTATTAGGTGTCCTTTTCCTGTTTTCGTGGAGGTCAGACATGTGATTAGGAAAGGTTTCTATGGACAACAAGGATAATCCAAATATGGTTTGGATTGGGATACCTCACTCCAATAAGGACTCTGGGGATGACATGCATTATAAATACAAGCCATTAGCTCCTGGATTATGGTACACACTCTTAAATCTTACACAGAGTTATAATAATTCCAGCATTATTGTTCTCTATTGTTACGCTTTTGGCCTGCTACTTACTCTCACACCGGAGCATCCCCGGACGGCCCAAGCCGTCGCTATTGTTGGGGGTGACTAACGGTTTTGTGGTTGCAGGTGCTCGTGCTTTGGTGATTTTTCACGTGCTTACAAAATCAGGCGTTAACACCAGACATCCACTTTTGGATCACATCTTTTGATAATCAATAGTTTAGATTATATTAAAATAATTTTGAATAAACATAACCAAATTAACGTACCATTTTCCAAGGGATCGCACCTATTCGGATTGGATATAGGTCCACACCTTTTCCTAAGGGTCACACCAACCATTGCAAAGGTTCAATATTATGTCTTCGTAGGCGACTAAAATCTCTTGGTTGAAACATCACATTTTAATTAATTGAACCAATGTGTTTGTTTGTTTATAAAGCAGTGCAATAAATTTATTATATACATACAAATTTTAAAAATATTCAACAAATTGTATCAATTTGTACCGGTCAAAAATTAATAATAATTTTGACAAATTTTATTAAATTAATTTAATATTTTTACAACACACATTATAATAACATTCATTAAAATAGTTCAAGTAATATTATAATATATGTTCAATTAAAATTAAGATAATGTTGTTATAATTTTAATATTATTATAATTTTAATGTATATCAACTATATACAAAAATATTCACAAATTAACTTTTGAAATGCAAAAATAAAAAATAATATAAATATAGGTTCGAGTAACTTTATGATTATATATAAGGGTCCGCTTAATGTGTGCCCCAAGGGCACACACTAAACGCGGAAAACAAGATATGGGATCCACTAAAAAATATTTCTTTATATAGTTACACTGAATTCAATACATGGGGTCCACTAGGATATTATTTTTTTATACATTGAATTCAGTGCGCCTACATAAACAAATAATATTATACATCGTTTTATGCGCTTAGTGTGTGCCCTAAGGGCACACATTAAGAAAATCCTATATATAATACTATATAAAAATAATAATATTATGAAATATAAAGATATAATTAAAATATATATATATATATATATAGAGAGAGAGAGAGAGAGAGAGAGAGAGCAATTTAATAACCGGTGCACTGCCGATTCAAGAAGCGGTGATATGTGGTGTACCAGCCGGCAGTTCAAAGATAGCTAGATAAGAAAAGAAAATTGCACCGCATCGGTCCGGTTTAAAAATTTTTGCATCAAAATCATACCGGCCAATAGTTCGGATAAAAACCGACTTATTCGATGCGATTTAACAAGTTTCGGATCGGTTTCAATTTAAATTATTATCCTGGTCGGTGCTACCCCCAATCATTTAAAACTCCTCTTTATGAGCATTTTCCCCAACTCTTCTTTGGAAATAAGGTTGGCGTAAATGCCGCTGTCTCATAATTTGGAGAAGGCAAGCTCTAGTTTTAGGACAACTTTACCATCTCTTCCTGCTTGGAAGATAGAAATGCATACCTTGCAGAAACAATGAACAAAGAATGTTTTTTATATCCAGTAAAGCCAGTTGGATCAAATGCTGCGCTGGAACCCTAACAGGATTAGTATTCCCATTATTTCAAAGGGAAATGACATGTAATAATCCACATAAGTTTGTTTAATAAGGCATAATAAATAAATAAGCTCAATGGAATCTGAGATATTAACAAACTTTCACCACTCAACAGCAAAGAGGATCAATCATGCAAAAAAGATTTAGATAATTTAATGCTAAAGAGTATATTGTTAGGTTAGGGTATAGGAAACCAGGCTTCGACACATTATGCTTCACTTCTTCTATCGATTGTATATAGAACCGTATGGCCACTTCTGTAGAAACACCTAAGATTAAAGTCTCATTTCGCTTAAAAGAAAAAGATCATGAGAGGGAGCTCTCAACCAAGGTGGATTTCTGAACAACTGGCCTTCCATCTTCTTTTTTTTGTTGCTAATTGTCGTTCCATCTTTGAAGTAAACAAAAATGCTATTGGAGTCCACACAAGATGAAAGGTTAAATGAGGTGCGGAAGTAATTCAAGATAGAAAAAAGAACCAACAATGCAACTTAGAAATCACTACTTGCAGTCTAGTTGAAAATCCAGCCTGAGTGCAGATGAAATTGCCAAGACAGTATTCTACGTATAAAAGATGTGGTTGCACAAAGCCTTTCCCACCAATGCGAGGCATCAAAGTACCGATGTAGCTTTACATGACTTGGAACTAGTAAAAAGAGACAGAAAGGATCTCCATGGACTCGGATTGAAAATCACAGAAGATGAATACTTAAGTACCTGCCATCCCAATTTGCGATAAGATCTAATTAGTTGTGGATTATGTTATTTAGTTGCTACTTTTCTGTCGCTAGGAAGATCTTTTTCACATGGCAATTAATTTTCCATCTTCACTTAAAAAACTATCTAGAAACTTAAAGAGAGAAACTTCCATAATTGAACATTCCTAGCTCTTTCCAGCTTGGTTTATGTTGCTACTTGCTAAAACATGTATACTGAAATAATGTGCAGACAGAGAATGATGACAAAAGTCAAATAACTGCTGGTAAGAGGCTAACAACTTAAAAGACACTATCTTGAATTGTTTAGTATGGTATACTGCATCACAATACAAACTAATTAATAAGGTTTCAGTGATATATGTAGGAAGCCCAAACAAGTTGCTCAAACTGTATTTAACCTATGTTTAGGAACTCAATCCAAGCCTTGGAATTGGAATTGAGCACCAAATTTTACCTAAATTTCAATTCTACGGAAGTGCAAAATTGCATTCATTTCCAGTTCCAATGCTTGGATTGAGTTGCCAAACATAGCTTTAGCCTTTTAAGGTATTCGGTTATGAGGGAAGCACGTCAAGTGACCTTCCCCACAGGAACTCAATAAATAGAACACAACTGACACCAATTGAATACTGATTACATGAGGATATAAACTCACAACTACATTTAGTAATATTCAGAAGCCGAGAACAAACTTACAAGAGTTGGTGCGAGAGAATTCTCCAGCTGAATTAAGCATCCAAGTCTTTACATCCAATGGTGAACTGTTTTGTCAGCATCTTATAATTCCTTCAATGTCAATGTCATTACTCCAGCATTTAATCGTGCATATTGGTTGATTGACCACCTTCATGATTACACGACAGGACCTGTGCATAAATAAAAAGTTAGAGACTTGAGTTTACAAGTAGCAAGAAGTGTCAAGCACAATATTTTCTTTCATAGTTTCTCCTATCAAAGCAGTAATTGGCTAAAATGCCAATAACTAAAATAAAGAAGGGGGAAAAGCACAAAAAGTTGTATGTGTTACCATTTGTTGCAAGAATATATCAATCCACAGGCACCGCCTCTTTCATATAGGTAATCCTGGGACTGGAACTAGAACCAAAAAATCAGTCCAGGGCAGTTTGAAAATAGTTCAAATTTCATCCAAAACTATCCAGCTCCCACCGGAAAAGCCACCCAGTTATCTTTTGCCACTACAATCAACATTCCGGGTTGCTTGCTAACTTCTTGAAGCACTTCGAAACTAGGGGGTTTAACCAGCTCAATTTAAGCAAAGAAGTGTTCAAACTTCAAACATCATACCACACAATAAATCTTCCAGTAAAATCAATGAAAGAGATGATTAAAGAACGAAGTGAAGAAACAAACGACAAAACAAATAAGCCTCAAACAAGGTAAGCACAATTTATCTTTATTATCTTCATTTCTACTAGAGCATTAAAGCACTAACCAGAAGTTTCATTTACACCTTTCAACTGAACAGAATTTTACTAATCAATTACCACAAAAACGAAGGACACCAGCAGCCTCAAAATCAGCAATGTAAAACCAAACACATTAATTACAACCCACTCCAACAAAACCTCAAAACTCAGGCAATCGAGATAGACTGAGTTGGTTCGACTCAATCCTGACCATAGACGAGTTGATGCTGTGGCTGACTCACCTCTCCGGATTTGAGTAACTCCTCCCAATCCACCACCTCCTCTTCCTCCTCATCCCTCTCTCTCAAAACCTCCAATATCCTCCTCGCCTTCTCCCTGGCCCGCTTGCTTCCCTGTTCTTCCACCTTCCTCAACACTTCCTCCGCCCTGGCGTCCTTGGCCAACCCCTTAAACCTCAACCCACCGTGACTCAGCCTATACAAAGCCGCCACAAAACTCTCCCGAGTCACCTCCGAGTCAAACTCATCCCTCCGCAACATAGCCACAAAGCACCCCACTGCACCCCCATTGAGCATAGCGGCACGCCCTTCTACACTGGCAGCCAAATTGCCCAGCACCAGCAGTACCCGACCGCTCATATGACCGGACCTCACCATGTCCAGTAAAATAGAGACCGACCCAAACTTCACGAGCTTGGTCCGGTTGCTCTGTACAAGTGTGAGGTGGTAAAGAGCCAAGGCCGAGTCATTCCGAGCCCGTTCAGAATCCGATTGGAGCGCGTGGAGTAGTGGCGACAATGCGCCTAAGACTCCGATGGCAGTCTTGTTCTGATTATCTAAGGATAGGCTGAAGAGTACACCGGCGGCGTGTTCTTGAGCTTCAGGGAATCCACCCCTTAACACGTCGATTAATGGCGGGATGATTCCGGCTCGAACGATTTTCACCTTGTTTGTATTTTCTAATGAGAGATTGACCAGTGCGGCGACGGAGTTGACCTGAACGGACACGTATCTCGAGTTCATCAATGATCGGAGGTTTGAGAGCAAATGAGGAGTGCAGAGATTGGTGCGAGCTGTTTCTCCGGTTCTGGTTATCTTTCTAAGTGAAATTAGGGCTTCTTCTTGTTGGAATACTTGACAGCTATTGATTTTTTTAATGATTTCGTCTTCTTCATCGGATGAATTAGTAGGATTTGGGGTTAAGGTTTCGACATCAGAGGACGAGGAAGAAGAGTAGCAAAAGGGGCGAGTGGTAGTGGTGAGCGGCAGTGGAGTGGTGGGTGTCACCGATTCTACCGAGCTGCTGGAAGAGACGTGGCTCGCCCACCGTGACAGGTGCTCAGTTTCAGTCCGGGTCAGGTCAGAAGTGCCCTTGACCGAGTTGGAGTTCTTCAATTTTAATTCCCGGACGAGGTTTTGAGCAGAGTGGAAGTCGAGGGGTTTAGGGGGAAAACGGGACCAGTTGAGAATGGTGGATTTGAGGGCGAGATTAGGAATGATAGTGGAGAAATCGGGGGTAGAACCGTCGGAGAGGGTGGGAATAAAGGAGAGAGAAAGGCAGGCCTCGACGGAGTTACGCTCCAAGGTGTGGCCGGAGGAGACAATGACGGGGTCGGACATGACAGCGCCTGAGATTGGACATATGAATTCTTTCGGTGGTTGCTGTCTTGTGTTATTGCTGGGACCGTTGGAGGGAGACCGGTGAAAGAAGATTTTCCACCTGAGCTTGTTGCCACTACCCATGTTTAATCTTTCTGCTCTGTTTTTCAGTGGTTCATATGGAGGTGACATTCAAGGGTAAGGATTTTCTTGAATTCCATGGTTTGAGGAGAGATAAGATTCGAACTGTTGTAATTAACGGAAAACATGACAGATTGCAGATGGCTATGGTTCATGGTTCGTGTTTCGTATGGGTTACGGTGCTGAGAAAGTGTAATATTATGGCGGTACGGCGGAGGGAGAATTGTGAGTAGACTGAAACGAAAAATTATTAAATGCACTAGGAGCATCGTGAGCAGTATATTCTCTTTTTTATATAGATGTGAAATCCAAGACAAAAATTTTTACACGAGACTCAAAGGTATTCGAGTGGAAACATATTGTTGTTCATCATGCCATTGAATAATTTCTCGACCGAAATAGTGGAATCATACTTTAAAGTTTAAATAAGAAAAAGTAAAAAAAAATATTTTTTGACGATCGATTTTAACGATGAGAGAGGTGATCATAGACCCTATTTTTTCTTAATTTTTGATATCGATGGGGTTAGATATAGAGTCAGCAACCAATAAATAGAGATTTTATACTGTTGGGATGACTAATCGTCACTCTGAATCGCCATTTTCAATCTCCCCATAATTTTTAAATAAAAAATCAAAATTGATAAGTTGGTAGTCGTTTTCTACCTTTTGGCTTTCTTTATTCATTCACCCATTCCAAAAAAATAATTTAAATTTATGAATTGACTCTCGATATATATTTAGTAATATTTTTATAAATATTTTAATAATATTTAATATTTAAATTATATTTTTTTGTTTTAAATTTAGAAAAATATTTTTCTTAAAAAAATTTAAAATATATTTCTATTTTGAGATATAAAATCACCCATTCCAAAAGAGTACTTATTGTTTTAATAACATTTTTTTGTTGTGATAAAATCAAATGTCTTTAAAATAATATATTTTTATCTCATTTTTATATTTAATTTTATTAGTTAGTTTGATAATAGTTACATGATAATACAATTAAAATGAAAAATAAATAAATATTAGACTCTTTTTGTAAATGGATGCAATATTAATTTATCAAGGATTTTGATTATGAGAAGTGTCTAAGTGAACTGTTAACGCTTGAATTTGTCTACACGTTCAATCACTGGTTTGGATGTGATCCTGCACACAAAAATCGCCAAAAAATATTTAATAGCTTGGATCGTTAGAGAATACTTTCGATGTGAGAGTAAGTATAGGTTTCAAAATATGTTAACAATTAAGGAAATAAGTATTTAATAGGTTAAAATAATGTATCCCCCTTACCTCTATTGTTCACCTTGTATTTATAATAGTCACACATTCTTGATAGGATTACAATTGTGTAGTAGAGATTCTATTAGAAAAAGTAACTACCATACTAATTAGTATTGGACATGATAACTAGTTGGTGCCATAAGTGATAAGACAATGAACTCAAGCTTATCGGATTTAGGAGTTCTCATGCGAGTGCACTAGGCCTAATGGGTTGTGGGAACAAAACTCAATATAGGAAGTTCATTTACGTTAGAATTTCACCATCAAGGAAGACTATTGAGGAGTTGTGCTAAAGATTGCTAGCAACTCAATTGTTTCTGCTATTGGGACATGAGCATTGTGAAAGTCTTAGAAATGTGACTCGTTGCAAAGCTCTAGCTTCCTACCCCTTAAATTCAACCGATTATATGTATGTCTATAGAGTACATTGACTGAACTTCTATTATCGATGAGTATTCGCCGAAAATCTATAATACCATTAATGCAATTATAACAAGTGCACCATCATTATGTGTGACCATACTTGGTCTATAACCTTCATCTACGAAGGTAATTACATCGATCTTGATATTTTTTAGCAATCCGAACACTTGGTGGACAGCTCGGGCGAAGGCTTTCCTCTTCTTGTTGGACATGATTGTTATCGAACTGCTAGAAATAAATGAATAATGCCCCTCGGCACAGGAGAGGGAGGACGCAGTACAATCTTATCAAAGGCTGATTGTTTGATTCTGTTTGTCACATAACAATCCATGTTTTCTTTTTACACCTAGCTTTTGAGGAAGCGCTTCAAATGGTAGCATTCTTCTATATCATGACCCTTTTCCTCATGGTACAAACAATATTGACCATTTTTCTTATGTGAGTGATGACTCTGATTTTTTATGGTCTCTTGAAGAAGAGTTCATTTTTTATTTCACTCATTGTATTAATTTTTGCCCTTTATCCTTGGAGCTATCATCCTTTTTGTCACTAATCACACCTGAAATCATTTTTGTTAACATCTCTAATGTCAAATTCACAGACCTTGGGATCTCTTCTCATTTTATAATCATCGTTGTTTCTAGAATGACCTCGAAGGCTAGCGATTGCCTCTTCCATCTTTATGAAGTTTTCAATCTTATCATGGGTCTCAATAAGATTTTGAGGGACTTTAGAGATGATTTCCTCAATTAGATGACTGGATTTGTCAACATTTAAACCCAATGTGAGAAATTGTATTGCATGAGCTGGATCTAAACTGGAGATCTCGACCACAATTTCACAAAATCTCTTGATGTATTACTAAAGAGATTTGTTTAATGTCTGCCTTACTTTAAGCAACGAAGTCCTCCACTTTTCACGTTTCTTGTTGCTGTCGAAGCGTAGTGGAATTGTTCTTTTAGCTCTTCCCAAGAGTCGATGGAATGAAGAAGAAGTGAGACCATCCATTCTTTAGCAATTTTCTTTAAGGTAGAGATAAAAATATGACACTTTTCTACAGAATTATGATCATAAAAACGCATTAAACGTTCATAAGAATAAATATGGTCAAAAGGATCACATATTCCATCATACGTCTTTAGATTCGGGACTTTGAGATATCTGTCAATCCTAACTTCATCAAAATCCTTAATGAAAATAAATGTGCAGGATTTCCTGCCTTTGACTTCAGTGTGTCCTTCAAAGGATCTTTAGGGAGACGTTTTTTCAGAAAATTTATTGTAGCTCTGGTGTTATCTTCTGGATTGTACACCACTTCTATGTTGTTAAGGGGATCTTGTTCTTTTTCTTCGGTGTCGGTGTTTGTCCGAATCAGATGATCGAGTTCTGATGCTTCTGTAGTCGTGGTGAAAGTCTTAACAACCTGATCTAGAAAGTGTCCCACATTTTCTCAATAGATTGTCCTAGACTTTTATTAGATCCGTAAATTACTTGTCAAGCTCTTCCAGTTAAAATTAAAGAGATTTTCACTTATCATGTACCTCTTGGAGACGATGCTGCTTGTGAACATCTTCTAGTTGATGTGATTGCGAAAGTGTTTCTCCCTGAGAATTGTTGTGGTGGCTTCGTGACAGTAATGATGCCGTCATTGAAGTTTTTTTTTTGTAAAGAGTAATAGAAAGAAAATTTTACTATATACTATAATGTCTTCCTTCTAACACTAATGTTAACGCTCGAATTTATCTACACGTTCAACCACATGATTAAACGTGAAGCTGTACAGAAAGAACTATCAAAAAATATTTGAAGACTTAGGCTACCGGGATACTTCTTGTGTGAGAGTAAATGCAAGTTTTGAGATGTGTTAACAATAGAAGGAATAAATATTTAGTAATGTAGAATATTGTGCCCCCGTACATCTATTTGTTCACCTTATATTTATAATAATCATATCTTTTTTATATGATTACGATTGTGTAGTAGAGACCCTATTAGGAAAGGTAACTACTATACCAATTAGTATTGAACATGATAACTAGTTGGTGCCTTAAGTGATAAGACAACAAACTCAAGTTTATCGAACTTAAGAATCCTTATGTGAGTGCACTAGGCATAATGAACTGTGGAAACAAAATTTAATATAGACAACTCATTTATACTAATAAATACGTAGCCTAACTTAGACATATAAAATCGCGTACAAAACTAACAAATCACAATGATATTAAAAAAATTAAACACCTAAAATTTTGTGAATTTTTCACATTTTAAAATCATATACAACTTACATATAATATCATTATTATTTAATTTTCTCATTTGTGAGGTTGAAATTATATAAAAGTTTTATCAAAGGACAATCTGTATATATACTTAACTAGAAAATTTAATATATGTATCTCATTCTTGTTGAGGTTTTTGTCTATGGTACTTTTCTTTTTCTTTTTATTTCATTTTATCAAAGACAAATATAACTATATCTCTTTTATGAGTTTTTGTAAATATTAGATTTAACTTTAAACTTAATATCGACACTTCGAATTTCTCTATTTGTACCATAAAGATTAAGACATTGTCCTATAATAATGTAGGGGACATATGAGGTTAAGGACACTTCACGTTTTTACGTGAGCTATCTCTTATAATAATGCTCTTTGTGTTATAAAATATAAAATTGTTATTAATTTTTTAAAATTAACTTGAAATATTTTTAAATTTAAAATTGACATGCATTCATTTAATTTTAGTTAATTAAATTATAAAAATTATAAATTATGTAAAAATTATTACACAGTGTAAGATTTATTCTTTAATAACTATTAATGAATTATTTCAATATAAAATTGTTATTAATTTTTTAAAATTAACTTGAAATATTTTTAAATTTAAAATTGACATGCATTCATTTAATTTTAGTCAATTAAATTATAAAAATTATAAATTATGTAAAAATTATTACACAGTGTAAGATTTATTCTTTAATAACTATTAATGAATTATTTCAATTTTGAGTTTAAAAATATCTCAAATTAACTTTTAAAAGTCAATAATAATTTTATATATTAGAACGGAGAAGTAATATTTTGAAAATTTTCAAAGCATCATTTTTATACCAAACATGGAAGGAAGTATATTTTTTATATATTGATTATTAAAAATGATATCGTTTTATTCGATAACTCATACAATTTATGTGATATTCTTCGCCTTTTTTTTATCCGAATGTAAATACAGAAATTTAGGCCAAAATATCAACTCATATATATATATATATATATGTAAGACCCCGAATTTTATGAAATACAAAATTTAATTTTTCTTCATATATATATTTTTTTGAAACAGTAAGTGGTTAAATTAACAAAATTGAAAGTTAAGGATGTTATGTGCAAATTTTATTTTGTCGGACAATATTCGCTTTGTCGGGGAATATTCGTTTGGTCGGGGAATATTCGTGCCGTACGACGGCGCCGAAATAATAAATTATTGGTGGACCCCACAACGGAATATTTGTCGAATATAGAAAACGACAGAAGTAACCTTTTTAAATAAAAATAGTCAACGGAACTGTTAAAATACCGGTGATAAAAGAATAGTAGCATACGGTAGTTTATGGTATTTTCTGTAGCACACGGTACTCTACAGTAACACACGGTATTGCATAGTGTCTCATATTATTGGTCTGATAATTGACACCGTAACTGTTACGCATCATTTCATCGATAATTGTCACTGCATAATATTTTATATTATCAATTCAATAATTGTTGTTACACAGTATTTTGCATTATTGATTTAATAATTGTCATTACACTGTATTTTATATCATTGAGTCAATAATTGTTGTTGCACTGTTTTTAAAATTATTGAACCTAATAATTGTCACAGTAACATATGCACAGTAATTCACATTATTGAATCAATAATTGTCATTACACAGTAACGTATGCTTTATTTTACATTATTGTTATCTCTATTATGATGTTATTTAAACAGTTGTATTTCATTAATTTATTGACTTGATATCTAAGAGCTAACTATACTGTATTTATAACAATTAGTCATAATAATTGAATTGATAAAGTTATTTGTTTATAATATAAAGTTAGGTGATTATTAGGTGATATGAAATGAATGGTGTAGATTAAAGTGTGAATTATTGTTGAATAATTAAATTGATTTGTTTATAATATAAAGTTAGGTGATTATTAGGTGATATGAAATGAATGGTGTAGATTAAAGATAATATAATATTTGAAATGGATGGTGTAGATTAAAAGATAATCTTTAAATGAATGGTTTAGATTAAATGAATGATAAGATTTTTGGCTATAAATAGAAGCCTTAACTTAAGGATTTTTCATAAACTTCCTTACTTGTTCTTTCTTTCTCTCTCTAAATACTTCTTGTGAAAGTTCTCTCTAAGTGTGCTTAAGTCATCTTGAGTATTTGTGAAGATCTATAAGTATACGTGTACTGTTCAAGTTAATCAACCTCATTTAAATCAATATCCAGTCACGTGTTGAGGTAAGGGATACCATCTTTTTCATCTTCCATTATTCAAACATACTATGGTAAGGGATTATCATTATTTGATTCTCGATAATAATATTGTTTCTTCCTTACTCATAAGACGTGCCTTTTATTTCCATGTATTAAATTGTGGGAATAACCTTACGGAGCGGATTGCCGCCTGTTGGTGAATAACCTTTCGTATTCATTCATTATTAATCTATGAGAATAACCTTACGGAGCGGATTGCCGCCTGTTTGGTGAATAACTCTTTGTACTCAAATTCTATTAAATTGTGGGAATAACCTTACGGAGCGGATTGCCGCCTGTTGGTGAATAACCTTTCGTATTCATTCATTATTAATCTCTGAGAATAACCTTACGGAGCGGATTGCCGCCTGTTTGGTGAATAACTCTTTGTACTCAAATTCTATTAAATTGTGGGAATAACCTTACGGAGCGGATTGCCGCCTGTTGGTGAATAACCCTTTGTATTAATTTCATTCACCTTTTGTTAATCAAACCTGCTACGGTAAGGGATATTATTTTCTTTCATACTCCTAAATCGAAATTTATTATGGAACTATTGCTTCTATAATTCCTGAAAATATTATATGTTCCATAATAGTTGAACTTCATTATTTCAACTGAACCTTCCTATTTACGTGAACCTTTCTATTGAATTGTAACCATTATTCTGAACTGTGGATCTTGAATATCATTTTTAAATTTCACTCCACATCATGTTGACAATTTGGACATTATTTGAATCTGTACAAAGTAAACTTCCGATACTTATTGTTATCCTATTTATTCTGTTCATCATTTATATCATTCTAATCATCCAAAAATCAAGCTGTTGTGAATATCTGTGGCCGGGGGCACAGATGTGATATATTTGTTGAACAGATGATAGGTTAAAGGCGATATAATAGGTTAAAGGCGATACATCTGTTCGGTGTCTTTTATGGCACGTGGTGAATGTTCTCTTTGGCCCGTAGTGCAAAGATGAACTGTTGTTTGGTATGATTATGACCAAAGGCTGAATCTGGTATAATCATGACCGTTGGTGCTATATTGAATATCTTTGGCCCGTAGTACAAAGATGAACTGTTGATGTGCATGATTATGATCAGGAACTGTGAATTTGTATTATCTTGACTAATGATATTTCAGATGATAAAAGTTGATGATGTTTTTCCTAAAAAGAGAACCGAGTGGACATTATAGTCTGCATTATTCTTCTAATAGATTACTCATTTCGCTGCTATTATTGATCTGAACGTTGTTTAAGAATTTAACTGCAGTTTTTGATATAAACCTTGTAGTCTATTGTATTCTATCAAGAACTCAACTGTTGAAGACTAATGATAATTTATTCGTCATTATCTTAGTCATGATATTCTTTACTGGGCTATTTGAGCTCACCCTTTCTTTTGTTCCATTGTTTTTCAACAGGAGATGAAAACATAACAGGGTCTAGCCGGGGAATGGAGTGAGGGTCCGATGAATAATTATCATAGTCTTCACGTTTTGTAAAATAGTGTGGCAATAATAATGAAGACTTAGTTGTGTATTATTATACACTGTATTGTTGTACGTTGTGCTTTGTTGTAATAATTTTGTTGTAGTCTTTTGACGACTCAAGTTTGGGCTGTGTGGGCCCAGATTTGGGGGCGTCACAGTTGGCATCAGAGCTTAGGGATATGGTCTTTAATGGAGATCTGGGGTTAGAACTAGGAGGGGAGAGACGAATAGAATCAATCACTAATGTGTCCTACCTAAATTAGATTTATTTTTTATCTAATGAATCGATTTGAATGTAGGAACATGAAGAGATGAGTCAGTTTATTTGAACTAACATTTATTTTGTGACCACAGTTAATTATGGCATCTGGAAATCAGGAGGTTAACTATGAAATTACCGAAACAAATGTAGCTGCAAAACAAGAGGCGACGAATAATCTTCTTACAAACTCAGAGTTGAATCATTTGCCTAAGGCAAAAATTATGCGTGTTCTATCCAGTAAGGATGAAGGTGAAAGCTCTGCTACAGTCGTTCCAGATCCATTCTTAGAAGCAATTAAAGGAAGTAACGAACTTGCGGAAATTATTGCCTTTAATTTACTCACTAATTGGGAGAGTGATATCACCTGGTTATGCTCTATAACAAAGGATCAGAATATATGGACTTTTCATATTAGTCTTTGGGATTTATGGTGTTACAGCTATGATTTTCAAGATTATTTAAAAATGATGTTTCTATACTTTTGGGCGTTACAATTTAGAGGAATTCAGGTTAAGTTAGTCACTATCGTGGAAACTGCAGTCTATCGAAAATACTATTTTAATGGAAATCATTGGTACCTTACTACTGATGAAGTTGATGAACCCGAGAAACAGTTTGCTAGAAAATTATTCAGTGGTATTCCCATGGTTGAAATACGTGAAGATCCGAATGAAGTATTCGGGATTCGATTTGACGATAACAGTCAAGAAACCGAATGAAGTGATAACCGGTAAGCTATTCATAAATTCTCGTGAAGTCTATGTCATATTAGATACTGGCTCTATCCACTCCTTTATCTCACCTATATGTACTCAACGTTTAAATTTGACTATTGAAAACTTAAATCTTGTCTTATCAGTTGAAACCTCATTGGGAGAAATACCTATTACATTTACTATCTATAAATCTTGCCTAAGTTCAAATCAACAACCTCACATTACCTGTTGACCTTATTTCTTTAGAGATGCATGAATTTGATGTGATTTTAGGAATTGATTGGTTGACTACTCATCATGCTAAAATTGATTGTTTTCATAAGATTATTAGTTTTCATATTCCTAATCAACCTGTCATGCAAATTCAAGCAACTAAACCATTGAAATCTATAACTGTTATTTCTAGCCATAAAGCCATTCGTTTATTGAAAAACGGATGTCAAGCCTTTTTAGCTCATGTCACTGATTTGAACAAAAACACGTCAAACTTGAATGATATTCCCATTGTTAATGAGTTTCCTGACGTTTTTTTTCTGAGGAACTTTCTGGCTTACCCCAAACCGTGAAATTGAATTCTGTATCGATCTTGAACCCGACACTAAGCCCATTTTTAAAGTCCCACACCAAATGGCTCCCATAGAACACCAAGAGTTGAAAGTTTAATTACTAGATATCGGTATCATTCATTCTAGTACAAAACTTATATCGAGCGAGGAATGCGAGAAGAGTTTTCAAGAACTCAAGAGGAGACTTGTTTCAGCTCCTGTTCTGACCATACCATCAGGATCAGGAGAATTTGTTATCTACAGCGATGCTTCTGGCAAACGTCTAGGCTGTGTCCTTATGCAACATGGAAAGGTTATAGCCTATGCCTCTCGACAACTCAAAGATTATGAGAAAAATTATCCTACTCATGATCTAGAGTTGGCAGCAGTCGTTTTCGCGTTAAAGATCTGGAGACACTACTTGTACGGAGAAAAAGTGGATATCTATACGGATCATAAAAGTTTCAAGTATTTCTTCACCCAGAAGGAACTCAACATGCGACAACGACGTTGGCTTGAGCTGTTGAAGGATTATGACCACACAATCCAGTATCACCCGGGAAAGGCGAACGTTGTAGCTGACGCTTTGAGCAGAAAATCTTATGTAAGTACAAGTGCACTGCTGACAACACAAAAGTGTATTTTGTACGACTTGCAAAAGATGGAGATAGAGCTAAAGACACCAGGGACCCACTCGAAGATTGCTCACGTGCGAGTAGAACCAACTTTAATCGATAAAATTAAAGCTGCTCAAGCTACCGATCCGGAACTGATAAACATGATAAAGAAAGTACAAGAAGGTGTCATTCCCGAAGCAAGAATCGACGAGAAAGGAATACTTCGAGTCAACTCTCGACTCTGTGTTCCTAACGATCCTGAATTAAAGCATAAAATCATGATGGAGGCACACAACACGCCGTTTGCAATCCACCCAGGAGGTACCAAGATGTATCGAGATCTTCGACATACATTTTGGTGGAACAATATGAAAAGAGAGATTGCGGAGTTTATCTCAAGGTGCCTAACTTGTCAACGTGTCAAGGCAGAACATCAAGTTCCTAAAGGTCCATTACAATCACTTGAAGTTCCCGAATGGAAGTGGGAACACATCAATATGGACTTCGTGACGGGTCTTCCAAAAGTTTCTCAAGGCTTAGATGCAATTTGGGTGATCGTAGATAGATTGACCAAATCTGCTCATTTCTTGCCTATACGAGAAAACTTTTCACTTGAACGTCTTGCCGGTATGTACATAAATGAGATCGTGAGATTGCATGGCATGCCAGTTTCCATAGTTTCTGATCGAGATCCTAGATTCACTTCACGCTTTTGGACCAGTCTACAAAAAGCTATGGGCACTGAACTACGCTTTAGTTCTGCATATCATCCTCAAACGGACGGACAATCGGAAAGGACGATCCAGACCCTCGAAGATCTTTTGAGACTTTGTGTATTAGACTTCAAAGGAAGTTGGGATAAGTACTTGCCGTTGGTGGAATTTTCTTACAACAACAGTTACCAAGCAAGCATAGGCATGGCTCCATTCGAGGCATTGTATGGAAGGAAGTGTCGCTCTCCAATATGTTGGAATGAGGTAGGAGAAGCAAAATTGTTGGGACCCGAGTTGGTACGCTTGACGACCGAAAAGATCCAAATGATCCGACAACGAATACAGACCGCACAAGAACGACAAAAGAGTTATGCTGATCTTCATCGGAGAGACGAAAGTTTCAACGTCGGAGATCATGTATTCTTACGTGTTTCTCCATGGAAAGGGGTTACGAGATTCGGAAAGAGAGGAAAGCTCAACCCTCGATTTATTGGCCCATTTGAAATCCTCGATCGAATAGGAACCGTAGCCTACAGACTAGCCCTACCACCAAGTATGTCTCGCATCCATAACGTTTTTCACATATCTATGTTACGTAAATATGTGAAGGACCCAAACCACGTCATTGAGTTAGAACCAGACGTTATAGCAGAGGATTTAACATACGAGGAAGTACCTGTTAAGATCCTGGATAAGAAGGAGCAGATCCTACGCTCAAAGGTTATACCTCAAGTTAAGGTTTTATGGAGGAACCAAGATACTGAGGAAATGACCTGGGAGCTAGAATCTGAGATGAAATCTAAGTATCCTTACCTTTTCGATATGTCAGGTACGTCAATTTCGGGGACGAAATTTCATAAGGAGGGGAGGTTGTAAGACCCCGAATTTTATGAAATACAAAATTTAATTTTTCTTCATATATATATTTTTTTGAAACAGTAAGTGGTTAAATTAACAAAATTGAAAGTTAAGGATGTTATGTGCAAATTTTATTTTGTCGGACAATATTCGCTTTGTCGGGGAATATTCGTTTGGTCGGGGAATATTCGTGCCGTACGACGGCGCCGAAATAATAAATTATTGGTGGACCCCACAACGGAATATTTGTCGGATATAGAAAACGACAGAAGTAACCTTTTTAAATAAAAATAGTCAACGGAACTGTTAAAATACCGGTGATAAAAGAATAGTAGCATACGGTAGTTTATGGTATTTTCTGTAGCACACGGTACTCTACAGTAACACACGGTATTGCATAGTGTCTCATATTATTGGTCTGATAATTGACACCGTAACTGTTACGCATCATTTCATCGATAATTGTCACTGCATAATATTTTATATTATCAATTCAATAATTGTTGTTACACAGTATTTTGCATTATTGATTTAATAATTGTCATTACACTGTATTTTATATCATTGAGTCAATAATTGTTGTTGCACTGTTTTTAAAATTATTGAACCTAATAATTGTCACAGTAACATATGCACAGTAATTCACATTATTGAATCAATAATTGTCATTACACAGTAACGTATGCTTTATTTTACATTATTGTTATCTCTATTATGATGTTATTTAAACAGTTGTATTTCATTAATTTATTGACTTGATATCTAAGAGTTAACTATACTGTATTTATAACAATTAGTCATAATAATTGAATTGATAAAGTTATTTGTTTATAATATAAAGTTAGGTGATTATTAGGTGATATGAAATGAATGGTGTAGATTAAAGTGTGAATTATTGTTGAATAATTAAATTGATTTGTTTATAATATAAAGTTAGGTGATTATTAGGTGATATGAAATGAATGGTGTAGATTAAAGATAATATAATATTTGAAATGGATGGTGTAGATTAAAAGATAATCTTTAAATGAATGGTTTAGATTAAATGAATGATAAGATTTTTGGCTATAAATAGAAGCCTTAACTTAAGGATTTTTCATAAACTTCCTTACTTGTTCTTTCTTTCTCTCTCTAAATACTTCTTGTGAAAGTTCTCTCTAAGTGTGCTTAAGTCATCTTGAGTATTTGTGAAGATCTATAAGTATACGTGTACTGTTCAAGTTAATCAACCTCATTTAAATTAATATCCAGTCACGTGTTGAGGTAAGGGATACCATCTTTTTCATCTTCCATTATTCAAACATACTATGGTAAGGGATTATCATTATTTGATTCTCGATAATAATATTGTTTCTTCCTTACTCATAAGACGTGCCTTTTATTTCCATGTATTAAATTGTGGGAATAACCTTACGGAGCGGATTGCCGCCTGTTGGTGAATAACCTTTCGTATTCATTCATTATTAATCTATGAGAATAACCTTACGGAGCGGATTGCCGCCTGTTTGGTGAATAACTCTTTGTACTCAAATTCTATTAAATTGTGGGAATAACCTTACGGAGCGGATTGCCGCCTGTTGGTGAATAACCTTTCGTATTCATTCATTATTAATCTCTGAGAATAACCTTACGGAGCGGATTGCCGCCTGTTTGGTGAATAACTCTTTGTACTCAAATTCTATTAAATTGTGGGAATAACCTTACGGAGCGGATTGCCGCCTGTTGGTGAATAACCCTTTGTATTAATTTCATTCACCTTTTGTTAATCAAACCTGCTACGGTAAGGGATATTATTTTCTTTCATACTCCTAAATCGAAATTTATTATGGAACTATTGCTTCTATAATTCCTGAAAATATTATATGTTCCATAATAGTTGAACTTCATTATTTCAACTGAACCTTCCTATTTACGTGAACCTTTCTATTGAATTGTAACCATTATTCTGAACTGTGGATCTTGAATATCATTTTTAAATTTCACTCCACATCATGTTGACAATTTGGACATTATTTGAATCTGTACAAAGTAAACTTCCGATACTTATTGTTATCCTATTTATTCTGTTCATCATTTATATCATTCTAATCATCCAAAAATCAAGCTGTTGTGAATATCTGTGGCCGGGGGCACAGATGTGATATATTTGTTGAACAGATGATAGGTTAAAGGCGATATAATAGGTTAAAGGCGATACATCTGTTCGGTGTCTTTTATGGCACGTGGTGAATGTTCTCTTTGGCCCGTAGTGCAAAGATGAACTGTTGTTTGGTATGATTATGACCAAAGGCTGAATCTGGTATAATCATGACCGTTGGTGCTATATTGAATATCTTTGGCCCGTAGTACAAAGATGAACTGTTGATGTGCATGATTATGATCAAGAACTGTGAATTTGTATTATCTTGACTAATGATATTTCAGATGATAAAAGTTGATGATGTTTTTCCTAAAAAGAGAACCGAGTGGACATTATAGTCTGCATTATTCTTCTAATAGATTACTCATTTCGCTGCTATTATTGATCTGAACGTTGTTTAAGAATTTAACTGCAGTTTTTGATATAAACCTTGTAGTCTATTGTATTCTATCAAGAACTCAACTGTTGAAGACTAATGATAATTTATTCGTCATTATCTTAGTCATGATATTCTTTACTGGGCTATTTGAGCTCACCCTTTCTTTTGTTCCATTGTTTTTCAACAGGAGATGAAAACATAACAGGGTCTAGCCGGGGAATGGAGTGAGGGTCCGAGGAATAATTATCATAGTCTTCACGTTTTGTAAAATAGTGTGGCAATAATAATGAAGACTTAGTTGTGTATTATTATACACTGTATTGTTGTACGTTGTGCTTTGTTGTAATAATTTTGTTGTAGTCTTTTGACGACTCAAGTTTGGGCTGTGTGGGCCCAGATTTGGGGGCGTCACAATATATATATATATATAAGAGATTATTCTATGTTTCTGAAGTAAGTGAATAATATATTCTGGAGTAAATCTGTGATAAGATCCGTAAATATATAAAAAATGAGAGCATACTGTTTATTTATATCAAGACTATGAAATAATTTTTAGAGAGAGGGGTAGGAATACTTGGATGTAAATCTCAATATGCCAAACACCGAAGGGACCAGGCCAGGGTTTGCTATTTAACCTTTTTAAAAAGATGCTAATAATGCACAAAACAGATTTTTAGTCATTGACGCTACAAGGAAGCTTTTCCTAGACACTAGAATGATTATGTTTGATTCACTTTTATAGTTTGCTTTATTATATATTTAATTGGATATAGTGTTTAATAACTGCTCTCATCTCAATTGTTAAAAAGGGTGCGCTATTTTTATATGATTTTTTTATATGAAAATGGGATCCATTATTAAGATTGAGTTTATTCTTTACCTAGACATATTGTTCAAATTATTAATATAAATAAATTGTTTCAATTATTGGAATAATAATAAAACATTTAAATTATTTTATTTAAAAATTACTGAAAAGAAGGGAAAAAGAGGGGAAGTAGAAGAAGAAGTGTAAAATTCTTTTTAATATGAATGTAATAATGAAATTCTTAAAAACGAACCCAGACGTCTTATTTGGGGTTGGGCAATGGTTTAAAACTAGAGTAAGTGCATCCCACAACATTTCTAGTACGTAGTCGTGAAAATGTTAATAGAATTAAGGTGTTAATTACAATTCATAATTCAGTTTTCATATGAATTTAAATCAAGTCTCAAGTTTATTATCGTAGAATATGGGTAATTAATAATTATATATAATAATCTAATAGAGAATTCTAAATTGTAAAGAAGAGCACAGTGTAATGTGGTACAATTATAAACACCAATTACAATCATAATATGCAGTTACTAATATTAACAATCACAATTATGTAGCTTCTTGCGGTTGCAATGGCAATATATTTGCGGTGTGTGATGGTGGTGTCAGTATAATTGCGGTTGTATAACCACTTTCAAATATATTTAAAAATATATATAATATATAATTTTTATACAAATTCATATTATGAAAAATATTTTCAATTCAACACAGCTATTTAAATTTTTTATGTAATAATACAAATACCAAAAAGTTCAATTTATAAATTTCAACTATACATGAATTATATATAAGGAATTAGGCCTAAATATAGATTATTATCCTGAACTTTTAACATTTTTTTATTTATTTTGGGGATTGAACTCTTAATTTTTTTAATTAAGTGATTAAATTTTTAATTTTTTTCATTTCAGGAATTGTTTTATCAGTTTTTTCAATTACGGGATTAAACTTTAATTTTTTTGTTTTCATTTTTGAGATTTTCTTCTCAATTTTTTCATATTCCGTCTAATTGATAGTTATGTATTTGTTCAAATTTTTTTTTATTAAATAAAATTATGTACTTCCTCCGTGCCAAATTAAAAGATTGTTATTGGCTTTTGAAAGTTAATTTAAAATATTTTTAATCTCAAAATTAATAAAATATATTAAAAATTATGAAATAACAAAATTTTAATTAGTTATACATTTATACATTCTAAATATTCATAATTAATTTGATTATTGATACTTTTAAAATCTTGTAATGATGATTTTAGATACTCTTGTAATTAGGTATTTATTAATTTTTTAAAGTAAATTTAAGACATTACAAACTCAGCTTAAAAAAATTCATCAATAATCAACATAATGATGAATATTTAAAATGTATAAATGTACTACTAATTAAAATTTTGTTATTTCATAAATTTTAATATATTTTATTAATTTTGAAATTAAAAATATTTTAAATTAACTTTCAAAAGCCAATAACAATCTTTTAATTTGGGATGAAGGAAGTACATAATTTCATTCAATAAAAAGAAACAAATTAAACAACACACATAACTATTAATTAGGCATAATCAAAAAAAAATTGAGAAGACAATCTCCAAAGTAAAAAAAATTAAAAGTTCAATCTCTTAATTGAAAAAATTGATAAGACAATCTACAAAGTAGAAAAAATTTAAAATTTAATTACTTAATTAAAAAATTGAGAGCTCAATATTCAAAATGAACAAACATTAAAAGTTCAAAATATTAATTTATATTTAGGCGAAGGAATTACTAATACATATGCTAAATTAGTATCATTGCTGTTATTGGCGTGAACGGTCAAGCCTGACTAGTTTTGCATGGAGACGTTCAAAGTAATTAGCGAGAGCACCAACAGAAGCACTCATGCATGATATATGTGTTATTAATATCAATTTTTTTCTGCTCTACTTTACATAATTTATTAGGAGTAGTTTTTATGCGCCACTAATAAGATACATACAAAGTATATATATACGTTGAATAATGAACACTCCTGTCTTCTTCTACAACTGTGATCAATGATATTATATGTATATATATATATATAGAGAGAGAGAGAGAGAAATTAATTCAAAAAAAATCGTTTATTGGACAACAATCGATTTTTGACCTTTGTCACAACAATTTGTTGTGACAGGATTTTTACCAATTTTACAAAGAAATTGTCTCTTATTTTGGTTATTGAAAGAGTACTTCCAGTTATTGGAAGCAATCAAAATTAGTCTGTCGCCAGAGACTCTAATAGAGCTAAAAATAATAATTCAAAGTTGTCTCTAAAATCTTTAGCGGTAAGAGATTTTTTAAGTTAATTTTAAATTGCCAAAACAATAGTCATTATTATCGATTACTATGAATTAACTATATATATATATATATATATATTTACTTTATCAAAAGTGATTATTCACTTACAGATTCTCTACGTACAGCCGATAGAAAAAGCCTGTTTCAACCCCTCTGTTCACACCTGGAAAGAAATTCCATAACATCTAGGAATATCTTTATACATTTGGTCTTGTTCTTTAAGTATCAGCATGCACCGCAGATAAGATAACATTTGAAATTATTCAAGATTATATACGAAAGATTTTTTTATTTTACTTTTTACTTTTTTTTAGTCTTATGCCTCTTATTCTCAAGAGATTTTTCTTGCTAATAGTTTTATTTGAAAAACTCTATTTATTCTAGTGTGAATGATAAACATATCTATATTTTTTAGTTTTAATTGAATTTCTCACGAGCATTATTTCTATCTATTACTATCTAAAAATAATTAAATTATTAATAATTGAGCGAAACCAAGCAATAACCCCTTGCATGCGAAATTATAGAAGATCTCCTTTTAGATCAAATAATTTTATCAAATTGAGTATGATTATGTGTCATAACATCTATTATACCAGAAATATCAATAAACCCGATTATTACAACTCTCTTATTTTATTATTCTCTTCATTTTTGTATTATATATATATACCTCTACATTTTTAATTAATACTTGAGATATATTTAAAATTTTGAATTATATTTAAATATTTTAAATTTTTGTATAATTTTAGAAAAAAAGGAGTACTAATTTATATAACCCAGCACTTATTGGCTGTGGATTCTGGGATGGCTCTAATGCTCTATACACATTCATACTGCATTCACAATAAAGTGTATAAAAGTTGCATTTTAAATATCGCTTTTTTGAACTTTTCTTTATTTTTCGGTTAAAGAATATTATTATTCCTTCTTCTTTTACAAACTGGCAATCGACCTTTTTAGCTGCTTGTGGCATTCAATGAGCCTGCATGGTTCAATGATCATTTGACATATATCAGTACATACTACCCGTTCCGGCCTAAAATTATAGATATAATTTAATTTTTAAAATTTAATATACCATTATTTAGTCTCAAAAATTAAATTATACTTATAATTTTAGAACAGAAGAAATATAAATTTATTCATAAAGAAGAGGGACGTGCAAGTGTCTTTGCAAGCTCAAATTAACACTAATCCATCAATAGAGACGTTCTGAGGCTATGGGTTCCCAACATACACTCAATGAGGTTAGTATTTGAAAGAAAGTTCCTCCGAAAAAATAAATTAAAATATTTTTTATAAAAAAAATAAATAATTAAAATATTTGAATTCAATTAACAAATTATTGTCACTGATAACGCAATATGATAAACATAAAAAATAAAGAAAAAGGTTTAAATCATTACCAATACTGTTAACTATAAAATTGACATTGATAACAAGGGTATAATCATTTACTTTATTAGTAGTTACACAAATAATGCAAAATTCAGTAAAATTAAGAAGCTGGATACAGACACCTACTAAATTTTTGAATATCAGGTAACTATTTATTTAAATTTAAATTATATATAACAAAAACTTACTAACTATCCCCAGTATACTCATACATGCATATAATTGATTTAGTCTGTCCGTCCTGTGAAGGCCATACCACTTAATTTATCTTTACAAATAGTTGCAAGAGTTTTGTATCAATAGAGGTCAGGCCTTTTTTAATTTTGTCCACAATGGCAACCGTTTCTGTTATAACGATGAAAAGATTGTAACAATAAAAAAAAAATCAAGTGATAATTATTTTAAACAAATAATAACTTCAAATCAAAAAGTATAACAACCGTAATTAGTTAATGAATACTACAAATATTTTAAAATACAATCAAACTTTAAAAATATTGATAAACATATAAAGTCGATTCAGTCCGTCCGTTAAAAATTGGACTTTAGACTTTATTTTTATAACTTATAAAAATTTGAATCATTTGAACCTGACTTAATTTTGACTCGTCTATTGTGGCTCGGCCCATCCATTAATTTATTTATTTATTGTTAAATTTTATCCATTAACTTCATTAGATTGTGCTCATTATTAGTTATAGGCAATATTTTTTTGTAGGTTGTTGCAGCAAAATTTAAGCTTAATTATACATTAATACTTCATACATAATAAATTATATTTTAAGTAATTTTTTTTATTATTAGAAATTATTTATTCTCACACCAAATATGCCATAAGAAATAACATAAAGATCAAAATGTAGAGTTGTCACATTAAATTTAGGCCTCAGAGTTTGTCAAGAGATAGGTTTCCACAACCTTGAAAACACCCTCGATTATTTTTTTTCCGCCTTGATTTTCTCTTTCTTAGTCTCGACTCCTTGAATAAGTTTTGTTGTTTAACTTTTTCATACTAATATTCCTTCTTCATAGATTTTGAATTTATAAAAATTTGGTATCGTAATGAATTAAAAAAAATAAACCTGTGGACCAACCCGTCCTAGCCTAAGTCATTTTAATTCGACCCAACTATAACTCAACCCATTTAAACCGACCCGATCCGTTTGCCAGTTTCTCCCTTTGCCCATATCTGAAACGGAGATCAGGATTTAACCATATGGAATGTGCATCTGTAATTTCCTTTCCCTGTCCCTGCTAATTCACATCCTTTATTTTGGTGAAATAAGGGCCGACGTAATACCATCAAGCAAGCGTGTGGGGTCCCAAGTCCAAGCAAAATTATCCTATCCTACTCGGTTTCTTTCTTTCTTTCTTTCTCCGATGTCCAAAAGGAAACAATCCAGAAGCCTCTAAAAGTCAAATTCAATCAGGCTTGGCTTCCTCACCAAGCCAGAACAAGCCAACCTTATTTATATATATAATATATACCCAGTCCTAATGGCGGGGCAACAAAATTCATAAATCACAAATAATTCATTGTAATTGAGAAAGATGGTAGCAGCAGGAGGAACAGAAGCTTTTCCCGAATTGGGAGCCCATTGCCAGCACTCTGATTGCAATCAACTCGATTTTCTCCCCTTTAAATGCGATGGATGTCTTAAGGTACGTAAAAAACAATTAAATTTAGATCCTTCTCTTTTTAATAATGAACGAAAAATTGAATCTAAGCAAACGTATTATATATGTTCCAGGTATTTTGTTTGGAACACAGATCCTGCAAATCCCACCAATGTTCAAACTCCGACCACAAAAGCAGAAGGGTTTTTGTCTGTGAAACTTGCTCCATCTCGATTGAGATCATCTCCGGTGAAGACGAGAAATCCATACAAGAAAAACATGACAAGTCGGGAGATTGTGACCCCACCAGGAAGAAGAAGCTTACCTGCTCGGTCAGGAGGTGCAAGGAGATTCTGACCTTCTCCAACACCACCACTTGTAAGAGTTGCCACGTCAAGGTCTGTCTCAAGCACCGATTCCCCACTGATCATGCCTGCAAACGCAGCAGCGTTTCATCCTCGTCATGGGTTAGCCGGGAGAAGTTGTTGGTTGCTTTGGGTTCAAGGAATGTTAATAACTGTGCAAAGAAGGAACACAGTTCCGTGTCTCCACCTAGAAATCCCTCTGTTAAGGCCTATTGAGATTCTTGTATTCTGTTGGTACTTTTATTACAGGCTTAGAATCCAGGCTTAATCTACATGTAACTTTCTCTATCAACTAATCAATGCATGTTACCAATTTCACAAATTTATATCTACCACTCAATTGCATTCTGACATATTTATAACAGCAATTCAATCCACCAACAAAGACGATTAGCAGGGTTTATAAATCAGAACGTGAAATATTCGTATCATAATGTTGCGGTTCACAGATGTAAGTAAGAGCAGTATGTTCACAGCAATAGAGGAAATAACAGAAGCTGATTACTAATGTTAGCCAACCAATCAGTGTAACTCTACAAGCAGGGTTACCAAGAGTTTAGTGAAATATTCGTATCATCATGTTGCGGTTCACAGATGTAACTAAGAGCAGTATGTTCACAGCAATAGAGGAAATAACAGAAGCTAATTACTAATGTTAGCCAACCAATCAGTATAACTCTACAAGCAGGGTTACCAAGAGTAAACTCTTATTGTTCTGCATTCATACCACGTACTATCATTCCGAATCATGGCACAATTGCTATAGGTATGGGTAGTGTTCCTAATTCTACTATAGGTAGTGCTCCTCCTTGTACTTGATTTCGTTCCGTATATCCAATCGATTAACATTCCTAGTAACCATAATATTTGGGATTAGTGTTCCTAATAACCATAGATATTTAGATGGTAGTGTTCAATGACAATGGGATTACTCTGTTCTGACCGAATCATTATGAGAAACCATTAGAGGAACAAGTAGTTGACGGCAAACTAGTTACGTGCTGCAGTAACAGAAGAAGTTCACCTCAAGCCATAGTGTAGAACATAAAAAACTAGAATCTTAAAACTAACTAGCTTATGAACACTACTGCTCTTCACCATCTTCCCATCCAAGCATGGTAACAACAGAAGACAATTACTAGCAGTAATTGAAAACAATAAATTTTCAATTAAAAAAAAGATATGAAGTGGCGGTATTCAGCACATATAACAACCCAATTATGGTACAACTAGTTGATATCCTTTAGTTAATACATTCTCTTTCACTTGTCCATATCCTTAAGTACAGATGCTACTATTTCAGGTTTCAGCTTCAATTAAGTATACAGCCTCCAAGTTTTCCACACATGGTTCTTGAGTTGATTCCTATAACAATTTACAACACATATACCTCAAAGTGATAACTACTGTTGCCTTGGACGAGGCGTGATAGCAAGGAGAATCTTCTTCCTTGGTCCCTGCAAATAGACAAGTCTTCAAAAGAATACAGCTATGATTTTCAATGGATAGCACAACAAATTACAACATCCAAAATAACTACCAGGCAAACTGAATTCTTAACATGTTCAAATTATACCACTACCTGTCTCTCAAAAAAGTATAAATTGAACTATAAAATGGCTCGAATAGGTCCTACACAAGTCCACAATATGAAGAAAATTGTGCTTCGTGGATTGTGACTCAAGGTCAGCAAGTTCGTTCAAACAATTGCACATTGCCGCATTTATGGGTGGGACCAAAGCGTCATTTAAATTAGTATTATATACATATATTCACTCAATCAGCTAACTATAAGAGTTATATCACACACTAATGATGGAACAGTCCATGCATGATATTCAGTTGCATTTGGTTGATAGAACACCTAGGCGAGGTAACAAACTCATTGTCCAATTACTAGATCTGACATGGTAATCCAAGTCTTCCTAACAAATTCTGACTTCATTTAATATGGATCCCCTAGATGCACGCCTTCTACCTCCTTTTCTGACTTCATTCAAAATTTCCAACAAATACTTTTTCTAATTTAATAGTTGTAGTAAAAATAGCTCTTTCAGCATCAAATGAACACACAACTTTTATCAATAAATGAAGGTACACTATGAAATGATAAATATGACTACCAATGAGAGAGAAAAAAACATCTATATAATGTAACCAAAAACTGAAATTCAAAGTTAGAAAATATTGAAAAGAGTGGGAAGAAAATACCATTGGTAACCCCAATGCTTTTAGGTCATGCTCCTGCATTTGCTTCAGTGCAGTCATATCAACCTATAGATGATCAATTGTTATTCTGTTGTTTCATTGTTTTAAATAGCAAACTTCCAAAGAAGTCAAAATGTTAACAGTTTCGCATAATCGCATTGTACACATTATCACTCTATTAGGGAAGAGACCAACGGTATAGATTAGAAGGAATAGATGGATACTGCCTTCCATTACTTCAATAGACAGGCACATTTTGCAAATGCAAGGAGGTTAGTTCCAATCAATGTTCTAAAAGGTACTAAGTGGGAGGGCGGTCGGATGGGGCCTAGCGCTTAGGGGGCCTAGGCCTCTATGCGGAATTTTTTATTTTAAGCTAATTTTAATATTTTATTTAATATTTATCCAAACAAAATAATAATATAAAGCAAAACAATCTATAATAAAGGCCTTTGCTTAAAGTTCAAACACATATTCATATTGCCAATGTCAAAATTCAAACACAAACATGCAATTATTCAAAGTTCAAACACAAACAAATAATAAAAAATACAAACTAATAGTTCTCGTTTCCATATCCCTATATATCTCTAACTATTCTTCTTCATATCCCTCCAAGATAATGTCCTCATCGGACTCACACTCATACTCCTCATCTCTCTCTTCCTCCGTGTCATCTTCAAACAAAAAATATTCTTCATGGAGTTCTCTTACTCCAACATTTCTATTACTTCTCCTAAGCTCTAGCACGCTATCCACTTCGGATGCTTCACCAACCGCCTCCCAAGTAAGACCCAAACAACCCTCAACTTCATCATCCACTCCCACAACGTCGTTTTGTAGCTTAGTTATTAAAATAAAATAAAAAAAACAATTGTAGTCCTAATTTCTTCGCCTAGATCCCACCTAATTTTTCTGTCTTGCCAGCCTAGACCCGTCTAATTTCCTGGAGGGATTTTTTTTCCCCCTTGGGCCTAAGCGAGGCACCAAGGAAGGTCTAGCGTCTAAGTGGGGATTAATCAAACCTAGACGAGGATTTTTAGAACACTAGTTCCAACAACAATTGGATTGATCAAAAGATACCCACGTGTAGTACAACTTTATATATGTCCTTGTTATTTATGTGATGAAACACAACATCATAACTATGTTTACATATCCTAATGTTTATTGTAAAAGCTTTTATCTCTATCACAATGGCTTTAAATTTTATTTTACAATTTATATAGAAGTTTAAGAGATGTATATCATTATAACACACATTATGTTTACTTTCATGAACCAAGATGCAGTAACTTGTGAGCTTTGAGCAAAATTATCAAAACAAAGAAGGCATCCAGATCATGATTCACGAAATACATGCAAAACAACCCCAATTCCAAAGGAAAATTGGTGGAAAAGTAAGTTACTTACTTCTTCAGCCTGAAAATTAATGGCATATTTCCCCAACCCAAGAAAGTGCAACAAACTACTGACAGTGAGAGGTTGCTCCCCCTACAAAAATCCCAAAGAAAATATATAATATTACTGCATAATGACAACAATTATATGTATTAGAATATGACACTGTTACTTTTCGAAAGAAAGGAGCAAACTTAAATAACTAAATAAAACACAGGCAGGGGGAGAGAGAGGGGGTGTTGGGGGGGAGCTCATAGCCATTGTCTGAATTTTGAAAGACCCCAAATGAAATACAATTAACATAAAGAGTTTCTAAAAAATCACAACTTTAATGTTCGGAAACAATGATGAAATGTCAACAAGACTATCACATAAGATGCCAAAAAAAATGGTCAAGTACGGAAGTATTCCTATGATCCTACCTGCATTTACTCTACAAAGAAGTTGAAAAAACTAACATTATTAGGCTCAAAGTAAGACAAAAAATCTGACAGTGAATAAGCTGCAACAAGGTACGAATTTAGGAGTTGAAAAGAGGAAGACATAAAATCAAAACTCAGTGAGTCATACTATATTTTAATTTGCTCTGTTCATTACTTCATTAACCTGCCCACTGAAAAATTAGAATGACTCTATTGTCACTTGAAAAGATGCACTGCCCACCAGAAGGGTGATAGGTGGTCAACATAATGCAATATAAGGCTGATATCACAAGTTTCTGGCACATTGTAACGCAAGAGCTTGATCTAAGTTGAAATTTTATAGCTTTCCCTTTTCCAGTTTACAAAATGTTGGAAGTGCACAAAGGAATATACAGTATTATACACTTGTTTGTAACTAGGTGTTGATGTTTTACAAGCATAATAATCTTATACTGTGTAATAAATTCGTGAAATATAAATTCAATGTATTCAACAGTGCCTGCTGTAGTTACATCTTTATACTTTCTCACCACAAGGCATCATCTATGTCCAGCTAAGTGATGCTATGTAATATTCTAATGTATCAGCCAACTGAAAGGTAATAGTACCGTGTTCATTCCTAAAAGACTAAGGCTCAAATTATTCCCCATGCTCCCATTTGATTAATTTCTTGGAGTATGCAGACTAATGAAAATATTTGTGTTTTGTCGGGTCTCCGTTTATGATTTCTAATTAAGTGAGGAATGGAAGACTAGATAACTTACCATTCACTAGACTTCGAACTTCAAAAATAAGCCACTGTTATGTTAGTGCAAGAAAAGTTAATAAGAAAAGAATAGATTTGGCACAATATTAAGCTCTTTGGCACACCCTGCACTTACTGATAGTTCTGTCAGTAGCTTGTCAGAATCACTGGCAACTCTCCTCATAATAGGTGCAGCGTCAACTGGCATGGAAGGGCCCAAGACATCACTATTTGATAGTCTTCTAACTCTTGAAGCTTGGAGTGGCATTGTTGATGACACCTGTAGTTCTTCATCAGTATTCCTTGGGGCTGGTATCCTCCTTAGGGCATGTGATGCTCTATCTGGGAATGGAGGTCTTGAATTATCCAAGGGCCTGGAAGAGTATCTCAATGGGTCCGTCGTCAGCAATTCACCCTCTCTTTTTGTTGGGGAACCATTCCTAAGAGTATGTCCGGTGGCTTTTGGAGCCCGAGAATTACTTGACATATTTTGGTGTATTTCCATCCCTCTGGGCTCTTCAACATCATTTTTAACTCCACTAGGTATTCTTTTGCGCATAAGTTTCAATCTGAGGTCATTTCGGCCAACTCCTGCATCTAACAGAAGTCAGTTGCTACATAATACAAACTGAGAAAGAAATCTTGAATATGTAAACTTCCACTAGGATAGTCATTACCCTTTACTCTAGTGGATCCTGAATTCCTTGGATTGTCCTTCATTTGCAGCCTAAAAAAGTGCCCTTTCATCAATATCAACCCAATAATAGTCAGCATGACAGCTGAAACCTCAAAAATATAGACGAAAATTTTACCTTCTAACTAAAAAGCATTTTCCCTAATGCAATAATGATTTGTTTACAAACTCTAGATTGGTCAACATATTCAATGGTTTAACACAAAGAAGAATTTCATCCTCAGAATTTCAAAATGCTCATTATCTAACATGTCAAAAAGGTAAAGCCGTACAAAATTTAACCCTTCATTTGGTTTTCAAAAGAGGCAGTAATGGGACACAAAATGATTAAGATAAAAGACCATTACTAAATACTTTGTTAGTTGCACTCCAATCACAAGATGGGGCCCAAATGAAAATCCAAATTACAAAGGAAGGACAAGCAAGTTACGCACCGCTGGCTTCTGGAAGACATAGCAGTATCAGCATCCCTCTCAAATCTATCACTCAGAGATCTTTTTCTTCCAGAAAACCCCTTAGAGTCAGTACCAGATGCTGGCCACGACTTCTTTACCACCTTCTATACATTATGCAGCATAAAATGCACTTAGATTCAGTACTAAAATTAAACTCAGTTCAATACAAAAGCTATGTTTGTTTGTAGGGACTGGTTAACAGCTATTTTGGGTAGTGGATTGTAGTTTGAAGCAAAGTTTGCTACCAAAAAACTGGACTAAGAAATTATACATGGATTTCAATCCGATCCACACCATAGTCCCTGTGAACAAAAGTAACCTCATGGTGGAACAGCCTCTTTCATCCACGATCATCTTTTTGCTATAAAAAAAATTCTATATTTTGTTTTCAAAACATCACTTACAATTTATTAGTAGTGTCCAAAAGATTAGAACTCTATCGTTTTAATCAAAAGCTATGCAAGTTAAACGAAAGCCTTATTTGCTGAAAAACAGAAAGAAGTACGACTACTTAAAGAGAAACATACGATAAAATTCCAATCATGCATTTGATCAATTAACTAATCTGCAGCTTAAGAAACTATCAAAAAACGAGATAGGGGGAAGCCTAACCCTAGTTCACGAACAAACAGAACGAATTAGAAATAACGTACTTGACCAGAGCGGCCCAGGGTAATGGTGACCTGAGGCTTGGACATTCCTCTGGCAGTCCAAAAATGGCAGGCAGTATCGCAGCAGAAGCTTTGATAGTACCTGTGAGCAAAATTATGTTAATGATATACGCCGGCTCACAGGGGCCCTAATGGATTAAACTGCGCATTTCCATTTGACAGGATCTCTTTATCCCTAATTTTCCATCACTGAGAACAGAGCAGAAGAGAGAGGGAGGGAGAAAGGAGGAGAGAGTAAAAGAGTATCGGAATCTAGTTCGCAGGAGCGAAGGCAAAAAAGAAACGTTAATTTTTTGTGGTGTTTTACTTTACCTATTAGCTGTTGCCTGCTGGCAAACTTTCCGGCGACTTATACCGTACTATTCTTGACTAGGCATATTTGTGACCAGGGATACACCGTACCCGAAAGTACGGTATAATTAATATAATAATTGAGTATTATATTCGGTCATAGTTTTTTTAATAAAAAAATATTAGTATATTATTCATTCTCAATTTAAAATTAATTCTTGACAGATTTGAACAATTAATTAATTGACGATAGCGGGTTCAAATTTGTGTAATATAATGTTTTTAAGTATCTCACATACATTTTCTTTATTGACAAAACGAGATGAGAAATTTGGCAATATTTATATTGCCTTCAGTGTCTCTAACTATCAATCAATATGTCCATGAACAGTATTTCTTGTGGAATCCAATAAGAAAAAAAAAAGATGTAAAAATTCAAAAGAAAAACTTTTGTATATATACCCAAAAGTATAAAATGAGCCATCTAAGTCCAAACAAAAAAATATTGTCATAACACCAACTAAATCACACCACCATAATATTTTTTTCTCTATATTTTTTTTTAAAATTGGACAAAAGATTCTCTTACCATGAGTCAGAACCTACTACAATAGTTACTCTCGATATAACCCGCAAAAACACCAAAAAGATTACACGTAATTATCCGTGCCTGAAGGTACTGTGACACCCCCAAATCTAGACCTACACAGCCCAAAGTTGAGTTGTCAAAAGACTACAACAAAATTATTATAAGTAGTGCAACGTACAACAATACAGTATATAATAATACACAACTAAGTTTTTCACGATTATTGTCACACTATTTTACAACACATGAAGACTACAATAGCTATCCCTCAAACTCTCACTCCATTCTCCGGCTAGACCCAGCTACGTTCTCATCTCCTGTTGAAAAATAATGGAACAAAAAGAAAGGGTAAGCTCAAATAGCCCAGTAAAGAATATCATGACTAAGATAATGACAAGTAAATTATCGTTAGCCTTTAACAGTTGAGTTTTTGATAGAATACAATAGACTACAAGGTTTATATCAAAAACTGCAGTTAAATTATTGAACAATGTTCAAATCAATAATAGCAGCGGAATGAACAATCTATTAGAAGAATAATGCAGACTATAATGTCCACTCGGTTCTCCTTTTAGAAAAAATATCATCAACGTTTATCATCTGAAATACCATTAGTCAAGATAATACAAATTCACAGTTCCTAGTCATAATCATGCAGATCAACAGTTCATATTTGCACTACGGGGCAAAGACATTCAATATAACACCAACGGTCATGATTATACCAGATTCAGCATTTGGTTATAATCATACTAAACAACAGTTCATCTTTACACTACGGGCCAAAGAGAACATTCACCACGTGTCATAAAAGACACCGAACAGATGTATCGCCTTTAACCTATTATATCGTCTTTAACCTATCATCTGTTCAACAATTATATCGCATATGTGCCCCCGGCCACATATATTCACAACAACTTGATTTTGGATGATTAAGAAGAAACAGGATAAACAATAAGTATCAGAAGTTTACTTCGTGCAGATTCAAATAATGTCCAAATTGTCAACATGATGTGAAGTGAAATTCAAAAATGATATTCAAGATCCACAGTTCAGAATAACGGTTACAGTTCAATAGAAAGGTTCACGTAAATAGGAAGATTCAATTGAACTGATGAAGTGCAACTATTATGGAACATATAATATTTTCAGGAATAATAGAAGCAATATTTCCATAATAAGTTTCGATTTAGGCGTATAAAAGAAAATAATATCTCTTACCGTAGCAGGTTTGATTAACAAAAGGTGAAGAAAATTAATATCCCTTACCATAGTAAGTTCGAATAATGGACGATGAAAAATATGGTATCACTTATGAGTATAAAAGAAAATAATATCACTTACGAATATGAAAGAAAATGATATTACAAACGAATATGCAATAAAAGTGTCATGTGATAATTCGTGTTAACAAATTATTTCCACAAGAGACAAATAAGAAATGAATACAAAGAATAATTCACCAAACATGCGGTAATCCGCGTAGTCAGATTATTCTCAGAGATTAATAAGGAATGAATACGAAAGATTATTCACCAACAAGTGATAATCCGCGCCGTAAGGTTATTCCCACAATTTAATAAAAATTGAATACGAAGAGTTATTCACCAAACAGACGGTAATCCGCGCAGTAAGGTTATTCTCAGAGATTAATAAGGAATGAATACGAAAGGTTATTCACCAACAGACGGTAATCCGCGCCGTAAGGTTATTCCCACAAATTAATACATGAAAATAAATGGCACATCTTATGAGTAAGAAAGAAACGATATTATTTTCGAGAATCAAATAATGATAATCCCTTACCGTAGTAAGTTTAAATAATAGAATATGAAAGAAGATGATATTCCTTACCTTAACACGTGATTGAATATTGATTTAAATAAGGTTAATTATCTTGAACAGTACACGTACACTTATAGATCTTCACAAATACTCAAAATTACTTAAGCACACTTAGAGAGAACTTACACAAAAAGTATTTAGAGAGTGAAAGAAAGAACAAGTAAGAAAGTTTATGAAAAATTCTTAAGTTAAGGCCTCTATTTATAGCCAAAAATCTTATTATAACCAGGATTTCCTAATTTAATCCAAACTGTTCATTTCAAGATAATATTTAATCCATACCATTCATTTCATCTTTTAAGATTTCTTTAATCTAAACTATTCATTTAAAGATCATTTTTTATCTACACCATCCATTTCAAATTCTATATTATCTTTAATCTATACCATTCATTTCATCTTTTAAGATTTCTTTAATCTAAACCATTCATTTAAAGATCATCTTTTAATCTACACCATCCATTTCAAATTCTATATTATCTTTAATCTATACCATTCATTTCATCTTTTAAGATTTCCTTAATCTAAACCATTCATTTAAAGATCATCTTTTAATCTACACCATCCATTTCAAATTCTATATTATCTTTAATCTATACCATTCATTTTATATCACCTAACTTTATATTATAAACAAATAAATTTATCAATTCAATTATTCAACAATAATTCACACTTATTCATTATTATGACTAATTGTTATAAATACAGTGTAGTTGGCTCTCTGAGTTAGATATCAAGTCAATTAATTAATGAAATACAACTGTTTAAATAACACCATAATAGAGATAACAATAATGCAGAAAGTATGTAAAAGAAAGAATACGTTACTGTGTCATGACAATTATTGATTCAATAATGTGAATTACTGTGCATATGCTACTGTGACAATTATTAGATTAATAATATGAATTATTGTGTATGTGACACTAAAGTCAAATATTGTACGATAACGACTTTACCAGTTTAATAATACGAAACACTGTGCAATGTCGTGTGCTACTGTGCAATACTGTGTGTAAGACCCCGAATTTTATGAAATACAAAATTTAATTTTTCTTCATATATATTTTTTTTGAAACAGTAAGTGGTTAAATTAACAAAATTGAAAGTTAAGGATGTTATGTGCAAATTTTATTTTGTCGGACAATATTTGCTTTGTCGAGGAATATTCGTTTGGTCGGGGAATATTCGTGCCGTACGACGGCGCCGAAATAATAAATTATTGGTGGACCCCACAACGGAATATTTGTCGGATATAGAAAACGACAGAAGTAACCTTTTTAAATAAAAATAGTCAACGGAACTGTTAAAATACCGGTGATAAAAGAATAGTAGCATACGGTAGTTTATGGTATTTTCTGTAGCACACGGTACTCTACAGTAACACACGGTATTGCATAGTGTCTCATATTATTGGTCTGATAATTGACACCGTAACTGTTACGCATCATTTCATCGATAATTGTCACTGCATAATATTTTATATTATCAATTCAATAATTGTTGTTACACAGTATTTTGCATTATTGATTTAATAATTGTCATTACACTGTATTTTATATCATTGAGTCAATAATTGTTGTTGCACTGTTTTTAAAATTATTGAACCTAATAATTGTCACAGTAACATATGCACAGTAATTCACATTATTGAATCAATAATTGTCATTACACAGTAACGTATGCTTTATTTTACATTATTGTTATCTCTATTATGATGTTATTTAAACAGTTGTATTTCATTAATTTATTGACTTGATATCTAAGAGCTAACTATACTGTATTTATAACAATTAGTCATAATAATTGAATTGATAAAGTTATTTGTTTATAATATAAAGTTAGGTGATTATTAGGTGATATGAAATGAATGGTGTAGATTAAAGTTGAATAATTGAATTGATTTGTTTATAATATAAAGTTAGGTGATTATTAGGTAATATGAAATGAATGGTGTAGATTAAAGTGTGAATTATTGTTGAATAATTAAATTGATTTATTTATAATATAAAGTTAGGTGATTATTAGGTGATATGAAATGAATGGTGTAGATTAAAGATAATATAATATTTGAAATGGATGGTGTAGATTAAAAGATGATCTTTAAATGAATGGTTTAGATTAAATGAATGATGAGATTTTTGGCTATAAATAGAAGCCTTAACTTAAGGATTTTTCATAAACTTCCTTACTTGTTCTTTCTTTCTCTCTCTAAATACTTCTTGTGAAAGTTCTCTCTAAGTGTGCTTAAGTCATCTTGAGTATTTGTGAAGATCTATAAGTATACGTGTACTGTTCAAGTTAATCAACCTCATTTAAATCAATATCCAGTCACGTGTTACGGTAAGGGATACCATCTTTTTCATCTTCCATTATTCAAACATACTATGGTAAGGGATTATCATTATTTGATTCTCGATAATAATATTGTTTCTTCCTTACTCATAAGACGTGCCTTTTATTTCCATGTATTAAATTGTGGGAATAACCTTACGGAGCGGATTGCCGCCTGTTGGTGAATAACCTTTCGTATTCATTCATTATTAATCTCTGAGAATAACCTTACGGAGCGGATTGCCGCCTGTTTGGTGAATAACTCTTTGTACTCAAATTCTATTAAATTGTGGGAATAACCTTACGGAGCGGATTGCCGCCTGTTTGGTGAATAACTCTTTGTACTCAAATTCTATTAAATTGTGGGAATAACCTTACGGAGCGGATTGCCGCCTGTTGGTGAATAACCCTTTGTATTAATTTCCTTCACCTTTTGTTAATCAAACCTGCTACGGTAAGGGATATTATTTTCTTTCATACTCCTAAATCGAAATTTATTATGGAACTATTGCTTCTATAATTCCTGAAAATATTATATGTTCCATAATAGTTGAACTTCATTATTTCAACTGAACCTTCCTATTTACGTGAACCTTTCTATTGAATTGTAACCGTTATTCTGAACTGTGGATCTTGAATATCATTTTTAAATTTCACTCCACATCATGTTGACAATTTGGACATTATTTGAATCTGTACAAAGTAAACTTCCGATACTTATTGTTATCCTATTTCTTCTGTTCATCATTTATATCATTCTAATCATCCAAAAATCAAGCTGTTGTGAATATCTGTGGCCGGGGGCACAGATGTGATATATTTGTTGAACAGATGATAGGTTAAAAGCGATATAATAGGTTAAAGGCGATACATCTGTTCGGTGTCTTTTATGGCACGTGGTGAATGTTCTCTTTGGCCCGTAGTGCAAAGATGAACTGTTGTTTGGTATGATTATGACCAAAGGCTGAATCTGGTATAATCATGACCGTTGGTGTTATATTGAATGTCTTTGGCCCGTAGTGCAAAGATGAACTGTTGATCTGCATGATTATGATCAGGAACTGTGAATTTGTATTATCTTGACTAATGATATTTCAGATGATAAAAGTTGATGATGTTTTTCCTAAAAAGAGAACCGAGTGGACATTATAGTCTGCATTATTCTTCTAATAGATTACTCATTCCGCTGCTATTATTGATCTGAACGTTGTTTAAGAATTTAACTGCAGTTTTTGATATAAACCTTGTAGTCTATTGTATTCTATCAAGAACTCAACTGTTGAAGACTAATGATAATTTATTCGTCATTATCTTAGTCATGATATTCTTTACTGGGCTATTTGAGCTCACCCTTTCTTTTGTTCCATTGTTTTTCAACAGGAGATGAAAACATAACAGGGTCTAGCCGGGGAATGGAGTGAGGGTCCGAGGAATAGTTATCATAGTCTTCACGTTTTGTAAAATAGTGTGGCAATAATAATGAAGACTTAGTTGTGTATTATTATACACTGTATTGTTGTACGTTGTGCTTTGTTGTAATAATTTTGTTGTAGTCTTTTGACGACTCAAGTTTGGGCTGTGTGGGCCCAGATTTGGGGGCGTCACAGTTGGCATCAGAGCTTAGGGATATGGTCTTTAATGGAGATCTGGGGTTAGAACTAGGAGGGGAGAGACGAATAGAATCAATCATTAGTGTGTCCTATCTAAATTAGATTTATTTTTTATCTAATGAATTGATTTGAATGTAGGAACATGAAGAGATGAGTCAGTTTATTTGAACTAACATTTATTTTGTGACCACAGTTAATTATGGCATCTGGAAATCAGGAGGTTAACTATGAAATTACCGAAACAAATGTAGCTGCAAAACAAGAGGCGACGAATAATCTTCTTACAAACTCAGAGTTGAATCATTTGCCTAAGGCAAAAATTATGCGTGTTCTATCCAGTAAGGATGAAGGTGAAAGCTCTGCTACAGTCGTTCCAGATCCATTCTTAGAAGCAATTAAAGGAAGTAACGAACTTGCGGAAATTATTGCCTTTAATTTACTCACTAATTGGGAGAGTGATATCACCTGGTTATGCTCTATAACAAAGGATCAGAATATATGGACTTTTCATATTAGTCTTTGGGATTTATGGTGTTCCAGCTATGATTTTCAAGATTATTTAAAAATGATGTTTCTATACTTTTGGGCGTTACAATTTAGAGGAATTCAGGTTAAGTTAGTCACTATCGTGGAAACTGCAGTCTATCGAAAATACTATTTTAATGGAAATCATTGGTACCTTACTACTGATGAAGTTGATGAACCCGAGAAACAGTTTGCTAGAAAATTATTCAGTGGTATTCCCATGGTTGAAATACGTGAAGATCCGAATGAAGTATTCGGGATTCGATTTGACGATAACAGTCAAGAAACCGAATGAGGTGATAACCGGTAAGCTATTCATAAATTCTCGTGAAGTCTATGCCATATTAGATACTGACTCTATCCACTCTTTTATCTCACCTATATGTACTCAACGTTTAAATTTGACTATTGAAAACTTAAATCTTGTTTTATCAGTTGAAACCTCATTGGGAGAAATACCTATTACATTTACTATCTATAAATCTTGCTTAGTTCAAATCAACAACCTCACATTACCTGTTGACCTTATTTCTTTGGAGATGCGTGAATTTGATGTGATTTTAGGAATTGATTGGTTGACTACCCATCATGCTAAAATTGATTGTTTTCATAAGATTATTAGTTTTCATATTCCTAATCAACCTGTCATGCAAATTCAAGCAACTAAACCATTGAAATCTATAACTGTTATTTCTAGCCATAAAGCCATTCGTTTATTGAAAAACGGATGTCAAGCCTTTTTAGCTCATGTCACTGATTTGAACAAAAACACGTCAAACTTGAATGATATTTCCATTGTTAATGAGTTTCCTGACGTTTTTTCTGAGGAACTTTCTGGCTTACCCCAAACCGTGAAATTGAATTCTGTATCGATCTTGAACCCGGCACGAAGCCCATTTTTAAAGTCCCATACCAAATGGCTCCCATAGAACACCAAGAGTTGAAAGTTTAATTACTAGATATCGGTATCATTCATTATAGTACAAAACTTATATCGAGCGAGGAATGCGAGAAGAGTTTTCAAGAACTCAAGAGGAGACTTGTTTCAGCTCCTGTTCTGACCATACCATCAGGATCAGGAGAATTTGTTATCTACAGCGATGCTTCTGGCAAACGTCTAGGCTGTGTCCTTATGCAACATGGAAAGGTTATAGCCTATGCCTCTCGACAACTCAAAGATTATGAGAAAAATTATTCTACTCATGATCTAGAGTTGGCAGCAGTCGTTTTCGCGTTGAAGATCTGGAGACACTACTTGTACGGAGAAAAAGTGGATATCTATACGGATCATAAAAGTCTCAAGTATTTCTTCACCCAGAAGGAACTCAACATGCGACAACGACGTTGGCTTGAGCTGTTAAAGGATTATGACCACACAATCCAGTATCACCCGGGAAAGGCGAACGTTGTAGCTGACGCTTTGAGCAGAAAATCTTATGCAAGTACAAGTGCACTGCTAACAACACAAAAGTGTATTTTGTACGACTTGCAAAAGATGGAGATAGAGCTAAAGACACCAGGGACCCACTCGAAGATTGCTCACGTGCGAATAGAACCAACTTTAATCGATAAAATTAAAGCTGCTCAAGCTACCGATCCGGAACTGATAAACATGATAAAGAAAGTACAAGAAGGTGTCATTCCCGAAGCAAGAATCGACGAGAAAGGAATACTTCAAGTCAACTCTCGACTCTGTGTTCCTAACGATCCTGAATTAAAGCATAAAATCATGATGGAGGCACACAACACGCCGTTTGCAATCCACCCAGGAGGTACCAAGATGTATCGAGATCTTCGACATACATTTTGGTGGAACAATATGAAAAGAGAGATTGCGGAGTTTATCTCAAGGTGCCTAACTTGTCAACGTGTCAAGGCAGAGCATCAAGTTCCTAAAGGTCCATTACAATCACTTGAAGTTCCCGAATGGAAGTGGGAACACATCAATATGGACTTCGTGACGGGTCTTCCAAAAGTTTCTCAAGGCTTAGATGCAATTTGGGTGATCGTAGATAGATTGACCAAATCTGCTCATTTCTTGCCTATACGAGAAAACTTTTCACTTGAACGTCTTGCCGGTATGTACATAAATGAGATCGTGAGATTGCATGGCATGTCAGTTTCCATAGTTTCTGATCGAGATCCTAGATTCACTTCACGCTTTTGAATCAGTCTACAAAAAGCTATGGGCACTGAACTACGTTTTAGTTCTGCATACCATCCTCAAACGGACGGACAATCGGAAAGGACGATCCAGACCCTCGAAGATCTTTTGAGACTTTGTGTATTAGACTTCAAAGGAAGTTGGGATAAGTATTTGCCGTTGGTGGAATTTTCTTACAACAACAGTTACCAAGCAAGCATAGGCATGGCTCCATTCGAGGCATTGTATGGAAGGAAGTGTCGCTCTCCAATATGTTGGAATGAGGTAGGAGAAGCAAAATTGTTGGGACCCGAGTTGGTACGCTTGACGACCGAAAAGATCCAAATGATCCGACAACGAATACAGACCGCACAAGAACGACAAAAGAGTTATGCTGATCTTCATCGGAGAGACGAAAGTTTCAACGTCGGAGATCATGTATTCTTACGTGTTTCTCCATGGAAAGGGGTTACGAGATTCGGAAAGAGAGGAAAGCTCAACCCTCGATTTATTGGCCCATTTGAAATCCTCGATCGAATAGGAACCGTAGCCTACAGACTAGCCCTACCACCAAGTATGTCTCGCATCCATAACGTTTTTCATATATCTATGTTACGTAAATATGTGAAGGACCCAAACCACGTCATTGAGTTAGAACCAGACGTTATAGCAGAGGATTTAACATACGAGGAGGTACCTGTTAAGATCCTGGATAAGAAGGAGCAGATCCTACGCTCAAAGGTTATACCTCAAGTTAAGGTTTTATGGAGGAACCAAGATACTGAGGAAATGGCCTGGGAGCTAGAATCTGAGATGAAATCTAAGTATCCTTACCTTTTCGATATGTCAGGTACGTCAATTTCGGGGACGAAATTTCATAAGGAGGGGAGGTTGTAAGACCCCGAATTTTATGAAATACAAAATTTAATTTTTCTTCATATATATTTTTTTTGAAACAGTAAGTGGTTAAATTAACAAAATTGAAAGTTAAGGATGTTATGTGCAAATTTTATTTTGTCGGACAATATTTGCTTTGTCGAGGAATATTCGTTTGGTCGGGGAATATTCGTGCCGTACGACGGCGCCGAAATAATAAATTATTGGTGGACCCCACAACGGAATATTTGTCGGATATAGAAAACGACAGAAGTAACCTTTTTAAATAAAAATAGTCAACGGAACTGTTAAAATACCGGTGATAAAAGAATAGTAGCATACGGTAGTTTATGGTATTTTCTGTAGCACACGGTACTCTACAGTAACACACGGTATTGCATAGTGTCTCATATTATTGGTCTGATAATTGACACCGTAACTGTTACGCATCATTTCATCGATAATTGTCACTGCATAATATTTTATATTATCAATTCAATAATTGTTGTTACACAGTATTTTGCATTATTGATTTAATAATTGTCATTACACTGTATTTTATATCATTGAGTCAATAATTGTTGTTGCACTGTTTTTAAAATTATTGAACCTAATAATTGTCACAGTAACATATGCACAGTAATTCACATTATTGAATCAATAATTGTCATTACACAGTAACGTATGCTTTATTTTACATTATTGTTATCTCTATTATGATGTTATTTAAACAGTTGTATTTCATTAATTTATTGACTTGATATCTAAGAGCTAACTATACTGTATTTATAACAATTAGTCATAATAATTGAATTGATAAAGTTATTTGTTTATAATATAAAGTTAGGTGATTATTAGGTGATATGAAATGAATGGTGTAGATTAAAGTTGAATAATTGAATTGATTTGTTTATAATATAAAGTTAGGTGATTATTAGGTAATATGAAATGAATGGTGTAGATTAAAGTGTGAATTATTGTTGAATAATTAAATTGATTTATTTATAATATAAAGTTAGGTGATTATTAGGTGATATGAAATGAATGGTGTAGATTAAAGATAATATAATATTTGAAATGGATGGTGTAGATTAAAAGATGATCTTTAAATGAATGGTTTAGATTAAATGAATGATGAGATTTTTGGCTATAAATAGAAGCCTTAACTTAAGGATTTTTCATAAACTTCCTTACTTGTTCTTTCTTTCTCTCTCTAAATACTTCTTGTGAAAGTTCTCTCTAAGTGTGCTTAAGTCATCTTGAGTATTTGTGAAGATCTATAAGTATACGTGTACTGTTCAAGTTAATCAACCTCATTTAAATCAATATCCAGTCACGTGTTACGGTAAGGGATACCATCTTTTTCATCTTCCATTATTCAAACATACTATGGTAAGGGATTATCATTATTTGATTCTCGATAATAATATTGTTTCTTCCTTACTCATAAGACGTGCCTTTTATTTCCATGTATTAAATTGTGGGAATAACCTTACGGAGCGGATTGCCGCCTGTTGGTGAATAACCTTTCGTATTCATTCATTATTAATCTCTGAGAATAACCTTACGGAGCGGATTGCCGCCTGTTTGGTGAATAACTCTTTGTACTCAAATTCTATTAAATTGTGGGAATAACCTTACGGAGCGGATTGCCGCCTGTTTGGTGAATAACTCTTTGTACTCAAATTCTATTAAATTGTGGGAATAACCTTACGGAGCGGATTGCCGCCTGTTGGTGAATAACCCTTTGTATTAATTTCCTTCACCTTTTGTTAATCAAACCTGCTACGGTAAGGGATATTATTTTCTTTCATACTCCTAAATCGAAATTTATTATGGAACTATTGCTTCTATAATTCCTGAAAATATTATATGTTCCATAATAGTTGAACTTCATTATTTCAACTGAACCTTCCTATTTACGTGAACCTTTCTATTGAATTGTAACCGTTATTCTGAACTGTGGATCTTGAATATCATTTTTAAATTTCACTCCACATCATGTTGACAATTTGGACATTATTTGAATCTGTACAAAGTAAACTTCCGATACTTATTGTTATCCTATTTCTTCTGTTCATCATTTATATCATTCTAATCATCCAAAAATCAAGCTGTTGTGAATATCTGTGGCCGGGGGCACAGATGTGATATATTTGTTGAACAGATGATAGGTTAAAAGCGATATAATAGGTTAAAGGCGATACATCTGTTCGGTGTCTTTTATGGCACGTGGTGAATGTTCTCTTTGGCCCGTAGTGCAAAGATGAACTGTTGTTTGGTATGATTATGACCAAAGGCTGAATCTGGTATAATCATGACCGTTGGTGTTATATTGAATGTCTTTGGCCCGTAGTGCAAAGATGAACTGTTGATCTGCATGATTATGATCAGGAACTGTGAATTTGTATTATCTTGACTAATGATATTTCAGATGATAAAAGTTGATGATGTTTTTCCTAAAAAGAGAACCGAGTGGACATTATAGTCTGCATTATTCTTCTAATAGATTACTCATTCCGCTGCTATTATTGATCTGAACGTTGTTTAAGAATTTAACTGCAGTTTTTGATATAAACCTTGTAGTCTATTGTATTCTATCAAGAACTCAACTGTTGAAGACTAATGATAATTTATTCGTCATTATCTTAGTCATGATATTCTTTACTGGGCTATTTGAGCTCACCCTTTCTTTTGTTCCATTGTTTTTCAACAGGAGATGAAAACATAACAGGGTCTAGCCGGGGAATGGAGTGAGGGTCCGAGGAATAGTTATCATAGTCTTCACGTTTTGTAAAATAGTGTGGCAATAATAATGAAGACTTAGTTGTGTATTATTATACACTGTATTGTTGTACGTTGTGCTTTGTTGTAATAATTTTGTTGTAGTCTTTTGACGACTCAAGTTTGGGCTGTGTGGGCCCAGATTTGGGGGCGTCACACTGTGTGCTACTGTGCAATACCGTATGTTACTTGTAATACCGTATATTACTATTCTTTTACCACTGGATATTTTAACAATTAAAAGTGATAGTACCATTGACCATTTAAAAAATGTTTATGTCATTTTTTATATCCGACAATTATTCGTTGTGGGGTCCACCAATGATTGGTTCGTACGACGCCGTCGTACGAATATTCCCTGACAAAACGAATATTCCCTGACAAAACGAATATTCCCCGACCAAACGAATATTGTCCGACATTGTAAGACCCCGAATTTTATGAAATATAAAATTTATTTTTCTTCATATATATTTTCATGAAACAGTAAGTGGTTGAATTGATAAAGTTAAAAGTTAAGGATGTTATGTGTAAATTATATTATGTCGGACAATATTCGTTCTGTCGGGGAATGTTCTTACGACGGCGCCGTATGAACCAATCATTGGTGGACCCCACAAAGGTGGACCCTACAAAGAATAATTGTCGGATATAGAAAATGACATAAACAATTTTTAAAATGGTCAATGGTACTATTACTTTTAAATATCCGGTGGTAAAAGAATGGTAATATACGGTATTACAAGTAACATACGGTATTGCACAGTAGCACACGGTATTGCACAATAGCACACGGCATTGCACAGTATTTCGTATTATTAAACTGATAAAGTGGTTATCGTACAATATTTGACTTTATTGTCACATGCACAATAATTCATGTTATTAAATTGATAATTGTCACAGTAGCATATGCACAGTAATTCACATTATTGAATCAATAATTATCATAACACAATAACGTAATCTTTCTTTTGCATACTTTCTGCATTATTGTTATCTCTATTATGGTGTTATTTAAACAGTTGTATTTCATTAATTAATTAACTTGATATCTAACTACACTGTATTTATAACAATTAGTCATAATAATGAATAAGTGTGAATTATTGTTGAATAATTGAATTGATAAAGTTTGTTTATAATATAAAGTTAGGTGATATAAAATGAATGGTATAGATTAAAGATAATATAGAATTTAAAATGGATGGTGTAGATTAAAAGATAATCTTTAAATGAATGGTTTAGATTAAGAAAATCTTAAAAGATGAAATGAATGGTATAGATTAAAGATAATATAGAATTTGAAATGGATGATGTAGATTAAAAGATGATATTTAAATGAATGGTTTATCTTAAAAGATGAAATGAATGGTATGGATTAAACATTATCTTGAAATGAACGGTTTGGATTAAATTAGGAAATCTTGGTTATGATAAGATTTTTGGCTATAAATAGAGGTCTTAACTTAAGGAATTTTCATAAACTTCCTTACTTGTTCTTTATTTCTCTCTCTAAATACTTCTTGTGAAAGTTTTCTCTAAGTGTGCTTAAGTCATCTTGAGTATTTGTAAAGATTTATAAGTGTACGTGTACTGTTCAAGTTAATCAACCTCATTTAAATCAATATCCAGTCACGTGTTAAGGTAAAGGATTATCATTATTTGATTCTCGAAAATAATATCGTTTCTTTCTTACTCATAAGATATGTCATTTATTTTCATGTATTAATTTATGGGAATAACCTTACGGCGCGGATTTCCGGCTGTTGGTGAATAACCTTTCGTATTCATTCCTTATTAATCTCTGAGAATAACCTTACGGTGCGGATTATCGCCTGTTTGGTGAATGACTCTTCGTATTCAATTTTTATTAAATTGTGGGAATAACCTTACGGTGCGGATTATCGCCTGTTGGTGAATAACCTTTCGTATTCATTCCTTATTAATCTCTGAGAATAACCTGACTACGCGGATTACCGCATGTTTGGTGAATTACTCTTTGTATTCATTTCTTATTTGTATCTTGTGAAAATAATTTGTTTACACGAATTATCACATGACACTTTTATTGCATATTCGTTTATAATATCATTTTCTTTCATATTCGTAAGTGATATTATTTTCCTTTATACTCATAAGGGATACCATCTTTTTCATCTTCCATTATTCAAACTTACTATGGTAAGGGATATTAATTTTCTTCACCTTTTGTTAATCAAACCTGCTACGGTAAGGGATATTATTTTCTTTCATACACCTAAATCGAAACTTATTATGGAACTATTGCTTCTATAATTCCTGAAAATATTATATGTTCCATAATAGTTGCACTTCATCATTTCAATTGAACCATCCTATTTACGTGAACCTTTCTATTGAACTGTAACCGTTATTCTGAACTGTGGATCTTGAATAACATTTTTAAATTTCACTCCACATCATGTTGACAATTTGGACATTATTTGAATTTGTACAAAGTAAACTTCTGATACTTATTGTTTATCCTGTTTCTTCTGTTCATCATTTATATCATTCTAATCATCCAAATTCAAGTTGTTGTGAATATCTGTGGCCGGGGGCACAGATGCGATATAATTGTTGAACAGATGATAGGTTAAAGGCGATATAATAGGTTAAAGGCGATACATCTGTTCGGTGTCTTTTATGACACGTGGTGAATGTTCTCTTTGGCCCGTAGTGCAAAGATGAACTGTTGTTTGGTATGATTATGATCAAAGGCTGAATCTGGTATAATCATGACCGTTGGTGTTATATTGAATGTCTTTGGCCCGTAGTGCAAAGATGAACTGTTGATCTGCATGATTATGATCAGGAACTGTGAATTGTATTATCTTGACTAATGGTATTTCAGATGATAAAAGTTGATGATGTTTTTCCTAAAAAGAGAATCGAGTGGACATTATAGTCTGCATTATTCTTCTAATAGATTGCTCATTCCGCTGCTATTATTGATCTGAACGTTGTTTAAGAATTTAACTGCAGTTTTTGATATAAACCTTGTAGTCTATTGTATTCTATCAAGAACTCAACTGTTGAAGGCTAACGATAATTTACTTGTCATTATCTTAGTCATGATATTCTTTACTGGGCTATTTGAGCTTACCCTTTCTTTTGTTCCATTGTTTTTCAGAAAATGAGAGAGTAGCCGGGTCTAGCAAGGGAATGGAGTGACGGTCCGAGTGTTAGCTATTGTAGTCTTCACATGTTGTATATAGTGTGACAATAATTATGAAGACTTAGTTGTGTATTATTATACACTGTATTGTTGAACGTTATTCTATCTTGTAATAATTTTGTTGTAGTCTTTTGACGACTCAAGTTTGGGCTGTATGAGCCTAGATTTGGGGGCGTCACAGACATAATATAATTTACGCATAACATCCTTAACTTTTAACTTTATCAATTTAACCACTTACTGTTTCATGAAAATATATATGAAGAAAAAATTAAATTTTATATTTCATAAATTTCGGGATCTTACAGGTACGACATAGATTAAAATTTTAAAAATACTTTATTACCTAAAGACTCTTTGCAACCTAAAATAACTTTACAAATCAATTAGAATAAATCTAAACCGTCCTTGTAATTGCCCAAATCAATTTGCCTATGAAAACATAACGACCACAATACTCGAAAAATCGAAAAATAATGTCAATGCTAAAAGGGTAACCCATGTTGTTTACGTGCAAATTTTTATTTTTATTTTTTTATTATAATTATAATTATAATAATAATAATAATAATAATAATAATAATAATAACAATAACAATAATAATAGTAATAATAATAATAATAGTAATAATTATAATAATATTATTATAAATATTACTATTATTATAACTATTACTATTATTATTGTTATTGTTATTATTATTATTATTATTATTATTATTATTATTATTATTATTATAGTATAGTGGTGAATTTGATTTGGGCGGGAAATTATTAGTGAATAGATTTTTGAAAAAAAAATGTTGAATTGGAAAAAAAAATGAAAGATAAATTAGTAATCATTGGATGTTGAAGTTCCAAATGATTTTAGACTGTTAGATGTTGAAACCTAAATTAATTTGAGATCGTTGGATGTTGAAATATTGAGATTTGAGTGGCACTATTTTTATATTATAGATGTGTCTGCATGTAAAAAATTAGAAGTTATTAAATGGAGAGATAATTTAAAAATGAAAAAGAAATATTATATAAAAAAATTATAATATTTTTTTAAACGATAGGTGTTACACAATTTTAAGAAAGATAAAAAAAATTCTCTCCTTTTATAAAATAGATAAGAAAAATATAATGACTATGACAGTATATTTCACCATATATATTCATTAACTAAATATCAAGTTTATTTTTTGGGAATTTACCACAAAAAAAAAGTTCTCTCTTGGAAGGTTCATTTAATTAACTTGGTCTACATTTTATTAGTATTACAAAAACAGAAAAATAAAAATAAAAAACTGGTTCACACTTTAATTCATAACTATTTTTTACAATTTTTTATAAAAAGTTTCAGATAAATTGTACGAATTTTATCACTTAAATATTATTTTTACTTTATTAATGTCACTCATGTCTCACATAATTTGTTATCTATCGCAAAAAGTTTCAATTACGATTAAATTAATACATGAGATTAAAAGATTAACTCATTATATCAAATATATTATTAGAATATTATCACTTATAATTATACATGTAACTTGCAACAACAAAAAATCACATATAAACTAACAATATATATCATTTTCCTAATAAATTTTAGAATTATGTCCGTCATTCCGGCTCTCTGAGAGACTATAACTGATGCAGAATAGTATTTTCTTCAAATATATCCAAGTTTTTTTTCAAGAAAATGAGCAATAGTGCATTCCGTGAAGTTTAATTTATTTGTGAAAATGATAATGCAACACAGCGTTTGCATAAGCGAGCCATGATTCTTGTTCAAGGACTATAAGAAAAGAAGACCTTTGGGGGCTGTTTACCATGAAACCTCCTCAGTTTGTGCTTTAAATGCTTGTTAACAGTCGTACAAACCAAATTTGAGTAGCAATAAAAATCAATTCAACTTGAACTCGAAAAGTGTCAATTTAAGTTGACCCTCCAACCCCAGCTCAATGTTCACCAGTTGTTGTTTATACCCAAAGAAGACATCAAGACCAAATTTCTTCTAATATAATAACAATCATCATAGTTCCCATGGTCACACTTTTACGGCATTAGGCCGGCCGTATCTCCTGGTTTTTGAACTAAATAATTTGCGGTTCTGACACTAGCATCTTTTAAATATCAGCAAGGCCATGATGCCCTGTTTGCTAGACTAATGTATCAATCACTCGTCGAGGTGAATCAAATAATACTACGTAAAGGCTGCCCTAATGAAGAATGCATTTATAAATAAGTCGATTACATACTGAATATAGAGCTTCCATAGTCCTTCCTTCAAGCACAACTATTGAAAGAGGATAATAAAAGAGAAATCTGAACAATAACTAATGACCACACCTTCAGGGATACTTTATTTGATTAGGCAGAACCACGGGATTAGGAAAGACAAATAAATTGAATGAAGAATGATGAACGAGGATATATGAAACAGTACTGGAATAGATTCATGATTAGAATACAAATATACATACAAGCAATGATTCTTTACACTAGTGAACAACGTACACTAGAGCACTAAATGTTTGCTGTTGATTCTTTGATTTCTTCCAAGGTAAATGGTCTGCAAAGAAAGAAGTTAGAGAAAAAAAAATGCCAGGGAGTGGTAAAAAATTCAATAAAGAAAAAATTGTCAACAAACACTTGGGCGAATGTATCAAGTCGAGCACTGAAAACACCCATTTCAAACTCTCTGTTCACCAAGAGTTGTGCAAGCAACGGTATTGCAGGTAAACCCAAAGGTGTGGGTGAAATGCCAAAATCCTTGAAAGGACCTCAAGGTTGTGCGTTCCAGACCCCACAGTTAGGGTCAAGCTTGACTATCCCCAGAAAAAAGGTCACAGTAGGGTAGCCTCACCGCTTAAATTTTACACTAGTTAGGTATTTAGATCCATGTTCCTATTCCTGGGCAAAACAAATCAAGTGAACAAAGAAATACAGTAGTACCTGTTCCTGGCCAGTAAAATCATTATCAGCGGTGAGAAAAAGCATGCTGTGGGATTCCTTCCTGCTAAGACATGCTTACATTTAGAACATAAAACGCTAGCAAAATAATAAGATACTGATTCATAAAACCAGAGAAAGAAATTGATCTGAAGAAACTCAAAGCTTCATATTCAAATTACCAGACTTCAAATTAGATTTGAATTACAGGAAAAGTGATTCTCAAACTTCTTACAGTGCCACCAAATTTTATCTTCCAGATCTGTTTATTTACTTTTTTTATAAGTTTCATGTTTCACATCTTAAAAACAAATCTTTGACTAACCCAAACTCTAGCCTTAGAACAAACTAGGGCTGTAAATGGAGTCCGAAATATCCGATATTTGTTCCGAAAATACGCATCCGTATTCATGTTAAAGCGGATATTATACGTATCCGTGTCAAATCAAATATTATCCGTATTCGTATCCGTCCAAAACAGATATGGATACAGATATATACATATTCATACCCATTAATATCTGTATCTGTAATATCAACATATATATATATATATATATATATCATTCAATATTAGTTTACAATTTATGAAAGTATTAACATCAATTGATTATACATCTTTTATGGCTATTTTATGATATACGATATATAAAAAATTACATATGAATATTATATCTAGTTATTAGTTGATTGACTAATTTTTTGGTTATTAAATTAACATTGTGCAAGAACTAAAAAAAAAAAGAAATTTAAAATTTTATTTTGAACGAATACAGATAAGGATATGCGGATATTTGATATATTTATCTATATTATATTGTACAAAATAGATATAGATAATATCCGTATTTGAATATTATCCAACGGATACGAATACGATCCGTCGATTATGGGTACGAATATTACAAAAAAAAAAATCATATATACCTGTATCTATATCCAAAAATATCCATTTACAGCCCTAGAACAAACTACAAAACTAAGATAATTCCCATTAGTTACATCACAAAGGGTTGATTCTCCATATCTAAAACTGAATATTTTGTGACACTACATTGAGGGGCTAGATTGGTTACACTGACTAAGACTTAATTTAAATTTGAGGACCATGTTATTCATTGGCCCGGCTCAGGTACAAGAGAGTTTGCCTCCCGAAAGAATCTGGTGAATGCCCCTAATTCTAACAAAGATATCCACATAAACTTCAGCAGAGCGAATACTTTTACCCATCCACAACATCCCTGGAGCTTTGCAGCAATCATCAAAAGGACAAAAAGATATTGGAAGTGATAAAGCGAATGCCACCTACATACCATTTTAGAACACACAAAAGGTGCTCTTTCTAGCCTTAATGCTACTTAAGCATCCAGTGTTTGCAGACCAAACTACTAATGTACAACAACCAAATTAAAGCCAAAATGCCAAACCATCGTCGTGTTTTGGTTTCAGACAATAAATATAAAAAGAAAACACAATTAGACAGCAAAATCAATTGCGATATTCACTTTCTAGTCACATAAGATGAAAACTTTACTTTTTTAGAATAAGTAAACAATAGATGAAAACTTAACCACAACATACCTAACATAATGGTCCGATATCCACATTTTAATGTAATTTAATTCTTATAGAAGACACATTTATGATTTACCTCTCTCTCATGGGAACACGAGGACAATTCCAAAACCCTTGTGTTGCCTCTGCAGCTTTGTCATCATAGTGCCTGAACAAAAGTGGCCCCAGGAATATTACTCTTAGTAAATGCATGGAGGATTGTCCTAAAAACCCCTACCTTAATTAGATTTAAATAGCTCCAATGTATTTATTTTTAATGTAATTTATATTAATTAAATTAAATTGTATTACAATATGGAGTTTAAATGTTAAATAATCAAACTATGACAATAATTGACAATGTTAAATTTTATTACTTAATAAATTATTTATATAAATAAATACATTCAATATGACTGACAATTTTAAATTTTATTATTTAAGAAATTATTTATAAAAATAAATACATTAAATATAATTAACAATGTTAAGCTTTATTGTTTAAGAAATTATTTATACTAATAAATAAATTGAAGCTATTTAAATCTAATTAAAATAGAGATATTTAGGACATTTCTCCATATCTCTACTAAGACTAACAACAAGTAAAAATTTTTGTTCTCCGGACGCTAGGCATGTTTTTTGAGTATTGGATCTCGCATTGGACGATTGGAGATAGATTTGCTAGAATAGTAACCATAATAACCATTTGTTATGGATCACTACCCATATATGTGTGTGTGTGTGTGTGTGTGTGCGTGTGTAAAATTTGTATATGTATATAAAATATTTCTTTTCTATGGAAACACCCATACACTTTTCTAAGTTCCTTATATCCAGATCTATCAATTTCCAAATGGGTTCCCAATTGGGCACTCAAGTTTCAATACAAACTTAACCAAGTATTAAAATAACTAGCTATATTCAGCTTCCCAGAAAAATTAGCTTGAAAAGTTGATTCTCTCAAAGTAAAAAGGGGAACCGCTGTATAAATGTAGCAATTCAATAACTGCATGTAAGCAGAAAATAGAGTTTTCCAAAAATGGCCCACTTTGGATTCCATGTAATCATATTTTAGTTAGAGAGAAATCTGAATATCTGTATTTGTTAGGTAATTGATTTCTGGTATAGCTTCATTTATGTTCAATCTGTGAAACATCTTAACCATATAACCGATCAGAGTTTGTCCATGTTCTTTTATGGATTATTCCTGTTGATATTAGTAAAAGTCTAGAAGGTCATTATCATTAAATAACTTCCCATTCAATGGACTGGAGTTTCAAGAAACTGTTTAAAGCATTTTGAATACACGTTACTAAATACACGCGTAAACAATATTTTGAATACATATCAATAACAACTTTAGGACTATACAGACAACTAGCTAATTAAACGACTGGAATTGAGCTTCGAAATAAATATCTACTGAACTTAATTTTTATCATAAAAAAGAAGTTAGGGTTATGAATTCGAACCTTTAGCTAGGATGACATAGCGGTGATGGAATCGCTGGGGAGAGATTGTTGCGAAAGAGGAAATGCCAAAGCCAACACTGTAGGAGGTCGATGCCTGTAGAGCTGTCGTGTTCTTCTTCTGGATTTCAGCTGCAATTCTCTCTCCTTCGAATCTGTTCAAATTCTTTCAATTTCAATTGAAGTAGAAAATTATTCATAAGTAATTAGGAGTATATAATTTGGGAAAAGTAATAAGCTTTTAAGGGGAATACTTGAACACCACACCACGCGTTGAGTATATGCAGGCGAAAATTACAGAGCCACTCCGGTCCACCATATCCTCAAGTGAAGTACGTACACACCAATGTATTTGACCGGGCTTAGTTTTGTGGATCAATTACAGATTTATGAATATTTCGATTTGGGCCTAGATAGATTTATAAGAATACGGGGGGCCAATTGCCTTTCGTTTTGGACAAGTTTATCGACCTCTCTATACATAGGGTCCTTTACATAAGTATACAACTTTTAAAAAATAATTACAAAAATAGTGCACTACAAAAATAATTACAAAAAGAATACAGATGAGAGAGAAAGAAAAAACTGAGGAGAGGAAAAAGAGGACACCTGTCCCTCCCTCCCTCCCTCCCGCCTCCCCCTTCCCCTTCCCCTTCCCCTTCCCCCCCGCTCCCGCACCTGCCTCCCGCTTCCATCTGTCTCCTCCCCTCCTCCGTCCCCCATCCCCCTCCCCCTGCCACCTCCTTCCTCCCTCTCCGCCTGCCTCCGTCCCCCCTCCAGCCTGCCTCCTCCTTCCCCCTCCCCGCCTCCCTCCTCCGTCCCCCCCTCCCCTTCCCGCCTGCCTCTTCCTCCCTCCCTCCTCCCCTCCTCCCTTTCCCGCCTGACTCTTCCTCCCTCCCCCCTCCCCGCCTCTCTCTTCCCTCCTCCGTCCCCCCTCCCCACCTCCCTCCTCCTCCGTACCCCCTCACCGCCTACCTCACCCCTCCCCGCCTCCCTCCCCCCGCCTCGTCCATACAAAGGTAACCAACCATGTAATACAAAGGTAACCAAACCTTAATACATAAGGTAACAAACCTTTAATACAAAGGTAATCAAAATTTAATACAAGGTAACCAATCCTTAGTACATAGGTAACCAATCTTTAATACACAGGTAACCAAACCCCTAATACAGAAGGTATCCAACCTTAAAACAAAAGAAACCAACATTTAATACAAAGGTAACCAAACCTTAATACAATGGTAACCAATCTTTAATACAAAGGTAACCAAACTTTAATATAAAGGTAATCAACCCTTAATACAAAAAGGTAACAAAACCTTAATACATATGTAACCAACCTTTAATACAACGGTAACCAAAAAGTAGGAGAAGGAGGCGGGAGGAGGGGGTGGCCACCACGATCAGATCTGGAGCCACCACGAGGGGATGAGGATGGGCGGAGTCAGGGGGATGAGGGGCGGGGATGGGGGGAGGAGGTGCGGGGGTGGGGAGAGGAAGGGGAGGAGGGACGGGGCCGGGGACGGGGGCGGGGGGGTGTCGGAGGGGCTGGGGTGGGGGTGGTGGTCGGGGGGAGGAGGGGTGAGGGCGGGAGGAGACGGGAGGAGAAGGGAGAAGGCGGGAGGATGCGGGAGACGGAGGTGCGGGCGTAGGGACGGGGTGAGGCGGGGGGAGGGGATGGGGTGGGGGTTGGGCGGAGGAGTGGCGGGCGCGGGGAGGAGGAGTGGCGCCACTAATTATGGAGAAGAAAGAAGATGGAGGAGATAAAATGGAGGAGAGAGATATGAATAAAAATCATCTAATTTGGATTTTGAAATTTGAAACCAACTAACTACCCATTAAATCACTTACCTAAATTAAAGGAATAAAAATACACTAATTTATAAATTAAATATTGAAGATGTACTAATTTTGTAAATATTTTATGTATGCAATTTTATTGTAATATTTTAAAAAAATGTATTGGTAAATGTAAATCTCCCTAAATTTTTCCATAATGACAAAATTTTAGTTTTAAAATTTTTTATTACTCCCTCTATTATTAAATTTGACTTTTAATAATTAACTTGAAATATTTTTAAATTTGAATTTACTGTGATTCATTTAATTTTTAAAAATAATAAATCATATTGCATTGTCTAAAACTAACTTAATTCAAATCAATTTTGAATTTAAAAATATCTCATTTGATTTGGAAAAAAAAATCAATTTTAATTCCATATTTTAGAAGGAAGAGAGTACCAAAAATTCACCAAAAAGTGATATGGAACTACGAAAATCTTAAATATAAAGAAAGTTATTTCAAAGCATATAATAATAATCAAGTGTTAAAAGTCAATTTTAAATATTTTTAAAATCAAAATTGATATGAATTCATTTAATTTATGTTAATATAATTATGAATATTATAAAATGCCTAAAAAATACTATTAGTTATAAGAATTATTATTTTAAAAAATTAAATAAATTATATCAATTTTATATCTAAAAATATCCTACAATAATTTAAAAAATATTAATAATAATCTTATAATTCGAATATTTTAGAACGCAAGGAGTTCATTATATTGGCTGCCAGCAATATTCTAGAATAGCCAAAATAGAATGAATTAAATGGCTTAATTAGATATATCATGCCAAAACTATCGTTTTTGTACGTGAGTTTTTCTCATTTTACTAACCTTTGAAGGCTCAATCAAATCATAAACGAAAATTGCAGCATTATAAACAAATCTGATTATAATTTTGGCAATTGTACCTCTGGAAAGAAAATTTTTTTTTAGCCCAGTAGTATGTTCTCGCAAATATCTAAAAATAAAATTTTACTTGGTAAATATTTTATGTAGTGATGCAAATAAGAGTCGATTCTACATAGAATGATTAATTTAATTTTATACTATATAAACTAAAATTCGGGGATTTTAACTAAAAGAAATAATTTAAATAATAGTAACTAATATAAAAATATTACGCAAAATAAATTAATGAAATAAATCAAAAGAATAAACATTGGGTTAGATTAACGTCCACCATCAGAAATTGACAATGATCATCGACTCTAACATAAATCAATAAATATTTTGAATATTTACCGCGGAATAATTATTCTCATTCAAATTATTTTTCTATCTATCCGTATTTATAATTACGTATAAATAAGCGATCTAAATAACTCTAACTATCAAATAACCTTAGATATGCGCTAAAGATTCAACCTAGTAGCAACTTTAAGAATTAGAGAGATCGATGAAACTAAATAACACAAACATAAACAGTTGCATTCAATTTAGTTGAATAATCTTCATAAGATATAATAATCTTTTGAATCAGCAACCAATTATTAATCTTAGTTGCTTCATAAATTAAAGTGATTAAATAATTTTGAATTTGATATTTAATTTAGCAGTAGATTAATGTGAATAATAAACTAATACGTGTCCTAGCAACTAAATGAATCAATCATAAAAATTAAAAATAGAAAAATATCTAATACTCAAAATGTAAATTGAACAATTAAAACTAATTAGATCTCATAGTGTATAAAATCTTATGGTTTTCACTAATTTAATCTAAGAATAAGAACTTAGCCACCAATAGCCATGAAATCATCAAAGAAAAATATAAGAAATATTCTCAAGCAAAAATACTCTCAATTGTGTCTAATATCTTCTATTTATAGGTTATATACAAATCCTTATCTATAGAAGGAAAACTAATCCTATTAAAAATAAAAATCAGCCCTCATTACTGGGCCAAATCAGCGACCGATGCCTAGGTGTTTGATTTTGTACTGTTTTGGGCCCCTTGGTGCTTGGAGTCAGTTGCTAAAAGATTGCTTGGGCACCTAGGCACAATCCCCTTTGTATTTTTGAGCGCCTAGGCTCTCTTCAATGGCATGATATTTACAAAACTGTCATTAATGCTCAAATTCCTTCCTTTTACTTTTACCTACAAAATCAAATTAAAATAAATAATAAGTGTATTTAGACACAAAATAAATATAAAAACTAAAAATTAAGGGATAAAAATAAACACATTTTATTCTTATCACCCAACCACTACTCAACGAATATGTTTTGACTAGCCGCTACTCTTACTAACAGTTGAATAGCGGTTGGGCAAAAAAAAAAACGATATCGTTGAGTAGCGGCTGGGCAATTTTTTTCCTCTAGCTTTTGTACCGTCAGATCTCCAGATGAACGATGTAATATCAGTCTATTGAAATAGTGTCGTAATAAATATGCTATACATCATTCCCTATATATATATATATATATATATATATATATAGAGAGAGAGAGAGAGAGAGAGAGAGAGAGAGAGGGAGTGATACATACTAAGTATTTTTTTTGGATCAAAATTAGGCAAATACTATTTAATGCGTTAATTTTTATAACGAACATGCGAGATTAAAAGGGAAAAACGACGTCCGCTAATAATATTAACGGACGGATTAATGACAAAAATGTCCCTAAAGTTAAATCAATTGGTCCAACAACGCTATTAAAAAAAACATCCCCTAGACATATCAACGGACAAGTATCATAATTAAAACATCCACCGGTAGTTCTAGTGGATTTCCTAGCAAGATGAAACATGGTGTTCAAACTAGCCATTTTTCCCGAGGCATCTACTTTGGCTGATTAAAACCATTTGATTCCTCATATGAGGTCAAGTGATTGATTTTCTACACTAAAAAGTTCTTCATAATACCTCCTCCAAAATGACAATTTTTTTACCTCTTTTCACCATATCCAAGCTGTTATGGTCGCCTTTTAGAATCTGTAAAACCTGCAGGGGAAAATAAGTATGTTTTTCTTCGTATTTCAATGGTTAATGGGAAAAATGAACTGATCAGATAGACTCATGAATTCACCTATATTGTTAACCTTTCTACCTAGTGCCTAATCTTCATCTAATAAGGTGGATTCAAGCTTAACTTGAAAACTCTCATGATGTATACTTTTGAAAACTATACATCTGAGAATGAGTAACATTATCAACACATGTCTGACTCATTTTAGGACGCCTGATAGATGACTGTTGCACGCATAAAAAGGCAAATAAAACCATGAGGTTCATTTGCAGGGAGTTATAGTCATCAACAAGTGAATGATCAACAAGCTTTCTGATATTGTTCTTCTCGAGCAAGGATTTTGCCTGTCACAAGCAATTCAATTCTCAATGGCCATATTCCAATACTCTGATCTTTTAAGTGTTGCATTATTATAGAGAAGTTTTGATTAATGAGGGTGAATGGACAGAGGTATACCGACATGACAAGGCTTTGTTGCGAGTAATCTAGAGTCCGTCGTCTACTAATAAGTTCCAATAGAAGTACTCCAAATCAGAAGACATCAGTTTTTTCATCTACTATGCCATGCATTAACAACAGGAGTCCGTTAGAACAATTAACGGATGTTTCTCATCCGCCCAAAATGTCTAACGGATTGTATATTTTTAATAACATTGATGGACCAATTTATGTCAATTCAGGGGTATTTTTGTCATTAAACGACGTCGTTTTTTCCTTTTTAATTTTTACTTGTTCGTTATGAAAATCAAGCCCGTTTTTGATCCATAACAAATATTTGAATCGCCCATATATATATATATCAAATACCACATTCATCTTAACCATTAAAAAGTTAGGCATGACACAAATTTCAATGTCATGTCTCACTTTTTAATAGTTAAGATAAATATAATGTTTGGATGTTGTGCACTTATACTTATTCAATTGAAAATATCTCCTTCACCATTTGGTAACAAAAAATATTCTTATATGTATGAGCTCTTTAATGAAGACATGATAATTGGATATAAAAATTGGACCAAGAGTTTTACAATTTGACTTATTTATATTTTTATCTCCAATTATGGATAAAAATACAAATAGAGTGTTTAATTTTTATGTCTAATTATTATATTCGCATAAAAATTTTCTACATGTATTTACCTATGGACTTATTATACAATAATTATTAATGAGAAGTAGCACCGTTTTTCTCATGGACAGACTGAATACGCATGAAGTTATACACTACTATACTTGATGAAGACGGTATTTAATATTATGGAGTACAATTAGTAGTACAATAAAATATAGACATCTCCATCCCAATAAATCAATTTAGCCATGACATTTCAATTTTACTTCTTCATTTTGTGTCGTTTAAAATAAAAGTCGGAGTTTGATTCGTTTTCGGTGGGATCAATTGACCCCACTCACTATCATGTGACTTCGTCCTTGAATGGGAGTATATATGATATCTATATGCATCAGGGCGGATTTACAAGGGACAAGGATGGTCACTTGACTACCTTTAAAATTGTAAAAATTTTAATTAGTAAAGTTATTTTGATAAAATGTGACCACTCTTAAAGAAAAAAATATAAACCCATACAACTTGCACAATATTGGAATCTCAAGCTATAGTACTCACGACTCGTACAAAATTCAATTGCAATCTCACTCAAAAAATTAAATATGTTCTAACATCAATTTCAATTAAAATTATAACTATGTTGATACTTTTTTTCTATGATATTCAACTTCTCTCAAATTTTATTATATGTTTCTTTTAATTTCAATTTCCCTTAAAATTTTAAAACTCTCGTCTTGTAATTTGTCTTGCATATTGTCTTAATTATTTATATGTACTGATTTTCATTGTAAAATATGCTATTAATAATTGATATGAAATTAAATATTTTCGTCCGAAATCATTATATATATATATATATATACACATACATACATACATATATATATGTATGTATTAATTATATGGAGTATACTTTCGGAGGAGTAGGTCTATTTTTTTTCTAATTGCACTTGATTATATTTTTTTGTACGTTTGCTTTATTTCTTTAATAAGGTACAAACATTCTCAATTCGATTCTACTCAAAGTCGGTGAATGATAGCTTATATTAAAAAATATATATTTGATACTATTAAAAATGAGACCATTGTAAAAAAATTTCGAGAAATTAACTCTCAAAACATAATTTTATAATAATTTTAATATATTTTTAATAAACACTATATTTGGTAAATTATATTAATAATTATTACTAAAATTTTAACTTATCAATTTTAATAATTATCTTTACTTATAAGAATGACCATTCTTAATCAAAATCTTGAATACACCACTAATACGAGTAAGCCACAAACCAGTACATGCATGTGTGCTTAATTGACTTGTTAATATGAGTAAGCCACAAACTAGAACATGTATTTGCGCTTAATTGATTTGTGTATTACCACATGGAATACGTTCGGTTACTGGGGTTTATAACATTTAATATGTGAGGTAACATTTGTAACGTTTTGAACTCTAAACGCATTACATTAATTTTAATGTATTACATTTGAGAGTCGAACACTGCACATGCTTTTATAAATTAAATAAATTATATTAAAAATAAATTACGTTTTAAATAAATTACTACTAAATAAATAAAAATTTCAAATAAGTTTTAACTTTCAAATATTCACACCAAATACTAAGTAACAAAACATTCACTACATAAATGACCCTTAATTTAGCAGAGATGTAATGAAATTAGTCTACTTAAAATTTAGATTTTGTATATAAAGTTGCGTGTCTGCAACTTGGCACATGTTAGTCTATATAAATTTGTTGAATATATATATATATATATATATATATACACACACACACACACACGACAAAAGTTGCATTCACTGATTTACTCCTTTAATGGGTTAATGCGAATACAACTATTAATATAGCAACTCAACAAGTTGTTATATTTCTTTCGTTTTAAATTATAATATTAATATTAATTTTTAAAAAATTAATATTAAATATTTTTAAATTTAAAATTAAAATAATTTTTTTTATTCATATCAATACAATTCTAAACTACTTAAAAAAATATTTTTTTAATAATATTTATTATTTTAAAAACTTAAATAAATTATATTAATTTTAAATTTAAAAATATCTCAAATTAACTTTTAAAAAATAAATAATAATCTTATTATTTAAAATAAATAAAATATTTTTAAACTCAAAAATAAGATATTTATCCGTATTATGTTTGTAAAATTAAACATCTCAACGTCAAATACTAGTGCCCATTCATGTGCGGACTGATGTAATGTGGGTTCTTAACTCGCTCAGTGAAACTCTCTTTAAAATTTATCCGAGAAGAAGTTATTCAATAGTTTTGAATACCGTCACTTAATATTTTAGACTATTAATATGTTATTATTTTAACCAATATAATAAATTTTTTTATTATACATATTAAAATAACAGCATATAAATAATCCTGAGCAACGTTGCCTTACTTACCCAGGACTAAAATAATTTTTCCTAATCCGAGTCTCACTTTGTCAGACTATCTCAATCAATCTCTCTCACACTAATTCTCAATCTAAAATATTAATTTTCAGGTTCATTTCTTAATACACTAGGAATATATACTCCTCACTCCAGTGCCTGAACTGCTGGAAATAATTATTTTCAAGAAATTTGTTACAACCCAAGCTGAATATAGACGCACGCACACACACACACACGATCCAACGGATGGCGTTAGTCCTGCATGTCAAGCAGAGTAATGCATATAACTATTATACTATATAATTAAGGGTGATAACTCCTGAAGTTAAGAAACCACTATATGTGCAAATTAATATCAACATGTCCAGCATCCTTCCTCCTCAAGTTGATCATGAAGATTCAGAAAGGGTGTCGGCTAGAGTCCTAATCGATCTAATGAAGTTATCGATGAAAAAAGATGGTCATTTTTTTAATTTGTTACAAAAATGGTTCCCAGACACTTTTGTCTACAACTTTTCGGGACAAATCAGGAACCTTCACTGCACGTACGTATGTTGCAATTAAAGCTCTGAGATAGGCTGGCAGTGAAAGGGGTAGATAACCTCACTAATCATGAAAAATTGGAAAATTCAACCATACCTGACACCAACGTATTTAGGTCCTGCATGCCTAAATATATGTTAATTATTACAAGTGCACGACTATTTGCATATTAAGAAAGTTAACTAGTGTTGTTGTAGATTAGCAATGGCATCATAAACAAAAAATGACCTCATACAATGTTCAGCTTAATTAGGGCATATATATATATATATATATACACACACACACACACATGCAGTTGTTGCCCAGCTATATCATCAGGCACTCTGATTGCACGTGTACAAGAATGCTTTCTCGCAAATTAAATTGCTACATACTTGTTCAACTTTATATCTTTGTCATCATATCTGGGACTTTATCTTGGGAGTAATTATAATAACTATAAGATAATGATTTTACGGACGATACTAACAGTTACTGGCCTGATCTATCCATCTGAAATAGGCAAAATCCAATTTTATAAGCAGGTTTCCGTACTTGATATAGGAGGGCTGAATGTGTAATCCAGGTACGATCAATAATACGTAAGCTAGCAAGGACACTCTTATTATCGTGGTTTTACTTGGTCAATTACAAAATGGATAACACTAGCATGCCCAGAAAATATATTCCATATATATTGAACTAAACAGAAATAATACTATCATTCTCGATATATCAAACAAACAATCTTAATTTCATACGCGCGCACAAACACTCGCCTTGAATTAATGAGATAGAGGACAACTTTTTTGAGAAATTATTAGGTAAAATTAACAGTATGCCCCTCACATAATCTCACATAACAGTGAAATTGAAATTCAAAAAAGTCTCTTATCACTTATAAATCTCACTATTATGTGAAAAAAGAGATATACTATTCATTTACTCTCAAAACATAATTTTTTCAACTTTTTGGGTGGCTATATATGTAGTTGTTCGAGCCATTATTATCATCTGTACTTCATGATTAGTCCTCTCTCTCTCTCTCTCTCTCTCTCTCTCTATATATATATATATATATATATATATATATATGTATGTATGTCCTTTTTGGACTATGGATCATCAAATTACTAATAGATCTAGAAGATGATATCATAAAATTATCAAAGGAAAAAGATTACAAGCCAAGTAGAAAGAGAACGTAAAAACCTAAACTTGAAGCTAAGCTAGCATACCTGATCAGATCATGATATTATTGATATATTCTTTATAAGATCAACTTCTTGAAGAACCTCCGGATATGTATCGAATCAGTAGTACGTATGTAGACTACAAATCAACTCATCCATATATATATATATATATATATATATATATATAGACAGAGAGAGAGAGAAGCTAGTACATACGTAGACATGGGAGACATATATGCTAATTTGATGTCTTTTTTGTTTGTCATCTCCGATCAGAGACCCTAAAAAAGTAAAGGTAAACCCCCATAAAATCACGAACCTTTTATGAAACAAGATCGAGGTAGTATTACCTTACTTTAAGGATATATATGAAGAAAAAAGAGAAACAAGAAAAAAAAACGGTCATAGAACCTATAATTATTATTTAGGGTAAAACTACAGAGCTAGCACGCAATAAAAACCAGAGCCACTTAAAATAAAAATAGATATATCTATCATAGTATAAGGATCGGACCAAGATGCTTGATTCCCCGAAACAGTCTTTACTTTGTTTTGAAGTCTCCTTTCATCAAAAGATCCAGAGAGAGAGTATTTTCTTATCACTTGATCATGATATATATAAGCCACTATATATTTCCTCTCTCTCTTTTTCTTTTTCTTTTTCTTTTTCTTTCTCTTTCTCTTCTTCCTCTTGTTTGAGAATGATGATGGCTTGAGGTGGTGGAAATAATGATGGAAGTGAAGAAAATAATAAAGTGGTGGTAAAGAGGGAGATGATGATGGTTTGACAGACATGATGTAGGTGATGATTCTTCTGAGCTTCTGGCGTTGAAACTAATGAAATTTTAGATAGAGAAAGAAAAAAGGAGTTAATTTAGAAGAAACACTACTACTCTCTCTCTTTCTTTTTCTCTCTCTCTCTGATCAGATGAGGACTCTAGACATATCAGATATATGAGAGAGAGAGAGAGAGAGAGAGAGAGAGAATGGAAATAATTATTACTACTCCATTCTTCAAACTCAAAATAGTCGCCCTTATTAACCTACAATATACCCCCTAAAAGGCTCAAATAATAAATTTAGCATTTTTTATGGTTTATTTTAAAATGTGAAATACATTTTTATTGTTATTGTTATATCTATCATCATAGTCCTGTTAGCTACTAAATTATTGTCTAATATTAATTATCCGTATCTAAAAATATGATATAACGAAAAATTAAATTAAAATTTAAAAAATAAAAATATTATTATTATTTGTATTATTATTAAGAAAATTATAAATATTATTATTATCGATATTATTATTATTATATAGATGAAACATTAAAAAATATAAAATTATATTTAAAAATTATAGTGTTAAAAATATATTTTTAATTTTAGACTGAAAAAAATATATCAATATAAATTCTAGTAATCTTTTTTGACACTAACTTTCTTCTCAAATAATTTAGGTAATAAATAAAAATTGTAACAAATCTTAATCTTATATCAATTAATATAGAAAATTTGGATATATGTATAAGAATTCAAATTGTTATCACCAATACTTTTAAACATGACAATTTAAGTGAGTCTATAGTGAACTAAAATGATTCAAAAAATCTATAATGGATTAAAATAACTCAAAAATATATTATTGAGATAGCACATTAAACTTTATTATGATTTCATTTATATTCAAAATCGACACAAATTATTAGAAAAACTTTCTAATTTACTTGGACAAACATTGATGGTTAAATTAGATTTACTAATATTTTGTCTATATAAATTATACAATTTTGGTCATGTTGCCTTGAATGATTTTCCTCCCCTCTTCTCTCCCGTCAAAAAAGATTATGTTTTAGACATGAGGAGGCTCTCGTAATTTTTGGCGAGATTTTTACCCAAATCTATATTTTTCTAGTATGGCAATATTTTTTAATTCTCCCTTAATTTATGCGAGAACTTATTTTTTTCCTTTTGTAATTTTGCTTTCATCATGAGATGATTGATTTTTTTTTTCCTTAAAAAATAGTTTTATTATCATCTGTTATAAAATCTTACTTTCTTAATTTTAATGATTATTTTAATTATTCGTTTGTGAGAACAATTTTACATTGTTCTGATCGACGACACTACATCTTTTTAGATTTGATGCGAAGTTATCACAATACTTATAACGACTTATTATTTAATTGTCCGTATTAAATAATTGCTTAAATTTATTCTATTAATATTTTAGGAGTTTTGACAATATTTTATAAGTGCTTGTTACGTACAATAATTATTATTACCATTAATCTTTTTCAAGTTCAAAGTACTTGAAAGGATCGCCTTTGTTTTAAAATATTCAGTTATAATTTCTATCATTTGTAAAAATAAATGAAACTTTTAATGTATTTTTGTCTTTGGTCTGTTTAATTTTATTTTCTTAAAAAAAGGTTCAGTAATAACATAAGTCCATAAGTGGACAACAATTGTGCTAGTTACCATCCTCCTCCGATTGCGTGTGATGAACGAGCTTGTATTATATACTCCTTCTATTTTAAATTAAAGGATTAATATTAATTTTTTTAAAATTAAATTTTTTTTTAAATTTAAAATTAACATAGTTTATTTAAATTCTAAAAATAATAAATCTTATAACTTGTAGTACTTTTAGGTAGTTTATGATATTCATAATCTTATTAACAAAAACTACGTACATAAATTTATGTTAATTTTAAGTTTAAAAAAATTTAAAATTAATTTTAAAAAGTCAATATTAATCTTATAATTTGAAATGAAAATAGTATAATTTAACAAGTAATTTAACTTTGAAAAGTCATCATTGTATTGACTAAAATTAATAAAAATTAAGATAATTTTAAGTATAAAAAAATTTAAAATTAATTTTAAAAAGTTAATGGTTGTCTTACAATTTCAAAGGAAAAAGGGAGTACTATTTTGTCTAAAAAAGAAGGCTTTTATTGACAATGTTCTATGAAAAATTAAGGTTTGCATGCTACACATTTAGATAATAATTAATTAATAATTTTATTTCAATAATAAATTTCTTTTTTATAATATAATATTAAAATTCATAAAAATGTATAAACAAGGAATAAATAAATCTTAATATTTGTGGAAAAAGTTCTAACAATATTGCACCTTTTCGTAAGCTTATTTCTTAAGTGTATTTTCTCTATTCCAAAAATTAGTGATACATCTCTAAAATGATAATTATTAAAAAAAACTTTCATTTTACTTAAATATACTCTGTAATTAGTCAAAAATATTCTACGGTGTCGTGGTAATAATAAATTTATCTGATGTGTGTTAAATTTTTTATGTTATTTTATGTATAAAATTATAAATGAATCACAAATGTTAATTAAAATGAATTAAAAAAAATAAAAAATAAAAAATTATTATATTTACGATAAATTTATATATATGTGTATGTAAATATATGATATAAAAAATATTAAGTAAAGAATTCATATTTAATTATATTTTATTTTATTGTTCGTTTGATATAAAATTAGATGGCACGTCAAATACTTTTTCTAAAATATATGTTAACTTTAGAAAAGTATATGCGTAAGAAGTCAGCAGCCGTCGCATCCTCTGTTAAACTAAAATAAAACTTTAAAATTCTAACGTAAAGTGTAGATGGGAAACTATATTAAAAATACTCAAAATATTTAAATTAGTACGTACTAATTTAATTATTTTGTAAGTTAATTTGTAAAATTTTAAAACATAATATTGATGTTATATTTAATTTTGATTATTATAAGTTATTAAAAAAATATAAATATAAAATTAAATTAAACTTACAGCATAATTAAAATTTTGTAAATTAATTAAGACAAAGTGAAATAAAAGTCGTTTTTGTCAATCACGATTGTCTCTCCCCATCTCCTTACTTTGTTTTCACGTCATGCTGGAGTTAAAATCGCGGATTTTGTGGCTTCACTTGGCCCGAGAAAAAAGATCTCGACGACCCCTGCACTATTTTTTAATAATTAAAATAAAAAAATAATATTTATATATAAAATTTTAATATTTTTATATATAAAATTTATAATAATGATTTAACCGTTATTATACATCTGATAATATCTTTAATAAGACGTATATATAAAAATATTAAAATTTCATATAAAAATATTAATTCTTTTAAAATAAATATAATATTTAAATATTATATATTTATATTTATTCTAATATTAATTACAGCAACTTTTCTCCCTCTTCTTTGAGCGTAAATAATTAGAAAGTCTGCTGCATGTACACGCGGTTCAAAAAACAACCGCGGGACGACAAACATGGTTTCGTTTCTAAAAGAAAACATAAGGTCCAACTTTTACATTGACATTTTCAACTTGAAAGAAAAATACTCCACTATCAACCTCCTCATCGGAATAATTTATTTATAGTACTCCATTTCACAATAATAATAATAATAATAATACCCAATATAATATTTTCATATAATAATTTGAACAACGAGCAAGGAGGTCCAACAATTTTATTTAAAGGTGAACTGGCAAGAATTTGATGATTCTTTTAAGTAGGTAAAATGGAACTGTGAAACTTCAATGAACCCATCCATCCATTTGAGTTCAGTCTTGTGAAAGCAGTGCTTACCTATAACTGACAATAAACCAACACCATCCTGATAGAAGCGTTAATGTCAAGTAACCACACTCTTCCACTGAATTTTTTTTAATCTAATGGGTGCATGTATGTATCTCCTCCACACGTGCATGTCAAAAACGATAATGGTAGCAGCATGCATGGTTATCAAAAAATATTAACATACATGATACTTCCCCTATTTACTTAAACAATTATATATTTTATATAAATGATTAAAAATCAGCTTGTGAGCTCTATTTACTTAAACATTATATATTATTACAGATCAGATTGTTGTCACTTATTGGGTAATATGAATCACTTTATAATTTATTTTTCTAAGCTAATTTTTGAACTTAACCACGTTCCATGGTTGAAATTGACCATGTCATAGCCAGTTATGGCTTTCCTCTTTGCTCTCGGTTCCTTGGTCTCAATTTTGGTTCTTGTTATTGTTTCACCACCCTTCATATATCCAAGTAATTGGTAGCTGGTGCAGACCACATTTTATTCGTTGTGATTGCATGGTACGTGTAAATAAATTTTCCACTGCGTATTTATTTTTATAATGTGCAAAATTTTCACCATGTACTTTTTTCATTACTAACCAGAACTTGTATTACGGATGTTATGAGTTTAATGAAATAACCTAAATAGGTATAGAATTATATATACACAAAAGACTAATTTTGGAAATAATTATACACGCACACATATATATAATATTGGGCTGGGAGCAGAGTGTGGAGGCTAAATTTCATATCCGAATTAGGGTTTAAAATCAGGTCACACTAGGGTCGAAATCGGTCAGGTCCCATCAGAATCGGGAAAAATTGTCCAGCCTAACCTTATCCAACTGTCTTTTCCTCTCTACTGCAACCCACGTTCAAGTCTGATTGCAGACACGAGCTCAGGAGAGATGACTTGACGAACTCGGATCTTCTTGGCCTGCTGGTGTATTCCCCAAATCTTTTGTATTCTTCCCCTTAAGTTTTCCACGATGATCGCCTGCCCCCCAACCCCTATAGAGTATGACTTTGCTGGGTTCCTGAGAGATTAAAACTGCGCCTGTGGCTTGCTGCAAGGAAAATAGAGCCAACACTTGCTTTCAGCCAATTTGCTCAAATCTATACAGGGAAACAGGGAGAATCTATATGCAAACCTCTAATTCCAACACCACCTCCTGGATTGAAGTCCCTTTCGCTCTGCCTTTTATATTCACTATTGCAAGAGGATGCTTCTGAAAGTGGGTCTTGACTGTTTTAGCAACGCCAGTGATAATATTACTCTTCCCTGATAAATGATAGGTGTAAGCAGAAACTTTAATTGTCACGGGATTTCTCATTTGATATCATACTTCATCATAAGGTTACTAAAAAATGTCTAAAATGACCATGAAATTCTGATAAGACAAGTTCTAGAAAAAATAGAATCATATAAATAATTTGACAATTAGACAAACGTAACAATGATATAGAACTGCAATCCGGGTAACATTGCTGTAAACTGTTAAAAGGTACACTACTTATTTATTTGACAAGATCTGTACTATTACCTACGGCAAGAACTGGGCACTTTTTCATTCCAAGGGCTTGCTTCCGCAAAAGAAGCCTTTCTCTATTAGAAAGACCCGCAGCTCTGAAAGGTATCTTCTCATAGCCATCCTCCACAGCTCCGAGAACTGATACTTCTTGTTCAATTTTTGGTGAATTAAGGGACTCCTTGAGAGGCTCAGCATTGCTGATGGCGGAAAAGTGACCTTTTGGCTAAAATCAACATTTATATACAAAATCAAAAAAGAAATAGTTAAAATACAAAATTTGTATAAACCTGAAAATACCATTTGATTTAACCTTACAAACATCAGGACAAGTTCTAACCATGGACTCAACGTCTACAACCTCACCATCCATATCCATAAGAATATCAGATTCTTCAAATACTGATTCAGATTCAGGCTCTGATTCTACTGTATCAAAGTTGTCACCATCCTCCTTTTCATCCTTTATAGAGAATCCTAAGGTGTCCAAAACAACATTCGCGCCTATGGAAGTTGAATTAGCTCCGTGTCTATCCATAACCTTCACATTATGATGACAATAACCAAATCACAAATCAATGGCAAAGAAACACAAGCACAAGAAGTTCAAAAAATAAGTATAGTAATGGAGGACCACATAAACAAGGACATTTCTAAATGCTCTGCACCAAAGAGCAATACCTAAATAACTTAGAAACAGCATATAATGAACTTCATTGCAATTTTGAAGTTCTGCCATCAGAAGATTGTGCATTTTATGGTGAAATTGGGTCACTCAAAACCTGTACAGGCCTTTCATCCATAAATCTTAGTCTTATGAAATTTATAACTTTCTAGGATATGGACAAATGTAATATATAAGCATTTTAAAATCGACCATTCTCATGCCATTATGAAAGATATGCTGTCGAGAAATATTTACTGTCGAGAAATATTTATGACCTTAATATAAGCAGATGTATTTTCCTTACCTCTACATTTTCCTGATCACAAACTGGACTAGTTGAGCAAGTTTGAAGGTCTGTATCAACCTTCTCATATTTATTTGATTGCCTCTTGTCCAACTCGTCCTCTTTGACCTGGACCATGACACAACTGCATTATTTAACCAAGACTTCTTAAAATTGCACTCAACAGAGAAAGGCATGGTTGAACAAATTATAAGGGTAACTCACCATCTGAAATTTCAAATCTTTAGCCAACTGCTTATTAATTGCCTCCTGGTCTTTGGCCTGGATCAAGACATAACCATCTGATATACTTTGAACATAATTTTTTAACTGGATAAAATCTGAATGGAACCAATGTACATATAAGAAAACCCACCAACTTAAGCTTCAATTCATCTACATCTCTGCTAAGCTTCAAAACATGGAGTTTTAAAGACTGCATCACAAAAGGAAAGAATAAGGTGCAGAAGGGGATAAGTGCATCAAAATGTAAGAAACAAAAAAACAATAATAAAAAGAAATGAAAAAATTATCCTAAAAACATGTGAGAATCCCTTAAAGATGATAAATCCCCAGTACAGATCTTCTGTGCAAAATTTAATCAGAAACCCCCAGTGACCACCTGACTGAGTCACTAAATTTGCATTGTTTTCTTTTTTTCTTTTTTTTTTGGATAAGTTAATTCCCTTGCCATTTTATCTTCTAACAGCTGAAAATGAAGAATTAGACCACTTAACTATGTTTTTAGTTTGATTTTTTATTTCTACTTTACTCCCCCACCTCAAAAGCGTGCACGGGGCCGCAGGGGTGGGGAAGAGTGCTAAAGCACACAACATACTCCCATTTACCTCTCGCCGCTGCGCCTCCATAGAGCGTTTCAAAGCTTCTCTTTTATTTAAGAGTGTCTGAGGCCTCAATGAAGCTGGGCGCATGTAATTTTTCCCACGGTAGATAATGATTGCATGACCCTTGCTGACTCTCTCCACTGCCACTAGTATTCCGCCACTTTCTGCCTCTACTGTCCGCGCTCTTGCATGAACCTCTTCAATGCTTCTCTCACCACATATTATTTTCACGATTTCCCTGTATTTCCAGTGAAGGTGCATGTTTTCAACCGTTCCATCAAATACTCCCCGCCTACCTGAGCATGATAAGAAGGAATTCTTATCAGGCCTTTTTCTGTTAAAAATCAAAACCAACTTTTGTAGTAGTAGGTTGTTATTTATTTTTTATTTTTGGGGGGGTGGGTTAAGTGAACATTATATTACTCATGCACCATGCAACTCACCTAATAATAGAAAAGGCTTCATTCTCAAGCCAACCTTTCTCAGCATATATCTTTCTTCTTCAGTGATTCCTTCTTTATCTATTTCACTTGGTTGTTGAATCTCTTCCTTCTCCAACTCTGTTAGAAGAGTCTCTGCCTTGGCTTTCTTCGTTAATGCCTGTTGAAAAAACACGTCACCCATAATACAAAATGTGACTAAACGATAACAGTCAGCTGCAGCATCATTATACAAACGTGCCTGAATTTCTTTGCTAAAGCCTGACATTAAAATATGACACTGCGAATACAAATGAGAGCTAAAATTTTATTCATCTACTCTAGCATCTATCTGAATTCATACCAGGGTCAACTTGGTGCTAGTTCTTGTAATAGCTGCTTCACTGGACCTTAGCTTCCTTTGTTCAGAGACCACTTTCTGTTTCTGGTCACTGACACAATGTTCAGCTTCAAAAGCACGGTCAACAGTCCCAGGTTTCCCATCATTCACACCACGTTCAGCTTTCAAATCAACGTCCATTGTCCCAGGTTTATGATTTTGTACATTCATAACTAATGAACTACGACCCCTCCTATTTTCCAATCCATTAAGTCCAGAATTCCTTCTCTGTTCTACTGCCAAAGAAACTGCTGCTGGAAGAAAATCCTTTCCTCTATAAAGAACAATATATTCTCTGTCCCGTGAAAGTAGAATTCCCCCAGTCAACCACTACAACAGTAATTCTAAAGTCAACATAGACGAGTGAAAAATGTTAAGAAAAATAATTATTACACCACTGAACTACTAGGAATGAATTTTAATACCACCAGGTTTAGATACAGAATGCATGTATATAATATCAGTACACAACTGGGATGTGCCAAGCACGTGAACCTCATAATTTCATTGTAAAGGACACTTCCAACAATAATTTAACTTCAAAAGTCAAAATATCAACAAATAGAACTGAATAATAGAAAGAAATATTAAGATTTTCAACAGGCTATGTTTGGAAGTTGGAGAACTTGAGGGAAAAAGAAAGGAAAAGGAATGAAATCTAAAAATTTATTAAAGCTTTCTTAATTATCATTATGCTACATTTTAATGTTGTACTTTGATACTAGCAGAGAAAACTTAAGTTGGACGTAAGGTGAATGGCTTGGATCCAACTAACATGAAACGCACTACATAACAATGGAGTTCGATAAAAGAATTGCCAGAATTTCACTTACCTTCAGCTCTTCAGCCATTAGTTCACTGTTAGTATTCTGGACTCCTCTCTTGACTGCAATTTTTGCGATCTCACATTTCTCCCAGAGCTTTACAATAGAAGCAGCCAATCCTTTCAGTTTTCTATTTCTGCCTGATACAAAGACAAAAGCAAGTGAACAGACAGAAAGCAGAAAAAGTATGGTCGTGTATTTAAATCACTCACTTAAAGCAAAATGGCATGGTAAAGGCCGACCAAGTCTTTTTAATGTGGTCATTTCGTCATTTGTTAGTTTAGGCTTGACTCCATATGGAAGAAGGCGGAAAGGTCTCCTGTATCCAGGAATAACTGCTGGGAGAAGATCCGCATCAACAGGTAGAGGATCGTAACCCCACCAATCAGTAAAGCGTGGACCAAGTCCCTCTAGCAGATGGTCAGATTCTTCTGCAAGTTGTGCCTCCCCAGGCAGCTGAAACCGTACCCTATTTGGTGAACCTACACCTTGTATTAGGGGTGGTTGAGCATTTCTATTGGACAAGGGACGTCCAGCAGATTCAACAACATGCATGCCAGATGAACATTTATCATGTTCGCCTTTTTTTCGACCATCCATATGTAAAGCACCAATAGATGTGTCATTTGTTTTATTATTCTCACTTAAGAAGTAAGGATACTTGTAATCAGCTCCTCTGTACATTATTATATTACTTCCGGACCTCCAGATGACTAATCCTCCAGTTTTTCTCTGAGAAAGTCCAAGAGAAAAAAAAAGAGTCAATAATACATTTTGAAGTTGCCAAATTTAAAATCCAGAACATAAAAATAATTTGCACATGATTTAGAATTTTATTTCAAGTGATACCCATGTCAAATTTCATAAACTCATCCTGCAGAATCTATTTAAGGTCTGCTAATCACTATGGAGATCTCAAGCAACAAAAATTGAGCAATTTTAGAGACGTAAACCATTACCAACATCGAAAGGCAAGCCAGCCATTTGTGCACAAATAGTGATGTTGTGATAATGTTACAAGTTTCCAAAGTTTTTCCTAAAGGATGACTTGGATATGCCATGCCATATATGTTATTATTTATAGAAAAGCACTAGTTTTATTCTAAGTACCTGTATTCCATATTGTGGTTTATGTGCAGAAGGGTAGCATCACGACCAATGACGAGTGATTCGCAATTTCACAACTAAAGTTAGGACAAAGAGTTTCAGTGAAGCATGAATCAAAATATCTGTTCATTTCTTGTTCTCTCTTTTCTATTACGCTCAATGGATGAATGATTTTTGCACTAGGATTTACAAGAGGTTTGTCACTGTTCTTCACATTTCAAATGATCAGGCAAGAAATATAATATGTACTCAGGATTCGGAATGAAATTTGCAAAGAGTTGTCATTAAATTTGTTAAGAAAGTTGGCAGAGTTATCTACTTTGATGTTTGACACGAACATTCAAAAATTCAGCGAAGCTATTAAGCCAAAGAATTACGGTATAATCTAGCATGATTGACAATGGAATCAAAACATAATTCAGTTTATGTGAACATAAAAGTAATACTCCTACAAAAGAAGTCTTTTACCTCCAATAAATCATGAGTCCTCTTCATGTTCAACTTACAGATATCATCACATTTAATCCTCACAAGCTCGGTATGCCTCCACCTTTCATGAATTCCATTCACAATCCCCTCAGTAATCCCCGCCTTACCTACCTTCAACTTCTGCTTCAATCTAATCCCAATACTCCTCAACCTCCTTAACTCTTCTGGTGGCAGCTTCAGTACAGCCAAAGTAGGCACATTTTCTCTCCCTGCTGTCCTCCTCTTCTCCTTCTCCTTCTCCTTCAAAACCTCGCTCCTCAATTCGTGATACCTTCTTATGGCATTCCCTGATCCGGGTACCGGCACCGGATTCTCTGGCGTGCTCCAGCTAGGGTCAAATGTGTGCCCAACCCGGTATTTAGGTATTTGATTTGGTAAAGGAACGAATATCTCACCCGGAGAAGTAGAGTGAGTGGGAGTTGGGATTAAGTGAGTTTCATTGTTGTCATTTGCGTCGTCCTCGACGTAACCAAGGCTGCGAAGCTTGTCGGCGATTCTTTGGATGGCGGAGTGAGGTAGGGTACGGGCATCGGCGGCGGAAGCACGGAGGAGAATCAAATTGCGGGGAAATTTAGGGTTTAAGGAGAGTAGGGTTTTAGGGAGTGGTGATGGGAAGACAAAAAATAAGGGCTTTGGAGGAGTGAGGGCTTTGGAAGGGAAAGAGGAATGGTGATTGGACAGAGGAAGCAACATCTGATGCTTGGGGGAGAAGATGGAAAACCAGTGCTGTAGTTCAGTTCATCTCAATTGCACTGGCTGGCAATTTCTCTCTCTATCGGAGATGAACTTCTTCCGCCCGCTTCAGTTAGTTATGTTTCGTTGGGTATCCTTCTACAACCGTCTCTACAGCAGTACAGCTTATCCATAGTATTTGTTTCCGGCAATGCACCAAAAAGATGCTAGACACAGAATTTCTATTTTTAAAATTTCTGGTATATATATATATATATATATATATATATATATATATATGATTCAAAAATATATTTCTTAATTAATATATTTTTATTAAAACGACATCATTTTGAAAATTTTTTAATAATATTTTTGTAAATAAAAATAAATAAGAGAAAGCAAAATATGACATCATATCACGTCTTTTTTTAATTTTTTTTATTATATATAAAAAAATTGTCACTCTCTTTCTTTATAATAAAATACAATGGTTTACCGTAAATCTAAGATGAAATCGACTACTACACAAATAAAAGTAGAAAAGCACATTGTGCAATCGTAATATGAATTAAAGTTTTAATCAAAAAGATAATATTTTATTTTATTTTTAAATGAAGGAAGTATGTATATTTATTATAAAATATAAAATTAATATTAATTTTTTAAATGTCAAATTAAATATTTTTAAATTTAAAATTCACATGATTCATTTAATATTTCAAAACAATAAATTTCATAATCAATAATATATTTTAAATAATTTGTAATATCATTATTATATTAATAAAAAATAAATGAATTAGTTTGGAGTTATAGCTATTCACAAGTAAAAACCTCATTCTTTTAGAACTACTTCAAATGAAAAGCCTCATTCTTTTAGATCTACTGCAAAATTCCTTTTTGAATAGAAAATTTATAACTATGATAAGACCCCGTACATTGAAATAGAAAATTTATTTTATTTTTAGTTTAAAAATATTTTAAAACAATTTTTAAAAAGTCAAATATCGATCTTAATGGAAATTTCAGGGTTTTTTCTTCTTCTTTTCATTTCTGTTTTTTCTCGTTAATCTATAAATGTAAGCTTCAATGCAGTGTAACAAAGGTTCTGTGCAATTAAGATGCAAATTTCTTTCCTATTATTTTATAATTTATTCATCAAAATAAATTTAACTTTAATTTAAAGCTGTAAGTAAGTAATCTTCACATTTACTTGATGGCTGATTGGCTGTGATGATGGACGTACAAGGCAAACTGCACCGGTCAACTACCCAACATTGCTACAAACACTAGTTGCAGCCAGCCAAAAACAAGCATACCGTTCTTACAACTTCATGAGAGCCCTTAACCGGTGCAGTCATTTGTTTTTCTCAGTAGTATTACCTGGTGTTCTGCATCATTCTGTCAAATGCTTAAAAGCACGTCATACGGTTCAAGAATATAATCCGATAAATGCCCACCCAAAAACGTCAAAAGTTATTTATTACTCCCTCCGTTCCAAAATATAAGATCATTATTAATTTTTTTAAATTAATTTCTCAGGAACAATGGACAGGAAGATTTCTGCAATGTAATACATGCATAAACATAAATTCTCTAACATAATTTACAAATGGGACTCACATCCAGCAGGATTAATATTATAGGAATGGGATCAGAATGGTATTCACACAAAGGGTGAATTTTTTTTTCTGTGTAGACGCCGAAGGTCCATGAAGATTGGGCAACAAACTATAAATAGGTAATTTCATAAGTATAATCATGATTATTCATTCTCAAGGAGAATATCATACATCGTGTTTTGAATACATTTGCTACGTGGTTATTGGAGATATGGCCACAGCTTATTACAGTTGTAGTACTCACTCTTTGGCATGCAGGTATTGATCCAGCGTCAGAGGTTTCGGACCAACAAACCAATTGATTATAAATATATTTTCAATATCAAGTTTGAAGATCTGGAAACCCTGTAAACCATGAAAAGGAAGATAAGTCACATGGCATTATATATGCCAATTGCAAAGAAAAATGACTACTGATAACATAAAATAGGCACAAATTACCTTTCATCTCAGGATGCCAGAACAAGGCATTTCGAGCATATTCAGCTTGATTGGATTTATCACCAAGTACCTTCAACTGATTGCCATTTCATCGATGTTACTTGTTAGAAGCTATTTAGAGAGACTCGGTGGCACAGAATCTTGATTAAAGTCTTATTCCAATTATCAGGGAATGAGTTGTTTCATAGTTTGTACTTGTTAATGTGTTTTATAGACATTATTAAACATTTGTTGATGAGTTTTGATAATCCAATTTAATGAACTTGGGAGAACAAAAAATTTCAAGCTGTATCCTAATCTTAAATTCATCCGGAGCTTACATTTTTCAAGTTAAAACCTTACTAAAAGGCCATCCATATCCAAGCTTAGCATAATAAGGTGGTAGCAAACTGGGATATTGCATACTGATCCTGCCATCAGAAATTTTATGTTTCCAATATTGAGAAAATGAAAATCCACTTCTTCCCACTTTTTAATCAGCCAAAAGTTCTTGTTAAGGTTAACTAGGAACAAGGTGACAGCAAAGGAGTTTCCCAGGGAAAATATATATAAATAAACAATCAACTGCCACATTACCTTTCCTGCGAGTGTAATTTTTGCACAAATATTTATAATTAGAGGTATGCATAGCTTCAAATTACTCAAGGTTAGAAGCACAACTCCTCCTGATCCTCCACCCACCCCTGAAAACAAAATAAAAGATAAAAAATCCCCAGGTTAAAGGAAAAGAACAGAAAACCTCAAATTTGACATCCACTCTCATTTCTAGTAACTTTGAGCCGCTATCGGTTAAGAGAAATTTTCTTTACACTCTTAGATGTAATTGTGTAGGGGCTGCACGGTTAATATTAGAAAAAGCCAATGAAACAGAAAATTCCTGAAATTGATGAAGCATATATCAGTAGACAAAACCCAGGTGATAAGGAATTCAAGAAATTTAGTTCAAAACATACCCAAAAGGTGCTCCTCCCAAATCACTTGCAATGGTACTGCAAAAGTAAAAACACCACATTAGCATCTTCTCGGAGAATATTCAAGCATTCTGCACAAATTTCTAACTTCAAGAAAAAAAATCACAAGTCATAGTTTGTGAGGAAAATTATCATTTTGCTACAAGCAATAAATCAAGGTGTGTTATATCATGGCCACCTTAATCTTTATCATTACCACCTCAACCACCACCACAACTATCCAAGGCGACACCGTTTTCCTCCTCTTTTACCGTCTTTTCAATCTCTCTCCTTTCTTTCTTCTTCATCCTAAACTCTTTATTCTCCTTAATTGACGCTCAGAGCTCAAGAGATCAAACCGGTGTAGTACTCCAATTACAGGTAATTTCCATTGCGGTCCTTTTATTTCTCTACTCTGTGCTGGGTTTTCTGACCCATGTCAAAAGTTCGTTCCTTTTACCTTCATCGCTCCTCAATTTACTTTTTTTATTCGCCTTTTGTGGAAGAATTTGTCTTATTTTACCTCCAAAGGAAAAAAGACCCAAGCGGAATTGAGAATCGTTACTTTGACCTTTTGCTTGTTCCGATCAGTGTGTGTTTTTTCCACCATGCTTGAACTGAAAAACTCGGAATCGAATTTTCCGAGATTGGGCCGTGCGGTTGGATTGATATTGCACAGGATGTGGTTTGTTCAAATGGGTCTTTCTTTCTTTTCTGATTTGATGGCGCATGGATGTTCCTTGCATGAGAAGAGTAGGGGGAATTATACTGTGAGGTGTAACGGGCACCCTGAATATCATCGAGGCAGGGCGATTACCACACTTAAGTTTAATTGCCATCTTGCTTTACTTGTGGTTTTGATCGTTGGGGGTTATGCAATTATTTGTAAAAAGGATGAGTCTATGCGCTATAGGCCAATTGGTGCGGAAACGCTGCAGTTGGATAGTCATGCTCAGTTTACTTTGGAATCTGATGATGATGGCGATGACAATGAGAATGGAATTAAAGAAGGAGGGAATGTGATGATGGAGAAGGTTCTTACTGTGGTGCCTGATATGGGTGTTAATGGTTATGGTTCCCGTGATTAGGTAAATCTTATGTCTTTCCTCATGTTGAAGGCAGCATTTTAATCTATTCTTTTATTAATGGTTGGCACAGAAGAACTCAATTGGTGTTGTATAAATGAATTGACATATTTTTGTTCTGAATTTTGCCTCAGAGAAACACTGAATATACGGTACAACTGCATTATTAACTGTTCTAATGTGTTCTTGAATGTAATTCTATTTCAGTTTCTAATTGGTTTGATTATGCTAAATGAGTGTTCAGTTTCGAATTAACTCTGTCAAATCTGTCACTATGATCGCTATTGGCCTATGACTTGTTCATTTATATAAAAATTTGTTACAGAAATAGGAAAAGTTGATATTTGTGGGATATTCGATTGTCTATCAATATTTATCCAGCAAAAACTGGATCGTCCTTTCTTGTTTGATGAAGCTGTTGGACAAGTATGGTGTGTATTATGAGGTATCACCTAATATTCAAGATACGTGGAAGTAAGGCCATTCCCAAAACCACTAAAATAATCAGGGTAAAGGACTATGGGTAAGTTTTGGGGACTAGTGGATCATAATAAACTGAATTCAGGTCTTATGAAAATACTGCAACTGATTCAATTGTAATTGGATGTCCAAGTACCTCAAGTTTCTCACATCTTTAAGCTCTTCTCCCCGCTACCATCCTTTTTCAACGATGCAGACATAAACCTAAAATACTGTTCAAGATTTCTGTTTACCACCGCCCTCCTTCGTGTGTGGTGTGTGGTGTGTGGTAAAATGGCTTCTTCTTCTTTCTCTTTTAATGATGATGCTCTTAATATAGTGCAAAATAACTGCAAATTTTGAAATCGGCTAGGCTAAATGCCTGTGATAGATTCATGGCATGTTTGGTTAAGTCATGAAATGCACAACACCACCTTTGCTCTATATACTTAAAACAACCTTTTTCACAAACTAGTAGGGGCAGGCTAAAATGAAACACCAACACCTACCAAAAATAAATAAATAAAGGTTCACAACGGACAAAAATGTCTCTATCCTCCTTGAATTCTAGTCACTTGCTATGTTATGCTAATAGAAAATCATCTAGGTTTGTGAGTGAGAGTTACCTGTGAAACCTGCCCCAAGAAAAGGTATAGGTCAAAGTTTGTCTTGTTGATTTTATGAAATAACGACGACCTCTGTGACCAACGGTACTAGCTCTATGAAATCCTATCCCCTTTCTTGCTTTCGATCATTAGTATATTTGTTCTTTTATATTTCCCCCTACAGAATCTGCTGGAAGAGACTTCAGATAATTCTTGTCAAGAACTGAAGAAGCATAGATTAAGTCGAATATATGCTACTTGCATAGTTTAAAAGCTTCGTTGAATTGAATTTTAGATAGTTCTGTAGGTACAAGAATTGCATATATAGTTCTGTAGGTACAAGAATTGCATATGTTTTAATCGCGACTTTGGCATATATGATGGACGTTTCTGGTGATTTTCATCAAGTGATTTATACAGTATGCTAATGAGAGAATCTAATGGTGTAGGTTCTTAATATTAGCATTTTGTAACTCGTTATCTTTCTGAAGACTGGAAATTATGAGGAAGCTTTTAGTTGAAACTGTTGTAAGTGGACGTTTAGTAGCCTTTTGTGCTTCAATTTTTCTGAATATCTAACCCTATAATACTCCAAGACTGCCCAAGCAGAGGCGGTATAAATTGCTTATAGACACATCAATTGTCCGCAACCCCTCCCCACCACAATCCAACTCCAAGAAGGACAACAATTCTTGGCATGTGCTAGAGATCGTTATATTGTTGAAATGGATGCTACTTATAAAAGCAGTATCCCAATCTCTCGGTTACAATTCATCAACTTCTTCACAAGTTACAATTCACCCATTATAACATGAAGCTTTAATTTTGTCTCTGATACAACATGTTCCAAATTTGAAATTTACAGTGCCATAACAGAGAGAAGGCTACTATTCTAAAATGCCGTAAAATTTGGGACTATATCAAAAGAAATGGCAAAGACAATGTCAAGAAGGAGAGAGTGAGTGACCCAAAGCTAATCAATATGCAGCATTAGCTGTCTAGAAGCACTTACAGAATTCCCAATTAATTCACACCAAAGAAAGAGAGGGTCCAAAAAAGTTGGAAGGTTGTCCTATGATGCAATTAGCAACATATATTGACAGTTAATTTGATACAATATCTACGAAAAACAAGAAAGAAAGAAGAAACTGCAGTCTCTTCCTCTTGTTCCTGTATCAATCCTAAGGTGAACCAACCATCCCATTCCTATATCCACAATGAGTAATGTTAGGGTCTGAATTGATTTTGGGTCTCAAATACAAGAGTCATGATTAAAATAGTTGCTTAACATTATGGTGGGTCTTATATAATAAATGTAAACGTTGAGCAACCAATGTAAACAAGACACATATTTATACATGTAGCATTACTATATCCATAAGGCATAAATTGTCCATCATTACGCCGTTTTCCAGTTAGCATGCCTAAACGGCTAAACCTATCTAAGAGGCACTAATAATTTTAACCAAGTAGAACATAGTAACAGTTACAATGACAGAATGCCCATAGGATAAGGACAAAGTTCAATACATAAATATCAGTACAAATAAAATATAATCCTTGATAAGAAAATAACATTATCTCAAAACAAATACAAAATAGGGTTGCAAAACAACCATATTTGCACTCAGAGATGCAAATAAATGGTCTGCTTAGTTGTGAAGTCTAAATTGAAATATTGTACTTTCAGATAAGAGAGAACAACAGATGGTAGAGAACAGTTTACAGATAGAACAGTCTATTAGGAACTAGGAAAGAAATACATATCACAAAGAACTCTTGCACCGGTGTTGCCGATAAACTGTGAACAAACAACATTACAGGTTATTAGTTAACTAGAAACACATGCATAATTTAAGAGCGCCTAAGGGCCTTCCTAGCTGGGTGAGGAAGTGGTGTTGGCCACATTGGAAGCACAACTGGGACCACCACGCGCCAAGAGAGGTCTTCAACAACGCCAATGGGCTCACAAGATACATCCATCCTTTTTGCTCGAATGTTGTAAGATACAATACAAGAACGCTCCACACAGCGTAAATACACTACATCCAAATTAAAGGGATGGAAAGATAGTGGAATAAATGTGGCACACAGTAACCAGCTACTTAGATTGTCATCATTTGACCAGAGATCACTACGGGTTACTTGGAACTCCAAAAGCCACTCCCCTTTCTCATAATCATTAAGTACCCACATGCTAAAACAAAAAAACTCAGAAGGCTCAGGAGCTACTTCAAAATACCTCAACTTTCCTTGACACTCGTCACACAACCGATAAAGTCCATCGTGCTTGTATTCATTCTCAATGTCCCTACCCTTCGGAAACTGAATCAATCGACATCGTTTGGTATCCCTATAAGGATCAAAAGCTACCATCCCATGATCATATACAAACCAATGCAGTATCCCATTAAAATGTATAGGCCCTCCCCCACGCTTAAACATCCGGATTTGTTTAGGGCAGAATAGCCTATATTCAGTCCACGTATCAGTCTCAGATGAAAAAGTCTCCAAATTGAGAAAATTAGACTCCACAGAAAGCCACTCAACACGCACAGCCTTGTAGCTAGTAAGCACATTATCCTCATTAATCTTGCTAACAAGCCCCTCACCAAAAAACACAGGGTGTCGATTTGGAGCATTGTGTCTTCCCCTAGGAAGAGTAATCCATTGCCTGGTGACTGGATCGCATACATAGTAAATCAAAGGTCCCAACAAACAACACATAATCAACCCATTACTCACAGCCAAAATCTTAAACTGGTCAGACTGTTGTTGCTCTTCAAAAGTAGACAGAAACAACACCGAGAATTCGGGTGAAACATACACATCGGGCCGGAGCCGCTTAAGAACCTCTTTAAATGTAGATACATATATATACCTATAAAAGATTCTGAAGGGTGAAGAGGCATTAAGCCTCCTGGAGACATAAAATCGAGCAAAAGAAGGGTGGGAAATTAGCGACTGCCAGTTTTTGCACACACATTTGAACCGGAATATAGATTTAACCGTCAGCCTAATGAGAATTTCAAGCAAAAGAGATTCTGGGAAGTGACGAAGATCATATGTAAAGGAGACTAAATCAAGATCTGGACCATCCGGCTCAGAGGATTGGTTCACGGATTTGATTAAAGCTGAACTTACTTGGTAGGTCTGATGCTGAGAGTGTCTTCTCTTTCTGGAATTGGGGAAAGGGGGTGGCGTTGTTGTAATTATTTGAAGATTTGAGCTATTACCCTCGTCTGAACCTCGATTGGTTCTTCTTGTGGAGCTGCTGCCTTCCATTCCGCCCCTTTTGGCAGCAGAAGCTCCTCTGCCAAACCTAAAAAATCAAGATTTTTAGAGGGAGAAAGAGGAGAGAGAAGGCGCGGGCGGACACGACGGTCAGTTTTTAAGTTAAGCTCCAACCCACTCATATTACAGCTTTTTTACAGGTATATCCAAATCTGATGACTCTTTTATTAGTAGTAATCAAATTTCTTATCCATTTTCTTTTTCCTTTTATGGTAGGTACTAGGTACTAATATTTTTACCGTTTCAGAATTATTTTTTACCTTAAATTAATAGTTTAATATTGTCACAGTATTATAATTTTGAGATACACACACATATATAAAATGTACAGCTTTAAATATCATTTTAATATTTTAACAGTATTACAGGGAATTAATATTTTCATAAAAAAAATGATATTTTTTTAATATTTTTTTTACATGAATAGTAAATGAGACCCACCTCATGTGAATGAGATTTTATAAAAATATCAATTCTCAAATAAAAAATCTAGTAACATTCGGAAAGAACGAGCACATAGGTATTAATTGAAATAAATAAGTTTATACATATAATAATTAAACGCTATATCAAATACTATATTTATTTATATTATTAAAAAGTAGAATATGACATAAATTTCAATGTCATTTGAAATATTCTGTAGGAAATTTGGCTAATCAACTTTAAATTCTGGAAGTTTTAAATAAAATAAAAAACTTAAAATTCTAGTAGTTAGTAAGTGGCGGGTTTTAATTTTATATTTTTTGACTGACCCTGTTTTCTCAATAGAGAGTATTAGCTTGTTATCCGGTGTTACTACATTTATAAAAAATAAAAAAAATTCAATTTTTTTTTATAAAATAATGTGTTAAAATATAATTAATAGATAATTCATTATATATAAATGAATCTAATAATTATTATTTTATATATTTTTTAATTATTTTTTAGTCATCATAATATTATTGTATGATTTTTAGCTAATATAAGTTCTTGTTGATTTAACTTATGTGGAAGCATAGAGCTTAAGATAATATTCTCTTTGAATTACTATCATATGTGTCTTGATTCAAATTTTATAAAATAAGACGAGCACTGCGTTTAGATTGGAGGAATAAAAATAAGAATAAAATAATTTATTTTTATGGAATAAAAAAATTGTATTTAATTGCTCTACTAAAATAGAATGAATCATTCTCGTTTCTCTTAAATTTATAGATTTTATTTTTTGTGAAAAGGCATGAAATAAGTTATTTCAGTTAGAATGGAATAAAGTATTCAATTTTTTTATTTATTTCATTCCTTCTATCTAAGTGTAACATAAGAGATATATTTGTTGAAATAGATTCTTTCTATTATTATTATTTGATATGTTAATAAGTAAGTCCATGCAAATTAGATAATAAAATAATGAGAGATAATATAATACAAAATTTATCTTTTTACATGAAATGAAAGTTACAAAACTCTATCTCAAATATCAAAAAAAAAAATTGTATGAAATATATAAACTACAAAAAATCTCTCACTCTCTCTATAGAGATTAGAGTACTCTTAATTCTCTTTTCCCTAATCTTATTAGGTCTCCTGCATATAATAAATATTTCTATTAAAAATAAAATATCTTTTAAAATAAATCTCTTATTAAAAATATAAGACTCTTTCTCTTTATAAGAATAATTATTTTCTGGATAGAATTTGAATAGTATTCCAACAGGATATGGAGGAATTCGAAATAAACAATTCTTTTTGAATATTTTCGAATTACTATCCATCGTACTAAGTACAATAATTAACCATTTACACGTGCATCTTACATAACAATGTGTTCATTAAATAATTTATTAGGAGTATTAAAATAATAGCTTAGCATTTTAATTAAACAAATTCTTATTTTGGAGACTAGATATCAACAAAAGGACACTTGTGTGGTTCTATAGAATGTATATTTCATCTTACACCATATAGTATAAACATGACTTAACACATAATTTATAGTATTTAAATTGAATAAATTATTATTATTAAGATTAACTTAAAATTTTAATTGTACAGACGAAAAGAACATTAAAAATAAAAATTTCTACAAAATTTTATAGTATTCAGATACGTGACAAATATTCATCACGTCATTGAAAAAATTAAAAATCAAAATAAATTTTTTTTCTCAAATATGATGGTTTTTGGGTATTAGGATCTTGATCACTAAATCAGTTCAAAATTTATAAAGCATCTTAATTTTCATATCTACTGTTAAATTATTTTAATATAATTTTTTCCGCTTAAACACGTAAATTAAGGACTTAATGTATTTCTGCCATTACCTCTTTCGGTGTTTTCGAGACCCTTGATATTTCAAAGGCCCAATATTTTTGAACCCACAACTTTTATCTTGGCCATTACCTCTTTCAGTGTATTCGAGACCCTTAATTTCAAAGGCCCAATATAAAGTTTCGAACCTACAACTTTTATCTTGCGGGTACTCGTAAATCAGTTCACTACTGATATAATTCTAGCTAATAATACAGTTCGAAACACGAGTTTTATTATAAAATTAATATATTATTATTTAATTTTTTAAATTATATTGTATAAATATATTAACTATAATAATAATGGACTAATATTATTTTCTTCTAAATTATATTATTTAACAAATAATGTATAATATATTATACATTAATGAAAAATTAAATAAATTTAAAAATTTACAATAATAGTTCATGTATTTATATAATATAAATGATAATATTTAATTTTAAATTAATGATTCATTTGTTTATATATTCTCTTCTATTTATGTAATGATAAAATCTTATTTAAACTCAAATAGTTATACTTGTATAATTTATTATAAAATTAAATTTAATTGTTAGCAAGAATATGAATTTTAAAGAAGATTAACTAAATAAAGAAAATGTAAGAAAATAAGAAATAGTGGCAAGCAGATAATTATGATAGTAAGAATGTAAATGAAATAACTTTAAAATTAAACAACAGATGAAAAAATAGTAAATTTCTCCTAAATTTTAGGGTTTCCCCCCTAAATTTAGTGCTGAAGGACCATTTTGTGAAATTAATTATAGATACCAAAAAAAGAAGTTAAAAAAAACTACCAAAAAAAGATGCAAATACCATAATAATAAAATTTCATAACCTTGTTTTTGCTTCATATGTGATTATCCATTTGTGTTTTTCTTTTTTATTAATTTTCACTTGTTATAAAGTTGGTAGACTCTTAGTCTCCTCTGCTTCTGATTTTTCTCTCATTATACACACTCCAATTGACAATATACACACTCCAATTTTGTAATTGACTGAAAAATATGTAATATTACCTATTAGGTATGATTACTGAGAATTTTCTTTTTATGTTGAATTAATCGACTTTCATATGTTAAGCCATCAACTCTAATTTACCATACGAATAAACATGAAATTACCCTTCTTTTGATAATTAATAATTACCTAAAAATTCTTAATGCTTAAACATATAATTTTCAAAATAACTCATTTAATCTTTAATGTGTGTTCAAGCATGAGTTACGGAACTTCTTATAAGTAATGAAGTAGGAAATTGGATCTCTTATTTTATTTTATTTTTATTTTTTATGAATTGACTTCTGGATAGAGATGAGGATATTCAAGACTAACGCTGCTGTTCCCAAAAAAAGTGGAGAAAAGTTTTGCATAATTTTTATATAATAATTCGTGCTTTATGGATACTTTTTTTTAATTATTATTATTATTATTATATATATTACTATATATGTAAATATAAAAATGCAGGCACACGTCTATTTATATTTTATGTCTTAACTTGCATATACTTTTCTTATATGTATTTGTAATTAGCTATATGTGATTTTTTTGTGTAATTAGCTCTATATGGTCTTTTTTTATTTAATTTCATCTTTTATTATCCATTTAAAGTTGTGAATATCACCTGTATATGATTAAGTATTAATTTACAAATCATAAATAAAATTTGTGTAATAATAGTACTTAATTATGTATAAAAAGATGGATGCAAGGATTGTGCGACATATATAGTGCTTGATAAAAACAAAGAAACACAATCAACACAAAACAAAAGCTTTACAATATAAAACAAGAAAGACAACAAACAACACTAAATAAATTTAGCGCATATAACATATATGCCATATAACAATTGAAATTTAAAAGAGAGGAGTGATGATGGTACCTGTGACTACAGATTGTTTGGTGATCAAGAGATTTGAGGGGCTGTGAATTGCAAGGATAGAATTTGGTGACCACGAAATTTGAGTTTTTATTTTTATTTAGGGTTAAATAAAATTTTATAACTAAAATTTATTGCTAAATTTTAAAGTTAAATGATTACTTCTAAAATGTAGGATTAAAAAAACGATTTTATATTATTGATTATATATATAGATATACATTTTCTCTTTCCCAGAACAATTAATAAAATTAGACCTTTTATGTAAGGGTGTACAGGATCCAATTTGACCCATTTAAAAAAAAAAATAGGGGCTAAACTTGTGCTAGTCAATTTTTTGTATTGTAACATTAAAGCAGAACAAAATAATTATTTTTGCGGTTTAGTCTGATCAATCGGTCAATTTTTGATCGGCCTTCGATGATCAAACAAATATATCAATATATATGTAACAATATACATTAAAAAAAATATTGCCGTTTCAATATATATGCAATTAAAGAAGATAAGTGATGAGTGAACATCTCGCCGTCTCAATTAATGATCATATTGGAGTAAAGTCATCCGTTCAATCAATTGATGAATATGTTGAGGAAGTTAACTAGTTCATACGGACGACGAAAATTAGAATTTAGTAGTATAGGGGGGAAATTATGGTTTCATAAAGGAGATCTGAGGGTTTTGCAAGGGAGAAGTTAAAATTTCAAAAACTCAAGAAATTATAAATTTCTAAGATCTTGATTCTTCGATTGATCTATTTGGGTACTCCTTTAGTTCTTTTGAATGAAAATGAAAGACTAGTGGAGTGGTGAGTATGAATACTTAGCATAGAGAACCCAAGAGATGAAAAGAGGAATCGAAAAAGAAGAGCCAAAGAGGGGAGAAGGAGAGGAAAAGGTGTGTGCAGTTGTGAGAAATGAAATGGGAGAAATGAAGACCATTTAATTAGACATTTAGTTTGTGTATATATGTATATTGAATTATTTTTTAAATACTCTATATTATTAAACCGACAATTTTTTAAGGTTAATCGGCAACCGACAAGTAGAGGTGAAAATAATCCCAAATCAAGTCGAATAGTATTTTATTTAAATTTTATTAGATTTTTTTTAAATGTACTTAGATTTGTACTTAAATTTGAATATAATTTTACAATCTTTATTTAGATTCGAATTCGACTCGTTCTCTCTCCCTACTCCCATGCGTAGCAAACTCTTTGTTCCGGCATAATTTTATGATCTTCGTCTTTGGCGTTTTTCTCCCTCCAAACATATTTGACTATTCTCCCTCCAAATAATTGAACAGTAAGTGTTTCATATTATACTCGTATAAGTGTTTGAGTATCAAAATAAATTTAAATTTGACTAGTTTAAGTGTCAAATCCAAGTTTTGTTCAATTTTCTCGAGTCAATCTCGAACCACTCGAGTTCATTTTCAGCCTTACCAACAAGAAATCATAATTTTCCCGTAAAAAATCAACGGCTGAATTAGGTAACTACTAAACCAGCCAATTCAATTCAATTCAACTATATTCTCATATTTTCGATTAGGCGAGTTTTGGGTTAGTTGTAGAGCCTTAATAAGTAAGATTATTTGTACTTTAAAATAAAAGAAGTCCTTTTGATCACATGCAATTTCACAATTAATTAATTCCCTAATTCTCATTAAATATATCTATAAGTAGTATTTTGTTACACATAATACTCTATTATTTTCATAGAAGAGCCACTTACACAAATTTTATAAGTTTTAAAGAATATTTTCGGTGAGAAAGAGAGGAGAGATAACATGGTTTTTCCCATGGGTATGCGGTTTGAAAGAAATATTCCTATCGCATAGATGAAAAAAGCATATAATAATGAAAGAAAAAATATTAATTGTATTTGATTTGAGATGTGGAGCAATATTATTACAACCATGTTTTTTGACAGTTTAAATTATTATTTTTATTATCAGAAAGTCGTTGACATATATATATCATCAAATCAAATAAAAATTTATGTTCCTTCATATTCTTGCAATACTCTTTTTTGTACAAAAGCTTGAGTAAAAAACTTATAGATTATAGAGTAATTAATTTAAATTTTATGGGAAGAGCAGTCAACTCGAATCTATAACTATGCAATAAAATGAGTGACTTTGATATTATGAAATAGTAGTAGACCACCGTATTAGAAAGAACGGAGAGGGTGAAGAGAGAAAGTAGAGTAACCATCTATTTAAGCTAGGAAAAAAAGGGATGCGGTTATGGTAAAGTTAATTTCACCGTAAGTTGATTTAGAGATCATTAAAGTGTTGACATGTAGGTAGAAAGAATATACTCCTGCTTGTGTGTTAATATTTTATTGGTCCTTAAACTAACTTACGGTAAAATTAACTTTATCATAACCGAATCCGAAAAAAAATGTCTAATATATAAGAATCCGTACGGGGGGAGGGGGGGATAGAGAGAGGAGAGGTTTCCTAACCATTATTTGATCAGACTGTGGAACATTAATGTAATTACATATAAATTCGGTCTTTGGAAATGAGTTTTTAACCAAAAAATGGTGAATAACATATGTAGCGTGGCAAATTAGATAATTAATCTATATATAATTTCCGTCGAACGTAATTATGATATTTTGATTTATTTTTTTTTGGGAAATTAGCAAAGAAAATTTGTAGTTCTAAAAGTCTGTAATCCAAAAGAATTATAATTAGATCAGATACACTACAAAATGGTAAGACTGAGAGTGGCTCACACACTGAATTTGTATTGTTGATCCTCCTCATGCTCCGTCTGTAACTACTTTCTTTGGTTCTCAGTTCATTGAAATTTGCTCAAGATACTCAACTATCAAAATGAAGATACTAACAAGGCCCACATATTATTAACCCAACTGCACCAATAGTAGTAATTGATTATGTAGTTTTAATATTGAATTACATTTAATTTAATATTGAATTACACTTGATCGCCTGATCACATTAATTATTATAGAACATCTGACTGAAGGGTAAAAAAAAAATTAAAAAAATCATCGTAACCTCTACCAAATAAATAATAATAAAATTCTATTAATTTTTTAGATTCCAAATAAGTATCTTACATGACGTAGTCCAAGGCCTATGATCAATTTAAAATTTTGAGTCAAATTAAGTTCACCAATATATTAACGTGTCTTGTGAACTAGATCTCCAAATTAACTTTGTAGCGAGAAGGGTTTTTTTTTTATTAGTATTTTTATTTTAACTTTTTACCGTCCAAAGAGCTTGGATGACTGATCACAGTGGTATGCATGCATGTTTAATTTAGAGCTTAGAGTACTGATGACATTACATGAGCCAATATGTGCCCGACACATGCATGTCCCCTCAAACTACAGCAAAACAAACCTAGAAAACAACGTCCCAACGTTTCCTTATCGCACCAAAACGTAGAAAACTCGGTGATTTAGTAGAATTTAGCTTTCTAGATCTGCCGGAATTGTAGGATACATGTCGGGTTGCCACCTCCGGCATGCAGAGAATATGGATCATGAGTTAGTTGTCCCCATTGGACTACCTTACATTTGGTCTTTCACATCCATGTTGCAGTATTGCGGCTGCCTCAATAATACAATCTCTCAACATTATATTCTCAACACGTTTCTAATTAGGGGAGAGCATAACCGATTTCGTAACCGAAATTGTACTCAACCTATTATACGCATGGCAAACTTTATGATAACGTCCCAACGTTTCCTTACCGCACCAAAACGTAGAAAACTCGGTGATTGAGTAGAATTTAGCTTTCTAGATCTGCCGCAGTTGTAGGATGTCTGGTTGCCACCTCCGGCATGCAGAGAATATGGATCATGAGTTAGTTGTCTTTGATCTTTCACATCCATGTCGCTGTATTTGCGGCTGCTTCAATACGATCTCTCAACATTATATTCTCAACACGTTTATAATTAGGGGAGAGCATAACCGATTTCGCAACTGAAATGGTACACAAAACCACAAAAACCACGTCAAAAAAATTGCACCAATGATTTCGGTAATGTATTATAGTTTTTTCCATTAGAAATCGCATCCTTTATTATTGCAGTTTTAGTACAAAAACCGCAGTCATTTAGAGTTTTAAGTTTTTAAATATTTCTCATATTTTTGTATATATTTTAGAGTTATTTAAGTCCTATTTAAATATAGTTATAAATTTAATTCTGAGATATATAATTTTACATAGTTTAAAACTTTAAGTTTGAAACAATGGTCATATTAGAATAATGTATGCATCAATATTTATATGGTACTAATTAAACTTTAACTTTTCAATTTAAGAAATTGAAAGTTTTGAATTAATTTGTGATTAGTTTTCAAGGATTTAACTTTTTGTACTTAGGTATTATTTACAACACCAAGCCAACAATGTTTGAGATTTATTTGAAATTTGAAAAGTGTATATGACATGTTTATTTTATTTTTTTTAATTGATTTTCAAGCCAAAATCACATCATTTAAAACCGCAGAACATTCTTAAAAATTGCATCGCACCCATCTAAACAGTCATGTTGCGGTTTTTAATTTTAGACAACATCATCAAAGCTCTTTCATGTGCAATATTTTTTACTCGAAATCATACTAAACTGCACTATGCTCATCCATATTTATAATAAATTAAAATAATACAAAACAAAACAAAACAAAAACTAATTAAGTGTTCGTTAAGTCATCACGTACTGGATGCCATAGGATTTAACTCTCATAAATCTTTGACAATTGAGTACATGGTAATTTGTTACTCACCACCTATATATAAATTCACAAATTAAACGTTTAGCATTGGATTAATTAATGGACTAGCTCTCAATCGTTGACGGATCTGTTTGTAACGGCTAACATGGTGCCTCTATACAATTAATCTTTTAATAGTATTTCATTTATGTTGATCGCCTCTATTGAATTTCAAATTTCACAAATTAAACGTTTATAACGGTAAATATGTGGAAAAATAAGCGAAAATGTTTGTAGAATATTGTGCGCGAGTATTTTGGTCATCTTAATTTACTTTATAGCAGTGCTCCAAACTCGAGGTCAGAAAAGTGCGATAATGGATGTAGTAAGTAAGAATTTTCACACAATCACATACTCCATAATATAGTATTTTCACCCATTCAACCATTCTCTCTTTAATTTAAACATAATTTATTATTTTCAAAATTAAATGTTTAAAAATAAATTTTAGTATATTTGAAATTTATTTTTTATAAGAAAAGTTGTGTTTAAAAAAAATGTCAGTCAATAAAGTTAAAAGAATAATTAATTAAAATACCTGAAATTTCAGTAGGGGCAACAAGAATTAATGGGATTGAACTAGCAGTATTAAATTTCTTTTGAAAGGCCTACCAATATTGAAAACACGGTATTACTAATTATACTTTCTTCCCACAACGAGTAGTCTATAAATAGGAGTTATCATATGAACAACTCCCATAATTCACTAAAGTGTTGTACAACTCCTTCATTCAATCTATTGTAGCTCAAATATCATGGAAATTAGTGTATCACCATTATTCTCATTCATCTTCTTCCTTTTGTTAGCTCTATTCTCTGATGCACAACCATCACCTTTTGAGTTTCTCAAAAATTTGCAAGGCTCTCAAAAGGGTGAAAAAATAGAAGGACTTCATCAACTAAAAGAATATCTCACAAAATTTGGTTATTTAAACCATAAAAAACATTCTCAAGTTCAAAGCTTTGATGTCGACAAAATGGACAACCATTTTGACGATATCCTCGAGTCTGCTATCAAAACGTACCAACTCAATTATCATCTCAAGGCCACTGGAACCCTAGATGCCGAAACAGTATCAAAAATGATGATGCCTCGGTGTGGGGTGTCCGATATCGTTAATGGTAATTCCCGAATGCGAGCAGCTGCAGGAAGAAAAATGCACCACCATGGACCTCATGGGCACAAATCATTCCATGAAGTCTCGCATTATTCATTCTATCAGGGTTTACCAAGATGGCCAGCTGATAAGACCACCCTTACCTATAAATTTGAAACGGGCACGCCTGAAAACGCACCGAGCGCCATTGCACGGGCTTTCGACAAATGGGCTTCTGCCACACATTTCACATTTATAAATGTTCAAGATAATTCATCTAGTGTTGCTGACATAAGGATTGCTTTTTATAGCCGTGATCATGGAGATGGTAACCCCTTTGATGGGCCGTATGGAGTCCTGGCCCATGCTTCGCGGCCAACTAGTGGGAGTTTTCATCTTGATGCGGACGAGCCGTGGTCCATTGGTCCATCGGTCCGTGGTTCAATTGACCTGGAGTCTGTTGCGCTGCATGAAATAGGACACCTTCTAGGGCTTGAGCATAGCTCGGTTAAGGATGCAATTATGTACCCTTCTATTTCAGATGGAATGACTAAAGATTTGCATGGGGATGATATTACAGGAATCAGGACTTTATATACTACTCTTTGAAGATGGTGATAGCACAAGGATTAGCTTAACTACGAGTTGATGCAAGAAGCAATGGCCGTAAATTTCTTCATTATTAATTTAAAGACGTACAATTAATAGTTATTATCATTTGACTGGTACTGGTGAAACATATACAGTGATCACCTTTATTCAGTGGTAAATGTGTGAAAGGAACATATACTAGCTGGTTAGGTATCCCTATATATCTATGTATGTGATATAATTATTGTCGCTATAAAGATATATATGTCTGCAATAAAATATTTTTCAACCTCCATAATCTGTCTGCATGTTAAGATTAATCCATCCTTATTGTTGGCTCCTCTCCTAATTTGGGAACTTAAATTAAAAATTAATCCCGCATATTGGGAAATTAGTTATAGAGATCTGACAATTTTTTTTTTAAAAAAGAATTAATTAACATGATTTTTGAATAATTCACAAGGTTATTTTTCGATAATTCATTTATTTAATTCAGTTGTGTTATTCCAACTACTTTACTGTACTGTAAGTTAAATACTTGAGTAAATTACATATGGGAATAAGACCGTTGTGTCACCACAACAAATTGACCGTAACAAATATATTTTATTAGTAGCTACTTTATTCATTCCTCTAATTTCTTTGTTGGCACTTTTATTATTTTGTCAATTTATTAATTAAAACTATGCCGTTTTAAAATGTTTGTCGCAATTGCAGTCAAGTTTTTATGCGCCATATTTATATGTATTCTATGAAAATGTTTCTTACCCTGTTTCTTGCAAAAGAGAATATTATAAAACAACTATTTAGGGAATTATGGGTTTTAGTTAATTTTCTTGAAGGCATTCTCATGAGTACTGCTGGAGAAATTATAAGAAATCAAATAAATAAATAAATAAAATTTTTATTATACTGATTCATACACAAAGACCAAACATACTCACAAAAAATACATAGACGTAAAATCTAACTCACGACAACTCCGGACATAAGTAAGGGAGAAAAGAATTTCATTAATTTACATATATAACTAAAGCACAAGTGAAGAGCAGGTGTCCGGAGCCATAGCAAAAGCAAATCTTGGTAAACACTAGTCATGGCTTATAGAGCCGAATATGGGTATTCTATTTATGACCAGAATGAAACTTGTGTATAACTAGTGGAATGATTTTAAAGAATGAGCGGATGAGTTGAGTAAGACTGAAATACCCAAAATTAACCGGCGGTACATCCTGAAATGCATTATAATATAAAAGTATTTGATTGGACATACAGGCGTAAACCATTGTTTTAATGTAGGCGGGTATTAAATCGAGATAAACTCTTAACATTATATAAATAAAGAGGAGAATTTTAATTCAGAGCAACCGGTTTTTAGCCTATGTCGTAACATAAGTCTTGCCGCAACAAAGTTGTTGCGACAGGTAAATTTTACAAAGAAATTATTCCTATTTTGATTGTTGAAATAATATTTCAGGCAACCGATTATTGTGAATGAACACCATATATATATATACGTACTCTAAATAATAGGTGGTCAAGGTCGGCTAACGAGACTATGGAGATATTACCCACTAAAGCAAATTAAATGTATTGAACTAAAAATAAAAATTGTGCCTTTTACTCTTGTTATACATTTATGTGGCATTAGCTCTCTACCCACCCCCCTATATCACTAGTTCTTTTGTTTGCTCAACAACTTCGGATCTGTAAAGTAAAACTAAAAATAAAATCTATGAATTGATTAAACTGCAGGGCCAATTGAAGTTGCAAGATTGAAGCTTGAAATTCTATGTCAGTTATAGCCTCTTTTATAGTTTTATAGACTGTGAAATAAGCGAGTTTAATTATACGGCAAGCCCTAAAAAAGGAGCACGGCTAGAACACAAATAATTTTAATCACTCCACATCTTAAATTTGAGAAGAAAGTTTTAGAGAGAAAGTGAGGGTTATTTTCTCTCCCTTTCTCTTGAGATAAACTCAAAGACAAAAAATTAAAGTTATTTTTCCCAATTAGAAAGTGAAGATGAGGTATTTATCCCCCATCGATCCTGTATTCTCAATAAGTTTTCTTAGTAAAAAAGTCACCGTCGAGAGGTTAATAATTTGTCAAGGAAAAGAGTAAAAACATAAGCTACATAAATAATTAAATTATTACTCGTGTCCTTCTAGTCACAGTTCATTACAGTTACTATACTCTGTATTGGCCTATTTCATGAAAAGGGTCTCATGTTTTCCTTGTCCCACAAAAAAAAAGTCATATTTTTTTTGACGATGGTAGCATAAAAGGACAAAATGTACTTAGAGCTTACCATCATAATTTTATTATTTTACCACTACTAAACTAAATTGTTATTTTTAACGACAAATATTATATCTTTAACATTTACAAAATTTTTAAATGTTACTTTTTTTCTGGGGAAGTTGTAGAACATGCATGCATGAAGAGAAACTACACCTTGTACGTATTTGTTTATAATGATTAAATCCAAATTATTGATATTGATGAAGTGCTTGGTTGATCAGTTGGCGAGAATTCGAAGAAACTAGTTAAACTGCAGCATGCATATCACACTTGTGTATATCTGACCTAAGTACCGTGTCCTTCCCTACGCTTTCTTATGGCACCCATAGATAGAAATCTTGGTGATTAATTGCGAGTTATTCCATAAATTAAACGTTAAATCAATTGGACTGCTAGCTCTCAATTACGGTTGATATAGCTGCCTGTGTGCAATCTTTTTTTATTTGTTTCTTTATTCGTTATCGCCTCTATTGAATCTCAATCTTCACAAATTAAACGTTTATAAACGACGTATAAAGAAAAAAGCGGCTAGGAGGAAATTGTTTGTAGATGTAGATTTTTACTGTACATACTCCATATTCGGGGGTGAAAAAATGGGATAACAGATGTACGCGTGAATCTTCATGTGTCACGATCACATATTCAATTCGATATAGTATTAATTTTTGTCAAGTTAATCGACTATTCCCTTTCGTTATAATTTAAGATTGAATTACATAATAATCACACAAAAAACATATATATTTATTACAAACACTTTACGATAATCTACACATTAAATAATGTCTTTATATAGTAACTAGAAAACTGGGTTGAAAGTCTGCCATCAAAATGCACCAACTAAATTATCATCTCAAGACCACCGGAACCCTAGATGCTGAAACATTATCAGAAATGATGATGCCTCGATGTGGGGTGTCTGATATCATCAATGGTTCTAGCCGAACGCGAGCAGCAGGAAAAAAAGATGCACCATCATGGACCTCATGCTCACAAATCCTTCCATGCAGTCTCTCATTATGCATTCTTCCATGGCATACCAAGATGGCCAGCTGATAAGAGCAACCTTACTTATAAATTTGAACCTGGCACGCCTGAAAACGTACTGGCGCGATTGCACAAGCTTTCGACAAATGGGTTTCTGCCACACATTTCACATTTATAAATATTCAAAATAATTCATCTAGTGTCGCTCACATAAGGATTGGTTTTCATAGCTGTGATCATGGAGATGGTTACGCTTTTGATGGGCTTTATGGAGTCCTGGCCGATGCCTCGCCGCCAACTAGTGGGAGTTCTCATCTTGATGCGGACGAGCCGTGGTCCATTGGTCCGTGGTTCTATTGACTTGGAATCTGTTGCGATGCATGAAATAGGGCGCCTTCTAGGGCTTGAGCATAGCTCGGTTTAGGATGCAATTAGAGGTGTGCAAACAAGTCAGTCTTTTTGATTTTTTATCGAATCAATTGATATCGGTGATAACGGTTTTTCTCGGTATTGATTTTTTCATCATCGATTTTTTAATTTTTTTATACAATAATATACTAGTAACGGTACGAAATTTTTTGAATTTCGATATAAATCAGTATACTGAAATAATCGATTTTAATATATAATAATAAATTAATAAAACATACTCCTGCTCAAAAAATGTTGGAACCCAAGTATTTAATAATATAATAATAAATTAATAAAACATGATCATTCACGATGATAAGTTAAAAAAAAATATTCTATGGTCTTGAAGTATGGTGGTGTTCTAAGACCACTCATATTATCATTTTAATATGTACAGTGAAAGGACTTACTTTACATGTTAACATGGCAACATATTAGTGGTCTAGAATATCACGTGACGATATTTTAGAATCATTGAATAATTTCCCGACAAATTAGAGATTTATTATATTATATATTAATACTCTACTAATAATATAATACTATATTAACATATATTATAGTACCATATTAACAAATACTACATTGGAACCCATGCGACCATGTTAGTATACTACCTGCGAACTTTCTGGTCCTTGTTTTATGCATAAAACATGCTTATCGTTTTTTTCTCAACGCGAGCCCCAACAAGTTTGCGAGGATGTTAATATATAATTTATTTTATTTAATTATTATTTATAAATTATAATTATATATATTAGCATGCGAAATTATCAATAAACTAAACCGTAAAAATTATACCGACTTTGTATCGAACCGATAATTCAATATCGATTCTTGATTTTTGAGAAATTCGAGATCGATACCGATTCGATATTTTCGATTCTGGTACAGTTTACTGATGAATACCCCTAGATGCAATTATGCACCCGTCCATTTCGGATGGCATGGCTAAAGGTTTGCATGGGGATAATAATATGATAAATTATTTATTATAAGTGCACAACGTCAAATTAAAGAATAGGTAAGTATATGTTTTATCACATAGACTAGAAAAACTATTAAATCTTTAATTTATATTCCAAATAAATTAAAAATAAAAAATTGACAATTATTAATTAACTAAAAATGCAAATTTAAAATTAATAACGAAAACTAGTAATGAAAAAAATTACATAGGAATCCTAATCCACTAAATATTAATATAATAATTAAGTTATTCTTTTCTGAATTAATTTTTAATTTAATTTTTCCTTCCATTTAAAAATTAGAATGATTCATATAATTAATATAGACAAGCATAAGTTAAGAAAAATTCACAAATTAACTATAATTTATCAAAACCTCACAATTGATATAGAACCATAACGAATTTTGCACAAAGATAAAAATGAAAAAAATAAACAATTAGGCATTAATATCGGAACGAAATTTTTTTTTAATGTGTAATACATAGTTTTATTATCATCTTAAGTATTAAAAAAAATAGTTAGCCGTGAAATTCATAATAAAAAAAATAAAAATAAAATTATTAATATTAATTGCATGAAACAAAAATTAATGAAAACAATATTTAAAAAGAAACTTTATTGAATCAACGAAGAATGTGGCAATATATGAATAGACATTAATACTCCCTGACTAAATCTTCTCCAGTGCTGTGGCATCAATACACGGAAGAATAGAAAAAAAATACTAAGCTTCTGACTCCCTCCGGTGCTCCTTTCGGGTGAAGGAGAAAAGAAATAAAAAAAATAAGCTACCCTCTCCCCAAACAAATCCTATTTATAGGAAAAATAATTTATTCCTTAATTTAATTTCAAGTAACTAAGTCTTTTTTATTATTATTTGAACTTCTAAATGGTAATCTCTTTTCTTGCATTTATTTATTACAAAACAAAATAAAATGTATTAGTTAAATAAAATAAACATATAAAATAATAAAAATGAGAATATTAAAATACATGATTATGTGTATATCAGATGATATTCAAGAAATCAAGATTATATAATACTTACTTTTCTTGCATTTATTTATTTTTTGCAAAACAAAATAAAATGTATTAGTTAAATAAAATAAACATATAAAATAATAAAAATGAGAATATTAAAATACATGATTATGTGTATATCAGATGATATTCAAGGAATCAAGATTATATAATACTTACTTTTCTTGCATTTATTTATTTTTTGCAAAATAAAATAAAATGTATTAATTAAATAAAATAAACATATAAAATAATAAAAATGAGAATATTAAAATACATGATTATGTGTATATAAGATGATATTCAAGGAATCAAGATTATATAATACTCTTTGAAATTGGAGATATTACAGGATTAGATGCTTCACTTGGACGTTTACAAGTTGATGTACAAGAAGTTTAAGACAGTTATTTCTTCATGTTTTTGTGATAATAAAATTTTGTGATCATATTAAAGACATACAATGGTGTTGTTATCATTTGGCCGGACCTGATTAAGCTAGACTGCTAGAGAGACAATGACCACCTTTATCAGAAATAAATGTATGAAGGTATATATGATTATCTCAAGCTTATTATTCTATAATTATATACATAATTCAATTGTCTTATTCCAACAAATTTTTATTTAAGGCTTCATGAAAAAATACTTTTTACTTTTCATCAGTACATGATTGTCTAATTTATATACTTGGATAGACCTGACAAATGGGTTGGGTTTTTGATAGATCGGACCAAAAATGACCCAATTTTTTGCGGATAGAAAAAGTTAAGCTCGTGGCAAACTCGGGTCAGGCTGGGCCTGCTCGCTAGTCATTTGAGTAATTTTTTTTTAATGTCTTATAATTTGAAATAAATACTAACAATAATTATTTACAATTATGACACATAATTTTTACATAATCATTTAATATTATTAGTAAATAAAATTAAACAATAAATAATTTTATAGATATTTTGTACTCTTATATATTAAAATGTAACTAATCTTATGATTAATTAATTGATAAATGTATATAATATTAATTATTAAAGATAAGAGAGTAAAAGAATAAAAGAAAGAAGACTAAATGTGATATATATCTTATTTATAATATTTTTTTGTATTATTATTTAAGATTATATATTAAAATTTATTTTTATATTTTTTATAATTTTTTATTTGATTCATTTTTCAAATTAATATAATTTTTTTGTCAATAATTTCAAGCAACAAAAATAAAGCAAATGTGCGGAGAAACCAATTAAGTGAGGAGCAGGTGTACACACGTTAATTACCAAATAAAGCAAATGTGCTGTAGGCAAAAAAGAAAAAGTACGCCTTTCACTTATATCACATAACACATTTATGTGACACGTCTACGACCTAATTAACATGGTTTTATGTTGAAGTCATAAACGGACAAAAAATAAATAAATTATTTAATGATCTTTGAATAACATTACGTGATATCTCATGTTAATAAAAATATATATATTTTAATAATATTTTATTATTTATATTTATAAATTTATTAAAATAATTTATTTTATTAATATGAGACACCACATCAATTTATTCCGAAATTGCTGAAGAATCTCTCCAAATAAAAGATTAAAGAGGTCCAGCATCCCGTTGAATCACGTACGGGTCGGGACGTGAACATCTTAATTTATATTAAATGTACCATTTTACTTGTTTAGTTAATTAATTAAGAAGAGGGTCAAATAGTTCGGAAAGCACCGACCCCCACAATAGATTTTGTTTATAATTGTTTCATATATATCATCACGCCCATGTATAATTAATCAGCTGGGATCAACTAGAAATTTTAAAAAATTATGCAAAATAAAATTTAAAAAAATTATAAAATTTAAAGGACTAAATCAAAAGATAAGGAAATTAATATAAAGAAATAAAATAAAAAGTATTTTAAAAGTTAAAAAGTATTTTAAAAAATTATTTACACCAGAAGTAATCTCCCACTTTATATATATCAGTGGTAAACAAATTGTGCGCCCAAAAGTAAACCTGAAATTTAAATCAAATGAATTGATTAAGCAGGGCCAATGTGAACCCAAAAGTTGAAGTTCCAGCTGAAAGACTCCTTCATTTTTAGAATAGCGAGAGTTTATAAAAAATGGCTATGGCTGGAACAAAAATAATTTAAAGGCTAAGGGTAATACTGGTATTATAAATTATTAATAAATATTGTAGAATGATCTAGAATCTTGATTAAATATTCAACGAAGAGCATAGAAAATTAACACCGGAACTTTCTTAACCATCCATTAATTAAAGAGAATTTTAATATTTTTCTTGAAAATAAATTTTCTTTAGAAATATAGATAATTAATTAATCTTATGTTTATAAAACTAGCTTTTGTGTTTTTTACCTTCTCTGCATTTTTCAAGATCCAAATGTAAACATATAAGTGAATATATAACCATGCAAACAATCATCATTAAGAAACTTGCTATGCATATTCCTAAGCTATAATGTGATTATATATAAAGAACCAATTAACAAAAATAGATTTCAAATTTACATTCCAAAGTAACCCTACTAATTTCCACGGTGTTTGAATTTGAAATCTGTATATATAACAACTAAATACTATATCTATCTATATTATTAAAAAATAAAGACATGTCATGGATTTTAATATCATATCATACTTTTTAATGGTATAAATAAATATAGTATTTGATTATTGTACGATTATATTTATGCATTCTATAATTAAGTTGGTTTAAATGTATTCATATTTCTTGCAACTAAAACGTATAATGACAAACTATTTCTAACCACCAAAGAAAATAGAATAAGCATTATTACTCTTTTCGTTTTAAAATTAGAGATATAATTTGACTTTTAATTTTTAAAATTAAATGAAGGTATATTGAATTTTAAATTAATGTGAATTTATTTAATTTTAATTGATACAATTATTATTAGTAAATAATATATAACTAAAATTATTAATCATAAAATTTATTTAATTTTAAATTATTATGAATTAGGTTAATTTTAAAATTTAATATGTTATTATTTGATTTTAATAATTGAATTATATCTTTAATTTTAAAATAGAGAAAGTATAATAATGGCCGTATACGACATGCTAGGCCTAGGGCGGCTTATTATGTACGTAGTATATAGGAGTTTTTCCAAGTATCTAGTAAAACTAAAGCGTAATACTCCAGTAATCACTTGAATATATCAATCACTTCACAGGGAGTCCAAGCTAATCAACTATACTAGCAAGGGGTATTACTTTTTTTCAGGATTCGTCGCATTCTTCTTTCGCACCTAGTAGAGATTGGAGCTATTGGGACCCTTCGCATTATTATTTATTTATTTATATATATAATCAATGCATGCAGTGATAAAAATATATTGTTCTCTTAATTCTAATTTCACATATCATGTATTTTGTACTATTTATTTGTTAATTTATGTGCTAGTTTATGATAATTTGATTCTCAAATATTTTACGTAAGAAGAATATGGTGAAGCACTGTGAACTCACAAATTTATTTCAGCAGTACTTAAAAGTTTATAATTAATTGTTCATTATTTTTTGATGCATAGACAAGTTTAAATTATAGTTTAAAATATGTAATTATTAGTAAGGGTATAATAGTTTAAACGATTTTTTTTATCCAATCCTTTAATTAATTCTAAAAAAACAAACATAAAATAGAATTATTTTAAATTATCTCATGAATAATTTTATAAAAATAAACATATGAATAAAATTATTTAATCTTTAAAATTAACAGTTTTAAAATTATAATCTCATATATTATAATCTCGTAATTATAATATAGACGCAGTAGTAACTACTGGATCAATTTTTGGGTACATGATTGAAGCCTCGTCTAAAGAATGCCCCTGTCCCAAGGGGGGGCCGATTTCATGCAAGGCTGAAAGCAATAATCAGCAAATCATATCTACCCGAATTTGGCCCAATGGACGACCCCTGCACGTCCGTATCACAGTGAAACCTTCCATCAGTTGGTGAAAAAACATGGGCCAAACTCCCACCAGGCCCATCAAATGGATAACCATCTACATGATCCCCACTATAAAAACCAATCTTATATCATCAGCATTCTGAGAATCATCAATTTCTGTGAACTTAAAATGATTTCCTGTTACATTAGCCCATAAAAGCGTAGCGAGAGAATGACCGGAAAGAGGAGTTATAAAGGGCCTGAATCGGGTGCATTCTGCTGGTACAATTAACAATATCTGCCCCGCCGCACCGCACCTTGGGAGCATCATTTTTGATAAGTGTCTAAGAACCCGGTGGGTTCGAGATGGATGACAATTTAGCTCGTAAGTTTTGACGGCAAATTTTAAAAAATCATACTAAATTTTACTAACAATAAAAGTGACAGGGAGACCTCTGTAATATACTAACAATATACCAAGAATTATGTTAGCTGTAGTCAACTTTTACTAAATTTGGATCCAAATAACACATTTCTACCCACTTTGTTCTAAAATTACGTTTGACTTTTGAGATCAAACGATCAGGGGCGGAGTTAGGAGGGGACTTGGTGGGTTATAGCTTTAAATATATATTGATGAAAAACACAAAAAAGGACAGCATTGCAGGTGACTGACCCATCGCGATTAAGAACGACTCACAAGTGATTTATTTACACGCAAACGAAGACATATACGTTGAACATGTAAAGCGCAAAATCCGCACTAGAATACTTTGTTCACTTCTGCAGAGACCCACTTTTCCCCTACAAGTCCCTTTGTTAATGTAATTTTTTCTCATATTCTTGGTTTTTATATAAATTGTTCACAATTTCTAGATCTTGAAGAAAAATTAAATGGGTTTCTGTTTTTCTTTTTTACATCTTACTGCACTTCAAACAGATTTATATATTGAAGAGTGGAGCCCTTTTTGTTTTTAAACATGGTAATTTGGGTTTCTTCTGTTTTCTATGACGGGATAGTTGAAGTTGTGACATGTTAACTCTCTCTCCATGTGTGAGTATGTTAGTAAATGAGTTATACATACTTCTTATTTTTTTGGATATTAAAATATGTTTCTGTTTTATTTTCTATTGAAACCTCTGTTTCTGATGATTGCTGATGTAGTTGTTTCTCCTTTTTATGTTATTTCATATTTATTTATTTTTGTTTTTTTTAATACTTGAAATGTTATTTTTAGCTTTGAGTATTTGACTACATTTTTGGTAATGGCTCCAATAAACCTACCCTTTTTTGTATGTTGTAAACTGATTTGATTATAACTTGTAGAATTTTCAGGATTTCTTTGAAATATATATTACTGTTCATTCTAATTTCTATGTCAATCGGTGGCTTGTTGGGTTTATTTCTCGGCCCAACTGTCCAAGTGTACTTTTCAGTCCAATTCAACTGAAATTCCTGGCTCCGTCCGTGCAAACAACAGCATATTGTATATCCAATTTCATAACGAAAATAGTATCAAATAACTGGCAAGTGATTTGGTAACTTAATACATTTATATTGAAAAATCACTTGGTACCAAAAGAAACCTCTCATAATTAAATCTTGAGAAGAATCAGTAGAATATACGAAATGATCGAGATGAACAAGGTTCCTATAGAATGGATCCAGGAATAAATTAAAATGAGGCTCATTTTGTTTTACTCTTCTTTTTTTTGTCGCTACTACTAAACCACTGTTTCATTTTTAAGGTAACTATGCTAAACTTGGTGATAAAGATATTGACAATAAAATAATAATACTTCTTTCATTTCATATTATTTGATCATTATTAATTTTTTAAAGTCAACTTAAGAGATTTTTAAAATCAAAATTAACAAAGATTATTTTAATTTTAATCATTATAATGATAAATATTGTAAATTATCTAAAAAGTATTACCTATTGTAAATTTTATTATTTCATAATTTTTAATAAGTCACCTTAATTTTGAGTTTGAAAATATCTTGAATTAACTTTTAAAAGTCAATAATGATCATATAATTTGTAACGAAAGGAGTGTAATGTACCTCAATAAACATAACTGTGCTAAAATTCAAAGTTAAGGGTTCATTTACAAAATGTCCTTAAACCAAATCATGTCCTACTTTTGAAAAATCTACATAAGGTTACATAAGTTATCAGGCTCAAGGCACTCAAGAGAGCTAGAAGCCAATAATATTTGTCTAACCTTGCTTCACTCATGTCATCGGAGAACCAGCTCAGCCTTCTTTCATTTGAACTTGTGAAATACTCCACCAAAAATACAAGTAGTGCACTTAAGAAGCTTCCTACCCCAAAAACACTAGTGTATAGAGCTATTCCCATAGTTCTCATATTTTCAAGAACTTCAGAGTAAAAAAACTCTTGCATACCAACAACAGTGAAAATGTCAGAAATGCCCAAGAGGATGTATTGGGGTAGCAACCAGAAGATGCTTAATGGTACTACTATTTCTAATTTTGATTCGGAGAGTTGTTCCATGTTTCGACTAATCTCAAGCCTCTTGGTCTCAACAATTGCTGCAAGTATCATCGCTATGACTGATAAGAACATGCCAATTCCCATCCTTTGCATCACATTGATACCTTTCTCGTTTCGTGTGATGAATCGAGCAAATGGGATGAAGAAAATGTCGTACAGAGGCATCAAAAAGATGATTGATACTGTGATTGCACTCTGTAGTGTGGCTGGTGGGATCTTGAAGTGGCTGCCAATGTTCCTCTTCATTGTCATGCCTTGCTTAGTGAAGAATGTTTGGGGCTGCTGGAAAATTACTGCAAACATTAGAAGCGTTGTCCAAATTGGAAGCAGTCGCAGGACTACTTCAGTGATTTCAAGCAGATAATTGCAATTCTTGGGGCTCTCATCCGGCCTCTCAATTCCATCTTCTTTATCTTGTTGAAAGAGAGGTTTTTCTTGAAGCCTACATAGAATCTGACATTAGCCTCAAATATTTTGTTTTATAATGCAATGCGTGCTGATATATGCAAACGCTATACCATATAATGATAGTTACCGACCCTAATATGCAAAATTGACTGAACTATTATTCTTAACAACCACCCTTTGGACTTTGGGTTGATTAGTGATCACTTTAGCATATTTCGGTGTGTAACTATCAATATAGGTTGTGCATATATTAGCACCCAATGAATTAAACATTCTTGACAACGATAAAAATAAAAAAATTAAAATAAAATACTGTACTTACTCTAGTTCTGTCACGTTGGATTTGTTTTTTATTAAGTTAATGCCACTACCATTGCACATTTTGATCATTCTTGATGCAGTTGCTTTGAGGGTCCGAAAAATGTTCACAAGAAACTTATAAATATCGACAGTACTCTTGGCTTGCTTGTATGCATAAAACCGAGTCCCACAAGAAAAAAGTGCAATTGAAGTAACCATTGAAATGGTGGGGATCGCAAATCCTAATCCCCATCCCAATGTATCTTGTATGTATGCCATGAATGAAATTCCCAGAAGGCTGCCACTACATATACCAAAGTACCACCACTGGAAGAACAAACTCTTCTTCTCAGAATTATCATCTTGATCATTTTGGGTGCTAGGTAATTCATCTTCTATTTCTAGTTGATCCGCTCCAAAGGCTTGCAAGGATGGATTATACCCGCCTTGGCCTAGTGAAATCATATAGAGGGACAAAAAGAGGGACACGGTTGAACGAGGCCACGGCCATTCCAATGCCGTCGATGTCAATGCCAAAAGCCCCTAAATTACAAAAATTTCTAGAATTAATTATTTGAAAAAAAGAAGAAAAAATCATTTTTTATACAGGCATGCAGAGGCAAATGTTATCAACAATTCAAATAGTAGAACCCATGTACCATTTTTTTGCATAAAATGAAGGGAAAAAACATTGCAATAGTTTTATTGGGTATTTATTCTTTTTGATATAAAACGATTAATTCAATCTCGATTTTCTAGCTCTCCTTATCATATTGAAAAAAGTTGGAAAAGTGCGTGATGACTTGGGGTTCCACCTTACATACTAAGGAAAATTCATCCTCCATACAATCCTTTGAAATCATACACTAAATGACCAAGAAAATCAACCAATGTATGCATCAGATTATATAGAAAAATAAAATAAAATGGGAATCAAATTAAATTAAATCGAGGGAAAATAATTACTAGCTAGCTCACCAAAGCATAGAGGGAAGAAGAGGCTAAAATGGTGGAATAACGATCCCAATACGAATCGACGAGCAGTGCGACCAAGAGAGGCAGCATTGACGTGAAGCCACACCAACCATACACCGTCCGGGCGGCCGAGGAGTTACTCATCTTCACAACATCCGTCAGATAAGTAACCAAATTGGATGCCACCCCTTTGAATACAAACCTCTCCATACCAGATATCACTGCATGCATATAACCAGTTATACATAGTTGAACAAACTTAAAAATCAATAAATAAATATCAACTCATATAATGTAAGGGGGAAAAAAACTAAAAAGATGAGGAAGAAAAAAAAAAATATAGGTTACCTATGAGAAGAATACATGGTTTGTTGAGTCCCCTGATTCTGTGTCCTCCTCTGGCCATGATATTACGTTTAAAAGTAAATCAAAGACGAGTTTTAGTGGAGATATATATAGGCGAAAAGAAACGTACACTCCGCAATTTTAGTTGGCTGTGCCGTGATGGGGTATAAATATATATGCCGACATGCAACAGAAAAATTATACTCAACGTTACTATGCTCTAGTGGCTAAATTTAGAGGGACTACTAGTTCACGTTTTTAACTTGTCGCAATAACACTTGGCAGCCCCCCAAATATGCCAGAGTACCTCTAGTTAAAATCTCCTCTAATATTAAAATATTGTTACCGTCAATGTGGTCTAAGTCTAATAATTAAAATGACGTATCGTCATCTTTTAAGTATCAAATTTAAGTTTTACTAGGTGAGTTTATTTTTTTTTATGTGAAATATGATTTTTTTTTATGTGAGATTTATTTATGAGTTTTTTTTTTTTTTTTTTTTTTTTTAATATTCTCTTCGTCTCACAATAAAAATTTTGGTCGACTTTTTATGCATGCATATTAAGAAAAATGATAAAATTATTCATATTTAAATTATCATTTAACAGTATAATTCTATGTATATGACTAGTGATGTTTCATAAATAAGTATAGAGAATATAAATATATTAATTAATACTAAGGATATTATAAACAAATTATTATAAAAAATAAATTATTTAAGATAAGTAGATATTTAACTTAAAATTATCTAAAATAATAATAATTTTTTTTGTTCTGAGACGGAGAAAGTATTATATTATTTTGGTGAGTTATTTCTTTTTTTTATGTGAAATATGATTTCTCTTTTATGTGAGTCTTATTTATAAGTTTTTTTTTGTTTTTTTAATATTATAATAGAATGACACACATTATAAAATTATATTATACTATCAAAAAAAAATATTGCTAGACTAAATTAAAATATATTAGACTAGATTTTTGTGATAGCGGGCCCAACTAATAGTATAAAATGGGAGAAAAATAAATTACTCGTTCACTCACGAGATACGCTATAGGAGAGTTGAGGATAAGATAGAGGCCAGGACTGAAAATCAAGATTCCTTCTGTGAAAGCTCAAAATTAACATTCAGTTGAAACAACTTTATTTTTTACGTCATAATTTTTATAAATATAAGTGCCCGTATAAAATATACAATTTGACATAATTTTTAATTACTTTTTTTTATAATAAATGTCTAATATTAAAACCGTTAATATATATATATATATATATATAAATGTCTTATACAAATTTTAATGATGATAATTAAGAATCAACAAAAGTTTATAATATGATCGAATGGAGTGAGTTACTATATATTTATCCGAGTAGAACAACAAAATATGCATTTTACTAGATCCTCTATATAAAAAAAGGTATAACTTTATCTTAAGTATTTTACCATTTATTTTAGGAGTCATGGTTAGAAGAAAAACAAGTGTTAACAGTCTTAATTTATATAAAAAAAAAATGAATGTACTTAAGTTCATTATTTTGGGACTAAAGGAGTAATTGTTTAGTACGTATTAGTTAATGCTTTGTTTGATAATAAGGACATTCTAAACTAATAGTTTGTCAATAACCTTGAATTAGCTATAATATAGTCTTCTTTTTAATTATATAACCTATTATATTACAAATTAATTCTATGGTATAAATAGTTTAATCCTAGGGCCTAATGGGTATCTGGGAAACACTTATGAATAGCCGAAAGGATATCTTTTACTCAAATATACCTACGTACCCAGTAATTATTGAAAAAATTGATAGCAAGAGCGTAATTCCGTCAATTTTGTAATAGCCAATCAACTGCCATATATATATTTTTAATTATAATAACCAATCAACTTTATCGAAATTGATAGGAGTGATCTCAACCATAATTAAAAGTATATACACGTCATATCGATAAGAAGAACCTAACGGCCGATCAACCAATGTTAGATTGTGTTTTAAACTAGAATAAATATAAGTACACAATATTTAAATATTATATTTATTTTAATTATTAAAAAATAAAATATAATATTGAAATCTGTGTCATACTTCACTTTTTAATAATTAAGATAAATATAATATTTAATTTTATATTTAAATATTATGTATATAAACTTGTCGTCTAAACTAATTATTTATTTGAGAGAAACAATTAATATTCCCTTAATTAACTTTATTGAAGTTGATAGGAGTGATTTGTATTGTAATTAAAGGAATGTACACCCCCATGAATGCAGAAATATCGATAAGAACCTAACGGCCAATAATTACTATACCAAATATATATACCATTTGTTTAACCGACTCCATATTATCAACGTAATTTTTACTTTTTAAAACGCAACGTAAAACTTTTAATACATATATATCCCGTATGTAATTATGTATCAAAAATATAAAATAAAATTATCCGCTTCATCATTTAAATGAAGAAAAATCTATATAAACATATAATAAGATAAAATATAATTTTTTTTGTCTTTGTCTTTAATTTTTGGTATAGACTTAGAATTTTTCGTAAGTGTATATATAGTTTTGTTTGAAAAATGTAAGTGTAACTTTCGTTTTCAAAGTGTTTTTGTAAGTTCGTTCAATTAGATGTGCTACTTGAATATTTTGATTAGAAAAATTATATAAGAAATAATAATATGATTACATGATTAGTATTAAAAATATATATTATACTATAAAATATAGTAACAATTAAATTTTGATTCATAGAGGAGACATTATTAGTTAGTTAATATTAAAAATAATTATGACTTATATATCAGTGACTATAATTTAATTAATTTTTAAAACTAAAAGTCACAATAGTAACTTATTATTTTATGACAATTTTATTCATAAATAACTATATATTAAAAATAAAAAATATTTTGAGAAAATAATAATTAATATAAAAAAGTGTAATATATATTACAAAATTTATTAATGATTAGACTTTAGTTTCCAATCTTATTTCGAATCGGAGATCTTTAGTTAATTAATATTAATTCCTCACTTATATATTAGTTATCTTTTAAAACTATAAACCATGGTAGCAACTTATTATTCTAGAACAATTTAATTTTTGTAGAATTCCTTAAACACCAAGTTTAGGTTTTTAAGTTCTACTCATTTTTTGAACTCTAAAAAATTATATACAAATTCAGAAGATTAAACATAAAAACTAAATATTCAATTTAAAAGCAACATAAAAAATGAATATTAAATTAAAAATATAAATATAAATTACTAACACCTAATTGTGAGCCTTTAATAAAGGTTTATTTGAACAACGTTTGTAGTATTTTAATTTATAGTATTAGTAAGTTAATTTGAAATTCAAAAAAAAAAATATTTTATAATCATCACGTAAATAAAATAATTATGAAATTAAAAATAATTTTATTTAAAAAATAAATCCGTGCATGGGGACATTTAACTAGTTTAGTAAAATAACGTAGAAATTTTCATAAAGGTAGCTAGGTATCACTTGATCAATTATGGCAAGAGCCAAGTTGGCATTACAAATTGCATTACGTGGTAACCATTAGACAATAATAGCACAAGCAGGCAAGCAGCATGCAAATTCCACCTCCTCCACTCCGGCACAAGCTGCGCTTTTTGCATCCTTTTTAATTGATCATTTTCTTCTGAGGTCTAGTACTAATTAGGATGAGACGGTGTGATATATTTTGGTTAATGACAAGTCTACATACAACAATCAAACAACAAATTAAACACCATATTTATTTACACTATTAAAAAAATAAGACATGACACTAGAATTGTCGACACCGGTTGGTTTCAATTCAAAAAATTATATTAAATGGTACTAAAATAGTATGCATTCTTCCTTGTCTAGGATTTTGCACTAAGATCGTGTTGGCTAATTAAATCAACGACTCGGGTACGTAAATATCGCAGTACGATTCGATGCGACTTAGCAGATTTTGATCCGAATTTTAGTCCCCGCCATTAATGTTGTTACTTCCATCAAGTTCCCTAGATTAGTGTAATGGATTTAGAATTACTTTTCAAAAGTGCTTAGAACGAATTCAAATTAATTTTGATTAATGACGCAACCTAGCTTTAATTAAAAAAAATATTTTACTTTTGTCTTTAACGCGAGAGTTTGTTCTCGTCTGTCTCTTGATTTATCATTAATTTGTAACCATTAAACACTAGTCCTATATGATATGATAACGGGAACAATTCCAACTACAAAGAGTGCTCGCTTAATTAGTCCTTAATTAATACTACTACAGGAAAGTTAACAAGAAGTTTTAGTGGGACGAACACCAACATAACAGACACAAGTAAGTGCGTGGATGCATGGATGTGCACTCACGGTACTGCTCCGGACGAATGCCTTTTTGTCGCACAGTAAGCACCACCATGCATTCAATTTAATGCGTGCTTGGTTTAATTTGCAACATTTGAATTTGAAGGTTAAAATAAGTAGATCATAACAAAAATTGTGTATTCAATTCTTCATCAATTGATCAAGTTCCAAACACTCTTTAAACGCTACAAGATGTACATTACCAAACAAGTATTTACCTATCCATCTAGTGGTGCACAAATGGCCTACGGTCTGCGGCTCGGCTTGGTCAAAATCCGGCCTGGTCAAGGCCTGGCCTGGCCCGGCCTGGCCTGAAGGCCACGAACAAACCATATTTTTTTTGCTCAGATCCGGCCTGACCTGCCAATAAGCCCTGCCTGGGGCCTAGGGTCTGGCCCGGTTCACCCAAAGCTTGGTTCGGTTTGCCAATTTTCTTTATTCGCTACTTCAATTCTCTCACTACAGACGGAAACTTCATCTTTGTGACAACTCATTCAATAAATAAAATAAAATTGACGTCTTTTAATACGTTCATTCATGTATGTTTGTTTATATACAAATAAAGAAATTCATAAAAACATATTGACTAGTGTAATATATAAGGATTTTTCTTACCTAACTAGCAACCTATACTTCTCACAGATCTTTCATTGCATCTTTATTTTAATAGATACTTAACGTAACAACTAGAAAGTCATTTACAAAATAATAATAATAATAAAAAAAATATTTTTCATTATTGTAATTTGAAAGCTATAACTTGTAAATTGTAATACATTACTTTTAATTAATACATCAATTAAGTTTAAAATGTTAATTGGTGTTTTAATAATATTTAAAATTACAAAAAAAAATTTGTTTGAATGGATCAAATCGGACTGGATTGGTCTAGCCTGGCCTGACTCAAGGCCTGGTCTGGCCTGACCTGCATGCCTCAACAGACCCCCTTTTTGAGCTCCAAGTCCGGCATGGCCTGGCCTGACCTGACCTGCAGGCCAAAAATCAAAGACCCTGTCCGACCTGGTCAATGATTAAAACTTGACAGACCCAAATCAAATTGATACAAACCGACCTATTGTATATGCCTATATCTATCCACTCACCAATCTCCTCCCTCTCCTCTATATATGCGACCGAGCCGAATACAACACTTTGTACGGAGGTTGAACGTACTAAATTACGCCCACCGACTCACAGTTATGCATCAATCGATTCTTCCCCTTAATTCCCCATCACTTGGTGTAAAGTTGTAACGTAAACTCCCTCCCTTGAAAAATTAGTTAGGGATGATTTTAAAAATTAAAGATATAAATTTTTTGAAACATGTCATTGTTTATCCGATTATAAGTACGTAGATTGAATACGATACACGCAACTATTACGTACTAAATTTCTATTTACATGTCATCAGGTATATGTTCTTAAAAATATTTTTTTTTCAAAAGTTATTAATTTAAATATATATATAATTTTGAAAGGGAGGGAACATATAGTTTCCTTTAAGATCCAATTTAAAGAATCAAAAATTTTATCTTTAGCTTATTTTACAAGTTATGTATATGGACAATATTACATTTACTACATCCGGATACAGCATAGAACACTCATGCCCTATTTTTTAATAATTGAAATTTATGTGGTGTTCTATATTATGTCCAGATACGGTGTGCCTAGACTTATTCTATGTATATATATTAATTTTGTAAATATCGTGCGTGCGTGCTTTTTCTAATGTTTAGAAATGCTACTTTAGTTTCTATATATGGTAGTGGGTAAGTTAAATAGTGAAGTGTTATATTAGAGGCCAACAAGGATGAACCCACCCAAGGGCCAAGGAGAACCATGAGCCAGCTAGGTCCATGGCTCTCAACAGTCAATTTTAATATCTATATGCTACTTTTCTCGTCTCAAGTACATATATTCTATGATATGCATATATATTTTCTTGTCCTGGAATCTGGAGGTGGAGATGATGAACACTAAGCAACCCATAATCTTGGAGGTGCATGGAGACCCACCCGACAACCATTTGCTCAACATTAATAATTATTGCGACAAGCTAGTGAGATGGGCACAAATTACTTATAACGAAAAGCTCCTTATTTTTATGTAATCAAGTCTATAGTGACGATTTTAAGGATTATAGTGACGGTATGTACATACCGTCGTCATAACTCTATTTTTGTAGAAAATGACGATAATACATATTGTCATTATAAACCCTAAAATCATCGCCATAATTTTGATTACGTAAAAACAGAAGACTTTTTGTTACAAGTAATCCGCAGCCCTAGTGAGATGAGATGTGCGGAAATTATATTGCTATGCAGAAACACTCGTGCCAATCATTGCACTTTCAGAAATCATAGAGACAATATCTTTTGCTATAACCTTTTGGTACTATTACCTAGAGATATTTATATAAAATAAATTTAAGATATTTTAAATTGAAAATTATAATTTTATTAAATTAGTACAATCTAAAATATATTTATTCATAATTTTAATAAATTATCTCAATATTAAGCTTGAAAATGTTTCAAATACTATTTCTAGGTCAATCTGTCTCATCGGAAGTGTCTTTACTCTTTACTAATTATTTATATTTATTTAAGCCTTTATTTACCAAAAATAATTCCATATATGTCCTGCACTCTGTCTACCTTTAGTTTTTCCAAATTAACATTGGAATTTTGCACCTTAATTCCAAACACATATATTCGAGTTGTAAACCCTTGCATATTTTATAGTGGGACCGATGCATATATAGACTATAGAAGGTGGGCAATTGCCAACCTTGATTTTATGGTGAAAAATAGTATTATCTAAATAATTAAACTTTTTAAAAGAAAATATAGGCCTAAAATGTAGTATATGTATTGCCCACTATAAGTTTGAAAAAAATACTATCATTATATTTTACCCACGTCGAGAGAATTTTTTGGCTCCTCCACTAATTATTTATCAATAATGCTTTGTTGACAAAAGATTGAATACAAAAATATATATATAAAATAATATAAATAATAGTTATTAGTTATAATTATCGGATCCACCCATGTATAGTATTAAGTCTATTAATTATAATCTAACACACTATTTTATATTTAATTTTTTATAATTATTTTTTATCATCATGCATAGAATTACTCATTATATATTGTCAGTATGGTGTCAAAGCTCTGTCAAGTTGTATGTACAAGATAACTATGAGCAAAGTTGTTTAAAATTTGATCTTATATGAGTCGATCTTCTTTCCGTTTTCTTTATTGATCTCCAAAAGAAGCCATTTCCACCTCCTAAGATACTTTTTGGTCTTAATTAGTCTTATCTCTATTAACTGATAAGGATCCAAATATGCATCAAACAAAACAACACTGATAGTGCTCCTCCTTTATAAAGAAAACACAATAAAGTTCTATTCAATATCTTTTAATCCAAAAAAAAACCTTTCATGCTAATTGTACTATAAAATAGCATAATATTTTAAAATTTATTATTTTAGTTTAATTATCTACCAATACTGCTAAACTTCGTATTTAATCCCTCTGTACTAAAATTCGAGTTATATTTATAAAACGACGACTTTTAAGAATAATTTATTTTTCTAATTTTATCTCTAAACATTGACTTAAAATATAGTAGTGGTAATATGATAATACTCAATTAACTATTAATAAAAACATTAATGACAAAAGCTCGATATTTCTTTATAGTCTAAGATAAAAATATAATATTTTTAATTTTGAAACGGATAAAAAAAAGAGTAGCTTTAATTTTAAATGAAATAAATATATTTTTAAAAATAAATATAAAATATAATATATTTTTTGATAATTTTTAATTTAACAAATCAAAATTATTTTTATAAGACAGAAAGAAATAGTATGCTTATCAAAATGCATGATGGTGACATATATTTGATTATACGTCACCTCGTACCTTGGGACATAGACAAGGGAAACTATGGTCGGTTGGAGATTTGGTTAGTATGAGATTAATTTTATAATAAATTGAATAATGAATTAATACAGTATCGATATGGAGAGAGAGATAACACTCTCAACTTATGTGTCAATATTATATTAATTTATTATTCAATTTACTATAAAGTTAATTTTATGTTACCCTAATCCGTCCGTTGGACATTTAGCAGTTGTCATATAATTGGGCCTTCGTAATTTTCTCCTCGCTGATTCTGAAGTCTTGCGTTATTTCGCTGCGGGTAGCCTTCATTGTTATCAGATATATAAAAAAAAGCTGCCATATATGATATAACCGATGCCATATATGTTTTCTTGAAACCTTACCATACGTAGAAATTATGTGAATTCAGTTGCAGCCCTTTAACTGAAGTACTCCAATAATTTATGCTAGCTATTCCTTGTTCATTTTATTTCCACATTCTATATACGATTAATTAGTATATATTTAAGTTTTACTTTATAATTTTATCTTACAAAATTATTCTATACTCACTTTGTTTTGCAAAAAGAATATTAATTACAAAATATACAAACTTTTAAGACATTTTTTTCTTCTATATTTATTCTTAATATAATAAATGTTTAATTTAACAGTAAGTAGTGACGTCATAGTAAAATTGTTATATTTAACTTATCATTATATATTATTACAAGAAAAAGAGTGAATTTTTTTGTGAAACAAATTTTTAACGAATGGGACCCTTCTGTAGGACCAAGGGAGTATCTTGAAAAGGACGGATTAGGGATTATGCTTCAAATAAAATTATTCTTATAATCAAGTATATAACTTTTAAGTAACGTACTAAATGTGTTAATGAAATGTTTGATTCCAATTTCATTATGATTTGATTTCGATTCCAACCATCATTCAATTTCATCTTATAACGATTCCATTCAACCAATCGACCTAACATATGATAGATATGCCGGACTTGTTTAGGCATGTCCTTGACTTGGAAGGGTTTTAAACTATTTACAAATAAAAACCAAGTGTGCATTGGTTTTAGAGAATCACTAAATTGTCGGTGTTTGGTATGTGTTGAACAGAGAGACATACACATTCTTGAAGTGTACGTACTACAATTACATTAAGGGGACTACTAAATACTAATTGTTGGGATGTGTTGTTCCTTAATGCGTGAGTGACATGCATGTCATGTGAAATCTAGAACTCTTTTAGTTGTTTAAACTCAAGTTCTCTTCATATATAATATATTGTCGGTTCATAGGGTGATATTATGTTAGTTTTGTTGCAGTTACCTCTGATTTCGATTGATATTTGCAGTTGACCAATACATTTTACCTGGTAAATTTGTAATCACTAACCAGTTGCTGCGTGAAATTATTTTTGTTTTTATCTACATATAACAGGAGTCTGAGAGAGAAAGTATTGCAACTTAACACTAATATTAAGGACTTTAGAGAGTGAACTGTACAAAGCAATCAGTAAAGATGCCTGCACAGAAGATCGAAACAGGTCACAATGACACCATCCATGATGTAGCCATGGATTACTATGGGAAGCGTGTGGCATCTGCTTCATCAGATAGCTCCATTAAAATAACTGGTGCAAGTAACAATGGTACTTCACAGCACCTTGCAATTTTGACCCGTCATCAAGGTCCGGTTTGGCAGGCTGCTTGGGCACATCCCAAGTTCGGTTCAATCCTTGTTTCATGTTCCTTGGGCGCCTCATGAGCTCGGCCTGTGCTTGGCTTGTGGATCCTCGGATGGGAACATCTCAGTCTTCACGGCCAGGTCAGATGGTGGTTGGGACACCACAAGAATCGACCAAGCACACCCTGTTGGAATAACCTCGGTTTCATGGGCCCCTTCAATGGCTCCTGGTGCTCTGGTTGGATCTGGTATGCTGGATCCTGTTCAGAAGCTGGCTTCTGGTGGCTGTGATAGTACCGTTAGGGTGTGGAAACTTTACAATGGAAATTGGAAAATGACTGCTTCCCTGCCCTTCAGATGCACAATGATTGGGTGAGAGATGTGGCTTGGGCTCCCAACTTGGGGCTTCCAAAGTCTACAATCGCTAGCGCTTCGCAAGATGGGACAGTTGTCATATGGACTGTGTTGCAAAGGAAGGTTATATCAATGGGAGGGTAAAGTTTTGAATGACTTTAAGAAGCCTGTTTGGAGGATCTCATGGTCTTTGACTGGAAACTTGTTGGCCGTGGCTGCAGGGGACAACAATGTCACGTTGTGGAAAGAAGCAGTTGATGGGGAGTGGCAACAGGTGACCGCTGTCAACCAATAGTTTGCCATTTCTCTCTTCTGGCTTTGACAAAGACTAGTTTAGTTTTTCATAACTACTTTTATTCGGTTTTTTATTGGATCCTATTGATCGTATGGATTTACGTGATTATTGGTTTGTCATAGGTAGAAAGTTTAATTTATTTTTTTTCGGAAATGTACAACGTTTGTATTCTTGTATTATTATTATTGTCTCTTTTTTGTTAACAGAATAAACTCCGACTTGGGATTTGTTCAGTGAAATCCATGGTATCAATTTTTGCAGGTCGTTTCTCGTTTTTATGATAGCCTTCTGACGTAGCAAGTATTATGCTATGCGTATGACGAACCAAAAACAAACCTGGTAGTTTACTCGAACAAGCTTCAAAAGTATAAATATTACAAGAAAAAGTTTGATCTTGATATATAATTAATTAAATGAGACTTAGATGTATTAGTTTTGATACTGAATTTCTCAATATAATTTAAACTTCTCTTATTCAATCAAAACTACTGGCGTTCAAGCAAAATGGAAACACAATTTAACTTGAAATAATATTAAAATCATATCACCATAATTTACCTTAGATAAATACATACATGTAAAATTTCTAAAAATAATTTATTTATGCGTGTCATATTTTACTTGGTTAAAACTATCTTTTTATATTAAATAAATAGTGTTGTTAATTAACAAGGAAGCAAAATATGCAATATCAATTTTATTTGTATAACACAATTTATCTATTAAACGAGTTAACACATTTGACACGACTATCAAATGTTATTAAAGATCTTGACAATACAAGTAATGTTAGTATTAACCTGTTTATTATAATACGTATTGCTTAACAAGACACGAACTAAATTTCTATTCCATCTGAACTTTAGCCCTCTAATCTATGTAATTCATTTTTTTCCCCAATCCAAAATTCGTATGAGAATGTGGCTTAACGTTAATAAAAAAAAAAAAAATTAAGAGAAAAAAAAATAGATGTAAAAATGAAACAAACTCTTCTACAAAAACTCTTATATCAAGTATAATGTTGTTCAACAATTTTGCAGTTTTTTTAAAAATAATTCTTCGCTAAAATTTATTTATACAACACTAGCAAAGTAGCAATAGAAAATTTGGGAGTAGTAATGACCGAGGCAAGACCAAAACTCAAACAAGGGCAGATTCGGTAAATCGAATAAACCGCGCGGCCTTCCCAATTTGAATTCCCGCGACCTGTGTTACGAAGCTCTCTCTTCCCCAATTCCAATCTCAAAATCAAAATCCCCATTATCAGCCATTTCAATTTCTTAACCCGCCAATTAAATCCCTCCCCCCATTTAACGGCCTCTCTCTAATCAGTCCTCGCTACCAGCTTTTCGATTTATTGTATTGTACGAACAATTGATACACAATTCGTAGCTTGTTTTAGAGTAATGTCGTCTCTGGGTTCTTCTCTTGGTTCTGATCCCAGAAACCCTTCTACTTTTTACAGCCGGAAAGATAAATCTCTCGGCGTTTTATGCTCCAAGTAATTTCTCCACTTCTCTCTCTACATATACATGTATTGTTCAGATCGTACTATTCATTAGATCTATCTAGTTCCTAGTTTAGTGAATTGGATTTGATTCAGTTTCATGAAGCTGTATAATCTGGATGGCGTGGACTCGATTGGGTTGGACAATGCCGCTACTCAATTAGGTCTTTAATTTTTTTGCTTTATTTTCTTTAGTTTTTCATTTTACAATCCCTTTACTATGTTTAATTGAATTTTTTTGCGGACTCGCAGGAGTTGAAAGACGGCGAATTTATGATATTGTCAACATTCTGGAAAGCATTGGGGTAGTGAATTTTACAGCCTTTCTCCATAAATCTTTTTTTTATATATATATATAGAGTTGAATGGTCTAGAGCATTAGGGTATGTTGTTTGATTTGGGTTTCAGGTCTTAGCGAGAAAAGCAAAGAATCAGTACTCTTGGAAAGGCTTGAGTGCAATTCCTCGGGCTCTACAAGAGCTTCAGGTAGTCAAATTCCTATAAATTTGTGATGAATTATCGAAATTAAGAAATAGGCATCAATACAAAACTTCTATATGCCTCTAATAATGGCAATTTGGCTCAGTCTCTCTTTTACAGTCGATCCCAGATTAATCTGGGTTGACTACTTGAAAGATGACGAAAAATGAATGAAATTATGGATCTTTTTTATTTTTAATGTATTTTGGTTTAGCTAAGCTAATTGGAATCTACCAAATTCCTTTTCAATCATTTAGTTTGGACAAAATTTCTCAGTAGTTGATTTTTTTTTTCTTGGTTTCAAATGCCAAGGAACATGGATGGCCTTCCAACAATACCTACTACATGCAAGAGAAACAATTTGTATCTTCTAAAGTTGGTAAGTCGCTATTCTTTATAATTTCTTAAAATAGAGGTCTAGCTACTTAGGGAGTAGTTTTCATTGATTCCTGTGTTACATATCCTGTGTAAACCTTGAAGGCATTCATGTTGAATAAGGCAGCCCTTTATAATGTTTAGTTATGTGAACTTTGCTTTTAATGGTTCTCTGTATAGACAACCGGAAGGAGAAATCTCTGGGTCTTCTTACGCAAAATTTTGTCAAGCTTTTCCTATGTTCTGATGTAAGTAAAGCAATTACATGGTTTTGTTTAGAACTAGGTGGTTTGTCTGCTACCTAATTTGAACTCCCTTATATCCTCCCTTTAGGCCAAGATGATCTCCCTGGATAATGCTGCAACAGCATTGATTGGTGATATACATGATCCAACAGCTATGAGAAGTAAATGATTTTTCACAATGTCTTTAGCCTTTGATCTGAATTGTGGGTGATAAAGAATCTAAATCTTTTAACTGACATTCTTTATTATGCAGCTAAAGTCAGGCGCCTGTATGATATTGCAAATGTCTTCGCATCCTTGAATCTCATTGAGAAGGTTAGGTATATTCCAGAATTGTCTGTGGGAAAAAATAACCTAGCAAAATTCGTAGAATACATTTTCTAATTTTCCGTAGCTATTTCCCAATGAATTTGTAGATTCGTCATCCAGAAAATGGCAAACCTGCATTTAGGTGGTTGGGAATGAAAGAAAACGCCACGATTGCTCTTGAGAGTGTTTTTGATTCAAGTAGTTCTAAAAGGAGAGCATTTGGAACTGAGATTACAAATACTTGTTCAAAGAGATTGAAGGCAGATGCTGTATTGGACAGGAGGTCCCCTGAGAAGGTAAATGAGCCGATGCAAACTAAACATGATAATTTGAAAATTGATTATGACGAGAACTCAATGAAGCAGCATCCTGAACATAACTCGAAGGATTTTGTATTTGGTCCTTTTACCCCTGCAAGTGTTCCCAGCGTAAAATTTCCTACAAACAAAAATGTGAGGCGGGTTCATGACTGGGAGCATCTGGCTTCTACTTATTGCCCTCAGTATCGGAACCAAGGTACCTTTTGAAAACTTTTAGTGAACATTCTAAACAAGATTCCTTGCACCAATGCCAAGTAAACAAGTGCACTGTCTTTTAAAATTTCATGAGATTGATTATATTAAAACTTTTATACGAGCTCTTCTCTTTGTGAGTGGTGACTTGAACATCATTGCTATCTGTGATTGCTTGATGGCTGTCAAAAGATTAGATTATCCTAACTTGTAGTTGGCATACTTAAGCGGAAGAATCTACCTTTGGCGGCTTTGGCCATGCCATTACTGTCTTCTTAACCAACTGTATCACTTTTTCTTCTTCTTTTTCCGTGCTTTTAATTTATCTGCATTATAAGAAGCACGTACCATTTCCTTTCTTTATGAATTAAATGTCTACATCCTCAACTTTCACCTCCACACTTTTATTGTTGTCTCAAACTAGTTGTGTAACCACTCCACACTTACTGCACATGATTTTTGGATCCATAATCCAACGTTATCATTTTTAAGCTTCCACAATTGAAGCATATTTATAGTATTTAATTTTTTGAAGTATCAGCATCCCATTAGAGTTAGCATCATTCTATACTGTTTAGGATAATGCATCATCTACAATGTGATGTGTAATCATAATCATAACTGATGCATATTTATGTCATATATTGCATACTATTGTTTACAACGGCTAAATGATAGGTGTGTTTTGTTAATAATGTACAGCTCTATGTAATCTTTTCGCTCATTATGCCGATGCTTGGAAGTCATGGTTTGTTGAAGTTGATGACAAGAAGTAAATATGACCAGTATCTTGATGCAAGTCCAGTTCCATTAACTTGAGATCTTTCACATGTTCAACAAAGATGCACAAGTCTTTTTTATTTACCTCGTCTTTGTTGCTTGATGCGGATGTATTTTATTGATACACCAACACAAATGATAAGTGCCCATGTAGTTTACCTTAACCTTCAACATCCTACTGCTGATGTTTGTAGTTGTTGGTTTATATAGGAGTAGCTTTACAATCCAAATTCTTAACTTCAATTAATGAATGTTCATTACTGTTTAGATGGTGCAAAATGATTCTCATTTCTCATTGTCCAATGTGATTCTTGAAGAGAGCCAATTGTTTGTGGATTTGATTTCTTGTAAGAACCACAGATTAAGCTCCTGATTCTTTATTTTTTCTTCCAACGTAGGAAATGAATGGAATTATTCGACAATTGCTGGCTGTGAGAACTGAACGTGTAGATGGTTTTTGGCATTTCTGATGTTCTGAATTAATTAATAATGCACATAGGAAATGTCAGAAAACCAGTCATTCTTGCTCAGACAAGTCTAAGAATACAAAATCAAAACACAAAAATCAAATACTATATTCATCTCAACAATTAAAAAATAAATTATAATACAGATTTTAATGTCATTTCTTATTTTTTAATAGTTAAGATAAATATAGTATTTAAATATTGTATTTGAATATTGTACATTTGTACTTATTCTTCTCGAGAAGACAAGTTGGCATGTGGCCAATTCACATATTTCAAGAGTAATTATTCAGGACTCCGGGGACAGGGCCAGGTGGTGCCCTCCACCAATGTTGTCATTTTTATGAGATTTGCAACTGATAATTTTTCCATATTTCAAACCAATCAGCTGCGGTTTCATTCTCAATAAATTTTGTGCTGTACTGTTGGTACCAACCGAAATCCGGTGATGCGCAATAATGATAATTATATACTCCCTCCCAAAATATTTCAAAATGGAGTGATACATGTGGTAATTTAGTACAGAGTATTAAAATACACATGGAATAAAAGTTGTTCTCTATTCCAACTTATGGTGGGGCTTTCAAGTAGTCAAACTTAACGAACAGAATTCTGCATCAAAAATTTGAAACAAAAAACAGAGAAATCAATATTGTTACAGAAAGAAGTTATTCTGCATCAAAATTATTCATGTTTGCACCATTACCCAACCACAACTCGGTTATGGGTTTTTAAGCATATCAAAAGGTTCTATTATTCCAATACATCACAATCAATAGCTTTTATCAATCAGGGGCAAGATGTCTGTCCACAAGTTGAAAACTTCATTTTGGGTCGGCAAAAAAGCTGTTAATAGATGGCATTATCTCGGGAGACTTGTTGCGAACATACTTCCTGAGGGCATGTTGGGCGTACTTTTCCCCTTCAGCAAAGTTATCCAGCACTCCAGCAGCCCTGTTTTCCTTGGTCACCCTTAGTTTTGCAGACAGTAAATTGTGTTAGTAACTGTATAGTAGTATTTTCATGCCTGTATATATATGCATGACAATTTATGATTATGGGAATGTAAACTTTTAGCTTCCACTTGGTCAACAGAAGACCAATAGATGGTAGATATAATTTTCACTTTCGGATGCTTTAAGATAAAAGTAAGAACTAATATACGAAGCATTACAAATTTGTACATATGAAGAGTGTGATAGTATGCTTTGAGATCCAAAAATTTATAGCTTAACTAGAAAAAAATAGGCTTCATAGTGAATTCATATTCAAGGGGCAACGATAACCTTCCATGTCAAAAAAATCACGAACAAGGGGTGTGGGTGGAATTGACAGTATAAATAAGTCAAAAAAAGGAATTAGAAAACCATCTCACATGTTTCTGTTTGGTTGGATCCAAAAATTTAACTTGTGAAAGGTAGATGTTTTTTTGGCTTGGATGTATATAACAACATATGGCAAGAAAACTTAAACGATCTTAAGACATCAAACAGAATATCTGATAAAATATATTGACAACGAGGATATATTGAATCAAAAAATCTAGAGCAACCGCTTTCAGAGTGTTCCAAACTGTGAACTCAGAGGGAGCGAGTAAAATTTAACTAGAATCCCTTCTTGTTCAAGAATAATAATTAGCCAACCTATTCAATAAAGCATATTACACTCGTTAACATTAGGAGTATGTCAAAGCATGAATATCTCTTCCAATCAAAACTTAAAAGTCCTTTTACCAGTTTACAAGATTTTAATAATTAATCCTTCCTCTCTAGACTAATGCTTTTTTCATTTTTTATAAGTAAATTCCTTGCCCAACTAATTCTCTTGAAGCTTTTCTATATGAGACTCAGATCTAAAGCAACTATGCAAGCTACTCATTCTCTCATGGTTACGTTTTAATAAGCATCAAGTTTCTCAGGAACACTAATTAATATCTATGAAGACAAAAAGAGCTGAATTTAATCAGAAATAAGTGTGAAGGGTCCGAGGGAGGTCAGCAGCCCCCGACTAAAAGATGTGAAGCATAAAATTGAAGAGGAACATTGTAACAATATAAACAACTGCATGCAGAGATCATATAAAAGAATACATGTTTTTAGCAAGATCAAAAGAGAAATTGGATATAAATCCATGAAAAAATATAAATTGTAATTTTGTACCATAAATACTACTCCCTCCATCCCACAAAAATCCCACTTAAATCCCACTTGCTACCTTTTCCTTTTTCCCATAAAAAGCGTGCCATTTATAAATGACACAAATGTCGTCAAGTATACCATCAAATTTTCATTATCATCACTACTAAACAAAACATGCAACAAATTTGGCCAACTAGGAGTAAATAAGTAGCAAAAATGTCCTTAAAATATGTCAATTTTGCAAATCAAACTGCTGGAACGGAGGGTGTATGAGCTAGTAACAAAATGAAGGAATACACTTGTACGAAAACAAGAGAGACACCTGACTTCAGGGTTGCCGGAGATGTTACGAATCAACTGCATCCCGCAAATTCCCACAGCTACCCCTACAGCCGCAAACAGCGGATAAACCTACAAACACACAAACCCTAAAATTCATCAGATGTGCACATACATAGGCATATATATGAGAGAGGGAGTTAAAAAATTGAGGTGAGGAAATATAGAGGAGGAGTACTGTTTTAGTAACAAACCTCGGGCCTCAACCAACGGTTGACAGTATTTGACGCCATCGGAGCACTGCAAAGACAGAGAAAAAGAAAGGCACAAACAATACCACCGAACGAAATGAAATGGCAATGAAGAAAAGAGGTGAATAAATTTAAATTTATTTATGTTCCTCTTATTCTAGACGACATTTTGGAAAAGACAAAGTTACCCTCCTTTTTGGAGCAATTAATACACAACTTTTAATAGAAGAATAATGATATGTATTTCGAGTTAGTTGTGCCGAAATCTCGTTGGCACATAAATTTAATTATTATTTTTATTTAATTGCATCGCATCGCTCCTCCAAATAGATACTTAAAAAGTGTTTTTTATAAAAAAAAATTAAAAAAATAATATATAACTACTCTTCTTTTTTGAACATTTTCCCCCCTCACAATCAAGTCCTAATCTCTTTTAAAACCATCATTATTCACTCCATATAAGTGCAAAGAATCCCCTATGTTTAAGCTTAATTAAATCCACTGACTGTATGGTATCCATGAAGAATATTATGTGCAGCTGTGCCCATCAAAATATCATCGTGTAAAAGAATAGGGTAATTTTTATTTATTTATTTTTTATCTAATTAAACACTAATTTTTTATATTAAACTTTATAATCAAGAAAGAAAATCTAATTTTTCACAAACGTTGGTCGACTTAGTTGGACCGTTTACTTTTAATGACATAGATTTTTAAGTTATATATTTTTTCAATAAATAATGGCATGGATATTAGCACATTCTGATTCTAGGGTTTTTGTCTCTCTTCTCAAACCTCCATTGCAATCAAGAGAGAGAGAGAGAGAGAGAGAGAGAGCAGAGATGAAGACTATTCTTACATCCAAAATCATCATGGATATTCCTGATGGTATTAAGATCAAAGTGAATGCCATGATGATCGAAGTTGAAGGGCCTAGAGGCAAACTCACCCGCAACTTTAAGCATCTGAATCTCGATTTTAAGCTCACCGGCGATGAAGTCATTGGTTAGAAGAAGCTACAGCCTACAGGTTGACGCCTGGTTCGAGTCTCACAAGACCACTGCCGCCGCAATCCGCACAACTCCCAGCCATGTTGAGAATCTAATCACCAAGTCTTACCACTACAAGATGAGATTCATCTACGCTCACTTTTCGATTAATGCTAGCATCGGTAACACTATCGCTTTCATTGAGATTCGTACCTTCCTTGAAAAGAAGAAGGTCTATCCCTAACCATTTACCGCTCTGTTACCATTTACAAATGATTTTAAAAAACAGACCATTTACCGCAATAAAAAAATATCAAAGGTATTTGACTTTCTAACTCTACGATGGATTATTTAATTTAATTAAGCTGTCCAATTGAAACATACAAATTAATTACTCTATATTTAAAAATTAAAACTATGTTTCCAAAATGATAATTTTTATTAAAAAAAATATTATTTCAAACATAACTTTTACATTAGCAGAAAATGTAAGGCTATACAATATTACTCTATTAAAAACTTTATACGTATTGTTTTATAATAATTTTTTTAATTGTACTTTTTTTATTAAGTAGTCAAATCAATTGAAATAGTAAACTGTTATCAACGATTAAAAAAATTACAATTGAAAAAAATAATTCTTTCAAATAAAATAATTGATAATCAAGAAAATGGTGAAATCGTAGTAACAACTAGTATACACCATATAACTTTCTAAAAAATAATTAAATTTCAAAAATAATAACAAAATATACAGATTTGAGTAATTCTTTAATACTAGCAAATGACGAATGTCCAAATTTAAACATTCAATATTCAACGATTCACACATTAAAAAAATTCTTTCTTAACTGAAAAAATAAAGACTTCCAAAAGATAATAATAAAATTCTTACAAAAAAAATTAAGAGAAATTAAAAAGGAAATGAGTCATCAATTTTAGAACTGAGGAATAGTTGCATAAACCCCCCCAAAAAAAAAGAAAACAGAAAAAAAAAACGAAGGAAAGAACCTCGTCAAAAAAGAGTGAAACAAAAACCGTGATACGCAGGGCCTGGCGGCAAAACGGAACCTGCACGTTGTCGTTATTGGGATAAAATATATGGAATAATGACTTATTATAAAATATTTAATAAAGTTATATTAGTGCAAAGATCTTATAAACTCATTTATGAGATTTTGGACGATAGAGAATTATCAAGAATATCTTTACTAATAAATTAAGCATTAAATAGATGGGAGTCAGTCATTGAATATATATACATGCAGCCAAAAGAGAAAAGGATTATGACAAATAATATATTAAATATTCAAACTCAGATATATAGTTCAACCAAAATTTATTATCTTGTTACATACTGACACACATCGATATATACAGAGTTATATTAATATACAATGTTGAGAAACAAACACCATCAACACATATCGGTAAATATCGAAAGGTAAAATAGTGATATACACCATATGTATTGAAAAATATTATTGTTGTTCATTACAAATTAATATATATTGACATATATCAATATACATCGGTCTACGTCGAGACAGTAATCATCCTCAGCTTAGAGAGAGCTTTATTTATTTTTCAATAAACGTTTAATTTGCATTCTCCATATTATAGTAGGTTTTTGAGATCTTTTTTTTGTGATTTTTTTTAATTGAGTTTTTACGTAAAAATTTTGTATTATTATTTTTAGTATTTACTTAACTAAATATCTATCATTCTAGCATGATTTCAATTCTTTATTGATGACGCATTTTATTTCTTATTTTTTGTGATATATTTCAAAGTCGAGCGTTAACAGTCGTCGACCCAAACACTTCATTAGAAATTAGGGAGAAAGGTCTATCTTCATGTAAAATAAAATCTCGTAAAAATATTAAATTTATTTTATGAAAATAACAATTCTCTATAAATTAACCTCGAATCTAATCACTTTCTCGAATCTTCTTCTTGTCCCTACTTCATTTAAATTTATTTTATGAAAATAACAATTCTCTATAAATTAACCTCGAATCTAATCACTTTCTCGAATCTTCTTCTTGTCCCTACTTCATGGCGAATCTGTAAATTTCGGTACTAACACGGCTTTTTACGCGTCCCACTAAAAAGCAAACAATTAAAACTAGAAATAAAGGAGAAAAGTTGGTAGGCTGAGAGGAGAGAGAAAGAGGGTAAGAGAGATACGTGACAGCTTCGCCGGACTGCAAGGCATCAAAAGAGCGTTGATAATTCTCGTGCTTTTCTTTTGATGGCAGCAGCTCCAGTAATTGCTGCTAGGGCTTTGTTGATCACCCGCGTCACAGACCCGTCACTCAAGCCTCTTCACCCACCAACCCCTCGTCTCTATTGCCACCACCTCCTGGCCCGCCCTTTACTTTCCACTGCCTTCTCCGGCACGGTTTACATGAGACGTAATTCAGCCGTCGCCAGCTGCCTAATCTCCGGCGTCGACGGTGGCGGAGTCTCTGATGACTTTGTCTCCACTAGAAAGTCGGGCTTCGACCGTGAATTCTCCGTGATTGCCAGTATGTTCAAGCGAATTGAGCCTCTGGATACCTCTGTTATCTCCAAGGGCGTTTCTGATTCCGCCAAGGATTCGATGAAGCAGACTATTTCTACTATGCTGGGACTACTCCCATCGGATCAATTCTCTGTCACTGTTAGGGTTTCAAAACGTCCTCTTAATCGCCTCTTAGTTTCGTCAGTAATCACTGGGTAACTTTTTCAGTACTTACACATTTCTGTGATTCATATTTTTGTTCTATATAGATGTAATTTTATTTCGACCGAGTGTTAGTGATCAAGTTTATGTATACTTAACTTATCCAAACTTAATAGTTTTTAAGTGGTTAAATACTTACAGATGCTTGTATTCTATATATATATATATATATATATATATATATATATATATATATATATATATATATATATATATATATATCTCTGTGTGTGTGTGTGTGTGTGTGTTAATTGTTAATTGTTAATTTTTCTTGAAATGTACTTGATAATTGATGTATTGTTAGGTATACTTTGTGGAATGCTGAGTATCGGATTTCATTGATGCGGAATTTTGATATGTCTCCCAGTTGTTTAAAAAGATTAAATTTCTCAGAGGAGGATGAAATTTTGAAGAATGAGGAGTGTGAGGTTGAATGTGGTGAAGTTGATGATTGTAGTGATAATGTGGAGAGAATGGAACTTCAAAATCTTGGGGACTTGTCTGGAGCTCTGGATTGCATTCGACAGTTGGAATCTGAGCTATCTACTCTCAAGCATGTAAAAACTCTCTCTCTCTCTCCAACTCCCCCCTCCCCTCCCCTTTCTCATCACAGTTAGATTACTAAGATGAATGGAACTGTTTAAAGATGATTTGTAATGACTTTTGGGAGTGTGGAAACTATTAATTTTAATACTGGTCATTAATCTTGCTAGATATAAAATTGCGCGTATTAGAGATCTTGTCTGTGGAAAATCTACTTAGGAAGCATTGTGTATGTTTTTCAAATTAAGGGATCATTAGTACAACCCCATTTTTGGGCTGTTTGGATAAAGAGAAATGCAAGGATTTTATGGGCAATCGATGAATGTTGGCTTACTTTGGAATAGAGTGTCCTTCTATGCATCTCTTTGGACCTTTTGCACACTAGCTTTTCAAGTAACTTCCCTATCACATATCTAGAGGGATTGGCAAGCTGTGCTCCATTGATGTTGGGATGGTATTTTCATTTGTTTATTTGTCTCCTCTTGTTGTTCTTTTGGGTCCTTCATCTTCTTTGTAGTTCCACCTTTTCTTTTAGGAAAAAATATTCTTCTTTTATCTAAAAAAGATACTAATGATAACAAATTAATATGTTCTCTTCCGTCTTCATCATACCTAACGTCACTTAGAATTTTATTGGCATTTAATCCATTTATGTAGAACAAGATTTTAAGGACCCTGGTTAGTCTAAATATATAAAGGAGGGAACGTGCAACCAAAGTATCCATTCCCAGGTTCCAAACTTAAAGCAGAAGGGACATTTCTTCCGCTAATTCATATGTAGTCTTATACTTCTACTAAGAAAAAATCTGTATTACAAAAATTTGGTACTGAACTAAACTAAGTTGTACTGAGTAGTTTCATAGAAAATATAACATACATCAAGCTGATCATAGTTTACAATTAAAAACAAGATTTAGGAGAAACCGAATAAAATTGGTATCTTGATTTATCGAAGATGTTGAAGAAAGTTAGTGTTAAATTTTCTCTTTTAATTTACTGTGTTATAAATGGTGCTTTATTAAGGCGTTTAAATTTACTTTCGTTGTGGGTTGGTGTGATTGAATCTCTAATTCAAAGAAATTAGAGTCACAACATCACGGGGTCCATGAGGGAGATGTGTATGTGTTATTTGGCCTAGGTTGGATTGGATGATGATGTGATTGGATGATACGGTATAAAATTTTAACGAGTCCTCTATCTAAAAAGAAATATTGGGTAATGCCAATAAATTTGGGACGGTGATATGGTCGGGTTGGCAGAAGATGATTTTGAAGGTTAGGCTCTGATACCAAACGGTGGAGATGGGTTATGGGTCAAGAGGATATCTCACACAAGGTAATTATTACGCAAATCTTAATCAATTATAACATTTCACTGTTCCTAAAGGGACCTAAACAACTTTCCTAGCCTAATTTGGACTCTAATAAGATAATCACCGTAATTATAACTTAATTAAATACAATTTCTTGAATCTTCTTTTATTTCAATGGGCGGCTTCCAACTATTATTGCGAGCTCGTCCGGGCATTACTCATACTTTCTGACCCTCTCCACACCCCACAACAACTAGACTACCAACATCAGCCCAGACTCACGGCTGGTGACAGCAGCCAACACCATCTCAGACAAGATTCATTATCAGCAGTTGCAATATCTTGCATCAACATCACCCATTTCACCTTCATCAACTGCAACCCAATTGTCCCAAATTTGAAAAAGCTTCTGCAACAAAGCCAGATCCAAAGCCCAGAAAAGCTGTTTCGCGGCCATTAGCCATCATTGCAGCAGTCCATTCATCATCGGAGCTATGTTGGCGTGGCGGATATGAATGAAAAGCGAGATGAACATCTCTGTCGAACTACGCTAGTGAAAAACAACCAGAAAAAAGGAGAACATCTCTGTTGTTATTACTGCAAGAACCGTCCAGGGTTGTTCGATTTGTTGGTAGCACCAGTGGCACTAAATAATTGTTGGAAGCACTGCCAATCTGCTGTTGCCGCATAGAATCCCACTGAAGAAGATGAGAGATAGTGTCACCGAAGGAAAAGAAAAGTAATAAAATAAATATGGAAATTTCTTCATTCACTCTTGACTTATGATCCCCATCAACCTTGATTCTAACACAGGTGTACTCTCCTCTATATATGGCTACTCTGTCCCAATATAGATACCAACTATTTTTCGTGCTGATCCTAATCCTTGGCCACCTGTTGGTGGATTTATCAAATAACCTTGTCTACGCTCTTTGTATAATTTGTGAGTTATAGAGAGAGAGAGAGAGAGAGAGAGAGAGAGAGAGAGAGAGAGAGAGAGAGGGTGGGAGGGGGGAGAGATAATTTTTGTAACATATGTATCTTTTCTATTTCCGTATAGATATTTTTTTGTAGATTCACATACATACATATATATATATATATATATATTTGTGATGGGCTAATGCCTTTTCGAAAGGTTTGCCTTCTAGTGAGGGGTACCCCCCAAAAAAACATAAAAATAAACCCTCTTTATCTGACAAATACTTTAACCATACCTATGATGGTATAATGTAATCTCTACAATTTCAAAAGAGTTGAAATTGTTTTATCTGAGTATTCAAGTTGAATTGTAATGACACAGATGCTGCCTTATATTATGTTAATTTTTACTACTGCCTCAATTATGTAACTTAAATTTATGCTACTCCGATGGCGTTTGGCTCCATATTTGCACTAAATGTTATTGTGAAGAATTCTTTTCCTTATTTCCTTTTGTTTGGTGATGTCAACTTGACATCAGATAGTTATCTGAAATTAAGATGACAAGAGCCTGAAGTTCCATCTTTTACTGATTAATGTATATGCTGTTTCAGGAACTGCATGCTCAGAAGAAGGAAAATATGCAAATGGAATATATTAGGAAAAGTAACAATGATCTGTTAAAATATTTACGTTCGTTGGATTCTGACATGGTACTGACCTAAAATTATTCGTTTCGTGCCTTGATGAAGATGGTGACTCAATCAGCAAATATATTCATATGCTTTTCGTTTTGACAGGTGACTGAACTATCTCGGCCATCATCATTAGAGGTAGATGAAGTTATTCAGCAACTTGTTCAAAATATATTGCAAAGATTCTTTAAAGAGGAGAATGCCTCTAATAAGATGGAAGATTCAGCTTCAGGGGGCCAAGATTGCAAAAATGGCAATGATGACTCTTTTGATACCATAGGCACTTCCCGGGACTACCTAGCGAAGCTGCTTTTCTGGTTGGTATTCGTGATTTTCCAGTTCAAACTTGTAGCAGATATTGTTTTTCTCGGTTGACATTTTGATTTACGTAATAGTTTAAATACGAAACAAACAACGCTCAATAGTCAAATTCCACAATATAATTGACAAACTGATTGACGGTTATCAAGTCATTGTAGACATGGGAAATTAAACACAACTCGTGTACATCCATCCTTGTATTCCGAGGGTTTTTATTTTTGGCTTCTTTAACCAATTATAAGCTCTTATATATTTCATATCTTTAAACCATCTTGAAAATATTATTGTTGTTTCTTAAACCATCTGGAATTACATTGTTATTTATTTCCCCTTTTCTGATGACAGGTGCATGTTATTGGGTCATCACTTAAGAGGGTTGGAGAATAGAGTACATCTAAGTTGTGCTGTTGGCTTGTTGTGATCAACAAACCGAGAGAAAGTGATGTATTTGTTTTGTTTTGTTTATTGTTTTTCGTATTTTTTATTTGTGTTTTTTTTTTATTTGGTGCTTGCATTTTTCTGCTTATCTTTGTTACATGTATCATCCAGAAAAATAAAATAAAATATATAGTAGTTATAATATGATCATATCGTATCTTTCTTCCTTTACGTGAAGGAAACATTAGCATCAAGAGAAGATTATATGGTGGGGAACATTACCTTAAACATGCAGTTCGTACCCCGTGCTTCTCTGATGTGGAGTAGTAGAATTGAAAATTTTGAGATCTCGTGTAGAACATTCTCTACCATAAAGTTAGTGGCAGAGTTATCAGAACATTACTCAAGCATCTTTTATGAAATTTAGGTTGATTGAATTGAAATTTGAAGAAAATTCCTAATTGTAAGAAATTATGACTTCGATCCAAGCCCATGCTATGATGATACTGAATACCCTTGTTTTAATTTAGTGTCAAAAATTTATTATTGTTTGTGTAACACTTTATTACACCATCGATATAAAATTGTTGTTCTCAACTTTTCAAGGTTTGAGGAGGCTTAGCTCATTATTAGTTGTAGTATGCAACATATTACTTCCTCTAATAATTCTCAAAATTAGACATATTTCGATGTTAAATTATTTCATAAAATATTAAATTTGTTGCGAACTTAATTTATTTTAGTACCGATCAGTATAATTATTGCAAATTAGTTCAAATATATTAGTAAATTTTAATTTTTGGGAAGTATAACATAATTTTATAATCAAATATATCATTATTATTATAATATTAAGAATCATGTCTCACGTAAAAATAAAAAAAAAAACAAAATCACAAACAATGTGAAAGAAAAAATACATTTCACATAAAGAAATAAATAAACCCGACTTAAAAATCACAGTACCTTAATTACTAAGTAAAAAAACAAAAATTTATATATTCATATCAATTTTAGACATTTTTTGGTAAGCCAACTAAAACAATGCAAATGAATGTGTAATTTTGGAACGAAATGATTATTATGGTAAACTGTTCTTGATTTTTTTCCATAATAATAGAGTGGAGCCTTGCAATGAAAGAAAGTATCACAACTACAATCCCAGATTATGAAAAGATTGTCTGTCAGCCCTGGAATATACCCGGTTACCCACCTACCACTCTTGCGGTCCTACTTCATTTAGAATTTAGAACATGGAAGTTTCCAGAACAAAAGAAATACGATAAACCAGACAATAATGTAAAAACAAGGACGAGACTGGCCACCAAATTAGAAGTTAGAAAAAGAACCGGATGGGCCTCTCACGGCCCCATTGGTATTGGGCCGTACTTACCCCAACAGTTGAAAGATAGAAGAAAAACTATAAAAAAAGGAGTCACTGATTGATTAGTTCTATTTGTCAATATGCCAAATTATTTGGTACCTGATAACCAAATACTGTTGTTGATGAAGAGTTCAAAAGAACACTGCATGAAAGCAACGCTAAACCCAAAGTAAAACCCCCTGGGCATGATAGGTGAGTTGTTATAATCGCATTATAATGCATAGCACAACTGATGTAGAGACTTGTGATAGTTAGAAATTAATGCCAGAAAAAGAAAAAAAAAGAGAAACCTGGCTTCAGAAGACAGCGTTGTAAGAGAGACTGGGTATAAAAATATTATTCCAAACCGAGATTTCAACTTGATGCGTCTTATATACCATATTTATAGTTCCAAGTCGATATATTTCAAACCACACGAATATAACAATAGAGGCAACATTGAAGAATAACGCATGACATGGGGAAGGTTGAATGCAATCCCCTAGAGGTGGGGAAATGGCAGGAGGCCGAAGAACCTCAAGGTCACTAATCACTAGTTGCAATCCCCATACTTGGGGCCAAATATACTTATGGAAAAGGGAAAAAAATAGGGAAGGTTGAATGCATAATAAAACACACAAAAGGTTGAGCCTACAAAAATGGAACAACAGAGTATGTCTTAAAAGAAGAGGAAGAAGAGCAAACAACCTTAAAATACGTACCTCACATATTTGGTGGCAGACTCGTGCATTGCAGGCGGTTAATCATGGGAATCAGTTATATGTAAGAACAAGTGCGGTTAATCACAGGAATCAGTTATATGTAAGAACAAGTGTTGCAACCATTCCCAAAGTACACATGAGCAGAGCACGAGTAAATAATGAGGTACAAAAATTGTGAAAGACAATAAATAGTGTGGACTTAACTAGGAATCGAGTATATATTTACATCACCACGTATTTTGCAACAGCAAAGTGTCATGAAAGGATTCAACTCATTATAGGTCTAATCCAGTTCTCAACGAGATTCAGGATCTAACTGTTACACCCATTTTTCAATGATAAACTTGGTTCTAACAATGCAAAACATGACTGACACAGAAGATACAAATGAAATCCCAAATACATGATATTTCTGAAGGACAAATGAAACTAACTTCTAAAACCTTGTACTCATGCTGAGAGACCAACCGATTCTAACAAATAAACTCCCTCCTTTGGAGCCTAGAACCCCTTTGATGTGATCATACTGCTTCCTGCAGCCTGGGCATCATGCATCAGCCTCGAGAATTCTTTTGTGACAAAAAAGACAAAGACAGAATCCACAAGTACAGGGAAGAAAACTTGAGTCTGTAATATCCAAATCCTCATAGCATATAGGGCATGAAGAAGGTTGGGAGATGATATTCTGCCAGGCCCAAGTGGTAACTCCACGACTTGACTTCATGTTTGGATTATTTTGCTTCAGTAAGTTGGGTAAACTCTGTGGGCCGGAAGCATCGTCAGCACGCCAAGCTTGACAATTTTCATGAGCCCAAGAAATTATTCCCTTGCTATCTTTTACTAGTAAGCTGATATCAGAACTCTTATTTGATGATTCAGGAATAGCTAAACAAGTCTTGTTCACGGATCCAGAAGGAGGTTCACATTTTGGGTCATTCTGCATCTCTTTAGCAGTCAAAGCATCAGCTAAAGACTCCCCAATCATCCAGACAATTGTCATCCCCATCTGTTTCGCTGACACTGCCACAGCAGCACCTGCTACTGGCACTGCTACAGCTGCTCCCAGGAAGATTACTACTGCCAATTGGGCTGCTCATGAGAGAGTCCACCTCACTTTCATGAATACTTGAACCCTCAATATCCACTTCCTTGAACCCCGATTCTGAACTCTTGATTGATTTGTTCCCCTCATTAGTGACAAGGGAAAACTGGGGAGTAGATTCACCCCAACCATTAGAAGCCACCTTGGTTCCATTGTTTTTGACTGCATTGTACTCCCAAATCTTAGCTAACGATTCCAAACGAATCAAGTACAGGTATTATGAGAGAACAATAATAACTTTTTTGTCAAATCCAATGCACATTTATCCCTTTACTATTATGCCCAACAAAACTTTAAACACTATTATGCCACTTACACCTTTATTCTTTTATTTCAATTTAGGATGTAGAAGCAATAATTATAGACATGCTTAAAGAACAAACAGATCAATGGCAATCACCATAGTTGTCATGGCGTTGCCTAGGCGACGACTAGGCATCTTGTCGCTAGAGAAAGACAAGGTGACGCTAGAGAATGACAAGGTGATTAAATCATGGACTTGCTATGTGTTATAATTTTATTACTTATTAGACTTATAATGCGTGATGAGTGTTGAATTGGTTGATTCTTTCTTTTCTACGTAGTGTTTGTAGACTTATTCTACTAGTTTTTAATGTTACGTATTTTATTTTTGAATTTTGATTGTGAAATATTCATATAATTGTGTTTTTAAGTATATTTCATAGTGTTAGTTATTATGTTTTGACTTTTAATGTATATAAAATTTTATTGTTCAGTATACTTTTAAAGTAAAATAAATAATGTATAAATTACACATTGTTATATGAACGCCATGACGAGAGCCTTATCGCCTAGACGTCCTAACGGTCAACTATCGCCGTGTCTCGCCGTGACAACTATGGAAATCACAGAAATGGGGGAAGGGGACACTAGAACATACTCAATTATAAGCCCTCTAACCTGCTGCACATAAAGAAAGGAGAAAAAGGAAAAGGTATAAAAGAATTGTCACAAAAAACAAATATGAAAAAAAAAGCTCCACACATTACAGCTGACCGACATTCAACCCCAATTAAATAATTGTAATACAATTCTCTTTCACAATCCTAACTCAAAATACGGTACGCATTTCGTCAAAGTTTAAGAAGATAAATGATCATACTTTGAGGAACAAAAATTGGATTTCTCAGGCGTGAAGTTTAATTTAAAAAAATAATACATAATAATTAAAAAAAATCCAGGGACCAATTTATTGCCTTCGTAGAAAGGACTTTGAATTATGCATGCAACAATTTACATTTAACATTATCACAACAGCAAGATGGGGAAAGAAGAAGAAAGAAATGAATTTGCATACCCTGTGAAAGCCACTGTTCACGCCGAACATCAAGCTTGCTCTGCTTCAGTTTCGCCCATCCGTTGGTCTAAATAAGAAAGAAAAAAATCAAAACAATATGAACTAATGCATACAGATATATATAAAAAAACGTTCTTATACATATATAATACGTATTTATTTACCCTCTTTTTTCTGTCAATGCCTTTGAAGAAAGTAGGAACAGCATCATTAGCGATCGAATCAGAACCCATAGCTTCTTATTCTGCTTGAAACTTAACAACGAACAGTTTTTTGCAAAAACCCTAAATTCTTAATAAGGAATAGGGATTCAAAACTCAAGATTAAAAATCTTTTGATGTAAGAGGAAGAGAGGGAAAAATGGTGGATAACAAAAACAAGCCTCTTCTTTGCGCTCCAAACTCTGTCCCTTCCACATACCAGAAATTAGCCGCATCTCCGTGACTTTATATATGGCATCAACTTTACCATAATGCCCTTGGGATCCGACTATATTTACACTTTAATTAATTAATTGAGTGCCAAATAAAATATTATTTCTAGTTTGGTCGAAGGTGTTGTTTATTTTTATTTTTTTTTAAGCCCCCATTTTTTTAAGAATATAATATCTTTTTATGTCTTAAGATATAATTTGTTTATCCTTAAAAGAATGTCCAAAATATATAAAATAAAGGATAAATATACTACTTAATGAGATTCACTGGTGTATAAAAAAAAAAAAAAGACTCTTCACTTTATTTAATTTTGTGAGATCATAAAAAAAAAAAAAACTTTTTATACCATCTTTCGTATACTTTATTTTACTTAATTTGTATGCAAATATATTTTAACTATTTTTTTGAGGACTGAGAAACTAATTCATAATCAAATATCTTATTACTATTACGATATTAAAAACGAATCAAATCTCAACAAAAAAAAAGAAAAAAACTTGTAAACTAAACAAATCTCACATATTTACAATTTTGCGCGAATTGCCTAAAGAACTGTTAACCCCGAAATTAGTGGTCACCTTAAACATCGGATATCCTAAGAGATAAAATACAGGCTTGATCCTTTTGCAAAATAAGCAGCAGCCTCCTAATTTGAGCAGCTTCTATAGCTAATACATTTATCTATTACATCACGGTATCATAAAATAAAATAAAATAAAATAAAACTTTTTTCTCTTTGCAATTTTGTTTGGTTATATAATAATTTAATTTTTATTACACCTTTTAATTTTATCATTTAAATTTTAATACGCACGTAATGCATATGCCATATGAGACTAATAATGATAATGTATTTTAAATATTTTTTCTTCCTTTCGGACTTGGGTAAGACGGAAGATATTTTCTGATAGCTACCAACGAATATACGATCTTATTATGCAGGCTGCACTTTTAAAATATTTATTTAATGAGGGTATTTGAGTAATCTTCAAGGGGCTAACTGAAATGTGGACAAGAATGAGGCATGCCGAACGTGTTCCGAACTCGGTCACCAATTAGATCAAGTCCTATCATACACGTGGACGGCCCAGCTTTAAAAATGAATATACATCTTGCGGTGAAAAACAAGTTCAAGGGGAGGAGGTAGTTTGTAAAAGAAAAATTATTAGATGATAATTTTATTTTATATTATTTTTATTTTAATATTTAAATTAAATTATTTATTTTAAATATTAAAATAATAACTCATAAATAATATGAGATATTATATAACAAATGCCTTTATGGAATATTATGTAACAAATGCCCAAAATTACTAAATAATTATTCGTTTGTAAATGGGGCAATTTCGCGGGCCATGATTTCCATGATTATCCGCTTTATAGGGTTGGGAACAGTTGCAACAAAATAAATAAATAAACAATATATAGTTCGGAAAGGGCTAATGGGATTTATACATTTAATAGTTTAGAAAGGGCTAATGGGATTTTTGAATTATTAAAAAATTTATAATTGAAATAAAACGACTTACATTTCTGGAAGAAGAAAAAAAGTTTAGAAAAAATGTAATATTTTTGTTAATAATTGTATTAAATAACATCGTGTCCTCAAATATAACAATACAATTTTCTTCGCACCAACGAGACGTCACCACTACTAAACTACGCAAAACACTTGAGAAAAAAAAAACATTTTTTTTTGATAAATATAACTATAAAATTTATAAACTTTACAAATATACTATTACCAACTCTTATTGCAAAGTATGGAAATTGCACACTTTTTGTGGGAGAGGGAGTATAGCATCTCAAATATTCATCATATCAACCTAGCTAAAGACTTGATTATATATATATATATATATATATATATATATATATATATATATATATATTATATATATAAAACAGAGCGGATAAATCTAATGGTCTTAAATTATTAATGGCTTCAATAAAGAACGGCTGTGATTAACTCCTCCGTCTGCTTGTGCTTCGTTTGAAATTTGCTTCTCCTCTCTTTCTATTCTCCCGTCTGCAATCGTCCTCTCTCCTGCCGTTCCATTCCATTTCTTTTCTCTCTCCTGGTTTGTTCTCTCCCTCTTCGAATCGGTAGCAGCTCCGACCCTGGTTTTTTCTCTCCCTCTTCGAATCGGTAGCAGCTCCGACAGCGAGACTTTCGCTGTGGAGGAGGCGGTGGCGCTGGAGTCGCAGACCATCAAGCGAAGCAGATCAGTTGCCTATGAATTTGTTTGGAACTTTTGGGTGTTTTTGTTTGTGGGTTCTTTTGATTTTGTTTTTGATTTGTGTAGGTGTTGGAAGTTGGCGATTCTTGAGATTTGCTACTGGATTGGTGATTTTTTCTTCTTCCTCTACTGGATTGGTGATTCTTCAGATTAACAAATAGTTTTGGCTTTTTTTCCCCCTTTTTCTTTATGATTGGTGGTTTTTTTCTCTTGTTTGTTAGTGTACTTTTTAGGAATAATTGATAGACTTTAAATTTCTGTTAATTCTTCTTTGTTCACATCTATACATGTAAATTTTTAAATTTCTTTTGATAAACTCTTAAGGGTTTAAGGTTGCCATCGTAGTTCTAGAGTTGGTGATTTACTGTTCAAATCTGTGATTTACTGTGAATTTATAAACATGGGCGTTTAAATTTTGTTTTTGAATTTTTAGTTACTCAATTTTTTCAAGGTAGTCACTGTGGCTCTAAATCTGCTCAGTTTGGTAATATTGTTTTTTCAGTCCTCTATTTTCTATTTTAATAAATGTATATTTCTTTCAATTCAAAGATTAGAAATTTGAATTTCTTGAGTTAGCGTAATTTTCCTAAATTTATTTTTATACATGCAGTCTTTCGTCTTTATGGGTTTTAGATATTCTTTTTCCTTTTACATACATATCTCTCATACAGTTGAAGTTGAATGTAATGGTCTGTACTGGGGAAACAAACCATTATTCTTTTCATGTATGTTTTTTCCTAGCTTGAATTATTCTAATTGAACTTAAACTTGAATACTTTCAGCTGGACTTGTAGAGAGAGTTGTTCTCCTCGGGTCACCAATTGCAATTAGAGATGAAAACTGGGAAGTTGTTCTCCTCTTGTTGTCTTTTAAGCATGTTCAGTGTCGACTGATTTCTGTTATGTTCGACGTTATACTTTCAGCTGGACGCTTGGAGTTGCATTTCGTGCTAGGTATTTACTCCATCAGCCCCAATTTAGATGTAACCTTTTCCTTTCCTGCCTATCCCAAAATCGCGCTGCTTTAAATTTTAACTTGTACAGCATTTCCCATATGTACATCTAATTTGGACTCTTATAGAATGTGGAAAGCTTTTTATACTGATTTGCATATATGTAAAAGGTTGGTGCTTGTATTTGGAACCATATATGTAAAAGGTTGGTGCTTGAGTCAGGCATGCTGTCGCTCACTTGTTCAATCATACACATTATTCTTTGTGTTGGTTGGTAATTAGTTATATTGAAATTTCATACAATTTGCCAAGGTATACACACTTTTAGTAGGAAAGTAAAGTTCTGGCACCATTCATAACAGCCAAAACTCTGCTCACTCCATATGCTTTCTTAGTGCTTTCTCTCTTTCTCTCCGTCTCTGTCTCTCTCTCTCATGTGGATATATATGTGCGTGTTTGTCCTGCAGTTTGTTAAAGGGAGTTGATTTGAGTGTGTGTATTCGGGTACGTCTTTGTATGGTTAAAACTTTCATAATAGGTTCCTCAACTTACTGTGTATTCGGGTACGTCTTTCCAAGTTATGTTGTGTATAGAGTTAAATTTTGTTTGAGGACTTTTTAAAATAGGGGGTTCTTGCTTGTACAGGCAGGCTTGTTTTTTGGATCCAGCTGCTTTTTTGTGTCACTGTTATGGTGCCACCTTTTGGCATCTGTTTTAATAATACCACATTTACTTTTAAAATTTTATTTTTCATATTAGCTCGCCTGCAACACTCTTAAAATTTGTTGTATGCTGTGAATTAATACAATCACGTTTAAACAGTCTCCTTACTAATTAATACAATCCGTTTTTTGTAAACTTAACTAATTATAAATGGTTATGATTATTTTGGGTATGGAATGATGGTTGTTTTGGTGATTTGGATATTTATTGATGATTGTACGTTTTGTTTACAGGTTTATATTTTTCTGGATATCTATTTTTAAAGGAAGCTCTGTCGAATTTTTTTGAAATTTTTTGGATATATGTTGATGATCGTGTATGTATTAATTATTGCAAAGAGTCCTTAGGTAATGTATTACTTTTCGAATTTTAATCTAATTTTTCATTTCGTTGTGCCTTCAGGCACGGGTTATCCCTAGTATATATATATGCTAGTGACTTTTAAAGCACTGATAATTGCACTCATACTCCATTGCGAAACGAAGTTTGCTTCATTTTTAACGTGCAATGGAGTACAAGTGGTAAAAATGGAGTGCAGTCTCTCCCCTTTCAAGGAGTATAGAAATTCATTACCATAAAAAAGAACGCATAAAACGCCCTTCAACTCACTCTGACTATAATGGGGAAGCAAGGGGTACCAACTCTTTAATAATCTCAACTGATGATCGACAAAAATACGCAGATATAATTATCATATCAGAATGTAAAAAACTCTGTACAAAGCTAAAACAAAATTCTTGGAGTTTCCAATAGAGGCTTCTTGCTCTATTGCGTTTCCCCCAGCTACCATAGCAATTGCTTCCTCTAAATAGAAATCACAAGAAGATGATACAGAAAGGAGCCACAAATGGGTCCATACATGTCCCCGGAATACACAGATTAACTAAACATAACAGTAAAGTAAATAGATCAAGGCTCAGCCCTATTTACAGAACAATGGCTAGAGGATGCCATCAATATGAAGCAAGAGGATGCAACATTCCTGAAGTCTTACCTTCTAACAACAAGGCCTTTATAGGTTCAACAACATCAGAAAATTCTATTAACATACAAAAAATAAAGTGTTAGTGTAATTTATATTTCATTCTCTCCTTTCCTTTCAACACGCAAAGGGGGGAAAATGCAATACTTGAATAAGCTCTTGTTTTTATCAAGTAAACAAAGTATTTATAACACATGGAATAATCTACCTTGCTGCAACTGTATCACAATGGGAAAGTAAGAGGCATTGTACATTATACTGCCGCTGTTAAGAATTGGTGAAACTGCTGTACTTTTGCCTCATCCTGGTGCAATGATGTAGACAATTTTCTTCTTTTGCTTCTCTCACGACAGAAGAAATCTTCTGTGTCTAGAACATATGAGATCTGCAACACAATATGATAAAAGGAAAACAAAATTCACCACACAGGAAGATTAACCCAGACAGCATAGCAGATTAGCAGTGCTTAATGATTGCACATTAATTAATAGGGGTTTTCATAATTCAAATTAGTTAAGGGGGAAAATAAGCTGATATTGTGATTTAAAATGCATTCCTAGAGGCATGCAAAAATCAAATGGGGAAAGAGAGAAACTAAACTTCTCAAACTCGGTGTTCATAACAAGATAGTTGTTTTCAAAAGATACCAAAAAGCAACAGGACTCTTTAGGAAAGGTACACTCGTACAATGCAAGAATCTGTAGCTCAAGTGTGATGGGTTCAGGTAGTAACATATTAAACACATGACGATGTGTGATTCAGAGCAAATAAGTTTTTAATTTCGTCTATACATATTTTTGTGAAAGACTGGATATTTCACTGCCAACCCACGGGGCTAGCCGATATCATGCAATCCCAGATGTAATCGGAGGCCTTTTGGGGTAAGCAAATTTCAATTCAAGTGAGGTATAGGTCCTGCGGTATAGTATAGCAACGGACGTTGCAATATAGAATTACTTCATATGACATTAAATTTTTTTAAACATGTCAAGTCAAATGTCAGGAGCAAATAATCTTGTTTAACATAAGCTAAGAAAGATTTAACTTAAGATCATTTAGTCATGTGTATCAAGAACCAACAAAGAACAGGAGACTGGCCACACAATAAAAAGAACATGAGTTAAGTCCACGAGATGCTAGAAAGAGAGGAGGGGGTGGGATACTGGAGAAGGAAGAGGTGTTAACACAAGATTAGAAATCAATATTCATGCATTCAATCAACACCAGGCATAGAGACAGGGTTTCTGGGCAAATAGAAAAAAAAATATCTAGAGAACATCTTCTAGTCTCATCCACTAAAAGTGAAGATGTACCTTGGATGAGTTACAAGCCATCTTGCACTCTAAGCCATTGACCACTCTAACACATTCCATAGCCATGTGTATAGCAGAACATTCATCAGGGTCCGCATAATTGCGTTTATTCCTGCATATATATTGAACATTAGCAAATCACATAAACTAAAAGTAATCAATCCATAAATAGGGTCCTCGCTGATGCTCTTTCTACGCTTTTATAAGCACTGTATAGTACATACTTGTGTTACATATCAAGCACTCAACAGTAATAACAGAAATTTGACAACGAGATAGAGAAAGTTGTACTGCAACTCCAAGACTATGTTTCTTATGGCTTCAGAGCTTCAAGAGCAACAACATTACAAGATCATCCAACTGATACTGACAACAAAATTTATATGTGTATAGAGACCTTGCATTGGGGTCCAACTCAAGCCCACATACTCCATCAGCTCTATTTAGGTGCATAATATAATATACTCATGCATACCTAATTATGCAAAGCTGAACAATAGTGTTGATACCTTAGCAACATGATGCCGGGCGGTTCATTTTTGCTGGGAATAACCGATAGAAAATCATTGTGAAGATAAGCAGAAAAATGAGGATCCACCGAAACTGCAACCACGTCAGGCTTTTCATTTCCATCATCCATCAGCTGTATAAACAACCGAGACGGTGCAGATGACTGCAACAAATATGAAATAACTCAAATCCAAGCCGGCCTGACAAATATATGCAAGTATAGCTATTTCCAGTAATTACAAAGAAAACAAGAGAGCAAAAGACCTACACATTCAAATCGGTATATGTTATCATGGAGGAGGACATGTGCATTCTCATAGTAAACTGAATCAACATATTTCTCAGGTTTCCGAGATTTTTCATACTCATATAGTTGAAGCAGCTTATTATCCATCTCATCGCTTGCAACAGTTTGAAGCTGTGGGAAACGAGAAGAAAGTTAACTATGATGGAACACACTTGATTATAGACGAATTAGGATTTACAAAATGGTTACCTGTTTGACCAGCTTATATATCAACTTGTCCAATGTAAAGAGAACATAAGCCTGATTACCAATAATAGCTCGGCAATCATCCTCAAACTTCGCATTATCAGAAGATCCATCAAGCAAATTATATAATGCTTTCATAAATCTGCATAAAATAGAAAAGCTTCCTCGTATGTATATATATATATAGATATAAACTCAGAGTTTTTAAAGTTGATTAAGTAAAGAGCACCAGAATGCTCACCTGGCATAAAGATCAGGAGGACCAGTATCTTTCACATTTCTCCATTTCATTTCAGCAGAGGATGAATGTCGTTTAGCAGACAACAGTCTTTCATACAAAATCTAACAACATAGAAAAGGGAAAGAAGATACATGTAATATAAACCACCCGCATTGTATTACATTCAAAGATAATTCTGCATTCAAAGATAATACTGCTCTCAGGAAAGAAACCAAAACTAAAGAAACCTATAAACATATTCAGAGAAAAGGCAAATATTAGTCGCGAAAGAAAGAGAACAAATAAATAGAACTCTATCCTTACTTGGTGAAGCCTGAAAAGCACATAAAATGTATCATTTCCGTAAAAAACCCGAGAATCTTTCTCATTATCACGTATTGCAGATGGAACGTGCTTTGCCAGAGGTTTCGTGGTCAGCAGAAAGAGTTCTGATGGCAGTAATGATAATCCATCTCCTCCAGTACGTGCATCATCCAATTCCTCAGCCTCACATTCGCTTTCAGCTTTATCATCAACTACATCACGTTCACCATCTTCTTCCTCTTCCTGCTCTTCCCGTGAGCACTCATCAGCAGCAGACTCGCTGCCTGAAACATCTTCACCGGCCTCGGAAACATTTTCACTGTCCTCGTCATCAGCATCGGCATCATTCTCTCCTCCAGCATCTTGAAAAGAGGTATTTTCATCAATCCCAGCACAATAGTGCGTAGTTTCGGTAGTTTTTTTTGTATTAGGCACAGGATGGGAACCACCAGAGGCTACAAAATTATCCTCTTCAAAATCACCATTAGGAGACAACTCACCCTCTTCTTTCTCAATTTCAGTGTGATCAACTGAATCTTCGTTGCACTTGTGCACGGTGGTGCTTTCTGTCAGACCTTCATTTGCTAATGGAACTGATCTCAAACCATCAGGTTGCTGCACAAAAGACATACATACTGATACCTCAGTAAAGAATACCAAAAATCAAAAGGGACACGAAACTGCAAAAAGGCACATAAGCAGTGGGTGCCTTCTATCACCACACACCCCCTCCAAGCGAGAGCCAACAAAAAAAAATCTTCAAGTTGGAGCATATATCAAACCCATACCTCCAATGAAACTGCAATATCAATGTTGCAAGTGACTCCATGACCTTTTTCAGCAGCATGGTTTGCAGGCCTTTGAGCTGCATCCCGGCCTTGAAAATAAAAAATAAGAAGAAAAACAAATAAAAAGACTGGATAAAGGGCCAATTAAACAATATAAATAATGTAAGCATGTCATCAAAACTAGCTTAGTACTAAAAAATGTGAACCTAATTTGAATTCTACGCTGATTTAGCAAGGAATGTTATCCCTACCAATAGCAAGTGCTGCATCAGAACTGGCTGAACATTCAGCAGAAGCCACTGTTCCATTAGATCCAGACCCTTTATCGACAACAGCTGTATGCTTTAGATCTTTTTGTAGACAAAAGCCATATTCTTTGGCCAATATATTCCCATTTAACAAGCTCTTCCTGCCAGAATGTTTTTTATCTGGAGAAATAATTTCATTCCCATTTGACAAAGGTTTTGATAGCTTAGAATTCATGGTTACAGCATCAGCACCAAGACCTCCATCTCTTTCTCTAACACTTGCAGCACTTTTTATTGCATGATGCCTAGATACCAAAGCAGCTTCAGAATCTTCGGAATCAAGAGGCCGACAAGGAACATTCAGCATTGGCTCCAAGAATGTTCTCCAAAGCCTCATGGCTTTATTTGATTGCTCTTTGGATGTGCAAATTTCATCACATGAATACTTTATAAGTTTATAGAAGTCCTCATGAATGTCAGTATCAGAATAATCAAACTTAAGATTTGGAGTTATAGGATGTCTGCATCCAGCAGCAATGCTGAGAAGCACATTATCCTCTTGCTGCCTCTTCTCCTTAAGTTCTTTGATCTCGGCCACTAAGGCTGCACATTAAATACATGCACACAATAAGAAGCAAAACTATAGCATTTGGCTTCATGCAAAAACACATCAATATGCAACTTAAAAGAAATTCTTCAACTAAACTGACCCCCCCCCCCCCCCCCCCCTAAAAAAAAAACAATAAAACTGAAAAACTGGCGGGAGGCATAGTGGATGATTTTCAAAATTGGCATTTTGTACTGTTTTGTTTATTTATATAGAAAATCGGAGTTAAAGAATATAATCAAAGGCCCTATTAAAATTGTACAGTCCATTCAATCTGCATGCAGGTCCTATAAAAAAAGACTTTCATCAAGTCCTTTAACCACAATGATCACTCAAAATGTAAAATGATTCAAAAAAGCTATCATGCAAATGATTGATGAGGATTTCATTCTAATAATATCATTTTATCTATTGTTCTCAGACCCGGACCGGTCATCCAACCAGAAAAGATACCGGGTGGATGGGTCACTGGTTCAACTAGTAGTCGGACCGTTATTGAATCGGTGACGTTATTAATATGTAATAAATAATAAATAATTAAATATATTAATTATTATTATATATTATATATAATATTTAGTAAATATGTAAAATTTATCTACACACACAAAAAAAAAAAAAACTATTTGTACAATGCTTACTTTATACAATTCAAATAAATACTAAATTTATAAATAAAAAAGATATTAAATCATGATCATAATTCAAAATTCAAGACTCAAGAGTGATAAAATCAAATACAAATGAACATAAACATCTCTAGGATACATTCAATCAAATTCGGTAAAAAAAAATAAAGTTATTTGTACAATGTTTACTTTATACAATTCAAATAAATATTAATTCTATATGAAAAGAAAGATATTAAATCATGATCATAACTCAAAACTCAATCAATGATACAAATGATACATTTAATTAAGTTCAAATGCTTAAATTTAAAAAATAAAAAAGGTAAGGAACCGGTAAAATCGGTAACCGGGTCAACTGGTCCGACTGCCGGGTCACTGGGTTTTGGCCAAAACTGATTTTTTGGGTTAAACCAGACCGAAGGGCCAACCGGTTCCCCTTTTTTCCGGTCAAACCGACAGTTCAGTCCGGGTTTGATTACCTTAATTTTATCCTCAACCAAAAAGATAAAGCAAAGAGCAGAACAAATAATCTTTCGCATTGCCTCATCATCAGTTTTCAGTTACGTCACAAAAAAGCAATAGCAGCACCCAACTATATCTAGCAATAACAAATGGACAATTTCCACTCACATTTTGTGCTCAAGTTCTTCGAATCTTGTTGCTTGAAATAGAAACTACGGTGATCAAGCGACTTATAATGGTTTTTGGCATAGATTTCAGCCCAAACCTTGTTGAAATCTAAACGACATTTTGACCACTCCTCCTGTTTCTGATTCAGGCGGGTTAGTATAACAGGCAGCGAAAGGGATGGATTTTTACGTAATATGTCCACGGCATCCAGGCCATGATCACCATATAGACGTTCAATGCACCTTAAATTAAGAGCTAGAAGAGACAAGTGGGAAAGAAAATATATCAGCAGACAAATGAGGGGAAAATCAGTAAGTGAAACACATAAAATTAAAATGAAATTGTAGTGGCATCACAAACCAGTGAAGTGGTCTTCGATGGGGATGGGGTTCTCTAAATTGATAGCATTGTCATTAATGCTGTTCAATAACTCCTCCGCACGCTTGGCAGTTGAACTCACAGATTCCAACAGCATGTCCAGCTCAAATCTGAATTCATCAAATTAAGCCTTATTGTCACCTAAGCCAAGCAATAATACAGAACATTGCAATGACCAAATAGGAAAGTCTAAACCCCTCAAAGGAGATCTACTTCACCTTTGACCGAAAATCAAAAGCTATATCGACAAATTCATAGTAACATTAAAAGATCTTAGAAATAACATTACAAGAAAAATTAATCAGATCTAACTAATCATTTTCTTAACCTCAATGTTATCGCGCATGCGCGCTTGTATCTTTTACTTCTGCCTTGAGACAACAAGAGTAGGTGAATGTTGGAAACTCAAGATTACACAAAAATGGGACCATAACAAGTAAAATAAGTCTAGAAATCTCAACACAAAAAGGGTGCCATAATAAGTAACATAAATCGAGAAATCTAGAGAGAGAATTCGGAAATAAATAGAGGCAGAATGTTTACCTATCATCTTCACATCTAAATAAACTTTCTTCATACTGGTTTCTGCGCATATGTTTAAAAGAGTAATCCTCGCTACCTGAAGTCACAGATACCCAATAATCATTCAACACCTGAGCTCCAAACTCTGATCTCTGGCTTGCTGATGGTATTGGATACTGCAAAGAGAGAGGTTCCAAACATAGAGTGATTAGCACGGACACCAATAGTATCCAGACAAGCAAAAGAAGATAGTATGATATTCGTACATCCTCGGGAAGGAGTCTGTAACTAGAAGTGCACCGCTGACAGTTGGAGAGATCGAGCTCTTGAATGGATTTCCCCCAATACTTCTCCTTAACTGATTTTGATGCAAGCCCTTCATTGCAGAAATATTCTGCTATTAACCCAACGACTTCATCAGGCTTTCCAGAACACAAACTATAATATAAATATCAAAGTAGTAGCTTAAACCAAGTGAACAGGTAAATTCACCCACCTTTCACAATCATGGAATTAAATTAATTAATGTACATGATATATGACACACAACAAGAAATTAAAATACACCTGTGGTCCTATTAAAGGTGAACAGAAGGAAACCATCACTTACTTTTGCTCATTACACCAGCAAGAAATCCATCTGCAAAATAAGGGCTGATAAGAAAAATAAAAAGAAAAAACAGACTGAGCTGCTTGAGCAATTTTATTTACGGCAAGTACCAATTTTTTCACAGCGCTCCAAAAATTCATTGAACCCTTCCATAAGATCTGGGTATTTCCCAATCAAATCTGCAACCTGAAACAAGACCAAATTCAAATCAGATTAAATCCAAAGAATTGGAGAGGGGAATCTAGTGTATGCAATTTCTAAATCTAGTAAAAGCAAAAAATAGGGGTTTTATTGCGATCTTATACTCTTTTACTCATTTTGTACTTGTACATTTATGTTTTATGGAGCACAAATAAAACAGTTGCTTACTCTCAAGAAACATACATCAATAAAGTTTTAGTTGACTATTAAAATAGTAGTATTAATTTCAAGGTTGAATAGGAGACTAAAAAACATTTTTTTAACCATAAATGATGATCTGTGAGCATAGAGCCAAAAGCATTTAACAAATACATTAAAACCAAAGGATGGCACTCTGTTACTCCCACCAAATTTCCATAAAGTTGCAAAACAGTTTCATAAATTAACAGATGACAGATGCCATATCTATAAGCCAATGAAAAGCCAGAACAGAATGATGATAGTAACCGAGTTCTAAACAATGACTTTACATAGTGATTGAAATAGCCACTCAACACAGTCAAATTGTAATGACTTCAACAATTAGCCTCTAAATAAGAAGCAGAAAAATAACCAAAAATTAGCATGATCAGCTTGATACATACCAAACCTTGTAATTCCTTTCTTGTAATTATTTCTGTGCTATAAATATGAAGACACTTCAAAAATGCCTGATAATCATCTGTATTTCGTAGTCTCTCTTTCACTATCTCACAGAAAGCGAACTCTTGTTTGTACATGCCTGGCACGATTGAGCAAAGCAAATGGTAGACGTTAGCACAAAAATAAAGTTGTTGATAACATATGGTAGACATATTGAGTCTACGACTTCAAGATGCAGGCATATGAAATTAATAATGATATATTTCTTTCCAAGATGAAGAGATAACTTAAAAAAGGTTTTACAATTGATATCTTTTTGCATATTGACCACATATTACTTTTTTTCATTTGATAAGTAAACACGCCATACCAGCCAAAACAGAAGTGCAGTGATAGAATATCATCAATTCGAAACCACAAAACAAAATACATGAAAACTGCTTTTAGACCCAAAAATATAATATCTTCAATTTGAAACCACAGAAAAAAATACATGCCCACTGCTTTTAGACCCAGAAAAGCCAGACTATAACCCCAAACACAAGTAACATAAGATGATCATCTCTACACGTATCAATTAACTAACAACAATAACATTAACTTACTTTTCAAGGCATCTTTATCATCATAAGGGGCCAAAACTGGATCCCCTCCAAAGTTATCAACCTTCAGGGCAGATTTCCGTCTGTCAGATAGATGATGAATATCATGCTCAGGGTCTCTGTAATCCTTATCACGATTTCTCCTATCCCTGCTCTCTTTTTCAGCACGCTTTCTCTGCTCCTTGTGCAACTTAATCATTGTTTTGTCATCATCTAAATCAGGACGCTCAACACCTAGATCACGTACAGTGTTTGGAGCAAGGATCCTGTCCCGTCGGAAGCGTTGCTGCAAAAAGATACAAGAGGTGCATCCTCTTTATCACTAAGAAGTGAAATAAAATGAGCATAAATGCAAAAAAAAAAAAAAATGAAGTAAAGAAATCACTTTGTCCATATGTGCGCCACGTAGTGTAAGCACAGGAGAGCTCCGCTCCTCATAGAGATGCAAAGGTTGCCTGCTAAGTGTAGCATGGTGTTCTGATGCAACTGCTGAAGCATCAGGCAAAAATCTTATGAACTCATCAAGCAGATCCTGATGATCATCAAAAAGCGCAGCTACCTGAAATTTATGGATTTACAACATATAATCAGCATAAACATGAGATGGTTTAAGATAAAGAATATTTTATTTTTGTAGATAAAACACATATATAACAAAATTACCTCATGGTAGACCTCATCAATACCCTTATGCTCCTTACGATACATATTCAATATGTCTAAAAAAGATTTGTACACGTAATCATCATCTTGAAATCGTGTCTGCAAGAGGGAAAGGAGTTAATATGTTAAGCCTATGCCTATGAAACCAATATCAGCAACACAGAATAATATAATAGAACATCAAGCTCACCTTTATCTTGTTTACAAAACTTATAGCCTCTTCGAACTCAACGGATCTCTTGGGTTGCGTCTCTTCCTCCTCAATAAGAGTGATTTCATAGCCTTTGGGCAAGAAGGTATTGAACCCAAAAATTAAATTATTGTGCCCTTTAAATAATTCTTTCACCCTCTCAATGACACCAGGGGTTTTGATTCTGAAAGATAAAATGAATCAAACACGTGTTACACATGTTATGTGCAAAGACCATCTGAAACATTGCAATCCTATAGAAGGGGTCACATGTATACCTTTGGGCCTTAAAATCTTTCATTACGTCAAGAAACATGTCATATTTCTCCCTCTGATCTTCAAACATGTCCTTAACTTCCTTCAAATAAGTTAATGCATCACTGGTTGTAAGTTTCTGCACAGCAACACCAGAACCTGCACCTGTGCCTCCACCACCACCAGCGCCGCTGCCTCCTCCAGGGATTTGAGGTTGCCCATATCTTCATCACCAGCACAAAAAAAAAGTGTTAAGAAAAAACAATAAGGAAAAGGAAAATCAAACTTAGTACCAAATATACTGATAGATGTATCAATAAATCTAACAAATAACACAATTGCAGTGAACTGTACATGCAATTTCTCTTTCTTTTTTCACTTCATATTCTTAACAAGATAACATGATCTCATCCCACTGTCACCTAGCTGAGAATTATGGATTGTTGCTAATTGAGGAACACATAAATAAAGTACAAAGCACCAAATCAACTATTTGGCTTAGTACAGACCTGTTACCTCCTTTTTGCACGACTTAGAAATCATGCACAAAGATCACAATTTTATTCCAAAATCTTCGCTAAAGTTTTCTCATCAAATCAACCTAATCAATTTTTTAATTTGGTAAAAAAGGTACCAACCCTATTGATCACAAAATTCCCAATCAATCAAACCTATAACAAGCTACAAAACCTTAATTCACAAACAAGCCCCTTCCAAAGCTCAAAATTTTTTACAGTAACGACCATCAAATTTTGTAAGGAAAGAAAAAAAAAACTAATTGCATGTAGAAAAAATTACAAGTACAAAAATTTATGTTTAGAATCAACCATGAGTAATCAGAAGACATCAAACAAAGAAACATTCAGTCAAATTAAACATATAGAAAAACTTACGATTCTCCACGAGAAGAAACAAACGGCCGCTTAAATTGTGAGTTTACATAATCATCTCGTAATCGCTTCATCTCTGCAAAACATAAACCAAGACAAAGTTTTTCCAGAAAACCAAAAATCACAAACAACAAATAAAGAAATGAAATGTTTCTCTCTATTTAACAAATCAAATTGCGGAAAACTCACCTCTGAAGCTTCCTCTAGATTATTAGAATTCACAGCAGATATTGTCTATATCAAGTTTTCAAATAAAGAATTCTCCTCTCATTTTGTTTTCCTCCCTCTCTAACGTTGCTAAAGAACAGTTTAAGAAAAAATGAGGTAGAAAGAAGGAAACGGAGCTGAATTTATTTTTGCATTTGGTAGAGGCGAGGCGAGACCAGGACTTATATAAACCCAAATATATAATACTAATATCGGATTTCAAAATTGGTTTGCGATTCAACCCTTGGGCTAAGAATTTACAACCATCACGTGGTTTGGGCTTTTTATCAATTTCAGGACCCAAATTTAGATAAATTACACATTATAATACTTTTTAGAAAGTAATTATAAAAAAGATACATCTTAAAAATATTTACAAAAAGAGTACTTTTTTTAAAATATATTTATAAAATTAGTATATTCTTATTCCTTTAATTTAGTTGGATAATTTTAAAATTCAAATTTTAAAAAATCAATCGCGTAAATCAATGCATCTCATCTCTCTCTGTACCAGAAAACAAAAACACTACATCTCATCTCTGTGCATCTCATCTCTCCCCCTCCAGCTTTCTCTCTCCTCTCCCCTCCAGCTTTCTCTCTCCTCTCCCCTCCTCCGCCTGCCCCCACCCCCCTCTATGGATCTCATCTCTTCCCCTTCCCCCGCCTGCCTCCTCCCACCTCCCCCTCCACCTCCAGCCTTCTCTTTTCCCTCCTCCGTCCCCCGTCCCCCGCCCCCGCCTGCCCCCTCTCCCACCTACCTCCTCCCTCCCCTGTCCGCCTCCCTCCCCCTCCCTCCTCCCTTTCCCGTATAATTTTTTTTTTAATACAGTAACCATTTTTTTATATTCCAGTTAGTAACCAAACTTTCATACAAAGGTAACCATTTTAGTTTTTGTGTGTAACCAAATAGTGATAAAAAAAAATTCAATACAGTAAATATTTTTTTTATATTCCAGTTGGTAACTAAACATTCATACAAAGATAAATCTAGGTTACCAAACACTGTTATGGAGGTAACCAATTCCTGAATTTGTAGTAACTAGTTTTGGTTACCTTTGTATTAAGGGTTGGTTACTTTTATATTAAAGTTTGATTACCTTTGTATTAAAGGTTGGTTACATCTGTATTAAAGTTTAGTTACCTTTATATTAAATGTCGGTTATCTTTATATTAAAGTTTGGTTACCCTTGTATTCAAGGTTGGTTACCTTTTGTATTAAGATTTGGTTACCTTTTGTATTAAAGGTTGGTTGCCTCTATTAAGGTTTGGTTACCTTATTACTATAAGCAAAAACCTACTATGTTAGATTTTCCAGCCACCAACAAGTGTAATGATTGAAAATGGTCAATTTGTTGGGCATCTCACGGAGCAGTTACTTCCATGTATATCCCCTAATATTATACATTTTCCCTTTTTATTCCCTTTTTGTTTCTCCATTGATGAACATGACCAATCTTTTCTCCAATGATAGAAACAAATCAACAACAAAAAAGCATAAATTTGAAAAAAAAAAAGAATTCGAGTTCGTGGTGGACGGTGAGAGATGGCCATTCCAGATCTTCTTTCTCTGCCATTTCTTTTCCTTTCTATTCGTGAGTTGCTTATCAGAATGATAGTTTTTTATTTTTATTTTGTATTGTGGATTTTTGTTTTGGTAACTGCCACATATGACAGTTAATTATCCTTGATTTAAGGAATTCCTTATTTGTAGGAAACTGAATGATTTAATAAATTTATCTTGTTGTAGTCTTTTTGTAATTATTTTGTATGTGTTTTATTTTTGTAATTACTTTATAATTGTTGTATATTAATGTTAAGGACCCAAATTTTGTATCCTCTTACGAGTCTACGAAATATCCGTATTCGTATCCGCAAAATAATTTTACTAACAACTAATTTGAACTCGTGAGTCGAGACAAGTCAATTCATTAAAATATTAGCTTTTAATTTTCTAACACTATGAAAATGGAAAAGATTTTATTCATATCAAATCTTCTTAAATAACAAATAAATTAAGCAAAAATTTATTATGATTCGTTTAACAGAGTTAGTTTATTTTAAAAAGATACGTGTTAGCAAAAAAAATAAACGTACTTTTAACTATAAAAATAATTTTTTTAAAAGTTAAGATACTTGCACACAAATTTTAATATAATAATTATATCCCTGCAAAGTTTAGTTAAACTTCTTCTAAACATAAAATAACATGTTTAATTTTGATAATATTCATTTTAACGGAATATGACTATTTTAATCTTAACATTTTAAATAACTTTTTAAAAATTTAGTTCATGTCAAAATGCAAAGCATCATTAATCTATTTCTTTCTTAATCAACTAAATGATTTAACAATTTTAAAATTGTATACTTGTAGATTGGCAACTTCTTTTTTTCTTTTGTTAATCACCTTTTTAATTATGTCATTTTAATTTTTTCATTGGTTGATTCATTTGAACAACTTTCACTAAACGGGCATAGACTCTAGTTATAACCTAATAGTTATAAGAAAGGAGTGGGAGATTAGCAACTCTTTCCAATTAAGTATTTTCAGAGTCATTTGATCCTTTTGGTATTCGACAACTCTTACAAGCCCCAATAAGAAATAAAACTCACACTAATCTCAAAGAAAAAAATTAAGCTACACATAAAAGAATAATACAAGCTCTATATATAAATGAGGAATAAATTTTATGCGTTCTCAGCAAGAAGAGAACTTAAATGCATAAGATGTCATGAGTTCAATCTTAACCACCCTATAAAAACTTCGTCGAATTGCAAGAAATGCTCATGTATTACTATTAATCCATCTACGAAATGAATATTAATGTTTTCATACAGTATGACGAAGTTAGGAAAGTGCAACTTGGACAAATTTGCTTTCATTCCACTCAAAAACACAAAAACAAAATCTAAGTAAATGAATATTATAGAGCTCTTGAAATAATAACCAAATCCCACACTTATTTTTTATTTTAAATTTACGGGATATATATTTTATGTAATTTAGATAAAAATAAGAAAATAACATCTAGTATGACACGCTAAATAAATCATCTAAATATCATGCCGATATAATAACATAGATTAATAAACTGACACATTTGTAAATATATTGTCCGCGTGAATTATACATATTTAAGTTTATTTGAAGGATTAAATTAAGTAGGACTTATATTCCCTTGTATAATATATACGAGGACTAGGAAACTCGTTCCCTTTCTCCTCTAATTTGTGTTTGATTGCATCTTAACAGTCAACCTCTTAATGGATCTTAATAGCCCATATGTTTATATTAAGAGATCATCTGAATAGTTAAGAAACAAATATGAGTCTAAACCATTCAGATGACCTCTTAATACAAAATTATAGATTGTTAAAATGTATTAAGAGGTAAGTTGTTAATATTCATTAAGATGTAATCAAACAACACCCAAGTCCTCATACGGAAAGATGTTATTTTAAGAATTTCTAAACTTCACTCGATTTGGGCTTTTATCCATTTCAAATTTTGTGAACTGGCTTGTTACAACTTCTAATGAGCCCAAGAAGAAAATATGAAGTGTCCTTGTTAGGATATGTAATATCCGCAAATTGACTTTAATAGCAACTGGTTTAAACACATGACAAATTAATTCATCAAGATATTAATTTTTGATTTTTTAAAACTATAGAAATGGGAAAGATTGATTGATGTTGGTAGGCTTTCTGGTTATGTTTATTTCAAAATCTTCTAAAATAACAAACATATTGTGCGGAAATTTATTATGATTCATTTAAAAGAGTTATTTTATTTTTAACAAGATTTACGTTGGCGGAAAAGAATCTGATGTACTTATTAAAAATTAAGATACTTAAACTCAAGTCTTAATATAATTCCCACAAAAATTAAATTAAACTTCTTCTGAACATAAAAGAACATATTTAATTTGACAATATTCATTTTAATAAGGTATGACTGATTTAATTTTAACTAATTAAACAACTTTTCAAAAAAATTGTTCGTGTCAAAAGGCCACATGTGATTATTTATAACACATTCCTAAAAGGTTGACGATATTGTCAAATCTATGGATGTTGTCGACATACTAAATATTGCATCATTAATTTAATTATCTCATGAGTCCGTGCGTAACATGTGCAAAGAACAGTTTTTTTATAATTTTTTTTTTTTTATATTATACTATATTAATATAATAATTATAAAAAACAAGAGGTATATATTTAACTGTAAAAACGAATTATTAAAAGTTAAGATTCTTACACTCAAATCTTAATATATTTTCCGCAAAATTAGATTACGCTTCTTCAAAATATTAGAGAATATGTTTAGTTTTGACAATACTCATTTTAATGGGACATGACAAATTTTAACAAGAATAAGTTTACGTGTACACAACAATCGGACACAACATTTGACACTACACTTATTCACATAATTAAATAATGTTGTGTGATATTGAAATTTGTGCCACATAACACTATTTAATAATATGAATGAGTGTAGTGTTCAGATATTATGGTCGATTATTGTATAAGTAAACTTATCCTTCTAACAAATTAAACAAATTTTCAAAATTTTTGTTTATGTCAAAAATCGACGAGTATTTATTTATAATACACCCGATAAAAAGTTAATGTTATTGGCAAATCTATTAATGTCATAGACACAAATAAGTGTTGCATCAATAATCTGTTTCTCTCTCTATTAATTAAATGATTTAACAGTTTTAAAATATTAACACTTTGGATTAATAACTTTTTCTTTGTGTTAATTATCTTTTTAATTATATGATTATTTTTTTTTCAGTGGTTAATTCATTTGAACAACTTTCACCAAAGGGGCGTAGGCTCAAGTTCTAACTGAATAAAAAAAAAATGGAAACAAAAAGAGAGAGAGAGAAGGATTACAATCCCTGATAAAATAAGGATAAAGCTCATGCACTAACCTTACAGAGAAGGAATTAAGTCACATATTAAGAAGTAATACGAGCTCCATATATAAAGGAGAAATAAATATCTCAGGTCACAAGTGAAAATAGAATTTGAGATCTTTAGGTGTCATGAGTTTAATTTTAACCATGTCGAGTTGATAAGAATGCGCACAATTATTATTAATCCCTCCAAGAAATGATTATTGACGTTTTCGTATATTAAGTTATTAAAGTGCAACTTGGGTATTACACATTTGTAGCCTTGTAGGTTTGTTGCCTACGTGAATTATGCTTATTTAAGTTACTAATTTTTTTTAAATGAGATTAATAGTCCACGGACAGTGAAACTCAGTCATTCTTTCTTCTAATTAGTTCTTCATATGGGAATCCAAACTTTTGTTATTTATAGAACTTATGTGAATCACATCTAAATATTTTAGACTGAATACCTTTTGTATAGTCAATTCATCTCCTGTCTTTCATTTGAATTTTTGCACTCCTAATTTTAAAAACTTCAAAAGAAATTTACTGGCTCGAATTATTATCTTCCTCTCCAAAGAGTTATCGAGGAGGTAAAAAATATTCTCTCTATGAAGTTTTTTATTTGACAAGTTGTACACGTACATATTGTTATGTATGGTAGAGATTACTGGTTGTTAACGCCAAATTTTATCACTCGTTGAAAATCACGAAACAACAAGAAAAATTCAACGCAACACCAATAAAACAGGAAAAAGTATTACAAGAACACATGAATTTACGTGAAAACCCAATAAGAAAAAAATCACGGAAAAAATGATAATTTTCTTAGTATGATAGTCGTGTTTTAATCTTTCTCAAGAACAATAGAGAGCCCGTTTGCTGGAAAATGATGATTCTGTATCTAAAAGGCAGTAAAGTCGGTCTAGCAATAATAATATCTCCCTCCACTTCTATGCAAGTCTCTATTTATATAAGTGTACAAATATCGGAACGTGTGTAGGACTAAGAGTCTTTAACCGCGCATGGCCCAACAGTTAATAAGCCCAACTCCCATGAGGCTCCCTTACCCGACCCATATAAGAACCCAAGTATCAAAATGAAAGTCCAGCCCAACAAAACAACACAAACCAGCCCAAACCTCAGTCCAAATATTCTGATCCCAACACTGGTTAATAAGTGCAATGTGTTAGAAGATTCTTTCGTGTAATTTTTTATTGTAATTTCGTTTATCTATACATTTCTATGTCTAACTTTATTACAAAAATTATAAAACAAGAGATTATAAAACCCAAAAGTCAAAACCAAATGTTTCAACACACTTTGCCTTCGTAAGAGATGATAATTTTGTTCAACATTATATAAGTTGTAATTCAGTAGAAGCATAACTATAAGCTGCAAAATCATCACTTCAATCCATGGTGCTGTCAAACACTATTGGGCCTTCTTTGAAGGCTAACCAATGCGTGGTAGGATTCGGTAGGCTCCCTCGCGAGCAATGACGAGTGAGTCTCTTTCTCTACCACATTCTTTTTGTCCAACATCGCGATTATATCACAATTTTGAATTGTGCTCAATTTGTGTATCACAACAATACCAGTTCTTCCCACTATAACACATTCTGAACATTTTTTTTTAATTGTCTATTAAGTGTGCTAGTTGATTCGTCTAACAATAACACTGTTAGATTTTTTAATATATCTTGAGCTATAACAATGCTCTATTTTTGAGTGCCGGACAGTTATATTCGTATGTCTCTACACCACATATCATATCCGTCTCATAGCCACGTGATGAAATTGTGAGCATTGGCTGCCTTAGCAGCCTCCATGATCACCGTCTCATTAATTTTTCCAAATGTTCCATATATAATATTTTCACTTATGGTGTCATCAAATAGTGTGGGTTCTTTAATAAGTGCAATGTGTTCCCTGCATGACCTTATATCTCTTCTATCAATTTTCCCTACACCTTTAAGTGGGTCGTAAAATCGTTGTATTAGTTGATCCACTTTAACCCACCAAAGTAGTTGATTTCCTTGCTTCAAATTTAATCAAGAAATCTTTAAAGATTATCACATCAGGCCTAATCCGGTTTGCAAATTCTACATTTCTGAACACAGTGTGTCCCATTATTTTCTCGGGCTTGTCTTTGGGCTCAATGAGGGAATAGCGATCCAACACAACAAAAAGAGACCCAACTGCAATAGAGCCTTTGGCAAGGTCATTAGTTATGGTTTCGGCATCAGCAATGACACGACTTGTACCTACTAATATTATGTAGGTTTGAAATAGTGCCTTAGCCCCAATGTACCCATCAGCTATGAGTTTGCCACCATACCAAAAGTCCAGGGTACATGACATGAGACCTTGGGAAGTTCCAAGCCCAATGCCAGCATACCATGATTGTCGAAGTCATGGGCCTTCTTGGGCTTGTTGGAGCACTTTTAGTATTCGGGTTTGGAATGAAAAGGTTGTAATTGTCCTAAGATTGGAGACGGCTTCGGCTGCGAGCTTCATATCTTTAGATTTGATGGCCTTTGAATAGGATGCGCTTGCAATTGAAGCAAGCAATAATAAGGGGCTAGACGCAATCATGACTAGTGCGAGCCTCCATGGAAATGACTAGGCCCATTGTGCGAGTTATTATGACTGCCGAGACTTCTTAGTTTGACTTGGACTTAAAAATTAAATGAAATATTATACATACAAAAAAACAAAAATGTGCAACTTTTGTGGGGCTTGATGGCGTACACTTGAAGTTGTAATTTATAAACCTTAACAAAAGTCTGATACAAATTATTGGGATCAAGATTCGGTTATGTTGATAATTGACCAATATATTATAAAGTTATAGTACAATGTTGAATTTATAAAATTTATTCTGTCGCAACAAGTTATTATAATTAAAATTAAAAATTAATTATTATTTAATAATTGATTACTTTGAATTAATTTATATATATATATATATATATAGCGTGTATGTCGAAAATAGAGGGATAAACTTTTTAATTACAGAGTATGATAAGGTCCCCGCACCCTTTACTTTAATACTTATCCAATTGAAAAATATTTCCAATGTGCCAAAAAGAAAACCGAATAAAGTGCCAAAGATACTTTAAAATATATATGATGTAGTATTCAATAACTAGAAATATGAGGACACAAAAGTAAAGAATTGCATCAAAATCTCAAAGGGGAGGTATATTTGCACCTTCCTTGGTACTTTTTCCTTTCATATATATTCCTTAATTTTATCCAAGAAGGTAGTGTACTTTTATTTTGTTATATTTTTAGGGTGTATTAACTAATATATATAGTGGGGAAGGAGACATCCACGTACGTAGGTACGTACCTTGGTTAATTTGTTTCTCATCCTAACATAAGTGGTTCGTAATTTCCAGGGAGAAGTTCTAACGTTTTAGGCTGAGAAGAGAGGCTTTGAATTAATATCAATTGATGCGGCACAAGGTTAGAAGAACTTTACAAATAACTCTGTGTTCTTCTTGCTATAATGTTACGTCTGCATTGAAAGAATAAAATAAGAAAAAAAATGTAATAAAAAATAGTATATTTGATGATCATTTTAAAAGATAAATAATTTCATTAGAATGAAAATTTATTCTATCCCTTTGATTTTTATTTCATGTACTGAGAGGTGATAAAATAAAATTTATTCCAATAGAATAGATATGTGTGATAATTTTGTCATAATATTATTCTATTTACCTTCACCAACAACTAAATATATACTTGAAGAAATACCTTAAAATTATTTTATTCATTTTTTCATTCTATTCTTTCAATTCAAACGTAGCATAAATACCGAACATGTAATTGCTAATCCTATAAACTTGAATATATTGTCACCGTGGATGTAAGCCACCAATTATCCATAGAGATGTTAAGACGAGCGATATCTTATTGACCGAAACTTTTCAAGCAAAATTAATTGATTTTGGCTGTCCAGAGCCTGTCCAGAGCCTATCCAGTTGAAGGTGCATGGCACTCATGTATCAACAGTTGTCGGCGGCAGTCCCGCCGGCTACCTTGACCCCGAGTATGTATATAATTTCTTGGTTAATTTTAATCATATAGTTTTGTTTATGCTTTCTCTTATTTGACGTATATAGGTAATTAGGACTGACCGAGCAAGGTGTGATGTTTGATTGCAGTTATTACACTTCATTACTTCAACCAGGTTAACTGATGTATATAGTTTTGGGATTGTACAGCCACCAATATCAAGAAATCAGAAGGATAAGACACGCAGTTCGGTGGGTGGATTCTATTGTTAGGAATGGTGATGTCAAACAAGTTGTGTATATTTAAAACACGGAATTTGTTTTGTTATAAAATTATTGTATTATTTATATTATACTATATTATTATATTAATTTATTAATAATAGATTAATATTGTGTACAATATATATATATATATATATATATATAAAGAAATTATGTTTTTGTGAAATATCTTATTTAACAAATAATGTATAATTAATTATTGATGAAAAATTAAATAAATTTAAAAATTTACAATAATAATTCTTCTACTTGTATAATATAAATGATAGTATTCCTTCTTAAAATAATTTATTTATTACTATATTTCTATGTTCATCTATTTATGTAATAATAAAATCTTAATTAAACTCAAATAGTTATACTTATATAATTTAATAATCAAAAATTTATTATATAATAAAATATTATGAGTAATATGAATTTTAAAGAACAATAACTAAACAAAAAAATGTATAAAAATAAGAGATAGTGGTAAGTAGATAATTATGATAGTAAAAATATAAATAAAAAAATTAAAATGAAAAAAAACAAGAAAAAATAGTTTACTTTACTAATTTTTAGGTTTATATTCTTATATTTTAGGGTCGTAGTACTATTTGTAAGTTTTAAGGTTGGTGGATTATTTTGTATTATATATAGGTTGAAGAAAAAAATATTTAATATTTCAAGAATAAATGAACAATATGTTTATTCTCTTCAATAACAGTGGGGTTCACAAGTGTTGCGACTCTTGTGGATCCTTTTATTATATGAAAAAGAAGAGAATACTAATCATTTATTCTTAAGATATTGAATAATTTCACCAATTAAAGGGTCGCTCCAAAATTTAGGATTGAGTGATAATTTTAAAATTAAGTACTGCTATAATTATATTTAATAGTTTTAACTGTAAATAGGATGGTTTGTATGAATAAAAATTATAGGACTATTTTGACTATTCAAACAAAAACGTTATTGTAACTCTTTTGGTCTTTCCACTAACCCGACATCATAACATCTCTGGGCCCAATCCAACGAAGAAGATACCAAAACATGAAAAAGACAATACAAATTAAACAGTACATCCAGTCTCAACCAACAAAATTCAAGGAAGCTCTAAAGGTCGCTGTTTACTTCAAAATTGCAAAACACGGATAGGGGTGATCACAAAATTAAAATTGGTCTCTAAAAATTGACCAAATCGTATTAATAAAATTGTACGAATAGTTTCAACGTCTATAAAAATTTTAAGAGAGTTAAAAAATTATATTTGTGATTTAATTTTGATTTCTACGGTCAACCGCATTGCACTAATAATGGCTGAAACGATATCGTTTTGGTTTATTTTATTTTTAAAAAAAATTATATGGCGTTTATTATATTTTTCTCCTGTTTTTTTGTTAACATATCATTAATTTTTACAGTTGTCTCTAATATGATTATTAATTGTAATTTTGAAAATTTTTAATTATGAATTTTACTTAACTAATCAAGTTTCTTATTGTTTAATTATCAGTGACATTTTTATAATTATAGAGTTTCAATATAAATTCAATAGTGATGGTCTTTTTGTATAAGCAATACTTTATCTACTTTTAAGTTATAAACAATTATTCGTCATATTCTTACTTTACTTCTTCTTAAATATCTATTATAATATTTTCTATACACATTTGTTTGTACTTATAAATTAGGTAATTCTTTCGGTATTTGTATCATTTCAGTCATAATTTTTTATATATGTTTAACTAATTTTGAAATCGAAACTGTACCGTACCAATCATAAGTAGTTTTATGTGTAGTTTTAAATTTGTCAAATCGCACTTAAAGAATTTCATATACGACTTGAGTTTTAAACCGTATCATACTAATCTCTGCACATAAACCAAAATCATTTTTTTTTTATTTAGAGGCAAAAACTTAATATAAAAGCAAAATTATTTTTCTTAGTCCAGTTACTTACAACGTGGACCAGTCAAATGTAGCACGAGGAACACCAATTTGATTGTATATTCGGTGCGTGACACTTTAAATAAGTTTAGCCTTTTTTGTGAGACTCATTTTATACATATTAGTATCATTTTTTATCTATCTATTTTATAAAATTAGAGAAAAAAATTGACCGTTAGTTTAATGTAAACAAATTTTTTATTTTTTTTTATTTTTATCTTTAAATTCTCTTGCACAAACGGGTATTTTTTTATTTTTACTTTCTCTAACCTTACCCTTTTATTGTTTTTACTGTCCCACGCTGATATCCTTTTTATATTAAATTACACCCATAATGTATACGGGAGGTAACTAGCACATATAAAAGGATGGCAAAGTTAGTAAAGTTAAATTTCAAAAATGATATACACTGCAACAGATATGAAGATGTTACACAAAGATATAACTTCATTCTTAAATATTATAAGATAATTATTAATTTGTTGAAATTAACTTATGATATTTTTAAATTTAAATTTAATATAAATTATTTTATTTTTAATTAATATAATAATAAATATTATAAATTATTTAAAAATTATTATTTATTGTAATATTTATTATTTTAAAATTTTGATAAATCATATTAATTAGAAGTTTAAAAATAACTCAACTTTACTTTTAATTATTTTTAAAAGTAACAATGAACTTATAATTTAAAATAAAGATAATATTATTTTTTATAATGTCACGTTTCTTGAGATATTTGAGATAAAATTTTTGAAAACTCTGACATTAGCATGCTACGCGAAATTGAATAAGAGTGTATTTATGTACACACCAAAATTATCATCTAAAGACATACCCAAGTGGGTGTAAAATGATAATAAAATATTTTTATTTTTTCTCTTTATAATACTTTCTCTCTCTTTATTTAATAATATTTGTTATTTAAATGTGTTTTTGAATATGTATCTCGAGTGTGTATCGATATAGTAGATATATAGAATTGATATTTTTATAATTAAATTTTTATATTTTTATAAAAAAATTATATAAATATAAGATTCATTTATTATTTATTTAATAAAAACTTATAAAATTATTACTTTTATGGGTCCTCTTAGCATGTGTCCTTAGGGCATATGCTAAATGCGGAAAACAATGATAAATTTTACTCGTATTTGTTTATATATTTATACGGAATTTAATACATGGAGTTCATTAGTATATTATTTTTTTATATATTAAATTCAATATAAATACATAAATAAATATTATTATACATTATTTTTAACGTTTAAGGCACATTCTAAAAAAATTCTACTTTTGTTATTTATTGCACAAAAGCTACGGCTACGGTCATACAAAGACTTGGATAATACTCGGTAATAGTAGCATTAAAACCCAACTAATTCTAGTTGAACCAACTGTAATTATCAAAAACCCTTTACGAGTTGAAAGAAAGCACTTCAAACCACCCATTACCTAACTACTCAAATTGTCGCAAATACTGTAGTAAGAGAATGGTGATACAACACTAATATTCTTCGAGCCACAAAAACAAAGTCAATGCTCCCCACCACTCCACCCCCTCTATATTCTCTCAGCGACCAGCGTCATTCAGAACTTTTCATAAACACCTTGAGATCAAGCTTCAGTGAATCTTTGAACCCTAGATTCTCGTAATTCCAATCGCTATGAGGTTCTTCAGTGTATTCAACGCTGTATTGATAGCTTGGATCCTGACTTGGTGTTTTCACCCTGTTGTAATCGCCGAGGACGATGTGAATTGCTTGCAAGGAGTGAAGAATTCGGTACTCGATCCAGATGGGAAGCTGAATTCATGGAATTTCGCGAATTCGACGGTCGCTTTCCTCTGCAAATTCGTCGGTGTAACGTGCTGGAACGATCGCGAAAACCGTCTGATCAGCCTCGAGCTTCGTGACATGATGCTCGCTGGTCGAATCCCTAAGGATTTACAGTACTGCCACTCCTTACAAACGCTTGATCTTTCTGGTAACGCTCTCTCTGGTTCCATTCCTCCTCAAATTTGCACTTGGTTGCCTTATTTGACAACCCTAGATTTGTCTAATAACAATCTCTCCGGTTCAATTCCTCCCGCTCTTGATAATTGTACCTATTTGAATTATCTAATTCTCTCGGACAATAAGTTATCGGGCGTTATACCGTTCCAGTTAGCTACTTTGAGTCGGCTTGCGAAGTTTTCTGTTGCAAACAATGATCTTTATGGTACCGTTCCTTCTCCTTTTAGCAAATTTGATTCATCTTATTTCTCGGGTAATGATGGACTTTGTGGTGGTCCTCTTAAGAAGTGTGGTGGTTTGAGTAAAAAGAATCTTACAATTATTATTGCTGCTGGTGTGTTTGGCGCCGCTGTGTCATTGTTGTTAGGTTTTGGGGTGTGGTGGTGGTACTTTACTAGGTCGAATAGAGGGAAGAGAGGATATGTGATTGGGAGGGATGATAGTGGTAGTTGGGCCGAGAGGTTGAGGGCTCACAGGCTTGTTCAGGTTTCGTTGTTTCAGAAGCCGCTTGTGAAGGTTAAATTGGCGGATCTAATGGATGCAACAAACAATTTTAATGGCGCGAATATTATAATTTCGACTAGGACAGGAACTACTTATAAGGCTGTTCTTCCTGATGGGTCTGCACTTGCTGTTAAGCGGCTTAGTAGTTGCAAGCTGAGTGAGAGGCAATTTCGATTGGAAATGAATAGACTAGGACAGCTTAGGCATCCAAATCTAACGCCATTACTAGGATTTTGCTTGGTGGAAGACGAGAAGCTTCTGGTTTATAAGTACATGTCTAATGGAACTTTGTATTCGATGCTGAATGCGGATACGAGTTTGTTAGATTGGCAAACCAGGTTTAAGATTGGTTTGGGAGCTGCAAGGGGGCTTGCTTGGCTTCACCATGGTTGTGAGCCTCCAATTTTGCACCAGAATATTAGTTCTAATGTGATACTCATAGATGAAGACTTTGATCCTCGGATAATGGATTTTGGATTGGCTAGGCTTATGACTTCTTCGGATTCCAATGAGAGTAGCTATGTCAATGGAGATCTGGGTGAGTTGGGTTATGTAGCTCCAGAGTACTCGAGCACGATGGTTGCTTCTTTGAAAGGGGATGTTTATAGCCTTGGGGTAGTGCTGATGGAGTTGGCAACTGGGCAGAAACCTCTTGAAGTCAATGGTGCTGAAGAAGGATTCAAGGGTAATTTGGTGGATTGGGTGAATTGGCTTTCTGGTTCAGGTCGAATTAAAGACGCAATAGATAAGCGTCTCTATGGAAGGGGAGATGATGAATATATTGTACAGTTTTTGAGAATTGCTTGTCACTGTGTAGTTTCTCGGCATAGGGATAGGTGGTCAATGTACCAGGTTTATGAATCATTAAAGTCTAATGCCCTGGAGCATGGTTTCTCGGAACAATATGATGAATTTCCACTGCCTTTTGGCAGGCAAGATGCAAATAATATGGTTTAACTTCAGGTGCAGAAGGTTGTTGGAAGCATAAAAAGATGGTTCAGAGTTTATTCTTGAAATTTCTGCATCTTATGGTATGTTCTCAAAAACTGCTGATGTAATTCATTTGTTATCAACTTTAGCTACCATTTTGTAATACATTCCACATTTATCTGATATTAGGTATATTATATATTATGTTTCTCAAACTGTTGCTCTCAATCATGAAATTCTGTTTTTTTGCCCCTTGTATAATGGGAAATGAACATTGATGTTTGTTATATAATCCCATCTTGTAAGCTTGCAAAATTTACAATGAATTTGATGTATGCAAATTCTAATACCAAACTGGATTTGGACTTGAATTCTGGTAATTCTTGCTGACCCTTGATTGTTATATGATGTGCTTTGCCCAATACAAAGTAAAACGAAAATTATGCTTTGTGTAGGTATAAGTATGTAGCTTTTAAAAAACACATTAGATCTGCAGCCATGCAACTATGTGATTGTAGCAAGGACGGTGGACGCATTTTTGTACTAGCTACCCCCTTTAACGCTGCTGCGTACAAATGAACCATCTTTTAATGCATAAAAAAAGAAGAAGAATAAACGTTATTATATCCTAGGTGGTTTCATTTGGCAATAAGCTAATTCAAAACTTTGTTGAGGTGAGTCAATCAGCTAATTCAAAACTTTAGCCAAGCTTTCTCCAGGAAAACCAAGTTAATTGGTGATCCGATTTCTGTACCACAAGTACTTTTATGTTATCTCTGGAACTTTGAAAAACATGGAGAAGAAAAAAATAAAATTATTGTTAAAAAGAGTAGAACTATCTCAATGAACAATTTAAAAATATCTAAATTTAAGCAGAAAGTTAAGACTGTGGTGTGTTGGAAGATTAATAAAATTTTAAGATGTTTGTAGATTTCTTTTCTTTTTGCCTTTTTACCCGTTTTCCCTAGCATAGTACTAAGTTCCCATATAGCCCTGGAAACTACTAGCGCTAGAAAAATTTAAAGCCTAAGAAGGACGGAACCAAGTCCGCCAAACCCTAATTTTTGGATAAAACCACAACCACTACGATGCTTAATATGAAAAGTCCAATCTTAAAGCTTAATGTTGCCATTAAAGTTAATAAATTTAGCCTGGATCTATATTAGACAGTACACAGACGTAAAGGCTAAGCCCATGGGTGCACCCATAAGAAAGTGAGCCTTTGGTACCCTGTTTACCTAATTATATCTCAGCATGCTTGTTGTACGTGGTGGGACTTTAAGCCTAATAGGTGGTGGGTGAATGGTAAAGCAATAAAGCTTAGCTTTATTTCTTTAGAAAGAAGTGAAATACTATATAAATGTATGTGTATATATATATATATATATATATGGTTGGTGCAAAATCAGTTGTACACTTTCATTAATGAACCTTGGAACCAAATGATGTTACCAAGTTTTAAATAGCATCTCCCCCAAAAATGTGCCCTTTACAATTACAAGTTGAATTTTTATGTAGTACAATGAACTGTAAAGATTAAAAACTCGGTAAAATATCTGGTCACTTTAATTTTTAAAGTGAATTTTCTTTTGTGAAAACATCTCAAAATAAAAGGAGGATTGTCACTTTGACGACATAATGAGTAGATATAGTTGTGCCAACTACATAGGATGATTTTAGTAATTTTCTGAAGATATAGCCCCAGTTGGTACCAACACAAAAATCTATCAACTTTTCAACCATAAAACCTGCATGAGATGGGGATTCTGTCACTCATGCATGCAACCAAAAAGAGACCCCTCCTAAATTTAAATGTCAGTTACTTTAAGACCAGGAAAAGGCTTGTTGAAACCATCAAAAATAAAAATAAAAAAAGCGAACAAAAGCGAAAGTGAAAGAGAAAAAGAAGATGCGCAAGAGTTGCTTTGTTTTCACTTTAGAGAAAGATCAGATCAGAGTAAAAGCTACTAGTAATTACTATCACATTGGATCATTCATTTTTAAGTAATGATATTTCCATGCAGTTCCTCAAGTACTTTCAACCACCCAGATTTAGATTGTGCAGCAGGACAATTATGAAAAAATGAACCCAATCTTCTAAATTTGGTTCAACGCAGAAGAACTACTGCGTGCATCAGTTGCTAATAATACCATCAAAAAGCTCAATTGGAGGGGGAAATATTGTTGAAAAGAGGAAACTGCTTTATTTGGGAAACACAAAGCCACTTGATAACAAGAAAGCCAATCCAATTATAAAGCACAGACATCAATTTTTTTTCATATCTTGCATGCCTTCACAAGTACATAATATTTCTTGGGCCTTGCAGCATCTACTTGTTTTTCTTTCTTTCGCATGCAAGACTCCCTATTTCTGAATTGAAAATACTGATGGGATACCTACCTCAAAAGCCTGGTCTTTCTCAAGGTTCCTGTATTTTTTTGTGAGAAGAGAAGCTTCACAGAATCCAATCCCTCCAGTAAAAAATTCTTTAGCTTCTTCAATGGACACCAAACTGCAAAGCTCAGAGAATTATTTGGTAATTCGAGCAAAATACACCAGAAAAGTATCGCAGCACCACTGTTACGACGAGAAAAATAAGAAACCTAAAGCTTAGAGGTCTTAGTCCCCTCATTATGCATTCACATAGCCTGACTATAACAATTCAGTTTATAAAGCTTTCACATATTACTAACACTAGATGAAAAGCATATTTCTTTTCCTCAAAAAATTATGTAGGTTGTCTTCTACGCAAGTTCTGAAGCTTCTTATAATTCGCTTGATGCTCAATTAAGCTCGAACAGGCGGTTGTGTGGACTTCCCTGCTCTTCTGCAAAAAGAATATATAGTATATAGAGATCACTGCAAACAAATTCTTTTACATGCCAATCTAAGAAAGCACCAACATCACATTCAAATTAAATCATGATTGGATTTGTAAGAGGCTACTTTACTATCTCAAAATGGATTAATAACTAGCCAAAAGACTAGACGCCGTTCAATAAATTACGATAGGTGGTCTAGTTTTCTCTCTTCCTCTTTCTTTTCTTTGTTCTTATAAAAATAAGAGAATATTTGGTCTTTAAAGAAGCTTTGGCAAAGAACATTTGTAAGTTCATTATGTTTCTTCACCAAACCAAGACACTACATAAGAAGATAATAAACATCATAAAATTGAAACATGAAAGGGAAAGATGGGTTCAAGGCATCTCAGCCACCCATCAGACAATCCCACATGAGCAGTTTGATAGTGAAAACAAAAATGCTGATGTATTTGATGCATATATTGATGAATGTACCTGTTGTGAATAGGATCAGGTCCATTAGGCACTCTTCTCTTGCTCACATAATTAAGATCTAAGTCGCGATGACCAGCATGCCTCTGTTTCCCTATCGACTTCAAGAGCTGGAAACTTCCAGTTGATGGAACAGTAATTGTCCTCAAACTTCTTGCTTGATGGCTTACAATCCCAAAGAACAGGAAACAGAGAAACCCAAATAAGAAAACAGCTCCCAGTGAAACCCTCGAAACCCTACCGCTGCCAACCATAACTTCTCCCTCTTCTCCTTTATATACTCTCTACAAGACAGACTTGTGGGCCATTAAATAAGAACAAAGACAAGGTTAAAACAATCATGAGGCTGACCGCTTGGAGCTCCAGACAGAAGCAAACAGAGCAAGAAGATATATAAAAGGAAAAGGGAATTCAAGGCAAGGAGAGTTGAGATGTTTTCAACCTGGCGGGCAAGGAGTGACTGGGTTTCTTTATAAGTGGAAGTGGAATACCAGAAGCAATTCTGTTGTACTTGAGAAACAGAGAGATTAACAATGCAATATTAGAATTAAATAAAGTTTCTTATCCTTTGTTGCTTTAGATTGATGGGGTCCCCGGGGAAACCCAACCTTTGCTTTGGTGTGTACATTTTCATGCAGCTATTCAAGGGGGACCTCACTATCTCTCCCTGTTTCTTACCTACCCAAAACTTGGAAAAAGACATCGAATCCTGTGCCCATCTAGACTCATAATGAGGATAATGAGGAGAAATCATATAATTTGTGTAGTCGCGTCTGACGGGATTACCTTAAGACTAAGCTTAAATTTCTTGAGACCAGTCTTTGTGATCTATACAATCATACACTAAAAGTGCCCTCCCCTTCTGTCTTTTCTGCGAAAAGATCATCCTAGAAGCGTAATTACAAAAAAAATAAAAAAACCTAAAGATACAAGGGCATCTAGCAGATATACTGTATAAAAGATGAAAAGATTGTTACCAAAGATGATCTCTAAACATAAATATGTAGGATCTCATTCCTTTGTTGTGTGCATGGTTGCTTAACAATTGCCGTGGAGAAAATTTAACAGACATCCATCACAAGGCATATTCCGGTACTTTCATCCAAAAATCAGATATGGGTGTGTTTGAAACTTGGAAAACTCGAGGAAAAGGAAAAGGAAATGAAATCTAAAATTTTTGCATTTTCAAAACCACCATTAAACTACATTATAATAGTTCCTGATATTAGATTATTTAGATATAGATAATTAGAATTTGTAAGCAAAATATACAAATTCTTTTACCAGTTGTTGGATGTGCAGGAGGGGGGAGGGGGGAGGGGGGGGGGGGGGGGGGGGGGAGCTAAAGTGCTGACTATTGCACTGAACAACATGACAAGGAGAAGCCACGGGTAGACCCAGAAACAAGAGTGTCCTTGATTTGAGGTGGAACAAAGTACAGAGCACTTTAAACTTAAGAAAGATATGATTATTCGTCCAAAATTTCCTACTAAGGCAATGTGTGGAGATTATGAATTGATTGTTGATGCAGATGTATGTTTAAAGAGGAGAATCCTTAATTCAGTCCAGCTATATTAGGCCCATTTCTTCCTAACAAGACGACTGATCTGAACTGAGGTTCAAGCCTCCTAACCTACAAGGCTACTAGATATAATCCTTCCTATACATAAGAAAGGCAAGTTTGCGTGCACATATACACTATATCAACTCATTTGTCCAACAAAGAAAGAGTATACACTAAAATGATTAAACCAGAAGCAATGCTAACCAAAAATCTGGTTTTAAATGATCACTGCTTGTGCAAATGCTACATAATAAAAGTACTTGGCTTTGATTGTAAGTAATACTTACCAGTCTTTCCTATCCAACACGCAAATGTCTTGTGGTAAAAAAGAAAGCCAGGGCTTCCCCTTATAAAACTCAAAGTATCAATCAGGATGGTCCAGAGGTGCCCTATTCAAACAAAATTCTCCTCTATTTATGGACTACCTTTTGTCGCTGTTCCCTTGATTTGAACTTGAATATACACTACAGTATCAAGGCCCCCACCGTTGATTCTATGTCGCAGAAACCAACAGAGTTGGGAGCAAAAAGGGGTGCCTTGGTGCTTCAGCAACATTAATTTGGCACAAGTGAGTACGAAAACCGGTGTGATCATGATGGTCACCTGGACCCAATTTCTAAGAACATCAATCCATGGATTTGCCACTTCATCAGTATTCATGAATGTCATACATACACCAGACTGCAACTCTTAGCACGAAATTTTTAAGGATGGGGGATTTTTATAGCTCTTCCCCGACTCTCAAAAAAAATCTTCAACTGTTTGTTTTCTTCTATATTCACCTTACTGTAACTCAAGTGGATAATATCTATCATCCAGATACTACAGTTATGTGGATTTCATGCCTCGCGCAGTAATATAGTATTCTTTTGGGCATTATATATAATTCATATTCTCGTCAAAATGGTGCCATGTATTTTATAATGTTATCAAATCATACACCACCACAAGCAGCATTCTACAAAGTTCATGAAGAAATATGGTATATTATCAAAAAATTAGAATATATCAATTGACTCTATAATCTAAACCCAGCAAATCTGTTTGTTAAACATTTAATAAACAGACACATGATACATCAAAACAGAATGAGGGAAATAGTTTTGAGTACTCGGGGGTGGAGCTGGTTGATCCACAGGGGCCATGACCCACCTCAAGCTTTAGAGTTTAGACTTTGAAACTTTATATTTGTATTACACGTCTGCATGCTCTTATAACTTTTTGGACAAGTCTACACACACAATAATCAAACATTACATCAAATACTACATCTATCTACAATATTAAAAAGTAAAACATGACATAAATTTCAGTGTCATTTCTCATTTTTAATGATGTAGATAGACGTAGCATTTGATATAGTGTTTATACTTATTCTAACTTTTTGTACTCTTCACCACCTTTAATATGAAAATTTGTCATTTACATCCTCGTTAAATTATAAGATAACTAATTCGCTTTCCATCCATCCATCTCACCCGTTTGCTCTGGCCCCCTGCCTAATAGAACTGAGGTCCGCTCCTCAAGTACCCATGGCATCTTTTGAAATACTTTTGGCAATTCATGACTGTAATGTGACAGGTTTTAATTATTTTATTGATCTAGCAATGATTTCATATAAAATATAACATGTAATTGGGGGAGGGCACTTTAGTAGTTTTGAGTGTATAGATAACGAGGCTTCCCCCCCCCCCCCCCCCCCCCCCCCCCCCCCCCAATATTCAACATAGCAGTGGGAAAATGCTTGGTCCATTAATAAGAAGATAGATAAATGGAAAAATAACATCAGTGTTCTTTCTTTGAGATACAATTATAATTGTTAAAAATTCCTATTTTCACCAACTTGGGGTTAAATATATCATTGAATTTTGAAATAATAGGTAGTGGAATTTTTTGTATGAGAACATCTGGGTCTTATGGGCAGCAAGGCAATCAGCTATAAAATTTCTACGACTCCCATAATAAGATATGGATATCAAACAAAAGCCTAAGACTATGCAATAATACCGTAAAAAGTCGATGTGGATTGCAAGCAGGTGAATAGTTTTAGCATTTAATATAGATCACATGGTGTAAACGTGGCAAAGTTGATACTTCAAATCAGGCATAAAACTTCGAAGTGCAATGGTCAACTAAATAAAACCAAGAAAACACACGAACACATCATAGAAAGCAAAGAATGCTATTCAGTTATTCATATAATAGGGAAGATATGCAATATACACCTCTTTGTCGAGAGATCTATTACATATATTAGATATTTTCTTACTGGACAAACTTGTGGCATCATGTTCTTTTTAATCTCATATTTAGCAATAGAGAGAAGAACTGAAAGTTCCATTGAGGATATTGACCTGCAATTCGCAAACCACAATTTCTTTAAGAAGATGCTAATGGCAGCAGAAAAGAAGAATGCGAAACCATACAAGGATGCATGAAATAGATGGTGCTCTATTAACAGCACATTGCCATGAAAACCCACAGAAGAAAATGTGCTCCAACGTTGACAGCAGTCGACACTACACCTTAAAAAAAGTATCAAATGATGCTTCAGTACCGACACAGTAGGCGTTACACCCTCAAACAAAGCATCAAACGTGCAATGCTGTTTATGTTGAAGGCTTAAAGCCAATTTAACCTAATGCCTTGTCCAATTTCTACTACCATTTAAAATTTTTCTGCTACAACCCGATTTGAGAGCTCTGACTTTCTCTTCTTCTGTGCCCACTTGGGCCCATATATTGCTAGATGTGTCCGGCCAAATCGCCGATCAGCTATCTGCACTTGTGTAACCAGAGAACCAGTAAGGCACTGAACTGTTGTGTTGTGTCTAGCTCAATATAAAGAATCAATTATATGGTATGCCACTATCAGAAGAAGGATCAAAGCACCAAGTGCATTTACAATAATATTAACTTTCCTCACTGAAGGGAAATTTATGAAACAACTTCACATTTAAAGTGACTACCAGAGATGTACGAGGATTCATAACCCTGCTCCTTATAAGATTGATTCCACGAGTGAACCTTAAAGTTGACATTTAATTTAAAGCTTCAAAAATTAAGCAGCCAACAAGTAACCAATCACATTGCTCATAATAGTAAGAAAAACTAATTTCTATAGAAATTACCTTTGTAAGACATCCACACGCATCTAGCATATCAGTTCTCAAAGGATACTCCACTACCTAGGACATAGTTGATCTATTAAAACAAATTCAGACAAAAAAATTGAATCTAAATACATGTTTAGCACTACAAGACATAAAAGCTTACTATTAAAGTATCTTCTCCAATTAAAGATGAATTTGAAATTTGATTCATCAGTACCCCATAATCCACTTGTGTGTAAGGAGGTGTAACACTCACATAATCAAAAGGCCCATCTTTACCTACACAAATATTAATTTTATTTTGACAAATACAGTTACAAAAGAGAAGATAGTAAATACTGCATGGAGTACTACAGATGTTATCATAAATAAGGCATACACTTAAAGTACCTAAATAATTTAGTCATAGTTTTTACGTCTATATTTCCAGAGAATATTTTAGCATCTTCAAACTCATCACTAGTTGATGACATTGTCACCAACACCACATTAAAAAAATGAACATCCTCTTACAACAAGCACATGCCATACATACTATCAGGCAAAGCACATGCAAAAATAAGAAGACGTGGTTTTGAGGAGTTGAATCACACCCTACTTTTGCTTAGCGTTAATTGTATCAATAGAATCCAATAGATGAAATAGATAGAAACTAGAGGATTAAATACCATTAGACAGTTAAGGCATTGCTCCGCAGGCCTAGTCAAGGCTCAACGATAGCAAGATTTGTGGATACTTTGGTGGTCTTAAAATTGGCATTTGGCTGAATTGGGACTTGTGTACTGTGGAATAAGTTTGTAGATGTAAACATTTCTATTCATCCAAAGCAAAGAAAACAATGCTCATTCTAGCCTTGAGGAGGCCACAGGACAATCTGGTGAAAATAATAAATTTCTGTAGTAGTGGTCTTATTATGGTATCTAGCTAAGCTGAGACAATTTGTTTTGTAAAATACATTCTTTAATATATTAGAGATTGAAGATGTCTACTCATCCAAGAAACTAAACTAATACTCACCTTAGCAAGGAGGCCACAAGACAATCTGGTCACATTAATGAATTTTTGTAGTGCAGTATTCATGGGAACATCTCACTATGGATTAAAGATCCAAGATTCCAAGTACTTTCCCAGATTAAAAGTCCCTTTATGTTATTTGGTAATAAATGAGGAGGGCGGGGAGAAAACATCACATACCTAAAAATTGTTCTGCTCGTTCCAAGAAGTTTTCAACACGAACAGCATGTATAACTGAAACATCAAGAAACCCAGTCCATTCTAGATTGGGCCGTAGGATATCAGAAACAACCCAAGGATCCATCTCAACAAAATGCACCTGCAGTTTGCAAATCAAGCAGAATGCATTTCAGAACAAAATAACGAGAGGAACACAAAACTATAAAATATGCAGTCAACCAATTCACCGGTATCTACTCGCAAACTGAATTTTTTTCTTCAGACTTTGGCATACACTGACAATGTAAGATTTTGGAGCAACTAGGTCTCAGAGTTTATAAGGTTTTGGGTTAAGCCTTCCCACATACACTTGTGTCCACTCAATATCTTTGTAGTTTGTTTTGTTTCTGTTATGTCTCTGCACGTGTGGAAGGGGCTCCATGCAAGAGGTGTTAAGAGCTTGATATATTTTGGTGTGCCCATTATCTAACAATGTAAAGTTTTAAATTAACTAGTGATCTATTGTACGCTAAGTCAAAAAATAACTTCATGATATTTTAAAAATCAACTGAACCTTAACTGGACTTAATAATTCTTTGCCAGTTAATAAATAAGGATGCGTAGAAGAGCGTTATTAATCATGTAAGAACATATACATAAGGTACCTCAGTACATCCTCGGCTGAGGGCCTCGATACCAACAGATCCTGTGCCGCTATACAAGTCTAACCATCGACCAGGCCTCAAAGATGCAGGACAACCACCAGCAGCCTAAACAAAAGATGGCATAATATGCTCTTAACAATGCTATAAGGATCTTAATTATTACGTTGCAATTCTTTTAGATGAAAGCATAAGAATATATGGTGCTCTCATAAGCTTACAGTAATTGGCCAGCTTCAAGAAACTAAGATATATATTTACCTGCAACATAGCAAAGGCAGCACCTTTTACAACTTCCATCATCGGACGTACATCCATACCTTTTGGTGAGAGCAATTTCTTCCTTCGAGCCTTCCCCCCAAGCACCTACAATATCCAATAAGGTTGCACAACACCCTTTTTTCATAAGATATCTCTAGTATTAATTGTTTAAGAAAATAAGAATGATGAAATTATTCTCTAATAAGTGCACCATAAAGTTTACTTGTTGCACTTACCGGGAAAAAAATGTAGTACTTGTTTCGATAGCAAAAATTTGAACAAGGGAAGTTGATGAAAATTGAAAGCTATCCATTTGCAAAGAGCAGTTTATCTTCAACATATTATTTGATTGTGTGTGAAGGACAAAAAAATGGAGGAAAATGGGAGTTGCTTCAACTCAACTCAACATGCTAGTTGGGCTAGCCTGAAAATGAATCCCTTTAAGCAAGGGAAATGAGAGTTGCTTGACATAAATTAACTAAAGGGTGTTGTCCAAACCCTAAAAACAACATGAAGAGTGCAGTGGGAGTCCTCTCGGGGGGGGGGGGGGGGGGGGGGGGGGGGGGAGATATTCCCAGAAGGACGACCTCCCTGCTCTCTGAATTTTCCTTTCCTTTCCTCCATACCAAGTGATAAAAACTCCATCCTATCATTCATCTGTCCTATTTTTCACTCTCCTAGGCCCTAGTTCCTAGAATCGCTCCTACGTAAAACCATACAAAGAACAATAGAGATTACAAGTTTCAATTCTATATGTCAGTTATATATCCACATTGAACACTAGGGTCGGGTGAAACAAAAAATGGTGTTCAAGTAATATTTCGCCAGCCAATAATGTATTCTCACTTCTTAAATGTTGAACAATAGCTTCCATTAGCATTACTTGATGAATTAATTTTCTTAAAATAATAATAATAATAATAAATCCAAGGAATAATAATAATAATAATAATAAATCCAAGGAACAAAATTACACATATACAACCTTGTAAAAGCAAGACTTCAAATTACAAGAAACACTGAAGCAGAAATGGCAAACCTGAAGCAGCTTATGGGTTTCCCGTGATTGCCTTATTTTCTCAGACGGGACCAGCTTTCCTCTTCCCGTCTTTCCCATCTCATTTCTCCTCCTCGTCTATAAAACCACATTTGCAAACAACAAATTATCAAACGTATAGTTAACACATATATTTACATATCTACAGAGAGATGAATATGGACCTTTGGAGAAGGTTCTGAAAGGAATTCGTCCGGATTAAGACCGTATTGTTCAAGTAGCTCTCTCTTGTGGTCATTCGCCAATCCAGTTTTCGATTCTGATATTAACACAAAGAAAAATTGGCATTAAACACAAATAATTTGGTTATTGAAATAAACCCATGCATAATTAGGTTGGCGAATTGATTGAGTGAAGTGAATTATTACTTTGAGCGAAAGTGGTAACGGATGGGCGTTTACGAGCGGTACTACTGCTGGGTTTGGATGGGAAGCGGACCGTGAGGGAAATATCATTATAGTTATATTTGGGGCAACACGAAGAAGCCAGGTTACTGCTGGTAGTGGTTATGGTGTTAGGAGATAGAAATGGCGGTAGGGGCGTTGCTGAAACCGCCATTTTTCGACTTCCAAAAGGTCTTCCGGGATCTTTTCAGCTCCAGTGAATGTGCTTAATAATTTATTATGCCGTGTTTGGATATAGTTTTCACAACGTTTGTAAAAAGTATTATTATTTCTTTATTCTTTTAGTAAATCAGAAATTCATTAAACCCATCGAAGTTGAGACCTCACCAACCCCTATTTTTTTCCTTCTCTTTTAATTACTATTAACTTATGAAAAATGAAAATATCAAGAGAGATCATTCAATTAAAAGATCAGAATTACATATACTACTAGTATTTGAACCTGTGAGCCAGCACAAGAGATGCATTATATAGTATCATGGATTTCATGAGTAATAAATAAAATAATGCTCTCTTTATTCCAACAAAATTGGTTTAATTTAACTTTATTAATCAATTGTTGAATTAATAATTAAACACTCAAGAAAATTCTCTCAAATACACTAGACCTATATGATATGCATTCTTACGATGACTTGAAAAAGAATTTACTCTTAATTGACACTTAAGTTGTACCGAAAACACTTTTAATGTTCAAAAATAATAATAATTAAGCAAATTTATTTATGTTTTTAAACTTCTAAAAATTAAATATTGCAATAAATTGAATATAATTTTTTAAGAAAAATTGAATAAATTTTAATTTTAAAATCAATCAATTTTATTTTAAAACTTTAAAATTAATTCAGTTTTTACAGGGCGTAAGAAGTAACATAAAGAAATGCAAAGTACTTAAAATTTGTATTATTGGGACGTTTTTCATTACAACTTAATTCTCATGTCTAATTTCACAGATGCTGTCTTAGGCATGTTGTGGGGATTACTTAGTTTTAAATGACTTATAAATTAAATTTTAAAATAATTTATAAATTATTTAAAACAATGACTTATAAATAAAAATATTTGACATCATTTTGATGAATAAGTCAAAAATTTAATTTAAATAAAATATAAAAATATTTAACTAAAATAACTTATAAATTAAATAAAATATAAAAACTACTAAAATAATTTTTTTTTATTTTATATTTGATCAAATTTATTTATTTTAAAATAATTTATAAGTCATTTGTCAAAACTTAGTATCTCTCAAAAATAATTTATAAGTCAAAAAAATAAGTTAACATAAAATATTTCAACCCTAAAAAACAACTTACATTCTTAGAACTTGTCCAAGAATAGGCCTCCAACAAGAGAGCTTCTTCATAAGCTTTTACTTTTTTTGTATGTGGATGTTCTTTAGGCTGTGGGTGAGCTGGAGGAGCAATACCTTTTACCTGATTTAGAAGATTTTAAAGAGATTTATAACTTTTATACTTAGTATCGTCGGAGGGAAGAGATTTCTACATCAAGGTCTGATTTTTATTTTCGAATTGCGTGGGTCGGAGGGATGAGATTTCTATATTTAGGTCAAATTCGTTGTTACTTCTGAATTAATAAATTTCTGGCAATCTGTTTGATATGAAATTATACTCATTTGTTTGCCAATATTTTCTAAATTCGTCATTTAATTTGTTGGTGAATATTGGGTATACTTCATAAATTTGTTTACCTTTCACTTCCAGTTTGTTAAGTAGTTCTTGTCTAGCTATATAATTTCAATTTTCTAATCCTACTACATAAATTCATAATGATATGCATACAAAGGGAAAAGTGTAGTAGTAAATTGAGATAGATATGGCATTGAAATTCAACCCAATCTGCGTAGAAAGGGAAATTTATAGTAATAAATTCAGATAGATTTAGCGATGAAATTTCTGATTTCATGCATGGTTAGTAAGAAATATTTGCTATACTGATGAATGTTCTTTCACTTGATATGTGGCCTCACACTCTTTTTTTTTTCTTTTTAAGCAGGAGCTTGAAGTGCTATGGAGCGTTCTGGACCCTGTTCTTGGGAGCTGCTCGAGTTATCTGTGGCAGAGTCATCAGATAAGTTTTTCAAGTACATATTTATCCTTGCTCTTTATTTTCATTGTCAGATTCTTCCATACCTTGTTTGCGATTTTTGCGGCTTTTACCTATAACATTGTTTGAATAGCTGCTTGAGTTTTCTGTGGCAGTCATTAGATATGTTTTCAAGTCTTTGTTTCTCTTGCTCTTAGAATTCTTTTCATTGTCAGATTCTCGTTTGGTAAACTTCTCGTTTCTATTACTGTACTTCTCTTTGTTGATTTTTTTTTTGTTGTTGTTGTACTTTTCATATAATTCCTTATTTTGTTGCCCATACTTCCTTTCAGGCTAAAAATCTAAACCTATTGCCTGTACCTCACGAGGTCCTTGCCGCCTTTGACACCCTTCATCCACATTGTGTTGATTCATTCATGGATGACCTTGGCTCTCCTCCCACTGATTTGGAGTTAGCGGGTCAGCTAGTAATTCCAGAAATCATGAATGCTATCCCTCCAGATGTCCTGGTGACTTCAAAGAAAACTCCTTCTAGAGCTTCTTTCAATCCAAGTGGGAGACTTGTCGCATGGAGAGATTTCCAGATTACAGACTCCAATCAAGAGATCCTTGAGCGTCTATTAGTTCGGTTCCCACAGACTTTAGATCGTTTGATCGTTCATGAAACTTCTTTAGTGACCATCTTGTTGGACCGCCTTGCTAGTTTCATTCTTGACATGCAAAATCTCTCTCTTTAGACTTTGCAAAATGAAGATTTGGATAGGCTAAATTGCAAAGTCATCGATCTCGCCGCCCTTGGTTTTGACATGTCCCCTTTCCGTAGTAGATTGGACCTAATTACCCGAGATCATCAAATTGCCACATTACGGGATGAGGTTGTCTTCCGGCATAACCATTGTCGTCTTTCTTCAGGGGAGCTCTCAAAGATTCAGACCGCTATATCCGAAGTGAAAGCCAATATCCAAGAATATGAGACTAAGTTTCGGGATTATGAGTCAGCTGCTCATCATTTTGAGGGAGAACTGAAGGATGAGTTCAGGCTCGTGATGTAGCTATTGCTGCCTTAGAAACTTTGGCCATGCCCCCACTACAGTTTGATATGTCATGGCCTTTGGCTCACGGCCTTTTGTAACATTTATTTTCCTATTTCAAAAGAACTTATTTGTCATATCATTTCTTAATTATCAAAGTATTTTCGTTCATTATGTGTCTTTATTAATTTGAAAAATTATGAATCAATATGGGTCCTTGAATCATAAATCATCCAAATTAATATTCTAAGACAAAATTTTGCATAACATAACATGAATATAATTCACAATCAACCACTTGCTTTTATATATCCTTAGAAAATTTGCAAAAGTTTAAGATATTTCATTAATAATCATTTGCTTTTGACGAAAAGCATAACGTTTCATAATATTTTGAATCTCAAATAATATCTGATCACTTTTAAAGATAAAGTGTAACTTGTCTAGTTCGAGGACTTGGTCAGGTCTGGTGCCTCGATCATTTTTAAAGAGAAAGTGTAACTTGTCGGGTTCGAGGACTTGGTCGAGTCGGGGTGCCTTAGTCACTTTTAAAGATAAAGTGTAACTTTTCTTTCTTCGATGACTATCTCACGTATAATATCTTTTGACTCACTTTAAGTTCAGGGGGCCGGAGATAGTATCAGATCCCACACGAGATATGTTGCAATACCCACTTTCAGAGACCTCTCGTACCCAATACGGGCTTTTCCATTTGGGTGAAAATTTGGTGGTTAGTGTTCCCCTCATGACTTGATTCGCGGTCTTGAGCACCAAGTCCTCCACCAAAATCTGTTGAGGTACTACTGCAGTATTGTATTGTCGTTGCAGTCGTTAGTGGTACCTTTCTAATTTCTCTTTAGCTTTGTCTCGAAAGTCGGCTAAGGCTTTTAGAGCAGTTGGTCGATTCTCTTCCTTAACTAGGCTTCGGAGTTTTATTCTGGCCGAATGAATTTCTATTTCTGTGGGCAAAACAACTTCTTCACCATATACTAAGGCATATGGAGTTTCTCCTGGAGGCTTCCTCTTCGAAGTTCGATAGGCCCATAATGTCATTGGTAATTGTTTTGCCCATTCTTTCGGATGATCATCCAGAGTTTTTGCTAGAATTTTGATCAAGGTTTTATTGGTAGCCTCTGCCTGACCGTTGCCTTTCAGGTAGTATGGTGATGATTTGTAATCTTTCACCTTGTATCTGTCCATTAGTTTTTTGACATCCCTGTTTGTGAAGGATGTCCCATTATCCGACAAAATGACTTTTGGAATCCCAAAATGACAAATGATGTGCCCTTTTATAAAGTTTGCCACTGTCGGTCCTGTAGCTTTCTTCAAGGGAATTGCTTCGATCCATTTCGTATACATCTCCGTAGCAGTCAAAATCCACATGTTTTCTCTTGAATTCGATGTCATCTATGAAGGCGCACTCCTCCTCCACTAGGTATTCTTGGCACGAAAGACATCGTAGTTGCAATTCCTTCGCCTCTTTTTTCATTTCGGGCTAATAATACCCTTGTCGTTGCAACCGCTGATATAACCCAACGTCTGCCAACCCGCAATTATCTTCATGTACCTGATGCAATACTCTATTCGATTCATTCATCCCTAAGCACCTTACCAAAACTCCATTTGATTCTCGATGATAAAGTATCATTTTGATGATTCTATACTTTTGAAGTTTTGCCAATGGTATTGTCCCCTCTTTCGTCTGTAATTAGTGGGAAATCGGATGCCTCCAGTCATCTGTCAGCTCTTTGGGGAATGACTCTAATATCGTGGTTGAGAGAGTTCTCTTTATCACTTTCACATCCATGTTTTCTCCGGTGACATACACTTGAGATGCTATTGTTGCTAAGGTATCAGGCTCCTTCTTTTGTTCCCTTGGCACATACTCGATCACCACCTTGCTGAAGGCCAACTTTTTGCGCCACAATTCCATAAGGTGTCAAGATTGGTTCTTTATCTGCGAATTGTTCCCGTATTTGCTGCACTATCAAGTTAGAATCACCTCTTACTTTGAGATGCTTTGTTCCTAGTTCTCGAGCCGTTATTATATCCAGTATAAATGCCTCGTATTCTGCTTCATTATTTGTGCATATGAAATCTAACTTATAGGATAATGCTACCTCTTTTCCTTTCCCAGTAGTTAACATCACTCCTGCTCCTCCTTTTCCTTCAGCTGATGACCCGTCAAATGCTAAGTTCCACCATTCTGAATCTCCCTTTTCTACTTCAAGCATCTCTACCTCTTCTCCCGGAAGATCTTCGACTGGGGGGTTCGAATTCTCTGTGTGGAAACTGAGCGAGCAAATCTACCAAAGCTTGACATCTAATTGTCTTCGGCGTCACACACTTGATGTCATATTCAGAAAGAATCATCATCCATCTTGCAGGCCTCCCTACTAGTGCAGGTCTAGTTAGTAAGTTTTTGATTGGATCAGTTTTAGTCACAAGTTGAAATTCATGCGCTAAAAAGTAGTGTCTCATTTTCTATGCCATAAATATTAGTGCCAAACAATGTCGCTCCAACTGTGAATACCGGGTCTCTGGTCCTCTAACTATTCAACTGATGTAGTACACGGGCTTTTCTTCTCCATCCACTTTTTGTGTAATCACTCCCCCGATAGATTTCGCCGTTATTCCCCTTTTCGGCACTACCATCGTTTTTTACGAAGCCAATATCTTTTTCACTTTTTCAAAGGCCCGTTGTTGTTCTTGCCCCCATTCCCATTCCCATTCCCATTCCCATTCTACCTTTACTTTCAATAGCTTCCCGAATGGCTCTGTCACTTTTACTAATGCTGGCATAAACCTCCTCAAGTAAGAAACCCTTCCAAGAAAGCTCTTCAACTGTTTTTGTGTTTTCGGTGGGGGCATTTCTGTGATCGTTTTGGCCTTCCTAGGATCAACTTCTAAGCCTCTGTTATGCATAAGAAAACCCAAAAATTTCCCTGCTGTCATTCCAAATGCAAACTTTTTCGGGTGCATTCCAAAAGCTTATATTTTCGGCACCGTTTGAACACTTTCCTCAAGTCCTCCACATGAGTCGTTGCCTTCTTTGACTTTGTCACCACATCATCCACATAATCCTCTACAATGTCGTGAATCATATCATGAAAGATAGCATGCATCGCTCGTTGGTAAGTTGCCCCTGCATTCTTCAACCCAAATGGCATTACTACATAATAAAAATTCCCAAAAGGTGTTCGAAAAACTGTCATCTCAGCGTCTTCTACCGACATCTTTATTTGATTGTACCCTACAAACTCATCCATGAATGACATCATTTCCTGATTTGCAGTCACATCCATTAATGTATCTATGTTAGGTAACGGGTACATATCTTTTGGACACGCCTTGTTTAGATCCTTGAAATCCACACATATATGTAATTGCCCATTAGACTTCTTCACCGGTACAATGCTAGACAACCAAATCGGGTGTTGTATTGGTTTAATGAATCCCATATCCAATAACTTTCTGATCTCTTCCTTAATCTGTGTTTCTACTTCAGGGGCATAATTTCGAGGTGCCTGCTTTACCGGTTGTACTCCCGGACTTATGTTTAGTTAATGTTTTACTAATTCTGCATCAATCCCGGGCATCTCATCATAACTCCATGCAAACACATCTCTGTATTCTCGCAGCAGCTTGATCAATTATTTTTTTCGATCAGCCTTCAATTCCTTATTAACATGGATCGACCTCGTCATCCCTTCTTCCATTGATAGGTTTACTTCTTTCAATTCGTTCTGTTGGGGCCTAGGTCGATCTTCAAAGCATTCTGGAGCTGTCTCCACCTTTTGTTGTACTAATTTCTCTTTTCCACCGCTGCTGGAGTAGGGGACTTCTCTTGAGTCCTCGGGTCTGAATGTACCCTCATACTCATTCCCCTCGCTCCGTTATAAGCGAAACACAGTTTTTCCATCGGGTCTTACAACCCTTTTACAACTTGCATTTTCCTTATCCTTCCTCTTGGTCCCTGTCAACTTTTGATTTCCATTCTCTTCTCGCTTGGCGTTAATTATATTTCTAACATCATTGGGACTCAATTCTTTTTTCCTTTGCTATTTTCTTTCCTTCTCCAAGTCTACCACTGTTGGCTGCTTCCCCTTGGAGCTCTCACCACGTTCTGTATTCGTCTTCTTCTTTTCTTTCTTTTCGGTCACGAACTTATCTGCCTGTACATCTTCCCAACTGGCTAACTTTAAGGAGTCGGGTTTAGCAATATTATTTTCCCTTTCCTTAGCAACATCATTAAAGAAAACCGCCTCAATAATATGTGCCTTCTCTGGTGCAAATGGGTTTTTTGTTGTCGGTACTCGAACCTCTTTCCCTTTCCATATAGCCTTTATACATTGATAAAATATCGACGGCACAACCCCATAATCATTGTGCCATGCCCTTCCTAAAAACACATGATAAGCAGCGTCTATCTCCACTACATGGAACATCACGGGTCCCCTTATCTTCCCTACCTGCATGTCCACCATTATATGGCCAAGGGTCCTAGTACACTGGTTTGCGATCCCTGAGATGCTTGTTTTCTCTTTGATGAGCATCTTATTTGACAGTCCCAATGACTTGAAAACACTATAGGGCATGATGTTCACAGACGCCCTATTGTCAATGAATGCCCTTTTTACTTTCATGCCGTTAATCGTCACGTACAATGGTCTATTATGCGGATATTTTACTTCCCTATCTGCCTTAGAGAAGGAAATTTTACCCTCTTCTTGCTCTAATATTTTGCCAAAACTCTTGTTCATTGCCATACATGTCTCTTATGTCGTTGCAACTTTGATTAATTCCTTGGTTGCCTCAATCCTCGCCTCCTTGGACAACCCAATTTGATCAAAGAAGCTTCTAAACTTTACTCCATTCATCAATGCAGTCGCTTGCATCCCTGGCTTAGGAATTTCCATCTCTTCTGGTACTTTCCCACTTTCTGCCATCGCAACTTCTCTAGCTTTTGATGTTCCCACATGAATAACAGTGTTACATGTCTCTTTGCTTTTATGGTTGGGTAGTGGCTTATCATGTACACTACTTCCTTGACCCAACTCAATCTCCCCCGCTGCTAGTTTCTCATGGTAAATTCTTCTCAAACTATAACAATTCATGGTAGAGTGTCCTACATATATGTGGTAGACACAAAACTTTGGATTTTTTTCATCTCTTCTATTATCGGAAATCTAGCTTTTGGTGGCTTGACTACCCCATGTTCTATCCACTGTTCATACAGACTTCTAAATGCCTTCTCACGCAAGTAATTACTCCTGGAATAGGTAACCCCGAATACTTGTCTCCCGGTTTATCTTTTCTTCCATCATTCTTCTTTGTCTTCTCCTTCTTGCCCCCTTGTGGCTTGGACTGAGAATCTGCCAAAGTCACAGTTGCCATTCGCTTTCCCTTCCATGTAGCAGTTGGATGGTTCACTGACACTGTAACAATTCCTCCAATGTCTTGTGCAAAGGTAGACAGCGTTACAAATGAATCACAAACTTTGGTGATCAGGTGGGGCTTGAAGGTATCCAGTGCACCATTGTTGCATATACTCTCCATACACTTCTGCGCCTGAGCCCGAAATCTATCAACATAATCAGACAATTCTTCATTCTGTTTCTGCTGAATCCTCATCTGTTTCACAATTGTCACCTGTTTCTGAACATAAAAGAATTTCTTGAAGAACTGAAGCTTCATATCATCCCCAATCTCTGACCGACGCCTTCTCCAAATTGTAATACCAACTGAATGCATCATCAATAAGCTTTTTATTGAACTCCCTCAGTAAAAAATTGTGATTGCTTACTTCATCGATTTCCAACCACGGGGACATCGATTCCACGAATCGGGCAATATGTTCCCTTGCATTTCCTTTTTCTCCACTGTACTTAGGGAATTGTGGGGGATGCTCGATGTACCCCCTGGGATACGGCTGCTTTCTCTCGTATACTGGATACGGTGGGGTAAAATCTAACTCTGTAGGTCTAGATGTCTGCCTCTTCATCTGATTAATCAGATCCATCATATCTTCCTTTGGCACATATTGACCCGTCCCTGGTGCGTTCTGGGATGTGGTCGTATATTGATTCATCTGGGGTGTAAAAACAGGTTGATGCACATTTGCATTTGGATGTGGGTTCGGAACAAAAGGTATGGGTGGAATAGTAGACATCTGTAGCTGTGTGAATAATTGTGGGTTGATTGGTACAATGGGTTGTTGTGTGAGACTTACTTCTACCTTTTTCTGCACTCCTTCGCCACTATTTCATGCTTCAAGGTTTATCACGGGTATCAGTTGGGCTTCTGTCATAGGACCATTATGGTGGTTCTTATTGCTATCATCTTTCTTCGACGACTAATGCTGATGTGAACTTCCCGGAAGCATAGCTTTGAAGGCAGGGTGCACTCCTTCGCCACTATTTCATGCTTCAAGGTTTATCACGGGTATCGATTGGGCTTCTGTCATAGGGGTCACATTATGGTGGTTCTTATTGCTATCATCTTTCTTCACCGACTGATGCTGATGTTAACTTCCCGGAAGCATAGCTTTGAAGGCAGGGATTTGCATCATCTGTTGTCGAAAATTAGTCATCACCTCTTCTTGCCTTTGCATGTCCAACATCATATTCATCATCATCCCCTGTCCTTCTTATGCCTCCTTCAGTGCCCTTAACATTTTCATTTGCACATTCATTGTCACTATCTGCTCTACGACAGCCTCCTTATTTGGCCTTCTGCCACTTCCTTGCTTGTTGTCAATCTGTCTTTACTCAGCCATCAGAGAAGCAAAACTATTGTCTGATGCTTCCTCAACAATCGATTAATCAAGATCCACTCGTCTCTCCGCAAACTCTGGTGAAGTAATACTTGTCGTCGGCGAAACTCTTCTTGTAGCTCTCTCACTCCGAGTTGTGGGCATACTCTTCACAAATTCTCACATCCCCAATGGAGTCACCAAAAGAATGTAGACGAGTAAATCTCGTACCTCACTAGGGTTAGGGTTAGGGTTTTGTCGTGATTTAGGAGGCGAGAAACTTGCGAAGAATATAGAATCAATCGAAAAATTGGAGAGGAGTGAGCAATTACTCCAGTAACACAAGATAGAACTCTCGGGGTCCCGGCGTAATCGCTAGTGTCCGAGAGGTGTTAGATTTCGAGGGAATCCGAGTTTAACTTCGAGGGACAAGTGTAATCATGAGTACCTCGAAGTTAGAGCTCAATTCCGAATCACCAACGAGTTTCCAAAATATTCTCACTCTCACAAATTTAGAGAGAATTCTCCTTGTGGCTTCAAAGTTCTCCAAGAGTCCAAAAAAATGTCTCATCACTTATGAAGTGAGGGGCTATTTATAGAATTTCCTGACAATAGGATCATGTGCCAGACATGTGACTCCGGGAAAATTCTAAGAATACCCTTAGTGATAAGGAAATTCTCAAAATATCCCTGGTTACCCAAGTAATGCTCATTTCGTCTAATTCTTCTAATCACCAATCCAATTGATTCCTAAAATGAGTTGCCCCCACGAGCCTTCTGTCTCGGGACTCGTGATGGTACCTCTCAAGTTACGGTTTATAGTAATAAATTCAAATAGATTTAGCGATGAAATTCCTGATTTCATGCATGGTTAGTAAGAAATATTTTCTATACTGATGAATGTTCTTTCACTTGATATGTGGTCTCACTCTCTTTTTTTTTTACTTTTTTTTAGCAGGAGCTTGAAGTGCTATGGAGCGTTCTGGATCCTGTTCTTGGGAGCTGCTTGAGTTATCTGTGGCAGAGTCATCAGATATGTTTTTCAAGTACTTGTTTATCCTTGCTCTTTCTTTTCATTGTCAGATTCTTCCGTACTTTGTTTGCGATTTTTGCGGCTTTTACCTATAACATTGTTTGAATAGCTGCTTGAGTTTTCTGTGGCAGTCATTAGATATGTTTTCAAGTCTTTGTTTATCTTGCTCTTAGAATTCTTTTCATTGTCAGATTCTTCGATACTTCGTTTGCGATTTATGTGGCTTTTAACTGTATCTGTATCTGCGTGAATCTTGGAAACTGAGAACTCTTCATAACCTTTGTCTGTATTGTATGCGGTGACCTTGACTTGAAATAGATATCATAGCCCTTGACTGTTCTTAATTATTGGAGGCACCTCTTGCATTATGTTTGCCTGTGTTAGTTTCTGCATACAAAATATGTAAATTATTATGGTATAAAAATGCATAACTTGATATAATTTAAAATTGTAACATAGGCAGAATAAACGACAATAGTAATTTTTGTATGAACATCGAATTATCATATTTATATACCTTTTTGTTATCATTTATGACTTGCTCGATGGGTGTTTGTATTAGTTGCATCATCTCTCCGATAAACAACACAAATGTTGTTCTTTCCGTTTTGTCTGAAACCTGTATCGTAACTTTATACCTGCGACATATATATTTATGTATACTTTAGTATTGTGTGATTTATTTTTATAAGTAGGAATTCACATAATACCTTGGAATAGTTGTGGTCGTTATATCCCAACAGCGTTCACATTGATTGTTTGCAGCAACAGATTTAATCTTCCTCATACACTTATTGCAAGCAATATAATACCATCCGTTGTCTGTTTCAATGTTGTCAATTCTTGCTTCACAGATGAAGAACATGTACTGGATATTTGAATTTTTTTAAACGTATAAATTAACATTAACATATTAGATTAAGTAGATTTAGAAGGGAAGAAAAATATTTAAATTACATAGTTGATCTATAGAAAGTTCTAATCACCAAAAGCGGAAAACAAATTTGACCAACATTCTTTCCGAGTGTCAGTTTCGTCTCTAACAGTTCCTCGATTGTGACTTTTTCAATTTTCTCATCGAAGGAATGTGAATTTTGCTCTATTCTATCAACATATTGATCTGATACTGTCCATCTTCCAATTGTTCATTGTGTTTTAGCAGGCTGTGTACTGATCCGTAGTCGATGTTTAAATATGTCTTCGTTGCTGTAGTTGATGCAAAATTGATTTCATCTGAATAGTTAAACATATAGGTAGTATACATTTTTGCAAAATCTATTACTATATATAAAAAGTCAAAACACAATTAAACCAACCTACCGAATTAACTCGATTTAATTTTAAAATCCGCTGAGTTAACTCGGTTGAATAGTTGAATTTTAACTTATAATTTTGGTGAGTTCTCTCGGTTCAATTGAAAAAATCCAATGCACTTCCATTGACTCTTCCACTTCCTCTTCTGTTTCATATTCGCTTAATAAATTCAATCGCCTCCACAGATTCCTCAACTCTTTTCTTCCATCAAATAAATCGCAAAACTCGTACCCTCGAAATCTTCCCTGCTCTTCCATCTTCTCAATTAACCTAATCCTTTCTTTTTTCTCTTTTTGGAGCAGGCTCCTTCGAATTGAGTTTTTTTATGGAGTTTATATCTTCAAAGCAGTCTATATCTTCCATGGAGTTTATATCTTCAAAGAGCAGTCTATATCTTCCATGGAGTTTTTTTATGTTAAAACTTCATTCTTTATGGGGTTCATCAATATCTGTCGATGCTTTCTCCATTTAGCTCAAGCTACAACAACAGAGGTTTGTTTTTATTCAGCTTTTGAATTTTGAAAATTATATATTATTTCTGTTTTTCAATACCCTAAATCTTTCTTCCTATACACTTCTTCGTTCTCTCTAAATCGGACCTCCAATAGGAGATAGAGAAATTCCCGTAGGAATGGAAGGAGTGGTGGAGATAGTAAAGCCTCGCATGGATGAGAGAGAGAGAGAGAATACAGAAGGATAGTCCTCCAAAACTCTCTTCAAGTTCTTCTCATTAGTGATCCTGAAAGTGATAAGTTCTCCCCAATTGTTTCAATTTATGAATTTCAGTTTTTTTTCTCAATTGACAAAAACCTAAATGAGAGCCCTCTGAAGGAATCTAAACACAAATAAAAAACCCTATAACTCGTTGATCTTTCCAGCTGTCAAGTACCTCTTTTTCTTAAAAGCTCCTAAGGTATGTAATTTGGTTGCTTAGAAAATGCTAAAATCTAAGACTCATATCCAACAGCTTACATATTCATTACCTGATTTTTGCTCCTAATTGAACTGTTTTCTTATCAACCCCAATCTGATTCAGTTCATTGCATTTTGTTCAGGTCATTAGTTGCCCTTTAAAATAACATTTTTTGATATACTATCGTATTATTGAGCTAATTTAATGGATGCTGCCTATCCAAATTTTAATTCTCTAATCAACAAATGCCTATAGCTTTGTCTTTCCCCAACTTTGATTACCTCGGGTTCAATCCTGAACTGAGTGTTTTCCAAGAAGACAATGAAAATTTAGACGAGGTAAGTATTTTTGTTCAGATTATTTTGCAACTCTTGGTTGTTAGTTTAGTTACATTTGTTCAATTTGCAAAACCTCAGTCCTGGGATAGACAAATGTACAACTTTTCACCCTTTCCTTACATGTTTCAGTTACCACAAAAGCTGAAACTTGATATATCAGTAATAAAACTCAATTTTGTTTTTTTGGTTTGTGGGTGTGTGGAGTTTAGAACTCGAGGAAGTATATCCTATGTGTATGCATTATTACATTGTGGACTATCTTTTAAAAGTTTAATTTTGGCTGCTTTCCGATCCCACTAATTTAAATATCTTCGATTTGTCTATGTAAGCTCTTAGTTAATGTCACATTTTGCAACTTCAATACATGACAGTGTTTTATGATTCAAAAGATAATGTTTTAGCATTTAGCTCATTTTTTTTCAGATTCTTCATTTTATTCAATTTATTATTCAAACTAGCCCGTGCATTGCATGGATTATCAACTAGTGATTAGTAATACTTAGAATGTTAACTGATATCTAATAATATATAATCACATACTTCATTTTTTTTTTATGGATTTTTAATAACAGTCGGGTTGTCGTTCAAAATGATAATATAATCATCAATAAAATAAAGATAGTAATTGTCAATGAATATTCGTAATACATTATTTCAATGAATAAACGTTTCGAGGGGTATGGAATTATAATTTTTAAGTCTATTTGGTAGAGGTTAAATAGTAGTGATGTTGTAGTAAATGTACAAAGTGGGTACTTAGCTTGCAAATAATTTTGGATATCTATTTTGGAGTCAATACCTGAGAATATTTTTGCGGTTGTACTAATGACTATAACAACAACGGGAGTGTTCTTGTAATTGGCAATTTGTTCTTGGAAAGTGTATGCTATGTCTTCCCAAAGTGTGACTATTATTCTGCCATCTCTACAGAACTATTTGTTTTTGTAATTAGAGTTTGTACATATCTTATTTAAAAAGCACATATGTTGGAATCATACCTTTCATCTTTTATGATCACATCAAGCTTGCGAAGTCCTGTGTTGTTTGTGTGTATCTCAGTCACAGCAAGTAGAATGCCCATAACATCTGTTTTAACAATTCGGGCGGAATTAAGTTAAGAAAAAGTTGTCTAATTATCAAATATTCGATTTAACTTTTGGATTACCTATAAGAAACATAATGTTGTCTACTTTTGTACCCGCTTGATTAAATGTTTGCAATTGAAATTTATACTTTGATATGGCTGAAGTTTCTGGTAACTGTCGAATTTTTGGTCTGCACTTTAGGCACAAAGCTCGTTCCCTGTTGATGGCTCTGTGTCTGGTTGGTGGATTCCAGAATTTGAAGTCACCAATGCTATAGATCTTGCCTTCTTCAAAGAGCTCTGCTTGTTGTGCTCTTTGATATCCGTTTATTATCATCACCATGCGATCATCCTGCAGAAAAATAAAGTACGTAGTTGACGGAAATGATTAGCAAATAAATTCATGTAATAACCAACACATGTCTATTGGATGACTTGCTACCCCATCTAGTAAGATAATGCTTGTGTCATGTGTATATATGTTTATTGCATTCTATTTTCTTGTGACACATACTTAAATTTTAATATTCCATCCTAAATAAAAGTCTTGATTAACTTTTTATGCATATTAAGGAGAATAAAATAATAAAACTATTCATATTTAAATTCTCGTTTAATTGTATAGTTTTTTGCACATGAATAGTGTGGTTTCATAAATATGTATAAAGAATAGAAATATGACAATTAATACTAATGATATTATAGGTAAATTATTGTAAAAAATAAATTATTTAAGATAAATAAGCATTTAACTTGAAACTACTTAAAATAATAATAAAGACTATTATTCTGGACAGAGAAAGTATTAGGATCTTCTACTGCTAGGTCACTTGACCAACTATATTTATCTGTCCTGGTGCAGAGGGAGAATCTTAGGGATGATATGTGATTTTTTAGTGGTTGTTTGGGATATTTATAAGAAGGATTTGTTATTTGTAGGATGAGTATTAGATAGATAGATAGGCAAACATTGTGATACGCGTGGCTGATTTATTCAAACATTAAATATAGTGTATTATTAGATAACAAGAGTTGATGAATCTCCTTATCTATCTTTAACGCACTTGCCTAAAAATCTTCATCAACTCATTTTGTCGGTCAAGCATATATAGAGGTCAAATTGCGAATGACTGCACCTTCACAGATAGTAGGAACATTCATTTTACCGGCAAAGTCTATGCGATGATACGTCTGTCCATTCAATCTGAATACATACGGTGGTCCTCCTCCATGATTGAATCTCTTCCTATATCGTATATCCTTCGACCAGTATTTCTTTTTATCTTTGTTATCGATATGAATTTTTATAATAAAGACTATATATAGTGAACAAATACATGCTGATGCTAGTAAAACTTGAAGATATATATATATATATATATATATAAATGGTAGAAATACAATACGTAAATCTAAGAAGTGTAGTAACTAGAGAAATGAAGAAACCTTTAGACATTCTACCCAACACAACTACGTACTTTTAACGGTTAAATATGAATCCAGTAAAGGAGCATAGCATGGTGAGAGTCCTAATTAATTCCTAGGAGACAAAGACATCATCCCTTTTTAGTATAAATAAGTAATTATTTATGGTCCAATTTTTGTGGAATGTGTACGTACTCGTCACTCGTGCATGCAAATTATAATCAGACGGCACATGTTGGTTAAGAACTAATAAATGAACGAATTATTTAAGTTGCCACCCGAAAACCGAGACAACTCACATTCTTATCCACCCCTTGGAATATTTATAACTGTTAGACAAATTATCCTTTAACAAGGAAATTATAATTTCAGCTTTGAATTTATTAATCAAGTGTAAATGGAGTTCTGTACAAATTTGAGACATGCGCATTAGAAAATATATATGTGGCCAAAATGAAACATTTTCATCATCGAATAAGGACTTGAGATTGCCTACTCATTATATAAAGGATGGCATCAGCATGTCACCCTTCTTTTCTCATCTTCTCTTTATTTGCGCGTGTTTGTGGGCACAAAGTTTTAAATGTTCCCCTCTTTAGAAATTCACGAGTTACAACTCTTAGTTTCTTTCGAAAATTTCATAAATTTTAAGAATATATTTTCATTTTCATTTTCACTTTATTATATTATATTATATATAACACTCTCTTTGTTTTATATATAAAAAAGTAATGTTTATAAATATTCAATATATATATTTTTAATGCTTAATCTTAAATATTGCAAGTATTTAGTTTAGTACTAGTAACGTAATAATAAAATTGTATTGTTATATTTGAAAAAATTATGTTATTTCATGTTACTATTGAGAGAAGTAATTTTTTGTGTGTAATAATTTTATTTTTTAACAAATTAAACTCATTTTGTGAATTGTTTCATGTTATGTTATAATTATAATATATAATTGTTTATTTTATTATTTTAAATATCAATACAAATGTATAACAAGACAAAAATCGAGTTATTTTAGTTGGTCATTAGTCGGTTCTACTATGAAATTTGCAATTAATATACTTTTTAGTTGATATAATACATTAATACTGTTACATACATTGTATTATAATTTTTATTTTTAGATTTACCAATATTGATATATTATAATTATCACTATTATCATTCTTAATTAATATAAAGTTATCTCATTTAACTTACTCAAAATACATTATAAATATGACTCTCATTACACAATAAATTATATACAAAATTTCTATAAGTTTATTATGAAATAAATATGATTGTCAAGACCAATGCTATCCTAATAATTGAAAAGAAACATATATTTTTTTTCAATATATCAATCAATATTTCAAGATATAAATATTTTTTTAAATGATAATATAACTCATTTAAAAATTATACGTCTCAAAGAGAACAATCTATAAAAAATTTTTTTACTGTAATTTCTTTTTTAATTATTTAATATAATATATACCCATTATGTGAATTAAAAATAACATATTATAATACTTTATTTAAAATTAAAAAGATTACTATTATTTTAAATATATAAATATATATATATATATATATATATATATATATATATATATATATATATATATAGGAAACTGATATTTCTATACTATTTTTTGATATTTTCACACGATGGACTCTACAAAAAATATCGCTATAGATATATAATAACGGTTAACCATCGTTATAGGTTATATATATGGGGTTCATCGTGTAAAAATATTAAAAAATAATGTAAAAATATCAATTCCTTGTATATATATGTAATTATTAAAATTTATTTAATATATAAATTTTAAAATTTATGGTGCTTTGCCATATTTTCAAGGTTTTATTATACTTGAATGACAGGCGTTTGTTACAACAATCGTCAAGTTCTCCCACTCGCTGACTCGCCTAACGCCTCTTTTATAACTACCACGACTACTCCAATCCTCTATTATACGCCCTCAGTACCAATCCGGGGAAGTATTGGTAATGACTAATAACACGGGAGAATATATTTAAATATTTCATTAATTTTAAAATTAAAAATATATTTATTAAATAATAATATTTTTAAAAATATAATTTGTCTCCAAAACAACGTAAAGTATAGTAACAATAAGATGATATTCAATTAATTAAAGAATATGTTAAACAATTATAAAGAATTTGAGAAAAAAGTCAATACTCAAGAAGAGAATATATCTTATTAAAATAATACTTGATTAATTTTTATAATATTAGAATATACTTAGAAACAATACTTTCATATACCTTTTAGGAATTATTTTAATACTAAATTTCAAAAAATGAAATTAATTTTTATATATGAACTTTTTATAAAACATTTTTTTATATTTAGAGAATTACTCATTTTTTTAAGCATGTAAAGAGAGAGGAGGGGAGTCAATTATTTTTGGGTAATATTTGTAAAAGTTTATAATTAAAACAATAATTATCAATATTCAAAAATTATAATTCCCTCTTCTTCTTTTTTTTGACTAAATTTAAGTACATTACTTTGAAATAATATTTGAAACACAATATTTATTTAAACCGCTAAAAATAGAGATCTGATATGAAAATTCGTGTCGAATTTTATTATTTAACTGTTGAGATGAAAGTTATATTTCAAGTAATATTTTAAAATAGATTATGTAGTATTGTCCTTTCTTTTTATCTTGTTTTCTCATCCCATTTTTTTTTTCATCAGTTTTAAAAAATTTAATTTCAAATATATTAATCATTTGTAAAATTATCACGCGTACGTATAAAAGTCCTTTTTAAAGACGAGGAGGGGGAGTGTATATGTTGGGGATATAAGCGCGTGAGAGTTACCAGTTGACAAGAAATAAATATGCCCGTGGCAATAGTTAAGGAAGTGACGAACGTGAACTTTCTTCTTCTTCAAGAAGCTGATGACGCTTCGGAGTATATATGCATAATACTACAATTATAGGACATATATGCAGTCAACTACTACCATGTCATTTACCCTTTCAACCTAACTTTTTTTCACTTTTATATTTAAGTCTTGGATTTCGGCAAATTTTGTAGGGTTCTAATTGTTCTTATTGTTGGATTGGGAATTGGGTTCAGTAATATCTTTAATTAATATAAACCACCCTCTTTATTCGCACAATCTGTTCTGTTGGGTGTCATTTAATAATTCGCAGTAAAGTTGGGTCTGCTACTGCTTGATTATCTCTGATTTGCAGAGCTAGAACAGAGCTCAAAGAAGAAAACTTGATCCGTTTCAAAAAGGGGCAAAAATAAAAATAAAAACCTTCAAGAAGGGGTATTCGAATATGGGAGCTTGTGGATCGAAACCGAGAGGATGTGGAATGGGTATTCGAAGGAAGCATCGAACCCGTAGAACAGTAATAAAGACACCCTCTTTATCTCGCAAGCTCAATAGGGTGGATCCGTCCTCTGTTTCAATTGATCGCAATTACCGCAATCCTACATATCAAGGTATCCCATTATTCATTTTCTGGTAAGATTTTAATGAAATACCTGTTGGGCAGTTTTCATTTTCTCAATTAGGTTAGTTTTGTTTACTAATTTGTTGGTTATTGCCTTATGAAATTGTTAATTGTAGCTTGTTTTGTAAATTCATTGATTTTTCTTGTTTGGAATGCGATGAGAGCTCAAACTTTTGCTAGTTGATTTATTACATTGTGTTAATGCATGATTGATTAGTCAAGATAAAATTAATCAGATCGTAAATCTATTTAACTACTGCTAGTTATATGCAACCTTTTCTTTATTTTGAAACACTATCAATTTTATTAATGCCGTATCTGTATGGGCTGCCATGAAATGTTAGCTTTTTGCCTTTTAGTTTTTGCTTCATTGGATATGTCGTGATCAGTCCAGCTAAAAAGTCACAAAAAGAATAGAAGGATATGAAAGTTATATTTATAACTGTTACACGAGATATATGAAATGTGCAAACATTTAATGTTCGGAGATTTTTTTTTGTTGGTAAGTTTGTTTGTTCTCTACAAGAAAAATGCAATATGTATGTGCCCTTTTCTCTCAACCATAGGATTACTATCTGCTTTTTCCGTTTGCTGTCTGCATCTTTCTTACTGAATGATCAATGTATATAGCACGGTAACTTTGCTTAGATGGATATATTTTCTTATACAAATTCACCGAACTTTTTATTCAAATTTTGCCGTACAAGCAGGAAATTCAGAATCATGGTTCGATCCTGTGATGGTGGTTGAGTCTGATGGAGACGATGATTTTTATAGCACTCAAGATGGTGCGCAGAATGTTTGATGTTTGACCATATATTATCGCTTGTCATTTTGATTTCTTTATTTTGAATTAATCATGTCACTGATTTTTGTCATTTATAATCTCAGATGTATCTCAAAATGGCTCTGTGTCAACTGTTGTAACTCCAAGACGTTCTGATTACGTAAATCATCATGGCAGTGTTCCATCCTTTGCTACCTTGGATCCCCAACCAAGTACAGAATCAGAAGAAAATTCAGAATATAACTTGGTCAGAGATCTTGCTGATAATGTAAATACCCTGACTGGCTCTCAACTGAAATCTAGTGATCCTCAAAATGAGGGAAAAACTCCAGTTTCAGTGAATGATATCTCTACTCAATGTGTTGATGAAAGTGCTGGTGAGGAAGAAATGGGAATGTTGAACAATTGCGGACTTCTCCCAAATAATTGTTTGCCTTGTCTTGCCGGTACTACCTCCTCCTCTGATGAAAAGAGAAAATCTCTAATCTCAAGTCCAAGGAAAAAACCAGCCTTAAGGCTTTCCTTTAAATGGAAAGACGGACAAGCCAATCCGACAATATGTAAGCGCCATTATTAAGTCCATATTCGGCTCTTTACTGTTTATAGGCACAAATTGTTGTTTATTTAAGCTGTGGTGTTGTTGATGTAACATGACTTTCGTATGGTATGAGCAATGGAAAAATTTACTTAAAGTTGCTATATGGGATCTTTGAAAGTGTAAGCAAGTAAACTATCTACAATATTATTCATGCATTGCAAAAATAAGACTAAGAAGACACAAAGTTCTCTTAGTGGACAAGAGTACATTAAGTAGATTATTATGTTGAAGTAAATGTTTTTTGATAAGGTTTAATTTGCAACCATTTGGTAATGCAACTACTCAATTAAGTATTTACATGCAATGAGTACTTGAATGAAATATGCTTGAGAATACAGTTGACATCTTGCAACATCATGATACTAATGATTTATGCAATTCTTATTTGTTTTTTAATTTGAAGTTTTTCTTGACATGTAGTGCTGATATGTTTGCTTCTGTCTCAGTGTCGCCAAAGGGTCTTCTGCAAAGACCGATAGCAGGTTCTCAGGTTCCATGCTGCCCAATGGAGAAGAAGATGTCTGATAGTTGGTGTCCTATTGAGCCAAGCACTTTCAAAGTCCGCGGGCGGAACTATTTCAGGTGCGAGCACAGTGTATAGCTGGATTCAACTTCCTTTAGTTTCCCTATTTTCATCTTACGCTAACTTATGGTAGATCTATCCACCAATTTTGTTTTCTCAAATCCTCGACCTGATCATCCAATTCCCTCTACCTCCAATAGACGGGCATGGTTCTATAGTCAAATCAACTCTTTTTATATATTTCTGTCTAACTTTGTACTACGTTGCAAAAACTCTTTTGTTTGACAGGGATAAAAAGAAAGAAGCTGCTTCAAACTATGCTGCATTTTCTCCTTTCGGTGTTGATGTGTTCGTATCTCCACGAAAAATTGACCATATTGCACGTTTTGTGGAACTTCCGTTTATTGAATCTTCTGGAAATGTCCCTCCTATCCTTGTAGTAAACCTTCAGGTGTATTTACTTCAATTTTTGTTAAATTTCTCTTTTCAGGTTTAAAAACATGTTGTTTGGTCAAATGTCAGTTTGTTTAACAGTATTAGTACAATCAGTCCTTAAGCTTTTGGTTTGGAGAGGGAAAATGTTTCCTTCTGTGTTAAATTGGTATGCCATGGAGTTGGCAGTATTGTTGGTAAAATGCATTCATATGGGTGGTTGACACTTTTTTTCCTTTTTATTTTTTGCTTTCTCAGATACCACTATATCCAGTCACAATATTTCAAAACGAATATGATGGAGAAGGAATGAGTTATGTCCTTTACTTCAAGCTATCAGAAAGTTACTCAAAGGAACTTCCACTATTTTTTCAAGAAAGTATCAAGGTAAGGTTGTTGCTTCTCCAGCTTCCTGTATTATACATTTGCTTTTGATCAGACTATGATATTTACACAGAAAAAAATATATTGTTGATAAAATATTTTACCATATTAACAGCATTTTTTTGTTACACAAACTTTTACTGGGCCTTTTGTCCATGATTCTCTCTGTTACAGAGGTTAATTGATGATGAAGTAGAGAGGGTCAAGGGTTTTGCTTTGGATTCAGTTTCACCATTCAGAGAGAGATTGAAGATCTTGGGTCGCATAGCAAATATGGAGGATATTAACTTAAGTGCAGCTGAAAGGAAGCTTATGAATGCTTACAATGAAAAGCCCGTGCTGTCACGGCCTCAACATAAATTTTACTTGGTAATTTTTTTTGTTGATATTTTATAATGTCTCATTTTATTTACTGATTAATAAACTTCTTGCCTATTATACCTTCTGGGCACGAAGCCTCTATTTAACATTCTTTCTAATAAGGAATACTAATGTACCAAAATGGGATATCTGTTCCTCCTCTAACCAGTAGAAGCCTCTATCCCTTTCTTTTCATAATGATTTTGTTCCATAAAGTTGGCTCCTAGTATGAATGTATAAGAAATTTTATGTTACGCTTTTCATGTGAAAACAGTCATTATACAGTTAAAGAGTTCCTGGTTTCTTGTGGGAAACCTATCTAATATAATGAATTTAGGTTATGTTTGTTTGTAAGGATTATAATCACTGGATTATGATTTATGATATTATAATTCATGGGATTATAATCCCAATATTATTAATCCTATGATTAAATAGTATTGGGATTATAATACCTGGTTGCATATAGTATTAAATAGTCATCCATATTAAGTCATTTTATAATCTCTGGACTAATAGTCCAAAGTCCAAATTTAAAAACAAACAAGACATTAGAGATTAATAGGCTTATCCCAAGTGTAATTCTTACCAACAAACATAACCTTGGTATTATAATCCATGCCTTGGGATTATAATTCTTGCAAACAAAATGGCGCTAGGATAAATCGAATAATGATCTGATAAGCAATTGTGTTGGAAAATAATCTCCATCTTGCACTCTCTGTGCATTCATTGCCCGAAAGGATTCAAACTTAAAAAGTAGAATTCACATAAGATCTGGAAGGTCATATGATGGAACTTTCACAATATTTCTGACTCGGACATTTCTTCTTGAAACTCTTACAGGGGGAAAACTACTTTGAGATTGATTTAGATATGCACAGATTCAGTTACATATCGAGAAAAGGATTTGAAGCATTTCAAGATAGACTAAAGTTCTGTATCCTGGATTTCGGTCTGACTATACAGGTAGCTACTGCCCCTTCATAAATGCCTAACTAAGGCAGAATTCAACTATGTAATTTGACATCCTCATCCGATAGGCATATATTACCTTGTTAATTTGGAACAGGGAAACAAGGCGGAAGAGTTGCCAGAATGCATATTGTGTTGCGTGCGGTTGAAAGAAATCAACTATGCTAACTACCATCAACTAGGGTTCTAAGCGGGGGGGTGTCTGTGAATTCAAAATCTGATTAAATCCCTTAACATAGTTGAGTAGGAGCTATGATTTTCTTTTCTTCTCTGATTAGCTTCTTCCACCATTTTTAAGGCCCAAACGAATCTTGTAACCCCTGAAACTGAGCCTCTCTATTCAATTGTGTAGAATTGGTAAGTTGAGTATACAGTTCTGACACAAAATGAAATGTAACAAAATTTAATAAAAGAAAATCTCTTCAATCTTCTTTGCCTTGAGATAAAGTTTTATTCTTTTCCCTTGATCGTGGGAATTTAATCTCTTTTTTTTTTCTCCTTATTCTCATAGAGTGGAATATTTACTTAATGTTGCGTTCCAGAGGTGGTTACTATTGATTATGTCTTTCATTGCAGTTGTACTAATATCTTTTCAAAGTGGGGCGTTCACACAAAAAAATAACTGATATTTTCAGTGTTTTTTTTTTATATTTTCACATGAAAAGTGTTGTTATTGGCTTATAACAACGGTTTTGACCGTCGCTATAGATCTATAGCAACAGTTTATATGTCGAAATATCAGAAAACCCTGTGGGGATATCTTCGAAAACATTTATCAGCTCAATATTTGGAGAAGGATTGAAGTTGCTTTCTGGAAGATTAAATTTCTTCACTTTCAAATTCAGATGACAGAGAGATTGAATAATTTACATCTTTCCAGTTTACTTTCCATAATTAATTAAGGCCCTATTGAAATTCCATAGTACTTCTATATCAAAAAAGTGGTGTCAAATTTATTCATCCGGTCTCTTGTAATATTGGAATGAAAGAAAAATACCACAAACAAATAAATAATCTACAAGAAGAATCAAAAGAAAAGAGACGTTTAAGAATTTCCTGGATATATATTCCTTCAGAATCATCAATTGTCAATTGTCACAGGAATTTAGTATTTAAAAAGATGATAACTAGGAGTAGAAATTGAAAGCCATCAGGAGGCAGATGATCCACCACATCTCCCAAGAAATGCAAGGCAACAACACCTCGGCTGATCCCTTTGTTTTCCTGTTGGAGCAGGCTGCAATGCAATACAAGGTTGTTGTGGCACCATATTTTCAATGTTGTTAAGTTCTCTGCTGAATCTGCTTTCTTGAACTTTTCCTGTATTTTGCAATTCATGTGACTGTGGCTGATGATGAAAATGGTTGTTCTCCCAAATTCGGCCGGAGGAGCCCTGTCGCCGGAACGAATATTCTGATCTCTGCAATGAATTCATGGAATTTCGATGGATAAATTAACTCCCAACCCTTTTTTTTGGTTCTTCTGCCTAGACTCTTTCTTTCTTGATATGTTTTGTACAATTTTCTTGCAACTAACATTACACATTTTTTGGTGTTGGAATTTATTTTATTGACCTGGTGGGTTGTATGATATGTGTATTAGGCTGTTTTATTTTAAGGTTGCACTTAATAAGGATCCCAACATTTTCTTATAGAGATTGGAGTTTAGCTATAAATGCGATGAGCTTGTAACGTGGATGCTATTATTGTCATTCATATGGTAGGTTAGCTGTTATGTGATTTCGCCTGTAATTGATTTTTTCTTATGTAATTTTTGAGTTTATGAACAACAGAGATTTAATTAGTATTATTCATTTTCTCATAATTTGTAAAAAATAGAGTAGAACTTTCGTCAGAGAGAATAAGAAATAGTAACTATTTTAAATTGGAAATTGATATTTCCACATGAAAAAAATGATATTTCCACACGGTCCCTTTCCCAGAAATAGTTAGTGGGTCCTACATTCATGTGAGAGAGACTCACGTGGAAGTATTATTTTTACATGTGGAAATATTAGTTTCCTTTTAAATTTAGTTTTACAGATTATGTTGTGTAGTAGTATAGAATTTGAATAAAAAATTTGACCACCTTGAGGAAAAATGTTTTGCTCCATCTCTAAGGAATAGAAATATATAATTCCCTGGAAATATCAGGAGCATGCTTGTACAATCTGATTTCAATCTCTTGCATGGTAGTAATTCCATTCATAAATATCACAATCCCACTGGCTAGTATAATGTCAATAATCAAAGGCTTATTTCTCATCAATACACTAAATTACTTGTAATTCATAAGCATAGTATCACCACATTCTGATGTTATCCAATACTTGACATTGTTGCAACAACAAATCGGAACTTTTAGAACTCAATAGTTCAAATATCCATCGAAGAAGATTTCAGGGAATTCTGACTGAAGCTCGCTGTCTCGATTTAAGATGGTATCCACACGAGTCCGCAGCTGATCAAGTAGCTTCTGAACAGTTGTATCCAGGTGCCTCAGTTTGGATTGAAACTGAAGGATAGCTTGATGATTCGACTACCTGAAATTCGCACTCCTGTTTTTGTTCTATATTTGTCGGGGGAGAAGTACCTACGAGAAGATCATAATACTCCAACTAGAGGGAGACAACTGTATAGTCTGAAGCTGAGATGCTTGGCAAGGAAAAGATTGCGGGAGGTCGGTTGTCTGAGATTACATGACGATGATGATGAAGTCAAAGAGGAGACTTCATTGAAGAAGCGTGGCAAGATAGTGACTTGGAAATGAGAGACATTGTCCCAAGAATGTTTGTTACTCGGGAGTTGTCTTGAAATTGCTCTATCAGTGGTCTGTTAAGCATGAAGGGAGTTGTGAATTCTGTTGTGACTAAAGAAGGTTCGGGTTTCAACATTGACCTGTTGGTAAGGAAATTGTCGAGTGACTCGATATGGTTTCTAGTGTTGGGAAGACCACTTATATTTCCATCTTGAGGAGTTTTTTCCTCAGTTTTGTGTTCCAATGGTTTCTGCCATCATTGTCGGTTCTTCCTGGTAGTAGCTTTGCTATCAGAGACCATCTACACCAAAAGAAAAAATGTTAGAGAAAGTGTTATTGCACTGACAGGACTGCCAATTAACAGTTTACAGACATGTATTTCATAAAAGATGGGGGAAAAAAAACACCAGTCTCCTGATGGTAATTCTTCAACAACAGCAGGGAAAATAAAGCAGTTTTCGTGTGAAGAACATCTTATAATCCATATAGCCCATTCAAACTCTTTCTTTCTTCTTCTCCTTTCCAAATAAAAAGGAAACAGAAACAAATTTAATATATTTTTCTGTTCTCTACAAACTTCTGATACTGTTGTCTGTTGAGAGTGTTTGGCAAGAGAAGTGCTTACTTTTTTTCGTATTAGGAGGCCAACCTCTATAACACATGGGGAAAACTAAGTCCAAACATAAAGTAACCCTGCAGACAACGAATATGTATACCCTCTTTCACTTCTAATCATCACGAGAAACTGATATATACCTCATTTGGCAAATAGTGGTTGAAGCAAATGCACATTTGCATGAAACTTACAGCAACAAAAGGGAAATTTGCTCTAAAACTCGAGGTACCTGATCCTTATCAATTTGAAGAGAAGATTTATTTTTTTATTTTTTTATTTTTTGCAGAAGCTTGAGCCTTGGGGAATACCTTTCACAAAAATTATCTTTTGTAAAATTAAAAAAAAAAACTAATTTGGAACTTAATTACGATGACCTGAATTCAGTAACTTGGCAAAACTAACATTTGGACTAGATGGAACTTAAAAGTTACAATGACATAAAGTAAAAAAGAAGAAAATAAAAGAAACCTACATGCTACCTATAGCTTTGTGGAGTTTTAGAATGTGTTCTTCTTCTTGAGGAGTGAAATTATCATGCTCGAGGTCAGGCCTCAAGTAATTAGTCCACCTAAGCCTACAGCTCTTCCCACATCTGTTCAGTCCCGTACAAACTCAAAAAAACAGAGTAAATATTGAATATGATAAAAAAGAAACCCTATAACAGATTACATAACTATACATATTTAGACAACAACTAAACCTGCTTTCTCGGGCACCAAGGTCCAATTCCCAATTCCTTGGCTGGCTACATATGTAAGTATCTTTGCATCTTCTTCTGAATTCCCTTTCTTCACATTGGACTTGTCATAAAATGGAGTTCTCCCCATCAAAATATCAATGATGTAAAACACACACACACAGTAGCAGTTTTTGGTGGTATTGGTGTAATGGTGATGCGATTCCAGAGCAGCATAACAAGTACATATGGGGAGGAAACATTTAACGAGTAGGCAGGAAAAGCATGTTTGGCTCCCGATTAACAACATTTGCATGAATTTATCGACTCATAAAACGGTTTTACGTGACATGAAAAATAATGTATGCACCCCTCTCGCATCTCATGTGCTTGGCTCCAACTGCCTTACTCTATAGAGGTTCAGATTGGATGACTAATTTTGTTAAAGCTTGAATTAACTAAGAGCCTCTAGAAGCATGGAAACATTCACCGCTACATAATCTTAACTAAAAATTAGGTAAGCATGACAGACTCCGGTAACATCACCACATTTATTTTTGCTACTTCTTTGTTCTTTAATCTTTATCAGTATAATCTATGAGTCTTCAGAGTAGGATGAACTCACACCATCCAGCATGCTACTCTGGCTGCTAACGATATGCGACTCACTAGTTTTTCAAACAAATAACATGTAGCTTACAAATTAAGCAAGAGCAACACATCAAAGTTATGTAGAGAATTCCTTTCATTTTCAGACCCTAAGCATTCCCTTCTGTCAGAATTCTCATGTTTTAAGTTCTGACATTTGAATCATTAAGCAGAATTACATATTCTTTTCCCCTTACTTATACCAAAGGATACCCCTTTAGTCTTTATAATAAATAGAAGCAGATATAGTTAACCAAAGGAGTTGAGGGATTCTTGCTTTAATACGTCCTGCCATTTCTAAAGGAATATAGCAAGGGACGACTGCTTATCCATCATCTATCATCTATCTTTCATGAGTGAAACAACAAGCTCTATGACTATTTTGATTTTAGCCGAAGGCCTTTTGACTAATATAGTCTCTAGCTTGGACTCTTCTCATGCACAAATTGTAACACATAAGCCTTCATCACAGGAGCCCGTGTTTGTAGTCTCCTATGACTCCAAAATTAGAGAAAATTTTTATTTTTTAAGTAAATATGCGAAATTCTAAAATTCAAAATCGATATGAATTAATTTGATCTTAATACAAAATATAGTAGCTAAAATCTACTGCTAATTACCATGCTTGTTGCTTTCGAAACTTAAATAAATTCATATTTTTTTTATATTTTTGGCCAACTTGACTTAAAAAGTCCACATATATCTCTAATTCTGTAATAAAACGAGTGCAACAAAATATTTATAACAAGAATATACAAATATATATCAAATAACACAATGGTATATAGATAAAAGTGGGAGAGACCTAGGTTGCCAAGAATGTTGGGATACCCTTTGTAGAATCAAACTTAGCAGGTGAATTTGCACTAGTAGTTGATTTTAGCACCAACGTACAGTCTCAAAAAGAGAATTTACAAATTTATAGCATTTCCATTTTATAGTAGGATAAGTGCAAGGTATTGGTAAGAGAAACAAGTCTTTATTTTATTTTATTTAATATCTCGGCGCCAATTCCAATCTGGGAAGTGGGAGAAATGAAAGGTTGAAAACCAGAGGAAACACAGAATGAAAAGATGAAAGATTATAGGGTGTTTGTTTTAAGACGAGACAACCGATAGCGGTTGATATTTACCAAGGCAAATGACTATGTGGCCTAAATGGATCCCCAGTAGAGTAGTCTCGTCCTGAGTTTTTTAATTGGTAGAAAAAAATTAAGGTATTCTATTTACTAAGGAAAATATTATAACAATTGCGATGCTAAACTTTAAGACATTATGTTAATTTATAATATCATTGGGAAAAAAATAAAATTCTCTCTTTTTATTTTTAAAATAAATAAATAAACAAAAATAATTAAATGGGACACTAATTATTAAATGAGTAAGTATCAAAAATAGTCAGATTCTAGAGATTCATTTATTTTATCTTTTTGGACATTGAAAAAACCAAAAAAAAAGAAGTTAAAAGTATTGAGTTTAGTTCGTTTGAAAGCTGGGAAGTACAGTTAATTCTGCAACTTACATTACAACATAACTACCTCTCTCCTTTTCTCTTAATTTTTTCCTTCTTATAGAATATGCAAAGCACAATGTTATATACAACACCCAAGTATAACTCTTTGCTTTGTAATTTCTTTTGTCTACAAGCATATGTTCCTGGAAAGGATTCGTATGAAGAAGTGCACACCTTGCAGCTCTTTCTACAAAATCCCATGTTAACATTAGAGCCAACCACATAATGGGGATTCCTTTTACATTTACCTGCGGCAGCCCACATAGCACAATTTTCATTTTCATCAGTGCAGTTTCCGTTTGATGTGACGGGTCTATCGAAAGATCTCACATGAATCCATTTAGTTGCAGACCACTTTTCACCCTCAATGACAGGGCAACTCCCATGCAAGCTCAAGGGATCAGTAGTTGCATCGGGATGAAGACTGTAAAAGAGTAAAGCATCACCCTTCTGGGGTTTCACTGCAATCATACATTTAACCATATCATATCTAGAAAATCTTCCACCTGAGTCCTGATCAAAAGTTTATTATCAAGACAATAATATGATAATTTGGACCATAAAACTTCACATACGAGTCTACACAGAAAAACCATCAGGCAACTATCCATTTCTTCACCCAAAAAAAAAAACACATTATCATTACTATTATTCACAATTAGATCCCCTCCTAATGAAGGACAATCGTAAGAAACAAGTGATGTCTGACACTAATACGACGAATATATATAGGCTTGACATATATTCTGAAGGTAGATTACCAACAGTCTTTAACAAACCTTAGTGGTAAGGGACAATAAACACATTGAGGATATGGATAACCCGTGTCAAACCTTTTTGTTCCAATTTTCTGTTTGTGTGATTACTTTCAATGTCTCTAGCAACCCATGACTTTGTTAGCATCAGTCTTAGTTTTATCCACAACCGTGCCATCATTTCCAGCCAATGCTCTATACTTATCCTTCCTGGTAAAATTGGTGCACTCATACGATAGCGTCGATGCAATTGCCCTCTGTATATAATTAGCAATCTCGTGACTTGATTTTCCGGCACCACAACTCAATTCCTCTGGCAATTTATTCAAAAATGTGACTTCATAAGCAGGGCAAGGGTTCATGAAAAAATAAAAAGGGTCCATCCCTTTCCACCCTCGAGCCGTTGTGCCATGAAACATGCTCATTCGATTCGACATTGCCACAGGGACCAGCTGATCAGTTAACTCGGCAAATAATGCCGAAAATCTAAGTAAAAAGGGTTCCCTGCATGTAGTTCCTTCGGGGCAAATAACTAGGTCACCTTCTTCTAGAAGCTTCTTTATCATATTGGCATCTTTGACTCGGTCTCGGTTAAGCCGGACAGTTTTGATCGGAGATAAGACCTCGGAGAGCCGGGAGAGAGAGTAGGTGACGGCCGGAATAGGGCGGCCGAGGGCGGTGGAGAGGAAGATCGGGTCAAGTAGGGTTCGGTGGGAGCAAATGAATAGGACACCGGTTTGGCCCGTGGACTTTTTGGCGGGCGGAGGTGGGGTGCCTTTGATGATGACTCGGACGCCTAGTGCCCGGAAGGCGTAGTATACTAGCGGCATTGGGAGGAGTGAACCGGCGGCGATACGCATGCATGCAAGGATGAAGCCAACTGGAATCCAGAGGATTGTAAGAAGTGCCGTTAGGGGGCTTGGTTTTTTAACAAGGCGGCCGTCATGGAACACTACAGGCTTAGGTAACTTGTCATGGGTTATAGCTTCAACCTCTGGATTAGCTGGAACTACGTAACTTTCCTGCATTTATACGATTAAATTATATTATGTCAGTGTGTAAACTACTCCTTCCGTTCCATATTATGCATCCACTCATTAAATGACACATATTAAGGTAATAATTTTATTTTTAATGTATTTTTATTAAATTAATATCTTCAACCGACTCTCTTTCATTCAACATGTAAGTATATTTTAATTTTTAATACTATAATTACTCGTGTTTATATAATTAACATTACCATTTAATTAACTTTTTACTTTTTCTAAATGGTCAAGTTGTTAATAGTTTTATTTTTTTATAAACTAATTAGTTGTATCTAAAAATTTTGGATGGTATACTTGAAAAAGTAAGTAAAAATAATATAAGTTTAAAAAGTGGGCAATTAATTTGGGACAGATAAAAAAGAAAATATGGTTGTTTATTACGGGATGGAGGGAGTATTACTTTCCGGTATTATATATACTACTAGCACTTGTTAGTACATGAGTTGTGTTATATAAATTATGTAAGATAAAATAAGAATTTTTTAAATTTGGAAGACTAAATAGAAAGAAAAAAATTAATATAGTAAAATAATTAAATTTGTAAGGGTGAAAGGAAAAAAAAATAGTATGACAAGGTTACACTGTTAATGTCAACGGCTCCGAACAACCACTTTATAATATATTAGTAATAAGTGATACAAGCATTGAGTGTATAAATTATATAGGATAAAATAGAGATTTTATAAATGTGGAGGACTAAATAAGAAAATATGAAAAATAAAAAATAAAGATTATAAAATAATAATATAATTGAAGTTGCACGATAAAAGGGAAAAAATAAGTGTCACACAAAATCACTACGGCTCAAGAGAGCCGCGTTATATATATAATATTTCATCAAGTATGCTCCTTATGCTGAGTTGGAATCTATTGATTAGATTGTAAATATTTGCAAATTCAAGAACAGTTTTTGACCGTGTCTAATTGTTAATTCGTGCAAAAAAGTCAAAACATATATTGTTTTCCTATATATATGACTTTAAATTATGATAAATTAACTATTTTTTCTTAACATTTTGATATATTAGAGTGGTTTGAGAGGGGATTATCAAATAAATTTTAAACTCTACACACCTTGCAAAGCTTCATGAATGGGAAATCCGTCTTCCGATCTCCAAGTCCAATCTCCGGCGGAGAAGTGTGACTAAAGGCCTTTTGTAGCGCCACAGCCTTATTATTGCCAACAAGTATACCCGGACTTTTTACAAACCCCGTAGCTCTACCTCTATATGTTGCAATTTCTGTCCCTAACACCATATCCGCGCCCAAATACTCCTTCAAAAATCCCTCCACCATAATCCTGGGATTCGCGGTCAATACATACCTAGTCCCACACGACGAAAACACACGCCACGACTCCGGGTGCAAGTCACCCGAGTAAAATTTAGGCAAAACCGCTCGTGCCACAGACTGAATGTCGGTTACTTTCATGCCACAAAAAGTTGAAAAGATTAGGACACGAATGCCGGCTGACTCAGAAATGTAGTAGTAAAGAAGTCCAGCTAGTGGAGAAGCTAATAGCAAGAATAGAAGCCTTAAAACTCCACCAACTTCAAAAGCAACGAGTGCAAAATAGGGGAATGAGCTCCGTCCCCGGAGCAAAGTTCCGTCCATGTCCGCCACCACCGTGTGTTTATCGCGGCCAATGGATTCACATTGGTCGATTGTAGGAAAGTTGAAAGATGAATGGGGTTCTTTTTGTTTGGCCATTTTTAGCTAGCTATCTAGAAGAGGAATGTAACTATATTGTGCTATGTTTACTAGAGTTGGTTCTTGGTATAACTAAGGTGATTAAATTGTTTGTTATATATAGAGAGAATTAAATAAAATAAAACAAAATGAAGGGGTGTGAAAGTGGTGGTTACAAATGTTTGGCTTATGAGATCAAACGGAGGAGCCGAGATTTACAACTAAATTGGTTTGGTGTTACAATCAATATTTTATGTCTTTGGAATCACCGAGGAGACTAGTGATCGATTATTCTTTTGAGCAACTAATGATATTATTAAGATGAAGCATCCTAATCAAAAGCTTAGTTCACTTGCCCTGTGCTTTGGAATTGTCAAGCTTGGTAGCTGCTCGCCAATGTCCTCATGCGTTTTGTTGTGTCTCAAAATTTTGTTTATTAATGTTATATTATCATTAATTCACCATAATTCCAATTTGACGTGTGTGTCTATATATATATCAATCACAAGGTCGACCAAAATATTTAATCAGTTGTTAGTATTATCATCATTTTTATTTTCTAATTTCTTCAAAGAAATGGCCGGTTAATTACCACACATATACATATATACTCTCTTCGTTTCAAAATTAGAAATATATATATATTTTTTTATTTGTAATTGGATATAAATTTCTATTATTAAATCATAAAACAACATGAAATTTCTAAAATATCATTATTTTTGTTCTTTGTTGATTAATTACTATCATACCATTAGAAAATTCTAGTTATGTTAGGAAAAAGTTTGAAAAAATAAATTTCTACTCAAAAATTTCTGTTTTATAAATGTCTCTCTTATAATTTTAAATAGGAGGGATTAACTAGCTACATGATTGAGGCAATAGGCACATAATATATAATTATGTCTCATTGATATTATAATCTTATTCTTCTAAATTACTATCAAATACTGCCTAACGTGGACTAGCTCTGTGTGGCTGCCCCTAACCCTTAACAAATGATTCAGCTAGCAACGAAGTGAGAGAGATTAATGTGCCCACAAATCATTTGTTGGCTTATTCTCTCTTACGTGGCAAGGCCCAATTAGTAGTCTATATAGTCTATTGACCTGTATAGATGATATAATATGGATTTCAGAAAAAATAAAACAAAAAAGAAAAAGAAAAAATTAATTCACGTAAAAAATAGTGAAATATTTTTCAACTCAACAATCGAAAGGTCATTCGTAGTCCGATTGAGCTGATTTTTAATGGGTCACACCGTAACTTGTTGGTCTTCAATTTGAACAGTTGGATTCAGCATCGGAGTCTCTTAGCATCAGGTTTTGCTGTACATTATTGATACATTTTTTGCGAGAATTTGTGAAGTTTTTTTGTTTTATCTTGTTATTCTTCTTGTTGAAGATGTATGCCAAGAATATATTATTTTTTATGGTTGTTTCTAGTTTATGCCTCTAATTGTTGTTAGAGAGAACATTAGATTGCCCGTTATTCTTGATAGTGGAATATTTGGTGGACTAAAATCCCATGGTTTTTACTCCTCACATCGAGAGATTTTTCACGTAAAAATTTACGTGTGTTCTTGTGTGTGTTTGTTCTTAATTATTAACTATTTGAATTATTTTTTTTATTGAGTTTACATAAAAAGAAAGAATTATATTGTTCTGTTATGCTGTTAGTGTTATTTAATTTATTTTTTCTCCCAACAAGAAGATCCATAATTAAATCATTAAGCACATAATCCATCATGGGTATATATTATGAAAGTTTTTGGTACATGCTTTTACCAAATCTTTTATTACTCATTAAGATTGATAATTACGAAGTAGTGGAGAAGAATACAAGGGATTGACCGTGACTTATTATCGCTCGACAAGATCCAAAATTTTACCTTCTTTTTGTTGTGACCAGAAAAAAACACTTCGGCACAATATTGCCTAGTAGTAGTAGTATACAACTATGTATGTACGTAGATCAATAAGAATTAAGTAACAATTAAAATAATAGTATAAATAATTATTATTTGTGTCTAGTGTTATTTCTACTATTGTAAATACAATACTAGCAAGTTGGTACATAATTATTATTTGTGTGTAGTGTTACTTCGACTATTGTAAATACAATACTAGTGCCATTTGGGAGTTCTAATCTTTAACCGCCTTAGAAATATATTATCTTCTTCGTCCAAAATATTAATCCACCTCGTATAGGTGGCTATGAATTTCAAATTTCAAATTTCAAAACAATTGCAAAGAAAAGTAGTACTTCGGATGTCCAAAATATAAACTTTACAAAATATATGCCCAACTAATCCTAGTACTTAAAAAAATAAAATAGAAACAAACTTTATATTCAAAAATATAAAGTGTGATCTACAGTAAGTTAATTTTATTTTACATCTATAGTCATATGTGTCGTAGTAGATTCTATTCAAATTATATTTTTTATGAAAATAATATGTGCATAGTAGATATACATTTAGGAAATCAGTTTGTTTTATATTCCAGTTATATTTAAATTATATATTTTTTTAATTTAAGAGGAATGTATTTATTTTTGTTTTAATCATCCAACTTATATTAATGTGCAATAGAATGTTAAAATAAAATAAATCACAAAAATCTTACATCATTTTTACAAAATTTATAATTTATAATTTATATTTTATATTCTTAGTATTTAACATTAAAAGAAAAAAGAGAGGGAAAACTAGTCCAACCTAGGTCTAGCCTGTAGGCCTAACCAGACCACAACTCAACGTCTAAGGCCTGGCCTAACAGGCCTAATTCAACGCCTTGGCATGACTTGGTCAAAGTCTAAAGCCTGGCAAGCCCAAGTCAAGCTAGCCTATTGTACATGCTTACTGGGCGACCATATTTTCAAAAAACTAATAGCAACCGTGAGGATTTTTACTACTCATTATGTTCAAAAAAAAATTAATTTAAAAATATATGTTTATAAAAAAATTAATCTCTAAATTATTTATTTTAATTATTTTATTATTATTTTTTTGTTATAATTAATTTTTTAACTTTGTCTTGGAATAATAAAATAGAAAAGAGAAAGACAAAAAAAATATAGTTGTACTTTCAATATTAAATTTAATAGTGTTACTTTTTTTGATTTATTTCGCGTTATTTTCAATTAAAAAAATTATAAAATTAAATGAGAATAGTATTAAAAAAAATAAGGTAAAAAATATTACTTATTAAAATGAGAAGAGAACAAATAAATTTGGACAAACCAAAATAAATAAAATTTGACGAAGGGAATAAAATGTGATAAAGGGCTCGTCATTAATTGATTGAGCTTTTAACAAAAAAATTCTTAGAAAAAGTTAAATAATGTTTTTTACACGATTAAAAAAATATTTAAGGACAAAATCTACAAGAAGGGTGTATGCCTGTGCCTGTGGTAACAATTCAAAAATAAATTCGACTGTGGTTCACTCAACTGAAAATACTGGTTGGAAAAGTAAATATTGGTTCCTCATTCAATTATTAGACCTTTACATGGGAGGTAATCACTATTCATTAATAAATTCATAGTTTAAATAGCCTTTAAATAGAATTGAAACTCAAGCTCGCTAGTTTTAATTCTTATTATATGAAATCACCCATTTATAATAAATGTACTTAATTAGAGAATAAAAAAAACCATGACCATCCAACCATGCATAAAAATATGACTTAATTATCCGGCAGTGGCCTGGAAACACATTGTAACCCTTCGCGCAAGAGCATACAGAAAATGTTTATGGCCGTGGGAGAGAAATGGGCTCAATTAGGATATCTTATGGCTGGTTTTATGTTTGCATGGACCATGATACAAAGATTCTTCCCTAATCAACTACAGGTATACACTGACAGACTAGTAAAATTCTTCAGTCCCTACATCCCTGTTAGCTTCCCTGAATACTCCGGCTGGTGGAGAAACACAGCTTATGTTTCCATTGGTGCCTAACTCGATGCTAAATCTACAAATCGGCGAGTCTGTCAAAAACAACAAATCGCCTGTTATTTTTAAGATGGATAATGGGGAAGAGATACTCAATGTGTACAAGAGAGCCAAACTGCGATGGAAAACTATCAGAACTGTCCTCAATGTACACGGATTAGAACGAGAGAAATGGTCTTATGAACTCATATTTCACAAAAAGAATCGGGATTTGATCATTCAGGATTAACTGAATCATGTTCTGGAAGAAGGGAAGGCTACTGGGGATCAGAAACCGCGAACTAAAGCTTTCTACAAATAATTCGAGTGGCAGTTGGAATACGTGGAGTTCTGTCGTATTCGAGCACCCTGCAACTTTGGAGACTCTGGCAATGGATCCAAATCTTTAAGGAGGAGATTATAGAGGGACTACATTCACTAAGGCTGCAGATTATTACAAGAGAATTGGCAAGGCTTAGAAACGCGGATATCTACTCTATGGTCCTCCAGGAACTGGGAAATCAACATTGATAGCTGCCATGGCTAACTTCTTCAATTATGATATTTACAACACTGAATTAACATTGGTTAAAGATAATACGGAGCTAAGAAACCTCTCTATAGATACTAGGAATAAGTCGATCATCGTGATTGAAGATATAGACTGCTCTTTAGATCTTACAGGCCAAAGAAAGAGCAAGGAAAAGAAGAAAGATAGTGATGTTAAACGGAAGGAAGATGAGGACAGCAAAGTTACAGTCTGGACTTCTGAATGTGATTGACGAGCTATGGTCAGTTTGCTTAGGAGAGAGAATCATTGTTTTTATGACTAACCATTTTGATAAACTGGATGAAGCTCTGATTCGGAGGGGGAGGATGGATAAGCACATTGAACTGACTGCAACTTTTGAGTCATTCAAAGTCCTGGCTAAGAATTATTTGGGTATTGATTCACACATTTTATTCGGGACAATCAGTGGCCTGTTAGAGGAAACCAATATAACTCCTGCTGATGTTGTCGAGAACTTGGTTGATACGCAAAAACATGCAAAGGGTTGCTGAAACGTGCTTGAAGGGATTGATTCAAGCTCTTGAGAATGCCAAGGAAACTGCGAGGCAGAAAACTGAGAAAGAACGGTTGAAAAAAGAAGCAAAAGACAAGGACGTGCCTGCTGAAGTAGGAGATACATAGGACCAAGCATCTACTGATAAATGATCAACTGATAATTTCCGGTAACTAATAAAGACCTCTGAGAGTATGACTTGTTTTAGAGCTTGCCTTGAAGTTTAGTAGTTTCAAAGCTTGCTGAGTAACAGTAAGTTTTAGTGATAATGTTTTTGGCCAACCGGGGGCTAATTTTATTTATTTATTGCTGTATTTCCTTTTATATTTTATTTATTAAGTAATGTATTTCCCTTTTCATTTTTTAATCAATTTGCTAGGAATGCCTAAAAATACCAAGAAGAAATGAAGGCTTAGACTATACCCAGCATCTCTACACGAGTCCACTTCTGAACTTTCTACAACGCCATCAACGGGGTAGGAACAATGGGCCAACCCATCGAGCTAAATCTAGGGGTTGGCTTATATCTGAGCAACTGCCATATATACATTCCCCAGTACAAGAGTGATTTCGTTTAATCACAGCCAAACAAAGCCATATGATCTAGCCAGTAAATCTTTGCACTAAAGAACCTTATTTCCTCAAATAAGGATTTCTCACCAGATAAACTATAAATTAGGTAACAAAAAAGAGAAATTGACTTGCATCACAAATGTTAATCCTGCAGGCACAAGGAAGCCAAAAGAAGTTCCAGACCCATCCAAAGAAAACATAGTAACACTAAAATACAGCAGTTTGTACGCATGTCAAAATATATAACATTCTCTTGCCCCAACTTCTCACATTCATACAACATTAAGTAATTGATTATCAGATACTTTGAAAGATGATATTACATAACAAAATTCCTTCACTTTGTTCTACTTTAATTCACCTCGCAATTGCTCTTGTCAGCACCTAGTCCATGGCAACCTTTGATGTGAATGAGCCCTGTTGCAAGTCCCCTTAACTAGAGGGCGAAAGGGTCAAAAATGCCTAAAAGCATGATACCCAGACCAATACAAGTATACTCTGTTATACAGCAGCAAATAGATCCAGAGCAGTACTTCATTTCTTTAAAAGTGAGGCCAATTCATGCATCAAGTCTCCAGGCCGTTATGGAATATGTAAAGGTCTGAATGTCCATTTTCCTACCTGAAAAGATACTAATCATCTGATTGTGCCGTCTTCCCTTCTATGATATTAATTCTAAAACAGATTATTCCTATTTGCATTGCCTTGGTCGGAAATTATCATTTGATAAGAGGGAGCTGATCAGAGTTTCCAGCCTCTTTGCTCCAGTTGTTGGCCTAAGGAGTGTAATATTGCCTACAACAGCGCATGGATCAGTCCCATTTTCCCGAATCCCTATGCACCACCCACCTGGAACAGTCATTCCTTGACCTCGAAACAAAAGTTCAGAATCAACCTTGTCGAGCACTGGATCGTCTTGGTGGAACTTCCTTGCAAACGGGGCATTACTGTCAACAATCTTTTGCATGTCATCAACAGTAAGGTAGTGGGGGTGCTGCTTTGGGGGGTTGTCCCATGATATGAAGTGGAGATCACTGTTCACAGTTGTGTTGCTGAATTCATGAGCATTACAGATGACTGTGTGGAAATATCCCTCTGGGGACGAAATGAAATTTGCATAATACATAAGGACTGTTCGTGGTAAGTTGTCCCATCCCCATATACAGTAATCGATGAAAGGCCGAGAAAGTGCCATCCAAGCAGATCCTGAATAACAAAGCATGAAAACTATTTTACCAACCATGCAAAGATAGAAAGTCTAATGGCTTCAACAGGTGAAAGAAATAAGCCAATATAAAATTTCTCCTCTACAACGAAATTACTAATCTTGTTGCAAATGGACTATGAAATTAGAGAATGACAATGTTGAACTATTGACATTGTTTAAATCAAGAATCATAATTGCATTGCTCGCATCATTTCCTTTCATTTTTATTTTTGCTAGGCAAAGTATACAACCTAACTACACGGGGGCACAACATTAAAAAGACACATTGCCCACACATTATACTCAAAAGGCCACTATTCCCCTAGCCCAGACATCATGATTAAAATGATAAGTTTGCATTGTCACACCCAATGATATGAGAAAACCAATCCCGAATAACAAAGCAGAATAATTTGGAAACTGAAGGGATAAATGCAAGTAGGCAACATTCAACAAAACAATAATACAGTATCTACTTTTCAAAGTTGATCTTAACACTTCACCACAAAAATCATATTTTATGGATGTCTTGACTCTCTTTTAACATCAATTTTTATTTTTATTTTGCCTTATTGTCACAAAATCAGTCAAATGTAACATTATATGGAAATTTGTGTATTTAATGTTCAACATAAATAGGCCGCTACAAACAGAAAATTAAGAGCAGAAAATTAGTATGATATGAGACAATTATTAGTAGAGGGAATACTGTATGCAAGGTGTGAAGTAGAGGGGAATTACTTTATGCAAGGAGTAAATGATGCAATTATAAAGACTAATGCCTACTGGAAATGATCTGTCTCAATCCTTCCTCGTTCTTTGGGGTTGTCCAAAGACATTAATCAGTTCACAATGCCTTGTTCCAACAAAGAAATGAAAACAAAACAACTACTCGTAGATGTACATTGTAGGTTGTTTAAAATTGTCATGACTAGCAACAAACTGAAGCACCCATTGACAAATTACTTCTTCACGCACAGTACAAATGGTCAAATGTAAATATCCCTAGCTTGCATTTGGCCATCTCAATGCCAACATTGCAGGAATCAAATCAATATGGAAAAAGTATAATGTCTGGGCAGATTATCCAACTAAAATGATATTCTGTGACATGAATTGCTAATACTCAATGTCATGGGGATCAAAGTAAAAATTTCATTTGAACAAGTTTGCAAGGTGACAGTAAATATCATACTATTTGGAGGTAGAGGGGTGGCGGTTGATGGTGAGTTGTTGGCCCGGATTCGACATGTAAGCACGTGGACCCATTTGGGCACTATGAGCAGACCCCATGCGCGAGGGTTTGAGGACACCATGAGCCTCGTGGATAAGGGAGAAATGTGTCAAAATTGGAACTTTAGGGGCGGCCTTGAGATTGGGCTCAACTTGAAGGGGCACTTTTTGTCATTCAACCTCATTTCTTCTAACTATCACAATTTGTTTATTTATTTTTTCATACGCTTTCTTCTCACTATCACAATTCCAACTTAGAAGCAGGACATTTATTACGAGAAGTCTATTTGCAAAAGACACTCTAATTAATCTAATAGGTAAGAAAATCAAAGCTAGCAGTCTCAATTATATGGAGCTCCTTGCACTGAATGACAATATGCAGCAACTCAAAAGCATATTAAAATTTCAACTCAGAAGCAGTACATTCATTATGAGAAGAAGTCTAGTTGCAAAAGACACACTAACCATTCTTAAATATGATGACATCAAGGCCAACAGTCTCATTTATAAAACTCTTGTTGCACTGAATAATGATATGCAGCAACTACAACACAGACATCATCCAGACATAAGAGATTCCAAATTGCCTAATTTGTATCCACTATAATATATATATTAGGAAATGAGGACTGCTATATCATTGAATAAATCCTTTCTTCTTGGGATAAAATTAAACAGTTTTGGTTAGAGGCCTCGACAAGTTTAGTAAACTGGGTATTACTTCCTTTCCTTTATAGCTTTTTATCTTTTTAAAAAAAACGTTCTTCTCCTCATAGTAAAAATAGTCATTTCTATCAAAATTTCTTACGCTATATGAATATTAAATGGGTCGCTATGAGATATGAGTCCCTGACTACAGTCTATTTCAGTCCCTCCAGATACTCCAGTACATAAAAGGAGTAGATAAGAAACTTCAGTCAGCAATTACTGGTGTAACTCAAGCTTTTGACTTGCTATAACTTATCAGGAAAAGGGTACGGGAAATACAAGGCCAAAGGCAGCACTGCATACCAATATTAAAGAAAACCCATGAATGGAAGTTTAGACCTGGTAAAATGTGGTTTATCCAAAGATTAACAACTTAATCATCCTGTACTTTATGAGATTCATGAACAAAGTAACAACCATTCTCGTCAACCAACGATAATGTAGCACAAATATATATACCAAAAAAAAGAGTAGTCAAAGTTATGGCATAAATGTGAAATAGAAAGAACATTTTTATAAGCTCAGGAAAGAAATAAATAACCAAGTACGCAGATTATCACTTTAACATAAAAAGATTGACTCATTATAGGAACCATATAAAACACAAAGGGATAGTTTTTAACCATGTGAGATGTCCAACTTGCCCAATCACTAACAAACAAAATTATCCAAACCATAAAATAAATTTTAGGAATACGATTCAGACAAGCCATTTGAACAAAACTAAGCTGGCAGCATAAAGTACTAGCAAAAACAGCATTATAGGCCACCAAATACCATAAATAGAAACTCAAAGAGAAACTGAAATCACACAATTATGAAAAAATAATTATGATAACCAAAGTATGCCCAGAATCACCTGTAAAAAGCTTGAAGGCTGTCGGCACACTTCTACGCTGCCTAATCCAAAAAACATCAGTCTTTTTTGTCATATACAAACCCGGATCAATAATTATTGGCTTCGCACGCTGGAACCTACATTGATTTATACAATCATACAATCAATTACAAAATCCATCTAAAATTAGACCAGAAAATCAAAGAAACTAAATTTTCACTTACTCTTTCCACCCAATATTACTAGTATGATCAATGAAATTCAGATCCCGGGGCAAGTAGGAAAAGGTGTGAAGCAGATCTAAACAACCACCAAACCCAATTAATTAAATTGCAGCTAATTAATCAATAGTTACGAAAATAATTAAGCAAAAGCCCACTCACCGTCTTGAGTAACAAGTGGATAATCAGAAGCACTGAGATTAATAAACCAATCCCAGTCCCCACCTTCCCTTAACAGCATCGCGGCCGCGTGGAGGGTATTCGCCACCATCGTGGGCCCACGATAGGTGACCAGATTTGCTTTGGTGATCATCTTCACGTTCCCAAATTTGATAAATATCGAGTGGTTTTTAACGAAATTAAGGAGATCGAGACGCTCGTCCGGGGAAGATTCGGCATCGAGATGAAAGATGTAGCGGTTGTGGGGGTGGTAGAGGGCCAGGAGGGTGCGGCGGAGCATGGAGGCATCACCAATCGAGCCGGAGATGAGGTAGGCGAGGCGCGGTGCAGGAGGGAGAGACGAGATGGGTAGTGGGTGGAGCTTAGATTCGACAAAAACGGAGTCGGAAGTGAAGGTGGCGTAGCGGTAGAGGGGGAGGAGGGGAGTTCCATCTGGGGAAGTTAGGGTTGTAATGAAGAGAAGGAAGAGAGAAACAATGGAGCCTATGGCCAATGGAAAGATCCATTTCCTTTCCATTGTTTGGGGATGCTTGAGGTGCATATAATAAGTCTTCAGCTTCTTCATCTGGGTCCAATTCTATAACCAAACTGAACTATTTCCCCTTTTGAACTCACTAACTGAAGAAGAAGAAGAAGAAGAAGAAGAAGAAGAAGAAGAAGAAGAAGAAGAATGGAGTAAAAATGAGCTAGTGGGCATTAAATTTTGAGGGCAAGAAAGAAAATTGAATAGCTGACCTGAGATATCAGTGGGTTTGGATTGAATTCGGTTGCAGAAGAGAGTTAATCAGACTAGACGATGAACTTTCCCTTTCAACGTTTTTCTGTTTTTGCTGTCTCGGTTTGAATCTCTGATTAGAGGATTATTAACTAATGAATAAATATAAACTCTCGATAATAAAATATTATATTTATTTATATTATTAAAAAATAAAATATAATATTAAAATTTATATTTTATTTTATTTTTTAATAATAAAAATAAATATAATATTTAATTATTATATGTATAAACTTGTTCTTAACTAATTAAGTGATAGAGTGTCGTTTGGGGTAAAATAAAAAAGTATAAGTGTAGAAAAATTAATAATAAAATATATTTTAATTATTAAAAAATATAATTTAAAACAAAATTTTATATTAAATTTTATTTTTTAATAATTAAAATAAATATATTTTTTAATTTTATATTTAATTTTTATGTACTATCAGTGGGGAGTTGGAAGTTTGTTAGGTAGGTGTTTAGTTAAAGCTGAACGTGTATCAGACGGGACGATTTCGTTTACTTTTATTTAGTAGTATTATTTTGTTTCTCTTTAGTTGACTAATGGAATCAAACCATTTTTTCTATTTGGAAATTATTGGAAAGGATGAGCATAACAAGACTATTCTTAGTTTTCCATTCCCAATTAAGACCGTGACGAAATTTTAAGAGATTTATTAATATTCAAAAATGCTGATATATATATTTGAGAGATAGTTCTTCAATTTTTTCTTTATAAATATATGAATCTGCATAGGTCATCGCCATCATGTAAAATATAAAAGAAAAAAGAGTTCAGATTGTTAGGAATATTAATTTTTCTAATAAAGGTAAATATATATATATATATATATATATATATATATATATATATATATATATATATACCTCCTATTAATTTAGAGAGAGATATCTGTATTTAATTTGGTTCTACTTTTTTAAATAAAAAAAATACTTAGAGTTAAATTAACTTATGGTAAATTCAATTTATAATCAAGGAGTCCCAAAAAACATACTTAAACCTAAATTTGAACAAAAATTGGTAAAGATTATAAACTTAACAAGGTGTCCAAAGTGACATTGACGAGTTTTCGACACATTTAAAATAACATGATTAATTATTCTGAGTGTCATTCACAAGTTTTCGACACATTTAATGTAATATCCGGTAAAAAAAAATATAAGTAACTTTTAAAATATTTAATTAAATTTTTTTTATGTTTGGATCAAATTATACGTTTAATTCATGTGGGCTAAAATGTATTAATAAGTGATGAATAATGTTAATTTAGTAATTGGGCCTTAAAATTAATTGGATTTAAATTGTATTTTTATAATGTTAATATTCTATTAGAATTAAGAAAAATAATAAGATATAATAATAAAGAAGTGAAACCTAAACTGAAAGCGTTACTTTGATACAAACTGAGGGTCAGAGAGGAAGAGAGAAGGCGGCGACTGGGAGAAACGAGAGGAAAGAATAAAAAGTTCTACTTCATCTCCTGTTCGTCAGAGACAACAAGGCATGTGAGTATGGCTTGTAAGCAATTGAATTGTTGTGTTAAAATCTCCTTTCATTGTTGTAAACGTTGTAATATTATAATATAAATATAATTAAGGTATATATAATGTCTAAAGTTATAAATTAAATAACTTAACAAAACAATTCATATAAAAGATGAAGTTTAAGTTATTTTATTTGTACAGTTTTGGTTGCAACGGAGATTGCATATTTCAATAATTTGTTAGCATGATCTGTAGTTATTTTATTAGCATTAAATTATAATATATTATTTTAATTTAATTGTGATAGTTATCATAGCTGCATGAAAAATAATGATTTGTACAGTTGATTTGATTTCATATGATTACATTTCATACATGATATGAATTATATATTTATATATGTTATGTTTTTTATTTGCGGTTGCAACAGAGAATGGGGGAATTAATTGATTTTGAGCCTTTTTGAAATTGTGTGCATTAGTTATCAATAAAATGAGGAAAACTAATTTGGGTTTTGTTGGTTTGGCCGTGAGTGGCTATTCCCCTTGTCATGATTAATTTTGTTAGTTTTAAAATAATGTTAATAGTATATTGTAAATATGTTATACTATTTAATAATTAGACTGTGCCATGTGGGTTCCATGTAAATAAAAGACAAAGTAAAATTTAATAATATAATTTTTATCAAATTTATAAGTTAATTGTGTTTTTTTTTTTAATTAGTAGGAACGGATGAAATTTAACGAGACATTTAAAATATAATTTAGGTGTTATATTGCTTAATCCATGTACAGATTTCGTACTCAGTTTCTTTGATTATTTTTTGTGTTCGATATATCTCATCGTTTATATTTTTTGTGTTCTGTTAATACTCTGGAATAGAAGTTTGATTTTCACCTTGATTATATTCTGTAAATTGAATGTCTTTCCTTCAATTATAATTTGTACATATTTTGTACTTCAGCGATATTCTTTTAAAAATTAATTTGTTTGTTTTGCTTCTCATTTTGAATTCGGATAATATCTCATATAATTATTGTTTCTTAAATTCATTTGATAATTCGTTTGATTTTGGATTTTCAAAAATTTGTATTTGTACTCCTTGGACTTGTTGAGCATATCTAATTTCGTATTTAGTCGTGTATAGTTGTAAGACCCCGAATTTTATGAAATACAAAATTTAATTTTTCTTCATATATATTTTTTTTGAAACAGTAAGTGGTTAAATTAACAAAATTGAAAGTTAAGGATGTTATGTGCAAATTTTATTTTGTCGGACAATATTCGCTTTGTCGGGGAATATTCGTTTGGTCGGGGAATATTCGTGCCGTACGATGGCGCCGAAATAATAAATTATTGGTGGACCCCACAACGGAATATTTGTCGGATATAGAAAACGACAGAAATAACCTTTTTAAATAAAAATAGTCAACGGAACTGTTAAAATACCGGTGATAAAAGAATAGTAGCATACGGTAGTTTATGGTATTTTCTGTAGCACACGGTACTCTACAGTAACACACGGTATTGCATAGTGTCTCATATTATTGGTCTGATAATTGACACCGTAACTGTTACGCATCATTTCATCGATAATTGTCACTGCATAATATTTTATATTATCAATTCAATAATTGTTGTTACACAGTATTTTGCATTATTGATTTAATAATTGTCATTACACAGTATTTTATATCATTGAGTCAATAATTGTTGTTGCACTGTTTTTAAAATTATTGAACCTAATAATTGTCACAGTAACATATGCACAGTAATTCACATTATTGAATCAATAATTGTTATTACACAGTAACGTATGCTTTATTTTACATTATTGTTATCTCTATTATGATGTTATTTAAACAGTTGTATTTCATTAATTTATTGACTTGATATCTAAGAGCTAACTATACTGTATTTATAACAATTAGTCATAATAATTGAATTGATAAAGTTATTTGTTTATAATATAAAGTTAGGTGATTATTAGGTGATATGAAATGAATGGTGTAGATTAAAGTGTGAATTATTGTTGAATAATTGAATTGATTTGTTTATAATATAAAGTTAGGTGATTATTAGGTGATATGAAATGAATGGTGTAGATTAAAGTGTGAATTATTGTTGAATAATTAAATTGATTTGTTTATAATATAAAGTTAGGTGATTATTAGGTGATATGAAATGAATGGTGTAGATTAAAGATAATATAATATTTGAAATGGATGGTGTAGATTAAAAGGTGATCTTTAAATGAATGGTTTAGATTAAATGAATGATAAGATTTTTGGCTATAAATAGAAGCCTTAACTTAAGGATTTTTCATAAACTTCCTTACTTGTTCTTTCTTTCTCTCTCTAAATACTTCTTGTGAAAGTTCTCTCTAAGTGTGCTTAAGTCATCTTGAGTATTTGTGAAGATCTATAAGTATACGTGTACTGTTCAAGTTAATCAACCTCATTTAAATCAATATCCAGTCACGTGTTACGGTAAGGGATACCATCTTTTTCATCTTCCATTATTCAAACATACTATGGTAAGGGATTATCATTATTTGATTCTCGATAATAATATTGTTTCTTCCTTACTCATAAGACGTGCCTTTTATTTCCATGTATTAAATTGTGGGAATAACCTTACGGAGCGGATTGCCGCCTGTTGGTGAATAACCTTTCGTATTCATTCATTATTAATCTCTGAGAATAACCTTACGGAGCGGATTGCCGCCTGTTTGGTGAATAACTCTTTGTACTCAAATTCTATTAAATTGTGGGAATAACCTTACGGAGCGGATTGCCGCCTGTTTGGTGAATAACTCTTTGTACTCAAATTCTATTAAATTGTGGGAATAACCTTACGGAGCGGATTGCCGCCTGTTTGGTGAATAACTCTTTGTACTCAAATTCTATTAAATTGTGGGAATAACCTTACGGAGCGGATTGCCGCCTGTTGGTGAATAACCCTTGTATTAATTTCCTTCACCTTTTGTTAATCAAACCTGCTACGGTAAGGGATATTATTTTCTTTCATACTCCTAAATCGAAATTTATTATGGAACTATTGCTTCTATAATTCCTGAAAATATTATATGTTCCATAATAGTTGAACTTCATTATTTCAACTGAACCTTCCTATTTACGTGAACCTTTCTATTGAATTGTAACCGTTATTCTGAACTGTGGATCTTGAATTTCACTCCACATCATGTTGACAATTTGGACATTATTTGAATCTGTACAAAGTAAACTTCCGATACTTATTGTTATCCTATTTCTTCTGTTCATCATTTATATCATTCTAATCATCCAAAAATCAAGTTGTTGTGAATATCTGTGGCCGGGGGCACAGATGTGATATATTTGTTGAACAGATAATAGGTTAAAGGCGATATAATAGGTTAAAGGCGATACATCTGTTCGGTGTCTTTTATGGCACGTGGTGAATGTTCTCTTTGGCCCGTTGTAAGACCCCGAATTTATGAAATACAAAATTTAATTTTTCTTCATATATATTTTTCCTGAAACAGTAAATGGTTAAATTGACAAAATTGAAAGTTAAGGATGTTATGTGCAAATTTTATTTTTGTCGGACAATATTCGTTTTGTCGGGGAATATTCGGGCCGTACGACGGCGCCGAAATAACTAATTATTGGTGGAGCCCACAACGGAATAATTGTCGGATATAGAAAACGACAGAAGTAACCTTTTTAAATAAAAATAGTCAACGGTGTTAACTGTTAAAATACCGGTGATAAAAGAATAGTAGCATACGGTAATTTATGGTATTATATTGTGGCACACGGTATTCTACAGTAGCACACGGTATGGCACAGTGTCTCATATTATTGGTCTGATAATTGACACCGTAACTGTTACGCATCATTTCATCAATAATTGTCACTGCATAATATTTTATATTATCAATTCAATAATTGTTGTTACACAGTATTTTGCATTATTGATTCAATAATTGTCATTACACTGTATTTCATATCATCGACTCAATAATTATTGCTGCACTGTTTTTAAAATTATTGAACCTAATAATTGTCACGGTTGCAAATATACTATAATTTATATTACTAAATTAATAATAATATATAACGTGTTTCTTACATTATTGTGGTAACATTATTTTATATGTTGGACTCACAGGAAGAATAAATAAATAAATAAATAAATAAAAAATAAAATAATTAATTTTACTATTTGAAATAGTAACGTGAATAGTGACGTGAATAGTAACATATGGGACCCATATGGGGCCCACATGAAAATCAAAATGTGAATTTTGTGCTGAAGAAAAGTTGGCAGCCGACTGCGTGGAAAAAAAAAAGAAAAGAAGAAGAAGGCAGGCGTGCATCACGCCTGTTGTTCACCTACCGCGCATAGTACTTATTTTCTCCTATAAATAACTTGCTCAGCTGAATAGAAAAATCACACCTAAAACATAAAATTTTTCTATAAGAATTTTATGAGTTTCCTCTGAGAATAGTAAGGTTATTTTGAGAGTTTGAAAGCCAAAAAGAGTGCAGGAATTTTTCAAGTTGATCAACCTCATTTAAATCAATATCCAGTCACGTGTTAAGGTAAGGAATATCAATCTTTTCACACTCTTAAACTTACTACGGTAAGGGGTATCATTCTTTTCATCATCATAAATGGATATTATTTTCTTTCTTACTTGAAGGGATTATCATTCTTTGATTCTCGAAAATAATATCGTTTCTTTCTTGTGCCATTTACTTCCATGTATTAAATTGTGGGAATAACCTTACGGCGCGGTTTACCGCCTGTTGGTGAATAACCTTTTGTATTCATTCCTTATTAATCTTTGAGAATAACCTTACGGTGCGGATTATCGCCTGTTTGGTGAATAACTCTTCGTATTCAAATTGATGGGAATAACCTTACGGCGCGGATTATCGCCTGTTTGGTGAATAACTACTCGTATTCAAATTGATGGGAATAACCTTACGGTGCGGATTATCGCCTGTTGGTGAATAACCCTTTTTATTTGTCTCGTGTGGAAATAATTTGTCTACACGAATTATCACATGACACTTTTATTCCATATTCGTAAGTGATATCATTTTCCTTTATACTCATAAGGGATACCATCTTTTTCATCTTCCATTATTCAAACTTACTATGGTAAGGGATATTAATTTCCTTCACCGTTTGTTAATCAAACCTGCTACGGTAAGGGATATTATTTTCTTTCATACTCCTAAATCGAAACTTATTATGGAACTATTGCTTCTATAATTCCTGAAAATATTATATGTTCCATAATAGTTGAACTTCATTATTTCAACTGAACCTTCCTATTTACGTGAACCTTTCTATTGAACTGTAACCGTTATTCTGAACTGTGGATCTTGAATATCATTTTTAAATTTCACTCCACATCATGTTGGCAATTTGGACATTATTTGAATCTGCACAAAGTAAACTTCTGATACTTATTGTTTATCCTGTTCTTCTGTTCATCATTTGTATCACTGTTATTTGTATTAATCATCAAGAATCAAGCTGTTGTGAATATCTGTGGCCGGGGGCACAGATGTGATATAATTGTTGAACGGATGATAGGTTAAAGGCGATATACTAGGTTAAAGGCGATACATCTGTTCGGTGTCTTTTATGGCACGTGGTGAATGTTCTCTTTGGCCCGTAGTGTAAAGATGAACTGTTGGTTGGTATGATTATGACCAAAGGCTGAATCTGGTATAATCATGACCGTTGGTGCTTTATTGAATATCTTTGGCCCGTAGTGCAAAGATGAACTGTTGATTGGTATGATTATTACCAAAGGCTGAATCTGGTATAATCATGACCGTTGGTGTTATATTAAATGCCTTTGGCCCGTAGTGCAAATATGAACTGTTGATCTGCATGATTATGATCAGGAACTGTGAATTTTTATTATCATGACTAATGGTATTTCAGATGATAAAAGTTGATGATATTTTTTCAAAAAAAAGAAGCGAGTGGACATTATAGTCTGCATTATTCTTCTAATAGATTGCTCATTCCGCTGCTATTATTGATCTGAACGTTGTTTAAGAATTTAACTACAGTTTTTGATATAAACCTTGTAGTCTATTGTATTCAAAACTCAACTGTTGAAGGCTAATGATAATTTATTCGTCATTATCTTAGTCATGATATTTCTTACTGGGCTATTTGAGTTCACCCTTTCTTTTGTTCCATTACAGGAGATAAAAACGTAACAGGGTCTAGCCGGGGAATGGAGTGAGAGTCTGAGGAATAGCTGTCGTAGTCTTCACGTGTTGTAAAATAGTGTGGCAATAATAGTGAAGACTTAGTTGTGTATTATTATACACTGTATTGTTGTACGTTGTGCTTTGTTGTAATATTTTTGTTGTAGTCTTTTGACAACTCAAGTTTGGGCTGTGTGGGCTCAGATTTGGGGGCGTCACAGTTGGCATCAGAGCTTAGGGATATGGTCTTTAATGGAGATCTGGGGTTAGAATTAGGAGGGGAGAGACGAATAGAATCGGTTACTAGTGTGTCCCACCTAAATTAGATTTTATTATCTAATGAGTTGATTTGAATATAGGGACATGAAGTGATGAGTCAGTTTATTTGAACTAACATTTATTTTGTGACCACAGTTAAGTATGACATCTGGAAATCAGGAGGTTAACTATGAAATGACCGAAACAAATGTAGCTGCAAAACAAGAGGCGACGAATAATCTTCTTACAAACTCAGAGTTGAATCATTTGCCTAAGGCAAAAATTATGCGTGTTCTATCCAGTAAGGATGAAGGTGAAAGTTCTGCTACAGTCATTCCAGATCCATTATTAGAAGCAATTAAAGGAAGTAATGAACTTGCGGAAATTATTGCCTTTAATTTACTCACTAATTGGGAGAGTCATATCACCTGGTTATGCTCTATAACAAAGGATCAGAATATATGGACTTTTCATATTAGTCTTTGGGATTTATGGTGTTCCAGCTATGAGTTTCAAGATTATTTAAAAATGATGTTTCTATACTTTTGGGCGTTACAATTTAAAGGAATTCAGGTTAAGTTAGTCACTATCATGGAAACTGCAGTCTATCGAAAATACTATTCTTATAGAAATCATTGGTACGTTACTACTGATGAAGTTGAGGAATCCGAGAAACAGTTCGTTAGAGAATTATTTAGTGGTATTCCCATGGTTGAAATACGTGAAGATCCGAATGAAGTACTCGGGATTCGATTTGACGATAACAGTCAAGAAACCGAAGGAGGTGATAACTGGTAAGTTATTCATAAATTCTCGTGAATTCTACGCTCTGTTAGATACTGGCTCTATCCACTCTTTTATCTCACCTATATGTACTCAACGTTTAAATTTGACTATTGAAAACTTAAATATTGTCTTATCAGTTGAAACCTCATTGGGAGAAATACCTATTACATTTACTATCTATAAATCTTGCCTAGTTCAAATCAACAACCTCACATTACCTGTTGACCTTATTTCTTTGGAGATGAATGAATTTGATGTGATTTTAGGAATTGATTGGTTGACTACCCATCATGCTAAAATTTATTATTTTCATAAGATTATTGGTTTTCATATTCCTAATCAACCTGTCATGCAAATTCAAGCAACTAAACCATTGAAATCTATAACTATTATTTCTAGCCATAAAGTCATTCGTTTATTGAAAAACGGATGTCAAACCTTTTTAGCCTATGTCATTGATTTGAACAAAAACACGTCAAACTTGAATGATATTTCTATTGTTAATGAGTTCCTGACGTTTTTCCCGAGGGACTTCCTGGCTTATCCCCAAACCGAGAAATTGAATTCTGTATCGATCTTGAACCCGATACTAAGCCCTTTTCCAAAGCCCAAATGGCTCCCATAGAACGCCAAGAGATGAAAGTTTGATTATTAGATATCGGTATCATTCGAGCGAGGAATACGAGAAGAGTTTTCAAGAACTCAAGAGAAGACTTGTTTCAGCTCCTGTTCTGACCATTCCATCAGGATCAGGAAAATTCGTCATATATAGCGATGCTTCAGGCAAAGGTCTAGGTTGTGTCCTTATGCAACATGGAAAGGTTATAGCTTATGCCTCTCAACAACTCAAAGATTATGAGAAAAATTATCCTACTCATGATCTAGAGTTGGCAGCAGTCGTTTTCGCGTTGAAGATCTGGAGACACTACTTGTACGGAGAAAAAGTGGATATCTATACGGATCATAAAAGTCTCAAGTATTTCTTCACCTAGAAGGAAGTCAACATGCGACAACGACGTTGGCTTGAGCTATTGAAGGATTATGATCACACAATCCAGTATCACCCGGGAAAGGCGAACGTTGTAGCTGACGCTTTGAGCAGAAAATCTTATGCGAGTACAAGTGCACTGCTGACAACACAAAAGCGTATTTTATACGACTTGCAAAAGATGGAGATAGAGCTAAAGACACCAGGGACCCACTCGAAGATTGCTCACGTGCGAATAGAACCGGCTTTAATCGATAAAATTAAAGTTGCGCAAGCTACCGATCCGGAACTGATGAACATGATGAAGAAAGTACAAGAAGGTGTCATTCCCGAAGCAAGAATCGACGAGACAGGAATATTTCGAGTTAACTCTCGACTCTGTGTTCCTAACGATCCTGAATTGAAGCATAAAATCATGATGGAGGCACACAACACGCCATTTGTAATCCACCCAGGAGGTACCAAGATGTATCGAGATCTTCGACATACATTTTGGTGGAATAATATGAAAAGGGAGATTGCAGAGTTTATCTCAAGGTGCCTAACTTGTCAACGTGTCAAGGCAGAGCATCAAGTACCTAAGGGTCCATTGCAACCACTTGAAGTTCCCGAATGGAAGTGGGAACACATCAATATGGACTTCGTGACGGGTCTTCCCAAAGTTTCTCAAGGCTTAGATGCAATTTGGGTCATCGTAGATAGATTGACCAAATCCGCTCATTTCTTGCCTATACGAGAAAACTTTTCACTTGAACGTCTTGCCGGTATGTACATAAATGAGATTGTGAGATTGCATGGCATGCCAGTTTCCATAGTTTCTGATCGAGATCCTAGATTCACTTCACGCTTTTGGATCAGTCTACAAAAAGCTATGGGCACCGAGCTACGATTCAGTTCTGCATACCATCCTCAAACGGACGGACAATCGGAAAGAACGATCCAGACCCTCGAAGATCTTTTGAGACTTTGCGTACTAGATTTCAAAGGAAGTTGGGATAAGTACTTGCCATTGGTGGAATTTTCCTACAACAACAGTTACCAAGCAAGTATAGGTATGGCTCCATTCGAGGCTTTATATGGACGCAAGTGTCGCTCTCCAGTATGTTGGAATGAGGTAGGAGAAGCAAAACTGTTGGGACCTGAGTTGGTACGCTTGACAACAGAAAAGATCCAAATGATCCGACAACGAATACAGACCGCACAAGAACGACAAAAGAATTACGCTGATCTTTTCATCGGAGAAACGAAAGTTTCAACGTCGGAGATCATGTATTCTTACGTGTTTCTCCATGGAAAGGGGTTACGAGATTCGGAAAGAGAGGAAAGCTCAACCCTCGATTTATTGGCCCATTTGAAATCCTCGATCGAGTAGGATCCGTAGCCTACAGACTAGCCCTACCACCAAGTATGTCTCGCATCCATAATGTTTTTCACATATCTATGTTACGTAAATATGTGAAGGACCCAAACCACGTCATTGAGTTAGAACCAGACGTTGTAGCAGAAGATTTAACGTATGAGGAGGTACCTGTTAAGATCCTAGATAAGAAGGAGCAGATCTTACGCTCAAAGGTTATACCTCAAGTTAAGGTTTTATGGAGGAACCAAGATATTGAGGAAATGACCTGGGAGCTAGAATCTGAAATGAAGTCTAGGTATCCATACCTCTTCGAAATGCCAGGTACGTCAATTTCGGGGACGAAATTTCATAAGGAGGGGAGGTTGTAAGACCCCGAATTTATGAAATACAAAATTTAATTTTTCTTCATATATATTTTTCCTGAAACAGTAAATGGTTAAATTGACAAAATTGAAAGTTAAGGATGTTATGTGCAAATTTTATTTTTGTCGGACAATATTCGTTTTGTCGGGGAATATTCGGGCCGTACGACGGCGCCGAAATAACTAATTATTGGTGGAGCCCACAACGGAATAATTGTCGGATATAGAAAACGACAGAAGTAACCTTTTTAAATAAAAATAGTCAACGGTGTTAATTGTTAAAATACCGGTGATAAAAGAATAGTAGCATACGGTAATTTATGGTATTATATTGTGGCACACGGTATTCTACAGTAGCACACGGTATGGCACAGTGTCTCATATTATTGGTCTGATAATTGACACCGTAACTGTTACGCATCATTTCATCAATAATTGTCACTGCATAATATTTTATATTATCAATTCAATAATTGTTGTTACACAGTATTTTGCATTATTGATTCAATAATTGTCATTACACTGTATTTCATATCATCGACTCAATAATTATTGCTGCACTGGTTTTAAAATTATTGAACCTAATAATTGTCACGGTTGCAAATATACTATAATTTATATTACTAAATTAATAATAATATATAACGTGTTTCTTACATTATTGTGGTAACATTATTTTATATGTTGGACTCACAGGAAGAATAAATAAATAAATAAATAAATAAAAAATAAAATAATTAATTTTACTATTTGAAATAGTAACGTGAATAGTGACGTGAATAGTAACATATGGGACCCATATGGGGCCCACATGAAAATCAAAATGTGAATTTTGTGCTGAAGGAAAGTTGGCAGCCGACTGCGTGGAAAAAAAAAAGAAAAGAAGAAGAAGGCAGGCGTGCATCACGCCTGTTGTTCACCTACCGCGCATAGTACTTATTTTCTCCTATAAATAACTTGCTCAGCTGAATAGAAAAATCACACCTAAAACATAAAATTTTTCTATAAGAATTTTATGAGTTTCCTCTGAGAATAGTAAGGTTATTTTGAGAGTTTGAAAGCCAAAAGGAGTGCAGGAATTTTTCAAGTTGATCAACCTCATTTAAATCAATATCCAGTCACGTGTTAAGGTAAGGAATATCAATCTTTTCACACTCTTAAACTTACTACGGTAAGGGGTATCATTCTTTTCATCATCATAAATGGATATTATTTTCTTTCTTACTTGAAGGGATTATCATTCTTTGATTCTCGAAAATAATATCGTTTCTTTCTTGTGCCATTTACTTCCATGTATTAAATTGTGGGAATAACCTTACGGCGCGGTTTACCGCCTGTTGGTGAATAACCTTTTGTATTCATTCCTTATTAATCTTTGAGAATAACCTTACGGTGCGGATTATCGCCTGTTTGGTGAATAACTCTTCGTATTCAAATTGATGGGAATAACCTTACGGCGCGGATTATCGCCTGTTTGGTGAATAACTACTCGTATTCAAATTGATGGGAATAACCTTACGGTGCGGATTATCGCCTGTTGGTGAATAACCCTTTTTATTTGTCTCGTGTGGAAATAATTTGTCTACACGAATTATCACATGACACTTTTATTCCATATTCGTAAGTGATATCATTTTCCTTTATACTCATAAGGGATACCATCTTTTTCATCTTCCATTATTCAAACTTACTATGGTAAGGGATATTAATTTCCTTCACCGTTTGTTAATCAAACCTGCTACGGTAAGGGATATTATTTTCTTTCATACTCCTAAATCGAAACTTATTATGGAACTATTGCTTCTATAATTCCTGAAAATATTATATGTTCCATAATAGTTGAACTTCATTATTTCAACTGAACCTTCCTATTTACGTGAACCTTTCTATTGAACTGTAACCGTTATTCTGAACTGTGGATCTTGAATATCATTTTTAAATTTCACTCCACATCATGTTGGCAATTTGGACATTATTTGAATCTGCACAAAGTAAACTTCTGATACTTATTGTTTATCCTGTTCTTCTGTTCATCATTTGTATCACTGTTATTTGTATTAATCATCAAGAATCAAGCTGTTGTGAATATCTGTGGCCGGGGGCACAGATGTGATATAATTGTTGAACAGATGATAGGTTAAAGGCGATATACTAGGTTAAAGGCGATACATCTGTTCGGTGTCTTTTATGGCACGTGGTGAATGTTCTCTTTGGCCCGTAGTGTAAAGATGAACTGTTGGTTGGTATGATTATGACCAAAGGCTGAATCTGGTATAATCATGACCGTTGGTGCTTTATTGAATATCTTTGGCCCGTAGTGCAAAGATGAACTGTTGATTGGTATGATTATTACCAAAGGCTGAATCTGGTATAATCATGACCGTTGGTGTTATATTAAATGCCTTTGGCCCGTAGTGCAAATATGAACTGTTGATCTGCATGATTATGATCAGGAACTGTGAATTTTTATTATCATGACTAATGGTATTTCAGATGATAAAAGTTGATGATATTTTTACAAAAAAAAGAAGCGAGTGGACATTATAGTCTGCATTATTCTTCTAATAGATTGCTCATTCCGCTGCTATTATTGATCTGAACGTTGTTTAAGAATTTAACTACAGTTTTTGATATAAACCTTGTAGTCTATTGTATTCAAAACTCAACTGTTGAAGGCTAATGATAATTTATTCGTCATTATCTTAGTCATGATATTTCTTACTGGGCTATTTGAGCTCACCCTTTCTTTTGTTCCATTACAGGAGATAAAAACGTAACAGGGTCTAGCCGGGGAATGGAGTGAGAGTATGAGGAATAGCTGTCGTAGTCTTCACGTGTTGTAAAATAGTGTGGCAATAATAGTGAAGACTTAGTTGTGTATTATTATACACTGTATTGTTGTACGTTGTGCTTTGTTGTAATATTTTTGTTGTAGTCTTTTGACGACTCAAGTTTGGGCTGTGTGGGCTCAGATTTGGGGGCGTCACACCCGTAGTGCAAAGATGAACTGTTGTTTGGTATGATTATGACCAAAGGCTGAATCTGGTATAATCATGACCGTTGGTGTTATATTGAACGTCTTTGGCCCGTAGTGCAAAGATGAACTGTTGATCTGCATGATTATGATCAGGAACTGTGAATTTGTATTATCTTGACTAATGATATTTCAGATGATAAAAGTTGATGATGTTTTTCCTAAAAAGAGAACCGAGTGGACATTATAGTCTGCATTATTCTTCTAATAGATTACTCATTCCGCTGCTATTATTGATCTGAACGTTGTTTAAGAATTTAACTGCAGTTTTTGATATAAACCTTGTAGTCTATTGTATTCTATCAAGAACTCAGCTGTTGAAGACTAATGATAATTTATTCGTCATTATCTTAGTCATGATATTCTTTACTGGGCTATTTGAGCTCACCCTTTCTTTTGTTCCATTGTTTTTCAACAGGAGATGAAAACATAACAGGGTCTAGCCGGGGAATGGAGTGAGTGTCCGAGGAATAGTTATCATAGTCTTCACGTTTTGTAAAATAGTGTGGCAATAATAGTGAAGACTTAGTTGTGTATTATTATACACTGTATTGTTGTACGTTGTGCTTTGTTGTAATAATTTTGTTGTAGTCTTTTGACGACTCAAGTTTGGGCTGTGTGGGCCCAGATTTGGGGGCGTCACAATAGTAATTTATTCTGATCACGTATAGATGTACATGTTAACATATCTTTAGTCTTTGCATTTGTATATTTCTTCAGTTGACATGTACACTTAGAATCATTTTGTTGGTATTATGTCGCATGTGTTGTGACATGATATCTTTGTTTTGTTAGATTATATCGTAGGGTATATCTGAGTTATACCCACCTGTGGGTAGGGGTACACACAAAATCGATCAAAACCGAAAAACCGACCGGACCGAACAAAACCGTTACTATTTCAAACCGAAAAATAAAAAATCGAAAAACCGAACACTATAAAACTAAAAAACCGAAACTAGTTCGGCCGGTTTGGTTTGGCTTCTCAAAAAACCGAAACCGACCGAACAATTTAAAATTATAATATAATTTATATACTTTTCTAATAAATATTTATTTTATATAATTATATATTTATTATATGTTTTTATTGTGACGAATTTGCAAAACTTCTATGCTATTGAGTGAGTTAGGTGATTTTTGTTTTTCGGATTTAGAGAACTTCTATTATAATTAGTAGTTATTGAGTTAGTGATTTATTAATTATTATGAAAAATTGGCAATATAATAAATATCAAATTATTAATTACGAAACCGAATAACCGAATAAATCGACCGATTTAACCGAAACCGAATAAACCGATAACCGATTACGATGTAAAATTTTGGACGGTATTTGGTTTTTAATTTTTTATAACCGACTTAAATGGTTTGGTTATTTTTTTTTTCCAAAAAACCGACCAAACCGACCGTGTGCACCCCTACCTGTGGGGGTACCACGAGCATGACTCTCGACACTGAGGTATGACATCTTTTGTGGCAGTGTGATCAGTCCACGGTGTCTCCATTTTGTGCTACAGTGAGAGTTGGTTATTTGGTGTTTTGTTATGGGAGACGTATGGGTCGGTCCTAACATTCTGTTATGTTCTGCGATTTGGTCTTGTTTGTAATGCAAAACATACCTTTCCGATTTTGCATGCATTTGGATTCGCGGTCCAATGTGTGATTTGCCTGCGTGACATTATTTTACCTGTGTGGCATTATTTTGTGTGTGTGACAATATTTTGACTTGTTTGTGTGACAAAATATATTTTTGTTTTGTTCTGAGCTCGATATGAAATAACACCCAACCGCTTTGATTCTGCCTATTATTTTATTGTGTTATTCGTTTCAGTTCAATGCATGACATTCTTTTGACTCGCCTATGTGGTATAATTTTGACTTGCCTATGTGGCAAGATATATTTTGAGATCAGTATTCAGTCTTCTATTTTGTTTTGATTAATTCTGTTGACTCAGCTATACTTTGATTTTGACATTTTCGTTTTTCGTAGGTATTAATATTTGAGATTATCATTTGTATTATGCTTATTTGATTATATATTTAGTTTTTCATCTTTTGTATTTCTTTATCTGTACTGGGCATTTATTTTTCTTCCGACAAGTTTGTAAGAGGATTTAAGGACAAGTGTGAAGAGAACTTCCTTTTAGTTCTAATATTCTTTTTAGTATTTGTTATGCGTAACCTCCTTTTTTATTTCGAGAAGGGGGTGTTACATTTAAAATGAAATGATTTAGATTTATAAGCGATATATTTGTAAATATAGTGATATTTAACAAATATAAAATGAAATACACACATTTAGAAATATGCCATCACTAATTTAAATTACGTAGTTTTTGATGATCTTCCACATAAGTTTTTTTTTATCAACTAAGTTATCTAGGGTCAAAGTATTTGTCATTTGCTTTATAATTATACTTTATATATTTTAAAATTAAAAATATATATTTTTGTTTATTTTGAAATTACAGATATATTTTTATTTTTATGCATTAAAGTGATATAAAAATTTTAACCAATTTTAGGGTTTTTAAGAATAATTTTAAAAGTATTAAGTTTTCTTAAAAATAATCGTTTTAAAATAAATCATTAATTTTGAAATAAATAGGGTACACAATGAAATGCTAGAATGTCTTGTGTATATAATTGTTTATTTAATTAGCCATGGATCTCAGCCTCAGGGAGAATATTTTGACTCCCTCAAACGAAAAATTATTAGATATTTTTTAGATATATTTATTACTAGTATCTTATATTATTTATGTGTTATATTTTAACATTTAAAATAAATTATTTTACTTTAAATATTAAAATGAAAGTGTATAAAAAATATGGAGCATCACATAATATATATATCTCAAGATCACTAAATAATTACTCCACTCAATAAATAAGACAACTTGGAGAATGAAAATATACGCGACCAGCGATGTTTTTCTTTGTAATAGCTGTCCAACCCGTGATCCAAATATGTTGGATAGTCATCTTGGTTTTATTTATGTTGTATTTTTGTTATTGAATTATTAATTTATTTATTAATAATAATATGATAATAAAATAAGTTTGTGTCTTCTATCCAACTGTAATGTTCTCCCACTATATATTTTGTTGGCAAGGTTATATAATCTCGTACATACAATTAATTTTGTAAATATATTATGATGATTTGACAACAATACATAAAGTAGAACAGTAGATAAAATAGAAAATGGAATAACCGATATGAGTTCCTCTAAACCTGTTTGGAAAATAAAATAAAATCATATTTATTATTTTTTCTTAATTAATTTGTAAAATTTCAAAATTTACAATTAATGTGAATTTATTTGATTTTGACTAAAACAATAATTAACATCATAAATTATTTAAAAGTTTAAACAAATTTATAATACAATTTGAATTTTAAAATTCCTTCACTTAATTAGGATCAAATTAATTTCTTTAAAATATCAAAAACCATCCATTGCCATGAGCCCAGTGAGTTAGGGCTGGTGCAGAATCTGCAGATGGGTTTATCAATGTACAGTATATGTTGTATTGGTCCAAATATGCGAAAAACCATGAAACTCAATTCTTAGGCCACGTATTTATTAGTATAAATGAATTATTTATATTGGGCATTATCCTCTCAATTCATTAGACCTAATATGCGCATATGAGAACTCTTAAATTCGATAATTTTGGGCTCATCGGCTTGTAACTTAAAACACTAGTTAGTTATCATATCCAATATTAATTCGTATAGTACTTATATCTCTAATAGGATCTTTAAAATAGAGGTACGATATACGATATTCTAACCTACTAAATATTTTTGACCTCTTTTGTTAACATATCTTGAATCTTGTTCTTACTCTTATACCGAAAATATCTCGACGATATCCCGATGGCTCAAGCCGTTAAATACTTTCTGATTGTTCTCTTTGTGTCGGTTCATATACAAGTCAATGGTTGAATGTGTAAACAAATTAACGTTAACATTAACTGCTATATCTTTAGAATTACAGAGATTGACATTGTTATTTAAATGTAACTCCAACCATTCCAAAAATGGAAATAGATAAACTTATTTTAACTCCAAGAAGTTAATTCGTGAAATTGAATTTATAAAATTTTAGTTATTTTAAAATTTCATAAATTGCAACTTTTTTTGTAAAATAGATGGAATATGAAATATGAAGTGCTTGAAATTGAAAAACAATATGATTTTTTTAATTTTATCCAGAAGTAAATGTAAGCTGTTGTGTGACAACTACAATAACAGTGAATGTTGACCTAATCAATTTCAGTACCAAGATTAGATGCTGCAAGAAGTTTATAGTTAAATCGAAGAAGTGTATAGTTAATTGGTATTGGGCAACACGCTAACGCATGTCTGCGGTAAAATTAATATGAGATTGTGTGAAATAAAAGTTAAATTTTTAAAAAAATTATTATTTATAAAAGTTAAAAAAATAAATTGAGAGAAAATTAGATAAGTGAATAAATAATAATCAATTTATTTTAAAAGTTGTAAGTGAATTTTATTCAAAAGACCAAATTTATAGTTATCAAAGAGAGTCTAAAATTGCATTAAAAACTATGAAATTAAAAAAAAAAAGTTAGAAAAAGAGGATATAATTTAGATTATAAAGTGAAGACACCAAGAGAGACCAAACATTTTACTATCCTTTAATAAAATAGATATTATAGTGACAAAAGAAAGTTATAAAAATTGGATATAAAATGATGTGTCGGATTATAATTAGTTAATGTTCTACTATACATAACTTAAAATTCCATGTTCCTCAATATTTATTCCTTTGGTTTCAAATTAAAAATATATTTATTTTTAGAATTATAAAATCACCTAAAAAAATTTAATATGTTATTATTTTTAATCTTAATTGATTGAATAATATCATGCTATTACACTATTATTACCATATCAGTAGCTAATAATTAAGATAACTTTTAAAAATAAATTTTTCTTTAGAAGTCATTATTTTATAAATGTATTTTGATTTTGTAACCTTGGTAGTACTTAAAATTACTAAAAAAATTCCTTCCCCCATCCTTGTGTGATTATGCCATTCATTCGAAGTTCAGTTGTGTTTAGAAAGAAACCAATGCGGGTTCGTTTCCTGGCTGGTGCATCTATTTTAGAGAGTTTTAAAAATTCGTGTCCACTCATGACCAATACATATCTGGATTTGATTATCTACTCGTGCATCTATTTATGTTTCAACTGTAAGACACGAATTGTCTAAAATTAACCCTTTATTCTTGTGCCAAAAATCTTATCGATCTAATTGAACAAAAAAAAAATATTACCAAAAAAACTGTATTACATCTCTCAATGAATGAAATACAAAATTTACCAAAAAAATTGTGGTACATATGCGGGGTTCGATTCTCGGCTCGTGGATCTATTTATGTTTCAATGAATGGAATACAAAATTTAACAAAAAAATTGTGGTACATATGCGGGGTTCGATTCTCGGCTCTTGGATCTATTTATGTTTAAACTGTAAGACACGAGTTTTATTTATCTTTCAACTGTAAGACACGAGTTGCCTAAAGTTAACCCCTTCTTCTTGCGACAAAAATCTTATCGTGTCTAATTATGAAAAACGGTAGTACGTGTATCTCTTAATGAATAGAATGCAAAATTTAAATGTTTCAACTGTAAAAAAAAAATGCATAGAGTTATTGAACACGAGTTGTCTAAAGATTAACTATTTTTTTGGCACTAAACATCTTACCGGACCAATTATGAACAAAAAAAAATATTATCAAAAAAACTGTAGTATATATCTCTTAATTAATAGAATGCAAAATTTAAATATTCAAATGTGAGAAAATGCATAGAGCTATTGAACATGAATCACCTAAACAAAGAAGAACGTAACTTAAAACTTGATCTCAAACTCAGAATATATAAATTTCCATTATTCAATCAGTTGAGGCTCACGGGACTGAAGCAGCATGAGAAAATGCATAGAACAATTGAACCCGAGTTTGCCTAAACAATGAAGAAAGTAATTGAAAACTTGATCCGAAACTTTGAATATATAAATTTCATTTGATCTGAAATTCAGAATATATAAATTTTCTACCACTAATATTCAATCAGTTGAGAAAATGCATAGAGTTATTGAACACGAGTTTGCTTAAACAAAGAAGAAAGTAACTGAGAACTTAATTCGAAATTCAGAATATATAAATTTCCTATCACCAGTATCCAATCAGTTGAGAAAATGCATAGAGCTATTGAATACGAGTTTGTCTCAACAAAGAATAAAGTAGACAAACAAAGAATAAAGTAACTGAAAACTTGATCCAAAACTCTGAATATATAAATTTCACTTGATTCAGAACTTAAAAAATATAAATTTCCGACCACCAATATTCAATCAGTCGAGGCTCATGAGACTGAAGCATGCCGCAGCGCTCCTCAGTTCATTCTTGGACACAAGTTCGATTTGTTGTTTTGTATCTTTAGATGAGGATTCTGAGCTGGATATAAAATTCACCAAGAGTACACCGTCAAAATTGGTCAAAAGCTAACAATACACTGTAATTTATATATATATCCACCTGCAATTAGTTAATTGCTAATAAATCTATGTAGAGTAATAAGTTCCTTTTTTTATAAATTAAAAGAAGAAGAAGAAGAATTTCAGTCAAATATTAATCTCCTTAATCCAGACTACTGACTATAATTCTGCATACCTGGACTCACAGGCTTCCTTGGATTGATCATCATCAATTGCATAAAAGTTCATATAGTCATAATCTTGATCAGGAGCTTCTGCTAAATGTTTAATGTCAAATCCATGCGAAGGGCCGATGAATTCGGCTTGAATTTCTAATGGTTTGTTATCACTCATAACATCAGAATAATTGCTCAGATTAACGAAAGGTTTACTCGTGTCACCGGATTCAGAATAAAAAGCACCATCATTTTCACTCACAATATCATAAGAATTGATAATTTGAGAAGACGGAGAATTAGCTCCCCTGCATAGAGCTAGCTGTGCATGCACATAATGTAGTTCCTCAGTGGCTTGTTGCAGCTGCTGATGAAGTTGAGTTATGATTCCAAAACAGCCATTAACAGGAAATCTCTCTCGTACATTAGACTCATAAATTATAGATTTCATCGCGTCGACTCTTTGGTCATGGTTTCTCATTTTCCTAAGTATTTTGATAACCTTGGAGACTCCGAAAAGGCGGTGCACATTGTGGAAGATTTTGGGCCGATCGGCTGGGAAAAATGGGGCAAGAGAGCACTCTAAAGAACACCTTCTCCTTTGGAATTTGCACGCAGCACAGGCTTTGTTTGGGCCTCCTTTTACTTTCATTTTGATTGGTGAAAGATTAATTTGACCGTGATTGGGTGGTAAATTAATGTATGTATTAGCAATGTTAATGTTCTACAAGCTAGTAGGAGTGATAGCTAGGTGGTGGTATTATTAGAAATATTGACGTGGCAATGAGAGGAAGAAGAAGAAACAAAAGGTCAGGAGATGAGAATGACTCCATTGATGATCAACAAGTTCACAACACGTGTGGGGTTTGTTAAGATTAGAATTTTGACCCAGTTTATATTTGGGGATGCGGTTTTAGTGGAAATATCTTGACCCAGCACTGTAGACTAGCTAGCATCAGTAACATATTATTAAATCATTTGTACTTCTACAGACTACAATGCAATTGTAATATCCTTAATTACAATTACGTGCTCTATTATATTTATATCATGGAAGTGTCTTAGCACTAAACAATGTCATGTGTTTTTTATATTAAAAAATCTAAAACAAATATCAATTTTTCAATTATAAAATACTGTAACACTCGGTTCAAAATGTTATAGGGATTAAATTACTAAAATTCTCAAATGGCTATGTTGCCCACAAAATTGATAAGACAAGATGACCCCTCCAAGTAATTCAACGCATACATGTAATCAAGAGATATGAATGCATTAAGTAAATATGTAAAATCCAATATTGGTATAGTAATCAACTTGAGCCAATATTCCAAGTAATTTTTATCGAACAACTTCTTGGTATTTTAACTTAATCAAATCCTAGCTAGTTTTCAGAACATTTCTGATGGGGACTCGTATCATAGTGATTGATACACTTGAGTCCATTCCATCGAAATTGCTTAGCTCATCTAGTTCTCCACGACTCTAATAAAATGCCCCCTTAAAAATAGCAGTTAAATCATATAACCGCGTCAAGGAAATATTCAAATTAATAAAACCATTCAAAATGCCAATAGTCAATTATCAATAAGCCCAAATGTCAACAAGCAAGCAAAAGCATCTCACCAAAATTTCTAGTCAACCTTATCGATGACCACTCGATCCAATAATATGACTAATTTTTATAAATATAGAAGGTGAGAGTTAGAATTTAATTAATAACAAATTATTATGAAGCAAAGAGATAAAAGTGGTAAGTTATTCCCTCCTTCAAAATTAAAATAAATTAGTATATTCAAAAAAAAAAATTAGTCAACCCTAACGACAACCAACAAAGATAAAACTAACAAACACAATATTTCAAAATGGAGTTTTTTAACAAGGCCGTTAGGCTCCGAAACCACCTTGACATCTATTTAGTCGCCGAAGATGAAGAAACCGTCCGGCAAAGCCGAAACGGCTTCTCACAAAAGAGCCCGATAGACCGTCGAGTTTGTGGAGGGGAAGAACCATGTTGTTCGCCTCAAGAGCTGCCATGATTGGTACCTCACTGCCTCCAACGAGCCATTCCTTCTCGGTATGACCGGGAAAAAGGTGGTCCAATCGGCTCTGGTGTCGAAGAGGGATAATTCGGTGGAGTGGTAGCCTATGAAGGAAGGGGATCATGTGAAACTAAGGTCTAAAGGAGGGAAATTCTCGAGGGAAAATGGGAGCACACCGCCTTGGAGGAACTGTGTCACGCTCGATCTTCCTCAGAGAGCTGCAACGCAAGATTGGGTTTTGTGGGAAGTTGAAATGGTAGATATTTTTAATGTATCGGATTCTGATTCCTTCCGGCGTTTTGATTCAACAGCATCCAACTTTTCCTCGGCCCGGGGTGATTTTACAGATTCATATACAAATTCTCCGTCGATCACTCCTATTGAATCTCCGCATGCATTCGGAAGAAAGGTGCATAATCTAAATTGGATATAACGTCAAATTCATAAAATAAGTGTAACAAATGATTTAACAGACTAAGGTGTCCCCCCTGACAACTTAATTTAATATGCTAGTGTTATAATTTCTCTTGATTAATTTAACCCGTGACTATATAGTAACGTTAGAATTTATATTGATTTATTTTTTGGATAGTGTCATAAATTAATTTATGGTGCCATTTGTAAATTCTGTCTAGATATTCTGTTTGCATATAACTCAAGTGCATAACTATGTACCTAAATTTCCAATGCAGAGTGGAACAGAGTTTACAAATTCGGACAGTCAAACTTTGGCAATTGCCTCACAGAGATCTCTAGATGAATCTAGAAGACGGGTACATATTCTTTCATTCTCTAAACTACTATATTAAATTTTCCAATTATCCAATCTATAATGCAACTAATATGATTTATAGTTAGACAAACAAAATTTTCATACAAAAGCAAATTTAAAATGATTACTCTTTCTATTCTAAAATCATAAATATTTTTTTTTATTCACTTTGAAATAAATACAAATAATATTCATTTTAACGCGAAATATGAATACAAAATTTTGAAACGGACATAAAATATTTTGAATTCCATTTACAATCATATTTTGCACATTATTTGCCAAAAAAAATAGTACACACACAAAACATAAACAATAAAAAACAAAAATAAATAAATAAATAGACAGACTTCTTTATAGATTTACTCTCCGGTCAACCAAGTTGTTGGAGAGAAATTATTCACTGCTCTTGGGTATCTAGGTCCACTGATGACACCATGCGATTGGCCTGAGGGCACCGTACCGTATGCCAATATCTCAAAAGTACTGAATAATTTTTCGTTGTTGGGACAGTCCATGTGATAGCATTAAAGTCGATCTTAAGAAAGTCAACAAAAAATAGTTAGAACTTAACAAAATACGAAAAAAATAAGTATACATGCACAACAATCAAATACTATATCTATCTACATTATTAAAAAGTGGGAATATATATAGTATTTAATGTAGTAATTAGTTATTGTGTATATAAATTTGTCCAATACAAAAAGAATAAGTTTATATACACAATTTTGGAGTACAACTATAAGCACTATATGCATCATAATTATTAAAAAGTGGAGTCTGACATAAAAATTTATATCAAATTTTATTTTTTAATAATTAAAATATCAATAATATTTAGAGTAATATTTAATTGTAATGTGTATAAATTTTTTCATACAAAAATCACATAATGAAATAGTCTTAATTACCATTTAATGGGCTCCACACGTGGCATCCATAACGTATCTTTGGAGTGTTATTTCTTGGTTCACACTTGCCCCATACCATAGCGCCATAATCATGAGAGATTATTTTATATTTTTGAAATAAATAAATAATATATTTATTTCTCTCGTCTATAGTGAGATCTATATATACGTGAGAAAGAGAAAGATACTGTTTACTTTTTTTCATAAGGATGGAATAATTTTTCCATAACCATTAACACCCGGCACCCCTAAAATAAAACCACTTCCTCTTTCATCAAACTCTAAACAAGCCTTCAGCAGATTTCTGTCCATTTTTCCGTCCCAAATATTTTTTAGTCAAATCCTCTCTCCTCTCTTTGAATTATTGTGAAATTAAAGCAGATAAATACAATCCTTCCTTCTTGCAGCAAATTACTTTCTTACCTAATAGCCGATGATGACAGAGAATCTGTGTTCCAAGATCGCCATGGATCAATCATAAGCGCATTGTGGACAATTGAGTTAGCAATAATGTCTCCCTCTTAAAAAGCATTTACGACCAATACTTCACGGCCACCGACCAGGAAAAAATCCTGGGCCTCACCGGCCGGAAGGTCCTTCAAACTATGCCCAGAAAATTGGGCTCATCGGTGGAATGGGAGCCCATTAGAGATGGGTTCAAGGTGAAGCTCAAAACTAGATATGGTAACTTTTAAAGAGCAAATGGGGGATTACCCCTTGGAGGAATTCTATTACACATGATATTCCGCATAGGCACTCAGATTGGATTTTATGGGAAATTGATATTGTTGAAAAAAAGCCAGATTCACCCAAAAAAAGTTGAGCGATCTGAATCTATGGAAATGGATTTAAGCTCCTCAACTGTTCATCTTAGATCTCCCAAATCGTTCGAAATTGTGGTTTGTTTAAATTCTCGATATTTTATGGTGAATTTACAATCATTTTATGAGATGGGATTTAATAGTACTGATGCGTTTTTGTTTGATTGTTTATAAATGCAGTCTATTGATTATTTTGATGGTTCGTCCGCGAAGTCAGATGGCCGGGTTATTCATTATGTTGCGATGGATGTTAAGGGAAATGTTGATGATGGAATTGAAAGAATTTTTTTTTGTTTTTAAAGGGCATGGATTGGAAGAATTGACTCAGAAATTGGTGGAAGAAACAGAGCTGGAGAAAATAATTGTTTGCTCGCGCAATCCTTTGAATGGAAAGCTGTATCCTCGTCGCATAGGTCCTCCACCCAACAATGCAACTATGACTATTGTTGTAGTTCCCTCAACATCGAGAGGTTAGTGTAAGCTTCTCTTGATGCATTGGTATAGTGTCGTTATCTGATGTTTTTTTTTACCTATATGGTTCCTTGGTTTTCGATTCTTTATGCTTGATGATTGATTATAATCATGGAATACTTTTGAGCTTGTCCCTTTGTGCCTATAGAAATTGCAATTGATGGTTAAGATAGTGCTTGCATATGTTATTGCAATTGATACTTTTGGTGCTACCTTTGAGGATTTCAAACTTAACTCACTCTTAATGGCAATTACACAACTACGTGAAAACTTCAATTGAGAATGTACTATCTGAATTTCTTAATCTAACCCTTTTTAATTCATTAACTTGATTTAACGTGAATTACATATTTATAGATTTAATTCTCGCATAAATCATGTTGGTTTATGGAAGGATGTTTTTCTTGCAACCTAGTGCCATACATCTGATTCTTCAAGAACATTTAGGTAATCTGGAAAACCTTAATGCCATACATCTCCTTAATATGATCACTAACCAAAAAACACATGGTAAAGAACGCGGTTCAAATTTGTTTCGTGTATAAGCACACACATAGGGGAAGCATCTACACAAATACCCGGCAAACATGCATAATCTGGAAATTTTCCAAATAACCTTTCAAAAGGGCTAAGACATGCCAAGAACATTTGTAGGACATCCATCAACAAAAAGCGCACTTGCAAAAGCATCAACCCAAAATCTTTTTGGAACTTGGCCACAAGAAAGTAAGGTTAAACTCCCGAGTAATTTGGCCTTCTTAAAGTTGGCCAACAAAGGCAACATTATGATGATGTATAGCATAGGTCTATTGCGGTTTACAGCCTCTTCCTTTTTTCTTATAAATTTTGTTCTTTATGGAAAAAATGTTATTACAAATACTGCTCAACATATTTCGTGCATGTTCAGTTTGTTGCTTTTTATAAAATATCCTCCTTATTTGAACCCTATAAATAGAAAGAAGTGAAAGTTTCTAATGTCGAGTAGTTGCTTATGAATTCTTCCTATATGATTATGAGAACTTAGAATAGTTGCTATAATAGATTTTAGCTGCCTATGTATCACTGAAAATTTGATCCCAGGTTTGGTGATTAAAAAGAGATTGTAAACACATCCTTTTGAATTTTGTTATCATACACATTGATATCTTTGCGAGCGTGAAGGTACATAAGTTTCTTGAAAATGCTTCCTAGAGGTTGCTTGTCCTTTCTGTTTATTGAGCTTATATTTTCAGTCAATGGCCTCCTCTTGTCACCTGTTATTTATGATAGCTGTGTTCTCATAATTGTTCTTTGCACGTCTTTGTTGTTTTATCAGTGGCAAGAGAATTTGTGCTAGAGACTTCAGTTTCACTATGACATCTGACATACACCACCAACTGCATCAAAATACCTGTTCCAAATTAAAAATGGCATACAAAAGGTGAACAAAAGCAAGAGAAGTGCAGTACCCTGAACTAATGAAGAAAGGAATAGTCATCATGAACATGAGGAGTTATGGCATTTGATTTGGTTTTGCCAGCTTCGCAAATTAGTATTTACTTATTTGGTGGATGTAGTCCTCACAAGTAAATTCTAAGTATGAAGATTTTTTAAGTAATAGTATGAAGTTTGTGTATTTTCCTTTTTTCAGTATCGCTGTTGTTTCCCTCTTCTTTTGGGATTGGTTGGCCAAATTAAAGCTTTAAACGGCATAGGCGAGGAGTTCTTTGTTATATTATCTTCAGAAAATAAATTTAGCATCCAACTTTATCATTAGATTGTAAAAATCGTACAAGGAAATGTCTTTGCATGGAATATTAATTTTGCAGACCAAAGAAAACACATTCCTTTTAGGCATCCCCTCAGACAACTCCAAGGCCATTTCATTGCACCCACACTTAGCATTCATGTTGACAAGCGCTGTACCATGAATCCACTTCCCCCGCTCTAAATCCCCTAAATGATTACAACAAGCCTTAATCCCAGTTAGTTAAACAAAACTCATCCGGCTCAACTCCAGACACAAACATATCCCGAAAGTAAAAACATTACATGGAAAAAGATCTTTGTCAGAAATTTCATCGAACAATTTACGAGCATGACCCAAAACTTTAAATTCCAAACAAAATCTAATCAACGCAGTCTGTACACGAGCATTCGATAAAGCCAAACTATTTTTGAGTATCCAATTATGAACTTGCTTACCCAAAAACGCCCACGAGGGGCATTAGCGCATGCAATTAAAATGAAAGGAAAGGAATGATTATCGGGACAAAGAGTTGAGTAATTTTAGACTGACATAATGGAGGGATAAGTGAGGCCTAGAACTGCGAGAATAGGCTCTAATCGGAGTGCCGTAAATGAATGAATCGGGATCGTCACATACAATAGATTGCTGGCATGGGAGAGCGCGCAGAAGGCGAATAACTTGCTTATGGTGGAGGCCTTGGGTGATGAAGATGGCTCGGAGTTTCTTAATGTTGGTGCAGCGTCTTGTGAGGGAAATGCATCAATTCCCGTGCTTTTCTGCTTTGGCGGGAACTATCGATCAAACCGCACATGTTATGGTGGGTTACCGTTATTGCAGCCTTGCAGGTACATAGAATTTTTCATATAAATGATTTGGTTATATTGGCGACTACAAAATTTAGGTTGGCGGGAAAAGTCGTTACACATTGCGTTCGAACCTGACGTGTTACATTCGTTTATTTAAGAGTTTTGGTGACTTGTTTATTTAAAGAGTTCACAATGACAAATTTAGACATAATTGCCTTCATAATATTTTTTCTGACATTAAACTTACAATTAAAAAGTTATTATTTAAAATACTCCCTCCATTTCACACAAAGAAAGAAAGAAAGAAAGAAAGAAAAAGATGAGTATATTTACAAATTTATTAATTAATTTTATTTTTTTTGCTCTATGTTTATCCTAAGTATTTATTATAGTAGTGATAATATGATAATGATATTATGTGATAAACTTTAAATATATTATTATTTTAGAATAACATAGAAGGAAATGAAGTTTTTAAAAAAGTTTAAATATAAATTATTATCTTGAATTATTAACTTTTTTCTTTCACACTTTGATGATCGATCTTTGTGATCAATTGATCAAACTTTTATTTTTTCACTTACATTCAATTAAACATGTCACGTCAATAAATTGATCAGGTGACCTTGCTACTAGACCAATGAGTGCTTATGTGTAATTAAAAATAGTTATTTTAAATATACTTTTACATTTATTAAAAATCAAAAGATGATATCCTTACAATCTAATATTTAATAAATGTTAAAGAATATTTAATATAATTTTTTTAATTACGCATAAACACATAAACAATAGTTGACCTAGCTAGTGAACCACGCCATAAATTTATGACAATGGTATGTTCAATTAAACAGAAGTAAATAAAATAAAATTATGATAGCATAATTGCAAAAAATAAAAAGTCAATCACCAAAGTAAAAAATATATATATATAAGTTAGGGTTTCAAAAATTATTGGTGCGCGATAAACTTGATATGGAGTGGATGAAATAATTAAAAAAATTATGATTTATGTTCTCATTAGTTTTATTTAAATGTACTAGTGTTCATAATACATAGACCTGGCAATTGGGCCGGGTCGGGCCAGCCTAAACGGGCCGGGCCAAAAAAGTCCGAAATTTTTTGGGCTAAAAACATGTGGCCCGTAGCCTGGCTCGGCCCGCGGGTTTTTTTTTTTTTACCATTAAATCACAATACTATTTAATAAAATTCAAATTGATAAAAAAAAAAACATGATTAAATGACATTAATTAATAATTACATTCCCTTCTAAGTTGTAATAACTAATAAGTAATAACATAGATGCCAAATAAAACATCAAACAACTATAAATTCATTAAATTGTAATCCTTAAAAGTTACATTTTTTTCAAAATTTTGAAGATGCACCAACAGGAACACTGCAGCAGTACCACCAGCAGCAGCAGCACCAATCATATTCCACAGCAACACCAAAATTCCAAAACTAAACAACAAAACAAATCATAAAATACTTAAAACTTAGAAGGTTTGGGTAGGAAACTTGTATACCTTTCGGCTTTTGACACCTATTTGATGTTTAAAATTGATCTTGGTTGATCGCTAATCTTTTTCCTTCTCACAGACTGAGGATTTGGATTTGGGAGTATTCGGGACGAAGAGAATAAGCTACCCAGTTGACGAATCAGCGATCGACTGAAGTGTGGATCTGTGGAACAATGAAAAACTGGAAGTGCCTACAACTCGAGATCAATACTAGACTAGAGAAAGAGAGAGAGAAGTTTTGGGGTTTGATTTGGGGTTGAACACTTGAACGAAGGCAGGAAGAATCTATAAGCAGTAAGCGTCTAAGTCTGTAAAGAAGTAAAGCTGATCTGAATCATCTGAATATATGATAGAGAAAAATATAAGAAAACGTGAAACATAGGAATATGGGATTTGACTTTTGAACATGGGTGAAAAAAAGGTATAGTAAATAATACGTTGAATCTTACATAACCTGCTCTTGTAGCGTAGTGGTTAACATGCAACTTTTCTTAGTTGAAGGTCACGGGATCAATTATTGGCGAGAGCAATTTTTTTGTTCCAAAAAAAAAAAACTTGCATACTGGCCGGGCCAAATTTGGGCTTGGCAAAAATGGCCCAACTTGTAATGGGTTAATTTTGACAGGTATAATAATACATATTATCTGTATGTGCACATTTTAAAAAAAATTAGAGATAAATTATGGGTTAATAAGGAGTGGGGAAGAGAATTATTAATTTTTTGACACAAAAATATAAGAATGATAGAGAAAAATTCTAATCAAATTTTATTATATTTGTGTTTTATCTATAATTTTTATCTGTATAACATAGATAGATGGATAGGTAGATTATACACGTGCTTGTGAATTAAGGATAGACCAGAGTTACAAACATGTGATAAAGTTGGTACTGTCGATAAAGTAGCGTGTGTTGAGTGATTGAGATATAATATTAAAAAAAAAGATAGGATTTTCTATTTAACTTGAATTGTGTGTGAATTATTGGTTATTAGTGATATCACTAATCAATTTGGTTATGTTCTTATAGCATCTCCAGTAAATGAACTATCTGCTAGATTATATTTAGTCTATATGACATCAGTAGATATCCTTTAGTCTTCAATCATTCCAGCAGATGGAGTATCCGGCGAACTATCTCGTAGACTATAATATTAAAATAATTAATAAATTCAAAAAATACAATTGTTATATTCCATCTAAAAAATAAATTAGAGATATATTATCAATAAAAAACATAAATTAAATATAATAAAAATACAAACTATTATTAACAATATATTTACAATTGCTAAATGTTGAAATAGTTGATTGAGAGATGGTAAAATAAATTAAATAATTGTACATATTTATAGATTTTTCAATCAACTTTTTTTTTATTACCGTTGCTGTAAAATAATTGAAGCATATTATAATTGTAAAATAATTGTAAATATCCAACATTACTGTAAATTGAAGCAGCATCAAAACCCATATCTCATTCTCGCTCGTCTTTTGAAACAAAGCAATATATAGTCCATCATCTCCCGTTCCTAGACTTAGTCTACCTTGCTTGCCGAAAAATTCCTTAGACTAAATTTAGTCTGTCTGCTGGAGCTTCAATTTGAGTCCTAAACTAAATATAGTCTATGATTTGCTGGACGCCGGCCTGCTGGAGATGCTTTTATGGGCTGGTTGATACCCTCTTTTTAATTTTATTTTTTTAGCACAGAGACTAAATTTGTTTGGTAAAAAATTATCAATTTCTTTTTGTCTCTTTAAAATAAGAGATTGATTTTTAAGAGATTGAGATAACTCTTTTCAAAATAAAAAATAAAATTCTCATTATTTTTTTTATCATTATTATTCTAAATTTTCAATTTACTTCTCTCTCTACATCCATTATCGTCGTCACTGTCCATATGGACTATATCCACACCCACCACCACCACCATTCATCATAACCTACCACCGGCCACCACCACTACCATTGCCATAATTTATAATAATTATATAAAATTATCACAATTCATTAAACTTGAAATATTTTAGTGATTTTATTTAAAATTAAATATTTAATATGTATTATATTATTACTCTATCCTAAGTACATTTGTAAAAATTGATTTAAGGGTAAAATAATAATATGTCGTTCAGACATAATATACATGTTAATTATTAAATAATTTTTTATATTTAAATTTTGTTTTAAAAAATATCATATATTTTATAAAGAATCTTTATTTTATATAAAATTTTATCACACAATTTTAATAAACACCGTCGTAGTCCTGTTAAAGCAATCATTTTATACATCAAATTGATGAAGGTTTAGGTTTTGAAATTTTACAAGGATTGAAATGAATTCGTTATGGTTTTGTAGGAATTTTTTGACGAACAAGTCTAGATACATAATGTCTAGATATAAAATTAAATATTATATCTATCTTAATTATTAAAAAATAAGACATGACACGAATTTTAATGTTATGCCTCACTTTTTAATAATTGAGATGAATGTAATATTTGAATATTATGCACTTATACTTATTATTTTTTAATTCATTATTACCTAAAATTTAGGATCTTCACATTTAATACATGTTTTATACTCTCTCATTTTTTATTATATAGGTCGTTTTAATTTTTTTTTTCTTCAAAATATAAAGCGTTTTACATATATTTAAGAAAAAAATATAATTATTTTTTATTTTATCCTTAAAGATGAAGTAATTGAAAGAGAGATGAGAAATAATAATTAATTAATGCATGAATAATAATAAAATTTTAAATTAATATTAATTATTTAATATTAATATTAATAAGACTTTTTAATATATATAATTATATTTTAAATAATTTATATAATAAAAAAGAAAAAAGTACAATATATACAATAAATAAATAGATAAGACACTTTGGCGTTGGGTGTTCCTTCCACCGAAGTGGTCTATCTAATATTTTTGGAATACCTATCAATAACCAAACAATTGGCGTGACTTTAACAATCCAAAAATTTAGAGTACGAAATAGTTCGTGATTACAGCACTTGAATATATCATGTGTCACAACGTGACATCTAATTGAAATATATAAAATTAAAAGAAATTTCAACTTTATTATAATTAATATTCGACGGTACGCTATAAATCATGTGTTATAAATTTAAAAGATTAAAAAAAAATTAATATAAAAAAATATAACATAAATTATCTTAAATATTATATCGGTCACCGACTTTGTATAATAGATGGATGGATGGATTGATCAATAGACAGTAATAGACCCATGTGTAGTAAGTACTACCACCAACACGCCCAGTGACGAACAAAAAATATAAAAATATTGTAGTACAAGTCCACCTTTCCACGTCAACGAGTCTCCAGCACCAAGATTCTCATGTGTATATTTCCAGAATCCAAATCCGTATCTATATCAATAGATAATAAGATAAATATTAAATTCTTTTAGTTAATTACGAATTAATTTAAAAAATTCGATAATTTAAAATTATTTTTTATTTTTTTGTTTTCATATCTTTTTAATCATAAATTTTCTTATTTTTAAAAATCAACTCAACAACTTAAAAGTTAATTTTTTCACAAAATTTTATTACACATTTATTATTAAAAATATAATATATTATTTGTCAATAAAAATTAAGTAAAGATAATAAAAATAAAAATAAAATTTTAAACTATCAAGTCATTAAATTTAAATTATTAAGTTAACTTAAGAACAGCTTAAATATAATTAAAAAATATCATATATAAAATTTATTTGATATTTTTAAACTTTCCCATACTTTATGTTATTAAATTTGTTGACCATAATAGTCAAACATGGTAAATAATCCAAGAATAGAATTTTCCTCATTCCTTTGTTGGTACTCGATGCCTATTTCTCGTGATTCCAAATTTCCAAGCCCGTATATATATCACCTTCTCCTCAATACTCCGCATAGCCTTCAAGAAGTTGCCGAAAACGTCGGCGTTCCTGTACTGTATCCATTTTCTTTTCTTTCCTTTCCCGGAATTCTTGCATCTCTGGTAACGATTATGGCGATTTCGTTATTCGCCTTTAATGATATTTTATTTTCCATTCCTTTTATGTTTTTATTCATTTATATGATTTTAATTGAGTTTCAGATGTGAATGTGATATTTAATAGCGTAGTTGGAGAGAGACGAGAGACAGAGGAAGACATTTGATTCTTCAATTTGAGAGGAAGTAGAGAGATGGAGTCGGAGGATGAGAGTGTTTATAAAAAGATTACGGTTGGTGTATGCGTAATGGAAAAGAAGTTGAAATTGAAATGCGGCTCCGAGGTTCTGTTCTTGTTGCTTCATTAAAGAATTTTTTTTTAAAAAAAAAGAAAAAAAAGCAGCAAAGCATATGCGAATCGTATATTCAGTAGAGTCTCGTTTTGTATTCCGTTCTAGTATATTCATTTTTTGTTTTTTTTTGGGTGTGTTTAATTAGGTTTTTTCAGCTCCTATGGGGCAAATTCTGGATCGGTTACAAGCATTTGGCGAATTTGAGGTATTGTTTATCATGTGATCTTTATAAAATAAATTGCATAGTAGCAGTATTAATTTACAAGATTGATATAGGACAAACTTTAATAATCACATGAATATTTATAATAATAATTTTTTCAATTTCAAATGAAGCCATTATAATATGCCACTTTTAATCCATATAATGGATGTATGTCACATTAAATAATTTAAAAGAAAATTATGGTCATATTTTTTTTTATGGATTGTTCTCTTCACAACGTGCAATTTTTAAATGAGCTATGTTATCGTTTGAAAAAAACTATTTATACCTTGAGACATTGATGGATAAATTAAAAAAATAACACGTACCTCTTCATTTAATAGAATATCATTGGTCTTTCATAGTGAACTTATAGAAATTTTGTTTGTAATTTATTGTGTAGTCAAAGTCCTATTTATAATGTATTTGGGTAAGTTAAATGAGATAACTAATTAGGTTTATGACTCAGGAATGCTAATGGTCATAATTATAATATATCATTGAAACAAAAGAAATTCTTGAACTATTGAGCTGACAAAAAGAATTTTTTTGAGTTACCGAATCGGATCAACCAAAACAACTCGGTCTTTGTCTTGTTAAATATTTTATTGATTTCTAATGCAAAATTCACTCTGCAATTCGGGCTCATAGTTTGTTTTTGTTTTTATTACTCCATCCCTTCCAAAATTAGACATACATTTACATTTATAAAACGATTGACTTATAAGAAAAACTTTATTTTTCCAAATATATCCCTAACATTGGTTAGAGTTGTAGTAGTGATGGTACAATAGTATTCAATCTACCTACATATACGATTATGTAATGGCAAGTTCGGAATTGTGTATCACTTTTTAGCCTGAAAATGGAAAATGTATATCTAATTTTAGAATGGACTAAAAAGGAAAACGTATCTCTAATTTTGGAACTCTATCTATCATGTTCTTGCTCAGTGTTTGTTTGTTTGTTATGTTGGTATCATGTGCCCTTTCTCATAACATATTGTGTCATACTATTTCCTTGTAGATCATACATTTTGGTGACAAGGTTATCCTCGAGGATCCTATAGATAGGTACATCTTTATTAAATCAACTTATTAATGTCATTTTCTAGTGTATAACATTGCTCACACAAATTGTTCAACATTGTATCTCAAGGAAATACATCATGCCTATTAAAAAAGTTATATGTGTTAGCATATTTTTAAAGTTCTTAGATACGGTCGGATGATTGAAGAACAAATTGGAGGTAGTCATCTATATGTGCTTTAGAAGCACAAAAAGTTGTAAGTCCGGAATGTGCCCGTATCGGATACTGATACTTTATGGATACTATCAGACGTGTTTGACACTTCTCAACATGCCCATAATTTGAAAATAATGTTTAAATTCTGGACATGATTTATTCTCTCCTTAGATTCTAACATGCACCTATGGACATTAAATGATATGATATGTATTTTCTCTTCAAGTAAAAGTAGTATGATTATTGAAGGAAACAGAAAGGAATTTTATTTTTAACACGAGTATATGTGAATTATATACATGACGATGATAAATACCATGGTAAACATGTGACTATATATAAATATAGAAATGTATAATATCCTACGTTTTATAAATGTCATGTAAGCGTATAGTGTTGTATATAAATATAGAAATGTATAATATCCTACGTTTTATAAATGTCATGTAAGCGTATAGTGTTATGTCCTCCTGGTATCCCATGTTTGCACTTATTTATGTTGGACCATCTACATGTGACCTCATTAGATGAGTGTTATCAGTAGATGAAATAATTTTACTTTTTTTCTGCTGAAAATAGTACATAGACGATACTTCAATAGGCTGATCATTATCTTTTTTCAAGCTACCCGTGTTCGTTTGTTTTCATCCATTTATGAAATCCAACATCTTTTGGTGAGTAAAGGATGGAACCAAATTACCCTTTTTCTTTGTGATGTTTTAACCTAACCCAATTAGTTTGGGATAAAAGGCGTTTTTAAGTTGAGTTCGGTTGTGATGTTTTACATACAGAGTATTTTTGACAATGCCATGCTTCGAATGCTTCAGTATTCAAGATTCAAGTTATTTTTTTATCTGTCTTTTATCTTCTTATTTTGGTAACTCACCCGACCTTTCTTTTTCTGGTGTGAAGACCATTGTTAGGATGTAGGACACAGTTCAGTTTCTAATTGTGATTAAATTCATTTGATGTCTTTATTTTTGCAGCTGGCCTATATGTGATTGCTTGATTGCCTTCTATTCCTCTGGGTACCCCCTTGAAAAGGCTGAAGCATATGCTGCATTAAGAAAGTAAGTCTTTCATTCTGCTTTATTCATGCCTGTTCTCAAAATTATGAAAAGGCTGAAGCATATGCTGCATTAAGAAAGTAAGTCTTTCATTCTGCTTTATTTATGCCTGTTCTCAAAATTATGAAAAGGCTGAAGCATATGCTGCATTAAGAAAGTAAGTCTTTCATTCTGCTTTATTTATGCGTGTTCTCAAAATTATGAAAAGGCTGAAGCATATGCTGCATTAAGAAAATAAGTCTTTCATTCTGCTTTATTTATGCGTGTTCTCAAAATTATATTAACACTTATATTTTCTGCTTGAATGAATCTAAATGAAATACTTAGTCCTTGAAAGTGTAGTGAGACTAGAGATTGCCTCGCAATAAAAGATTTTATTTATCTTCAGGGGTGCAATGCGGATAAATATGATGCTTACTACACAATTTTTTTTTACAAGATTTGACTATAGATGTGTGTGTCTGCTGCATACATGATTATATGGTTAAGTTTCGTTCGCTATACTCCGAGGCATGTATAATTATTGTGCCATGGGCCCATGACATGATTGCATTTTACTTCTGAGATGCTTTAGGTTATGTATGGGAGGTCCTTATAATATATTGTAGGCTTATAGGCCTAGGTGACGTTCTTACTATAATATGCGTGTTTGTCAACATTGTTAATGGACAACTTGAATAAGTGAATCTACTGAGTTCTGTTTGTGAATGTTAGCCATAGAGTTGTTTTACTTCTTAGGTGCAGAAGGATTTTAAAGTAACTTAATGCACTTCATAAATATGCTTAATCTAACACAAAGTTTTCTGTTAGTGATGATTATTTTTGGAATATATTATTTAAAGCTAAATTTGAAGTATACCAAAATCAGGCATTGATCAATGGCTTTGCCAGGCTGTGAAATATTGAAATCCTAATATTTGATTTACCTATTGAAAAATTATTGAATGAATGTTTTTTGCAACTTGCTGGTGAATCATGATGGTTTAGTTAGGGAGTAATGGAACAGGGAGGAAAAGGACTAGGCAGAATAAGCTCATCTTTTCTATTGCCATAGCAGTTCAATTGTTAACAATGTCAGGATCAAGGCCAGTAGCATCACCAATAAAGTAACACGAGGTCTTTATAAGAATGTTAACCCTTCTGAACGTAGTTGAAATTGCTAGTTTGATTTAGATTTTTCTTCGTACATGAATTTTGAATCATACTTGAATATAGCTACTATGGATTGAAGGTCTTTATCACATGACATCACTATCACGAGTTACCTCACTCTGTCACGACTATCATTTTTCCAAGGTGTCGCCCTTGGTTCAACTATCTTCGCCTCTGATGCTATGGCCACTCCATCATTGACCTCATTCGCCAAACTAGCCATGATATCAATCTGGCACTGGCCAGTGGCCAGTATGCCTCTGCTGTTACTATTTTTATTCTAGCAAATCATTCATATCACACCATACCTATGTGGTCATCACAATTGGTAGTTGGTACTATGACAACTTCCATGTTATGTCTTTCACCACAATAGTACCACTGCATGTGTGACCAGACTATCTTATTTTTGACCCTGGTATAAGTTTCATGACCCCACGGCCATTGCCCTTCTGATAGGATATCAACTGAATCACGAGGCAAACACTTTTTCTATCTGTATTCGGTGAGAAATTGTTTTAATTTGGACGTGGTTTGTTTTCCTATGGTATATGGTGTTGTATGATATTCTCATAAAGCAGCAGTTTATGGCTTTTAGAGAGGTATGCCCAAATGAAATATGATTTTGTGGATAGTTTTATTTATTCGTTACCCATTTCCTAGCTCATTATAGATCTTTACTTCTTTATACTTGACATGAGTGCATAATGCCTAAATTTTAGTTGGAATGTCTCTACTATTGGAACTTTGGATGTGCGGAAGCCAGACAAAGTGAACATGACTGTGTTTTCGTTCATTCTCTCTTTCTCTCTGCCCCGCTGCTTTATCTCTATTTGGTCATGGCTCTCTATATGCCTATAAGAGTGATGCACTTTAATTTTCTCTAAATAGTAGCCTCAAATCTTTGATATGAATTTCTCTTCAGCAATATTTATTTCGGGGAGTTCCTCTTCTAATACTACATTTGTTAGAACCTTTATCCTAGATATATTGGGTCAGTGTAAACTCTCGAATGCTGCTTTGCACCCTTTTGCAGTTCCTGAAGTAAAGAACCCAAGTGTCACAATACTGTATGCCTTCTTTGTTTCAGGCCTTTCCTTGTAAATGAATTGGATCCTCAACACCTTCTTCACGATAGAACGAAAGTATATGAGGTATGATACCGTGCAAGTTTGACATTGAAAAGCAGATTTTTTTTTTTGTCTTTACAGTATTTAATAGACTGAGCTAGGATATCACCATCAGACAATCAGTTATAGATAATATGGCACATGTTTAGATTCATCCTGTGTTACTTGCTTTGGTCTGGTTTTTTTACCATGCTGTTAGAAGGCTGCTTATTATGTAGTGAGGTTGACAGTCTAATGTTGGATTAACCAGTTATCTGAGGAAATTCTTTAAAGAGATATATATACGTAGAGGATCCTTGTTGGCTCTTTGCAAGCTTTTCGAGGGAAAACCTTCTTTTGTAGATTTATTTCAGGAATCGATGATATTATGGCTGATTGGTCTTATGGGCATGCGGATCTAATGGTGATACAAGGTAGAATTAAAGATTTGTTTTACTGAGTGGGAATTTTAAAGGATCGTAAGAGTATAGAAGGGATCTACAGCCTTAAAATGCTTTTTTAACTCTATATTTTTTCGTTGGGGTTCCTCACTTCTCCATTGTTGCCAACAATCTAGAATTTTATTTCTTGAAAAGGTATATGGAGATGCATGCGTTATTCATGGAGGAGATAATGAGCCTATGAAGTCACTAATTTAGCTTTTTGATGCGGACCTTAGAATGGCAAAGAAAGTATATATTTTTGGAAAGAGACTATATACACTAGGATGTCTAACTATTATTCTTGGTCATCCTTTGGTCCATCTAAACCTTGAATACTAGAAGAATGCTATTTTCTTCTTTCCCCTCTCTTACCTATTGAGATGCGTCTTTTTTGTTTTCTTGGTGTAATCCAGTGTCTTGAAATGTATGGTATTCCTGTTCCAAGATATGCCCTTGTAAATAGAGAAGTTCCATATCAAGAAGTGGATTATTTTGTCGAGGAAGAAGATTTTGTTGAGGTTCATGGGAACCGTTTTTGGAAGCCTTTTGTGGAGAAACCAGTTGATGGTGAGTTTTTTCTTCATAATGATAGATTTATTTCTTTTTGCTGCTATTTTCTCTGATGTCTGATGATTTTGTGCCATGTTTTTGCTGCATAACAAGATGGTCAACTGAAAATTAAAACCAAGCTTATGCCTTATATATGGATCGTTTTTATTAAACACTGATTTTGGTGGCATTCTGTTATTTCTTGGCAGGGTTAGATGAAAGAAACTGGATCCAATTTATGAATTTTGGATTACAAGCCACTTAATCTTACCTTAGGAAAAGCTCAGCCGTATTAAATGATGATTGGATTGTTGAAACACCGTATCTTGAATAGAGACCGGATGCTCTTTTGAGTTTTGACACATCACGACTTTATTATAGTAATTATTTCAAAACATTGTTGCCTATACATGCTTTCAAATCTTAGATGGAAGTTGACCAAAAAATAATGCTGGAGATTTGCTTACCCATAAAATAGTAAAACAAAAATGCTGGAGAAATCATTTAGCCTCAACTTCAGGCCTGCAATGAACAACATGAGGAATATGGTATCTAAAATGGTTTGTCCTGGTTCCTCTATGCTTTGGATGCCAGAATTTGAACGATGAATGAAGAAAGGAATGAGAAAAAACATTTAAATTAATGAGACATTTTCTTTCTTTTCCCATCAAAGTGATAAAAGCTTTAGCAGATGGTGAATTTTATAGGTTAATAACTAAGGCCAATATTGAAATGTTTTTATATGGAAATAGAAGGAAAGAAATAGGGTTTCACAGGAATTATAGGACTTATTTCAGCAGATGGTGAAATTTATTAGTCAGAAGAACCAACAATAATAATGATATTGGTATCAGGATGTGCCAATAAACGAAATTACTAAAAATAATATGGCAACAATATTGACTTGTCAAAAAAACAAAACAAAAAGAGTATCGACTTCGTGTGAAGCTGAGAAATTTCACCTTTGATGCTTTAGCTAATTAATGTTCCCTTACTACAGAATTGATACTTTTAATTTAATAGCACATTAAGGTGTGAATATTACTTTCAATGTAAAGTAATGAGACATTTTGTTCTTTTGTGAAGGTGACAACCACAGTATAATGATATATTACCCTAGTTCAGCAGGTGGGGGCATGAAAGAATTGTTCCGAAAGGTGAGAGTTTTGGTATGATCTTTTAGTCAGTCTCGGTTTGGGCTTAAATTGCTGAAATACAACTTATTTTCCATTGTGATGTAATGTCATTTGAACACTTTTGAAGTGGGGTTGAAGAAATTGCAGAAGTCAACTTTATATACTTTTTGGTTGGTTGGTTCTTCATTATAGGCCATATCTAACCTGTTTTCACTTTTCAAGTCATGTTTGTTTTTGGATTACTTGAGTTCAGCTGGTTTATTTTTACCTTTCTTCCCGCATGTTATAAGTATGTGCTATCATGTCATATCAGAAACTTTGTTGGTAATAGTTCTCAAAAAAAAGAAAAAAGAAACTTTGTTGGTAATCCACTTGCAATTAACGTTCTAGAAAATGTGAAAAGCAAGAACATATTTTACTTTCAAAGCTTCTAGGATAACTGGATAAGGAGAGACATACATAAAACCTTCTTCTTTGCCTTTTCAACTATATATATATATATATATATATATATATATATATATATATATATATATCAGTTCCAATCAAACACCAACTGCTTCTTTTCTGCCAAACATTATCCTACTGTCTTATGGTGATTGGAATGTGCTTTCACAAAAATTTAAACTTCTTGAAACCCAATGAGGAGTGGGTGAATGGCAGAAGCCTTGAAGGAACATAAAAAATCGCTAGTACCGATCCTCACACTTAAGGCCAAGCTTACCTATTCCAAAAATTATTACTTCATTAATTTTTTTAAGAAACTCATATAGTTGAAGCTTTTCTATCAAAGTTGAAATCTTCATTTATTGTGATTTGTTGGCCATATTTGTTGTTTCTATTCATGCATTCCCAATTCATTTTGATTTTTTTGCCTTCAGGTTGGTAACCGGTCAAGTGAGTTTCATCCAGAGGTAAGAAGAGTGAGACGTGAAGGCTCATATTTGTATGAGGAGTTTATGCCAACTGGAGGGACAGATGTCAAGGTTGTCTAATTTATGTTCTTGTAGCTCCATCGATGGATTTATCTATTTCCCAAGTATTAGATAATGAAAGCATGTGCTATTCTTTCTTTGCTTAAAGTAGTAATTCTATTGCATTGAGTTCTTGAGAACATTTATGAATCAGCGGCTGTTTTAGGTTGTCAAGAAAAAAGTTTCAAGGTCAAGAATGTTGCATTGACTATTGCATGGAAAGTGATTGATTGTCGGGTCTTTGGGAGTAGCACCTTCCACTGATAACCGTTTGCTTTTGTTTGCTAGAATCTCATGAAATCAAGTTTTAGTTTAGCAAGGAGGGACCTCTGGGCAATGATATCAGATTGTTGGGGGAAGGTGCAAATCCAATCTGACAAAAATTCTCAGTGTGATGCATTTGAAGGTCGCAGTAGCAGCAGCTGTCCAAACCTTAATAATGCAATAGTTGAACTATTACTCTAGCATTCACCAAACAAAATGAAACATGTGTATCTGGAAGCACCAAGTAAATCCTAGCATGTTCAACAATTTTACTGGAGGAGGCATGATGAAGAAAGATCTACTGATTAGTGGTCTCCACCTTTTATGCACAAGGCAGATACTTATGAGAGTTTTCTTTCCTTGGTCTCTTGGTTTTCTAATTCTAAATTATTTTTGTGCGAATTCAGCAAGAATATTCATTAAAAGACTTGTATAAAAAAAGTTGTATCAATTAGGTGAGTGAAAATTTCTGTTTTTAGAGTACTTTAAAGCAGCTTATGATGTTTTACAAGCATAAATTAAGAGTGCGCGCTAGTGTGAATATATTGACAATCAAAACATGTGGCAGCAATCCATTCAGTGTTTGCTGCTTATGTTTCTTATATCTGTCAGGTTTTTTGATTTGTATCCATGATGGTTATATGCTCTGCTCTCTTTTTCTTGGTAAAGTTTAACCTAATTTACATTTTTTTACAGTCTACTTTCCCAAAGATTGCTTGAACTTATCTTCATGTTATTGTAGGTTTATACAGTGGGCCCTGAATATGCACATGCGGAGGCAAGGAAGTCTCCTGTTGTAGATGGCGTTGTTATGAGAAATCCAGATGGAAAAGAAGTAAATACTTTTTACATTTAAACATCAGCAAAACTCCATCTGAAATTAGTTTTCAAGATGTATCGAAAACACATTTACATGTTTAAGCTTTGCCAAGCGATGCACATGCTATTGAGTTTGAAGTGCATTTGAACTGCATTTGAACTGCATCTGAAGTTTTTATCTTTGTCAGGTCAGATATCCTGTGCTACTCACTCCTACTGAGAAGCAGATGGCAAGGGATGTTTGCATTGCATTTAGGCAATCAGTAAGTCAGTTTTTACCCGTAAGATAATGCTGGTCATTGTTAAAGCTGCCAACTTTATGCTGAATCTCATACAGTAGTTATTGTCTCAATTGTTAAGGGTTCATTACGATAATTGTCATTATTTTTTTTCCACTTCTGATGTTATATTATCTAGAATGCTATTTGTTGTCCCCTGCCCCTCTTGTTTCTCTCGTACAGTCCTCCCCCACCCCCTCTTTTTCTTTGTATCACGTGTTGTTTCTCTGCATTGGAAGAATTACTAATTACCTAGATGTGTAACTTTTCAATACAACAAGATTAAGCTGTGTAACCTTGATCGTGCTCTTTCAGTTTCTTTTGTTTCCCATTCACTGCATTCAATTTTATTAGGTTAATTATTTGTGCTTGCAGAAAGTCGGTCAATAGCCCAGTGATATAGACATCATTGTCCAATGTCTTAGGATACTTACGTTGCTTTTCTGCAGTTATTATGACTAGATTTCTTGAGCTCTTTCCCGTTTATTGATTGGTTACTGAACTTACTGTATATCACTGGATATTAGTTCATTAGGACTTTAAATGGAGGGGTGTGTCATAAAGATTAAGTGTGTGCTTGATTAATCACGTATAACTTTGCAATTTGCATCAACTTTTGTTGGTCAAACCAATACTTTTTCTCATTCATTATAAAATGTTCAGGACTCTTTACTCTTTAGATGTACTTCATCGATGCACAGAACAAAGGCACAAACTCACTAGACCTGCATAGTTATTAACTGTTTCTACTAATAAATTTTATCAGCTGTTGTAATTCATCTCTTCATGTTGCTTGCAGGTTTGTGGGTTTGATCTCTTGCGTTGTGAGGGCCGTTCATATGTCTGCGATGTTAATGGATGGAGTTTCGTAAAAAATTCCCACAAGTAACATCGTTATTTCCTTATTTATTTAAGTGATTATTTCATTAGTATTGTACTGTAGTCTTTATATTTGTCCATAATCAAGCTTTCTTTACTTTTTTCTTTTGGGTATGGATAAATTTTTTGCACTTACAGTCAACTAACTAAACTTCAATTTACATACAAAACGTTACAAAATTCGTTAAATCATGTTGACTTTAAACGGTTTGCCGAATCTGATTCCACGTAAGAGAGAGAAAACTGACATGAAATTCTCATGTATTATGTAGCAACTCTTGAGTGGAAATGAAAGAAAATTAAGGGGAAAATGAAAGAATTTTTTTATAAAAAAAACATAAAATCAGAAGATTTAGCAAAAAAAAAATGGAAAAAATAAAAAATTAATAATTTACTTATTTTTTGTAATTACTAGCAAATGATTTTTTAGGTAATTAATAACAAAAAGAGTCAATTAATTAGGAAATTATCAAAACCATCAAACGACCTTGTCTCAGTCGCCAAATTCATTGAATTTTTTAAACAGATTGGAGCTTTGCAGCGATAGTTTTGGTGGTGGTTGTGATTATATGTGTATATATATTCATACATACAACTATGAAATCGAAAGAAAGAAAATTATCCTCCAATCACCATTCATCGCCACAATACTAGCCAATTTGATACCACCACCCAATTTAATTAGAGAAAAGAAAATTATCCTCCAATCACCGCTGTGATACTAGCAGCAGTCAGCTACTCCAATCATTTTCCAATTGTTGCCAGATTCGGCAAAGCAAGTGATTGACATTTAGAACTTAAAGTATATAATTTTTGTCATCATCGCGCCACCACATTTCCTGAGTCATTGCCCGATTTGAGGTTTTCTTTATCTTCATATTCTATTTTTTTCCTTTTTTGGTTTGATCTTCTTCTCAGATGAGATTTAGGACTTGATCTAACGTTGGCCCATCTGTTCATCTTATTTGTTTTATTGAAACTTGGACATCTTAGCATTCTAAACTTAAAATATAATTTTTTTTAATAGATTATTTAATTTAAAACCCTTATGTTTGATTTTGAAAATCATAATGAACAAAATATATTCTTGTTAGTGGGTGGGTTTTGGGTAGATTGTGGGTTATGGGTCGGGTATTCGTGGAGGTGGTGGGTTGGATTTATTGGGTGGGCTAAAGCTAAAGATGTTAAAATAACCTTATAGCTAGGATTATGTGCATACGTGGCCTTGTCATGTCAATTTACAGTTAAAAAACTTAATAGTCTAGACGGATTTTCAAATTTTTGTAAGAAAACAAAGTTCAGTTAGTTGACTGTAAGAAGAAAAATATAGTTAATCATTTGTAAGTTGATTTAAAGTACAGTGATGAAAAAATCATTTAACCCCTTAATTTTTTATCACTTTGTCATTCGGTGTCTACTTCAATAGCTTTTGATGATTTGAATCAGATGTCCTTGTATGATAAACTTAATCAACCTCCACGACCTCTTTACTTTCTCTCTCCTATATATATATATGATAAGGTCTACGGTACGCTTGTATAATGTGAATGCTGCTCGGATCGTTTTCTAGCCAAGTTGTTTAGTGGAACACGCATAACACCTCAACCCGTCGCTTATATTGAAGCGAGAACCTTGGTACAATTGTTTGTGTAAGAAATCCGCGTTGAATGAAACACCAACGACACCTCAACTATAATGAGACAAGAACCTTAGTACAAGCGACGATTGATGCGGTAGAAGGCGCCACACATAACTATGAATTATTGTGTGATAAGTCAGTATTGAATCTCAAGAAAAACTAAGAAAACGCTTAGAAATTCTTAAAGAACCAAAAGATGAAGAATAATCCTTTTAAGAAAATATATTGAATAATGATTGAAGTTTACAAGATACTACTTCTATGAATGCTAATCCTTAAATCAATAGGAAGTATCGTTACATAAGAAATTTAATTAAATAAGGTAACAAATCATAAGCAAAATTGGACAAAATATCAAAAACGCGGCAAAAATAATTTGTTGGTTCGCGTCCATGCGCCGAGGTGCGTGGTTTTTGTTTTGTTGGATGCGTCGGGGCACAACCCTCTCTGTATTTCTTCGTCGGGGCACAACTTTCTTCTTCCTAGGCGCACAACTCTTTGTTGTTTTGTGCCGGGGCGCATAATTCTCGTACAAATCCGCGTGCGCCGGGGCGCATGCCTGAAAACTTGAAAATGACTTTCTTTGCTTCACTTGGTTTGGACTTGAGTTTGATTGCAACATATGAACTATCTTTGAATCTTCTTCATGACTTTTATCACTTGCAACTCTCTAGCCCATACCTTTTGAATTAATCAAACAAACCCTTCCTTATCGTTTAGCTTGTGCTCGCATAACCTGTTCAATTGGAACTTGAATTGGCTCTTCCCAAACTTTAACTCGTTGATTTCCTTCCAAGCCAAGCATACCCTCCTCAATATATATATAGATATATATCGTACGCTTGGTAGGACCATATAAGTGATTAAATTATTGAGGGAAGGAAAAATAGGAGGAATACTGTCTTTCCTTTCTTGTGTTTTGTTGTGTAGGAAAGAAAGAAGGCAATAAAAGGAGTTTGTTGCATATCATCACTGCTAATCCTTACATGAAAGGGGGAAATTTTGGTTGAGTAGTGCTCTACATACATGCACTATTCTACGTAGGGATTTAAAAAAAAAATTTACAGCGTTTGATACCTGAATCTTTTGTGGTACTTTTTCTTGTTGATTCATTTGCTTGCTTTCTTTTTCCTTTTAAATCCATATCAACCTAGAGCGATTCTGATGCTTCTCTCTAATACTTCTTTTAATATAGGCAATCTCTAATACTTCTTTTAATATAGGCATTAGTATTATGGTACATTCTTAAAACTTGTGATTTTCTACTTTTCTATCTTTATGTTTATTATTTAAAAATCAAAGGATAATTAGTTAAATTAACAAGATGTATTGCTGATTTGTATATTTTGGTTAATCCAACCTCTGGTCTGATTGGACGCAACATAACATATACAATCAGCCCCCTCTTTGTTTGTGTTTATGCGCTTTTGGAAGTGTAAGCACTGAGGAATAAGGTTTCAGACTAACTTGTTGGACTGCTGATTTGTATACAGTGGTGGAGCCAGAATTTTTTGTCATGGTGGGCAAAGAATACTAAATACCTATTCCTGAAAATCATGGTGGGCAAAGTTATCATGTATATTTAAATTTTTTGTCATATTTTTTGAAAAATTAATATTTTTAATACTACTAAAGATATTTCCACCAAAATCACGGCAGGTTTGCCCACCTTGCTTAGAAGGTGGATCCGGCCCTGTTTCTATATATTGGTTTGTGTGCATGCTAAGTCTCATATATGCACAAGCACGTGTATGGTATATTTGTGAATTATAATTTTTTTTTCCATCTTTGCGATCCTTTCATTATCTTTTTTTTTGTAAAAATATAGTTATGATATCAGCTGCTAACTATAGGTATTATGATGATGCTGCTTGTGTTTTGAGGAAGATGTTTTTAGATGCAAAAGCCCCCCATCTTTCATCAACAATTCCACCAATTTTGCCATGGAAGGTTAACGAACCAGTTCAACCTTCTGAGGGACTAACACGTATGGGAAGTGGGATTATTGGCACATTTGGGCAGTCTGAGGAGCTACGTTGTGTAATTGCTATTATTCGTCAGTAAGATGAACATCCTCTTGGTTATTTCCTTTCTTGGGGTGCAAGTTTTGTTTTCCTATTTTTAGTCATGTTCTACTTCTTGGGCAGTGGTGATAGAACTCCAAAACAGAAAGTGAAGCTGAAGGTAACTGAGGAAAAGCTATTGAATTTGATGTTGAAATACAATGGGGGAAGACCTAGATCTGAGGTGCTCTTTTTCTCAATATCATTCTATCTTCTATCTTTTTTTGCTTAAATATTCAACATCTCTAACAAATACTACTTTTGTTTCTTATTTATCCTGTTTGGCAGACAAAACTCAAAAGTGCTGTCCAGTTGCAAGATCTGTTAGATGCCACGCGAATTCTTGTTCCACGTTCTAGGTGTCGATCCATATGAAATTTTGCTTTCCGTTTAATTATCTCTGAAAGTACATTGGTTAATCTGCTATGTACAACTCATATGTAGCCATCGTCACTCAAATTTGTCTCCAAATGCAAATACACATGACTTTACTCAAATTCATGTCTTAAAATGGTGGTAATTTAAAAAATGAAAAACAGAAGAATAATACCCGTTCTACTCATTGTATGGAAACTTGAGCCTCATGGGAAATATTTTGATTTTGATTTTGATTTTTAGTTTATTTGCATAATGAACTAGAGTTGAATAACAGCCACCACATAAATTAAAATGTGAAGATCAACAGAAAATAACATTGGGGGAAATAAGAGATTGCTCTTAACATTATCTGTGTTAAATCTTTTGGAAACTGGTACATAGTTTTGGAATGAGAAACAGGACAAGGCTCAATTAATAACATATATAATTTAACTATAAGATAAGAAAGATTAATTTTAGAAAAGATGTTGTATTAATAAAAATGAAAAGAAATAGACATACCGAGACTTTTAAGGATTAAAGGGACAAAGGCAGACTGCACGATATGTAGGCTTTAGATACCTTTGGGATTGGCACATCTTTTGTTGAGTTCTGCCTTTCCAAGCATATGCGAGAAAGCACTTGTTGTAATCTTTGAGCCCCACAAGGCATTTTGGAATCTTCTCCCCTAGACGAAAGTCCTAAGCATGAACCTAAAAAACTGGGGGTCATTTTAACTGTTCTAAGATATTTCGAGGGAAATACAAGGATAAGTGGAGTTTGGGTCGAATCTTTTTTTTACGTATTGATTCTGACCTATTATACATTAAAGGGTATGGATTTTTTCTTAGTTCTAGAAACATATCCTTCTCAAGTTCTTCATGAGTCTTTACTCAATGTCTAAGTCATCATCATGCACATTGGAATAACATTTTTATTGTTCCACTATACCAAATTTTGAAGAGGAAGTCATTTAGAGGTTTCAACTGTCTGGGACTATCTTCTGAACAAGAGAATAAAAGAAAGAATAAGCATAATTATAAAATATGGTGCATAGTCAATGTCTAAGCAAGATTACCCTTCAGTATTCACGTGACGTTGAATTGAAATTCGGAGTGTTTGTCGATTCTAAGTAGTAAATTTTGTCATTGTATATGTGTATATATCATGACTAGTAACTATCTCCAAATGTCTATATGGATCAGTTCATATATACTTAAATTGCTGCATACCATCTTATCTTGATGTCAACTCTTCATGTTTGCACTGTGTTGTACTCATATAGCTCATTCATGTTGATGCTTTTATAGCTTCTAAACGTGGAATTAATGCATATCACAAGTCACATGGTACCTACAACCTGCTTATATTATAAAGAAAAACTTCTGTATTTACTTTTGTTGCCAATTAGCATACGGAAATTTGTTCCGTAAACATTAAATGATTTTCATTAGTTATACTAGTCATAACAATGCAAGCATAGTGCCTTAAAATTCATACATATTGTCTTCAATTTTTTTTTTCATTCGAGTATGCTATGCCTGCCTTCGTGGCTTGTCAGTTTAATATTATTGTTTATTGTCGTATTTTATTATTGAAAAGGACACATTATATTTGCTTATTGAGGTTTTAATTTCAAACAAATTAATGTCTGAAATAATTGGAAATTTTATATAGACCTGATCGGGAAAGTGATAGTGAAGCAGAAGACGTTGAGCATGCTGAAAAACTACGACAAGTTAAAGCAGTTCTCGAGGAGGTCGGATTTACATAGTTTTATCAAATCATGCATTATCGCACTTTAATTTTTGTTGTGGTTAAATTATGAGTATTTATTTTGAGTAGGATTTATGCTGCATAAAGAGGTCTTTAGTTTGAATCATGGTTACCAGGAACGCTAATCGACTGGGACGAATGAAATCGGGTACTAGGAACGCTACCTATGGTAGAATGCACAAGGCATCTAGTTTTTGTACCACGATTCAAAACAATAGAACTGTACGTGGAACACAGGATAATAAAAGTTCCCTGGTAACCCTGGTTTAAAGACATTATTTAATGATATGAGCTACATGAAGTAGATGTTTTCAGATTCTGGAATTAGGTAGATTGCTCAAGATAATTCTCTCTCATGCACAATTTATAGTCTTTGAAATTTTAATGAGCATCAAAATGGACTTAGATTGTGTAGTTTGACGTTTTTGGGCTCACATGGGGGTGGGGACATCGAAACTGTAGTCATTATGGTTAGCATGTTAAGATTTTTCTCTACTTTTCTTTTCTTACTTTCTTTCGCTTTTGCCATTTATGTTTTGAACCGTATCCTGTGACATGAGGTTGTTTGTATTTTGATTTTTGAGGATGGTTTTATGACAGTTATCTAGAAGTATGTAGTTAATAATATAAAATATGGGAATGATGATGTTTGAGTTTTTGTTCTCTATCGTGAAAAGAAAAGCTCTTTCAACAATCAATGCTAGAAAAACTATTCGTGGTACACTTGGAATTTGAGGACGAATTCTTTTCAAGTGGGGGAGTACGCATGTACACCAGTGAGGACTTTCATGATTGTATTTGGATTAGAATTTAGAAGACAAAATATGATTTGAATCTGGAATATTAGACTCCTATTACAGTTACCTTATTAATTGTCCCCAGTGGATATAATCTATTATGTTTTATCTAATCTAGAGTATGGTATGAGGTACACAATAAAGGATGGAAAATGGCTATGTAAATCTTATGAGATGCAAACAGATTGCAGAATTCAGATTAATTATAAACTTTATCATTGATATTTGATCAATGGATTAAGCATTGCTCCCTCTCCCCTATTTATCCTTCTCCTTTCTTGGATGCTCCTAAGTTCTGATTTTTCCTTACTCTGTTCTATCCACTCACATCACTTAATTTGTTTAAAGAGAGGGCTCAACAATGTATATCATGCTTCAACAATTTAGGACACGAATTTTTGCCGACAAGTGTGGCTAATTTGAATTTCATGAGCTAATAATGTTGTGAATGGGAAGAAGGAAGAATGCCTTTTGGGCTCAGAAGGAGTTGCTTTCTAAGGTTTCAACCCAGTAAGTTATAGTCGTTGCATAGGAACCTTGGGAAGAAATATGCAATTCTGTATTTTATTTACATTTTAGATTATATGGGGGTAAGATTTTTTGTTAAAATCTAGAATCCCTCGAATTCTATGTGCTTAAATGTGGGGTTGCAACATATCTTTCTTTATTTTGTGGGTGTTTTTGTGTCTCTTATAGTTTTCCATGAGTAGTTTTTTTTATCTGTTTCTTTCTATCTAAAGAAGTTCTGTTAGATGAAGAGAGAGTACAGAAAGGGAGAACAAGGAGTCCTTCAAGGAAATACAAGTGAGGAAATAAAGAAACACAAATGAAGCACTGTCTGCCAATCTTCATGAACATCTAAAATAGCAACTTCTCTAAGAGCAATGCCTCCTGGATGAGTATTACTGTATATGGAAGTTCCTTCCCTTGAAAAAAAATAAAATAAAAGACACATCCCCCCAATGTGTATCTCAAGTTGCGTGAAAATGCAATTTGGTTAAACATGAAGATTGAACACCTAACTTTACCTTATGATGTAGAAAACTTCTCCTCATCCTCTTAAATCATAATCATTAATAAAGGTGCAACTTTTTTGTTATCCAGGGGGGGCATTTCTCGGGCATTTATCGAAAGGTTCAACTAAAGCCACTAAAGTGGGTTAAGGTTGAAAAAGCTAATAATGAAGGAGAAGAAGAAAGACCTGCTGAAGCATTGATGATTCTTAAATATGGGGGTGTTCTTACACATGCTGGCAGAAAACAGGTGTTAACAATTGTTGAACCTTGCATATGTTAGTTTATTTCTCTTGACTGTGCTGTTATATTTTAATCATGATCAGTGATTATGTTCTCTTAAAACAATGCTCCTTTCCCTCGCTCAATTCACAGGCTGAAGAACTCGGAAGATATTTTCGAAATGATATGTACCCAGGTTAGTACTTCTCATTCTTTCATATTTACTAGTGTGATGTATTTCTTTGGAAGTTGAAACTTGCTCATTTATGAAGTCAATAAATTTTGTTTTCTGAAGTTTTTGTCTTCCATCTTTTGTTGAGAGCATAAAATGCTAAACTAATTGTCACATTTACTATTGTACTAGTTTTTTCCTAAATGAAAGTTATGATGCTTTTATTGGTTGAAGTTGTATCTCTGTGTTAAACGACTAAGTAAAGGAATGAATGGTGTTTATAAACTGCCGGACTATTGTCTTTCACTTTTTGATTGTTGTGATCTTAGTGGATTGCACCTGAAGTTAAATTAAAACTTCATATATTGAAGGAATAATCTGTCACTTTAACTGTTAAATATGCAAGGAGATGAATAAGAGAGAGTGACGATGGATCTATTAGAAGGAGATTTTCCTTTTTCCCAATGCATGATCCACTGCTTGCATAGTAGAATATGTTTTGTATCTGAAAACCAGCCATAAATTCTTTCATAATCAAAATTGTGAACAGGCATCAGTTTCTGCTGCATGCATATTGTTATCATTTTTTTAGATAAAAGAATATTTTTATTAGATAGAGATGAAAGTATTTGGTGGCAAGAATATTATTCACAATTTTGCCACTCGGCCTTTTATGATTTCAGGAAAGTTTCACTTGAATTATGCTGGTGCTATGCTGCCAGATGAAGGCACTAATGTTGAGCAATTGCATTTGCAATCCAACTTCTATGTGCCATTCTCATAAGACTTCAGCTTATTGGACATATGTGATTTATATGTTGCCTTGCAAGATATTGCTCTTATAAAAGCCCAGAGTGGATGAATGATTTGCAGAAGTTTCCGCATTCACAATCTATTTTAGTAATTTCTTGTATTCTACAAATATTTTTTTTTAAGAAATTTGACAAGAGCCTTGGTGTAGGAAGCACTGTAGAAGTAAGATTGAGAGTTCTTTCTTTCCTCAGTGCTTATGTTTGTGGTTTAAAATCACTTGATCTTTGCTTGGTTACTTTTCTTCCAAACTCATTTTTCAGTTTCATTATTGTAGGGAAAATGTAATATGTGGCTAACCCTTAGGTTTGATCAAACTTTTACTAGCTAAAGAACTTATGTGGTCTTCACATTCTACATGATTGTCATTTACCCTTAAGATGACATGGAAGAAATTTACCACCTTCCTTATCTGCACTATTCAAGATCTCATTTTGTTGAAGTGACGGTTCAGTACTTGCCTGCCTCTTGTTTGCTACTTTTACCTCTATCCTTTTATTCTCAGGTGAAGGTACTGGTCTGCTTCGTCTTCACAGTACATATCGTCATGATTTAAAAATATACAGCTCAGATGAGGGCCGTGTACAGGTACAATCTGAAATATAAGTAGCTATATTTGGCTGCTTGTTTGAGCTCCATCATGCTATAGTGTTTGCTTGGATTTTGATTATTTTACTCAGTTTAGTCTCGTAAGAGTTCTTCACTTTCTTTTACTTGTTTTTCAACTTGTATATTGCTTAATCTCAGACTTTGGTATTGTGTATGAGCTGTACCATTGACTGAATATTTGCCAACAGATGTCTGCTGCTGCCTTCGCTAAGGGCCTTCTTGATTTAGAAGGACAATTAACACCAATCCTGGTTTGCATTCTTCTTCTCAGAAGTTTTCTTTTCTGTTTGTTGACTTCTATTTTTGGTGACTGACATTCTATCTTCTAAAGGTTTCACTTGTTAGCAAGGACTCCTCTATGTTGGATGGACTTGACAATGCTAGTATTGAGATGGAAGAAGCTAAGGTTTCTCCTGTGCCTTTCCCTGCATTATGTTGCTATGCTTTTTAATGAAGTCAGAGTGAAATTCCAGACTGATGATTGATTTTACACTGTCCAATAGGGCTAAGTTTGAGTATGCTGAAGTATTTGCACATATAATTTGAGTATATTATGGCTATTTGCCCGTTAATATTTCAGACCCACCTAAGACCTAACCTAGGATTTCAATTTAGATCACCAAATTGGAACAGGATTATTTGTAGGATGTTGAAAGTTATTTTGTAACATCAGTTTTCTTATCTTAGCCCCCTTCCCCACCTTTTATTCCAGGCTAGGTTGAATGAGATAATAACTTCTGGAGCAAAGACAGTTCATAGCAATGGATCATCTGCTAAACCTTGGATGGTTGATGGAGCTGGAGTCCCTTCAAATGCTTCTGAACTCCTCCCGGAATTGGTAAGTTGTAATATATACTGCTTTCCTGGATGGTATTCCAGAGTGATATCACAATTCTTTTAATCCTAAAATGAGTGTTCTTTCTGCAAACTTCTCCCCAAACTGGTTGAGGTCCTACTATCTACTGCCAGCCAAGATAACTTTCTAGGCAAATTTCACAATTTGTTAATTTAAGTGATTGGTGGCTCTTTACAATACCCTCATCTTCTTCATTCTTTTATTTTTTAATTTTAAACTATATGTATATACCCCATATAACAGCAGGTGCTGCTATTTAACTTGTCATGAGGTAAACATGATTGCTGGAGACAGCTGTTTTAAATAATTATCCTTTGTTTCTATGAGATTAAGTAGAAATTATTTGTCTAAAATTCATAAAATACCAAAATTTCAAAAAATTAATTTATCAAAGTTAGACATGGAAGCTACAGTAATTTAAAGCACTACAACTTTTACTCCAGACATGAAACCAGGCTACAGTAAGTGCAATTCATTGACTGCCGCTAACAGCTTTACTGAACTAAACCCGACTATGCTGCCACCTTCCTCTAAGCATTCATCTCTCAATGCCACCACGTGAAGACCCCCCCCCCCCCCCCCCCCTCCCCTTCCAAAAAAAAAAATTCTAACGCCCGACTTAATCAGTATATTTCGACCATCATCTGTACCTTCTACATCTATATCTATTGGTGCTCTTCTTGCAATAATTCTATTCCAATACCAAGAAATTTAGTAACAATAAGAATGATAACAAATTAAAACAAAGAGTAGTATGAGTCCGAAAGTTCTATAATCTGCAAAACTTAGAAGAAAAGCCTCGTACTAGTTCTCACGTCAAACAGAATATATTGGAATAATGAAGGGTTAGAAAATCACTTCTTCTATTACAGTAACAGAAAATGTAAACCTCAATGAAAAGATTCAACATCCAGTGATAATTGAAATATTCGGGAGGGAGGGAGGGGGAACCAAAGAAAATAAAACCCTCAGCTAGAACGCCTCATTGTTTAGTTAAACAACTTGCAAGGGTTAAACCAACACATAAATTGTTTGAATTAATAAGACTGTTTAATACCTAATAAATATGTGCTTAATATGCAGCATTTCTATTTGTGAATAGCAAGATGGAATAGTGAAGGTGGTTGATGATGGTATATGGCACTGATGGTTTGATAGGCAGCAGTTTTGACCAGGAAAGGAGGGATAGGAAATGTGGAGTAAGAAAGGGGGATTGTGTTTGAATGTTGATGGTTGAGCTGCTTAACTGTAAACATGGGCTTCGTGTTGGTGGTGCTGAAGGTGGAGGAAGTACCAGGTGGAGAAGAAACAGAGGTGTTTACTGTTGAAATGTTATGTAGTGATATGACAACATCATTTTTTTTTTTAGTGATTATGATACCTGGAGTTGTATATGTTTGATGATTTGATTAAAAAGTTCTGTGTAGGTGAGTTATTTACTGGCACGATAGATAGCAATAATATTTCACTGGAAGTTAACTTGAACAAGGGGAATTGACATTTTTCCAACTTTTTTATTGCTGACTTAATACATTTCTGTCACTACAATCAATGATGTATGTACATTTCGGCAATATGTTCAATGGAAGTGTTTATCGAATAAAAATGTTCAATAGAAGCAAAGTATAAAGTTATGTCTGGAATGCAAGGATATCCTGTAATTGTCAATTACCTCATAATCAGTTGGTGTCTCCACTAATTTCTTCAAAAAAAATTATTATCTTTCAAATAGGTGAAATTGACAAAAAAGGTCACTGAACAAGTGAGGCTGCTCGCCAAGGTTGAAGATGAGAACCTGGCAGAAAAAAGCTCGTATGATGTTATACTTCCGTATGATCAAGCAAAGGCACTTGGTAAAACAAGTATAGACGTTGATCGTATTGCTGCTGGGTTACCCTGTGGTAGTGAGGGATTCCTTCTGATGTATGCTCGGTGGAGGAAACTTGAGAGAGACTTGTACAATGAACGGAAAGTGTGAGTATTTAATTGTTTACTTACCTAACCATGCTTGTACAAGACTATAGAAAAGTTTTCATGTTTCGGATGAAGTTAATCCATCCTTCATTTCAGTCATGGAAAATTTTCAATTGAATACATTAATTTGTGGGATATGATAGAATTTCCATTATCATTTTCATTTTCATTAATTTTGTGATTCATTTGCAGGCGGTTTGATATAACACAGATTCCGGATGTTTATGACTCATGCAAGTAAGTGTTCTACAAGATTTGAAAGTCTGATGTATAATGTATGGAAGAAATACCGACATGTATCCCAGTTCTTCAGATTTCTGCTGTTCAAAATATTATAACTTCTTCCTGTAATTGCATAAATTTCCAAAATGAAGTCTCTAAACTGAACCTGGTAACTAAATATAACTCTTATTCTGAGAGAATGACAATGATGGCATGTCATGTTTGTGTATCTTGTATTTTGTTGTTGGCTTTTATTGGTTCGTTTATTTTTATGTTTTAAGGTATACCTTTTCTTTATGAATATGTGTGTTCCGTACATATAAAATCTTGAACTTTGGAATGAACTGACCCATAATTAGCAATCTTAAGTATTAATGTTGTAAAAGTTTTATCAGTACATTTGTTTCATTTTGCTACATCTTATGCAGTGGAGTTGATATACAAAATGGATGTCCTACCTTTACATATATCTTTACTTGAGTTCACTAATAAAAATTGTTTATGGCATATATGTATATTGTCTCCTAGCATGCTTGTAAATTTATTGGTTCCCTTTGACAGGTATGATCTCCTGCATAATGCACATCTTTATGTAGAAAGTCTGAATGAACTCTTCAAAGTTGCTCAGGTACACTTAATCAACTCTAATTAGTTTATAACCCCCCCCCCCCCCCCCCCCCCCTTCTTTCTGAGTAACTTTTCAATGTGATGCCCTTTTCAACTTCTGCGGCAGAGAGTAAGTTATAATATTTAAGAGATCTATACCTTCAGGGTTCATCTCCTTCCTGTTGGCTGATTAGCTTTAGTTATTCTGGTACTTCAAGGCAAGATGTGCTGGGTTTAAAAGTTGGACTGAACTGGGTTGTGTGTTTTATTTTAGAACAATGGAAAAGTTTACTGCTGTTGTGAGTGCAAGTGTAACTCAGTTCAACTCAGCAATGACTCTATCCCAAACTAGTTAGGATAGGCTTTCAATGAATCCCACATGTAAGCGGAAAAGTAGAAAGGCAAGAAGAAACTAAAAAGATAAAACAAATTAAATAAGCAAAGAATAAAACGAATACTTTAAAATAGAAGAATAGAAATGCATGGAGATAAGTAAAATAAAAGTACACCTTCATATTAAAACACACGCTCGCGCACGCACATTTATATATATAAAGCTAAAAAACTAACTAGCTACAGCAAATAGAGTGCAAAGAGAATGACGCCATGATAATAAGCTGCCAGAGGGTTGTCAAGTCTTGTGATGTTATCCTGATTTGCCTTAATGTTTTGCCATTATATCTCAGTTACTTGCAGATGGTGTTATTCCAAATGAGTATGGGATTAATCCAAAGCAGAAACTGAAGATTGGCTCGAAGGTAAAAACCATGTCATAACATTTATCCCATCTTAATTTCATACTGTTTTGTTTTATCTTTCACAAGGAAATGTGATTAAAGATTGCCAGAAAAGGACTTGATCTGTACCGGGGGGGGGGGGGGGGGGGGGGGGGGGGGGGGGGGTAACTCATTTTAACATGCGGGGGCTTAATTTTGATCCAAAGAGTCAATAATGAAGGGTATAACAGCTCAATATATTTTTTGGTTTTGATGAGTTGGTGTATTTGAGGTTCTCATGAACATTGGGCTCCTATCATTGTGTTAAAATGTATTCACTGCTATTGTTACTGCACTCTTATTTGCTTTCTCTACTTTTAAATTTTGTATCCTTTGTGTTATAATGCCATTGTTAGCTTAATAGTATAAAGCAATATTTTTGTTTGTAAAAAGTGAGAGACTGATGGATAAATGCATAAACCTAACAAGATTATTTTTCCTTCAACATATCAGGTTGCTCGCTGCTTGTTGGGCAAGATTTTGATTGATCTGAGGAATACTCGTGAAGAGGCAATCAGTGTTGCTGAATTGAAGAGTAATGAAGATCAAGAATCAACATCTGGGACTGGGAAAGAAGATCCAGATTATCAACGAAAGTCTCATACTAAGAATGAAGACACTAGAAGGACCAGTTTAACAAGTGAAATATCAATGGATAAGGATGATGATGATGACAAAGAGACCAAATACCGCCTAGATCCAAAGTAAATACGTGATACTTTTGCTTCTTTACTTACTACAACCCATTCTTGTGTCTAGAAATTCTCGTTATTTTGTTTATTCATGGGCAAGTGGTATATAAACTAATATAAAAACAATAGAAAATATGAAAGGGTACATCCTTATTCTTGATTTAGGGGTATAAAAACTAATATAAAAACGATAGAAAATATGAAAGGGTACATCCTTATTCTTGATTTTATTAACGTTATAAATTATTTCCATCAGATATGCGAACGTGAAGACACCAGAAAGACATGTCCGAACGCGCCTTTACTTTACATCGGTCAGTTTACATTACACCAAAATTTTTATTATTATCTTTGTTAGTTTCACACTATTAGATAATACATAAACTTGCAGCATCAAGCTAAAAATCATTTGACTACTGACAATAAACACCCAAAAGCATAAGACTAAGAGTTACCGTGGTTCCTTTTTCAATTACCACCATGTAGCCTTCAATTATGTTGAGAAATTCTAATGAATAAGTTCATATTATTTTTACAGATGGCCATCTTTTTCACAGACCAGAAATTGTTAACTGCGAAAACCCACCGACTGATATGTCTTTTCAAAATTCATAATTGGATAGGTCTATATATTTAGGGTTTTTTTGTAACACTCGTATTTTTAAGTTGTGTGTAAAGAAACTTTTTTATGTCATTCTCCTGCTTCTTTCCACTTAACTAGCAAACAATGAAAACCTTTGTCAGTTAGCTGTCAAGTTTCTCGTCAATTTTTCCAGATTATATATGGTTTCAAAGTGAGATGCTATTCACTTCTTTTTTGTGTTCATCTTCTAAAAGTAATCTCTTTGAGTTGTTCAATGACAGGAATCACATATTCATTCCCTAATGAATGTTCTTCGTTACTGCAACTTGGATGAATCACTTCAAGGAGAGGCTAGCCTGGTCTGTGATAATGCTTTGGACCGCTTGTTTAAAACCAAGGAGCTTGACTACATGAGTTACATTGTGTTGAGGATGTTTGAGAACATAGAGGTTTGTTTTACTTCCATTTCAAAATTAAAGACTGCATAGGCAAGTTTGATCAATCTCTAATCGTGGTAGTAACACTGTAACAGTATGAATGAATTCTTATCATACCCTCAAACTCTAGTTTGAACATTTTGTTTGAGCATTGTAATGAGCATTTTGTTGCTTCATGCCTTCACTACTTGTATATCTTCAGGTGGAAACTTCATAATTAACATTACCTATTATCAACCTGGCTAATTGATTCATTTTTTTTTCCTTTGTAAACTATTGAGTTCTTCAGAGGAACTGTTTCACTAAAAAAATTAGGTTATAGTCCTTGAGGAACAGATGTGATCTCTGAACATGGAAGTAACAGAACCTATCCTGTAGTCATAATTTTTTTTTTTGTATTTTTTGCTTAATTCTTTTCAGTAAGAAAAAATGACTTTTAAATCTTTTCGTGTATGCTTGAATGCTCCGTACTCATGACTTAATGATTTTTTTTTCTTGATGATGTACAAATTAATCAATGAATATTTAGTATTTTTAACATGGAAAGATTAGGAGCACAGAACAATTTCTTTTTCTTAGACAAATATGCCCTCGTCATTAAAATAGGATGGGCCACCACAATCACCATAACCAAAGATAATTGTCAAGGACAGATTGTCCAAATAAACATAATTGCCCTGTGCCCATAATTTTTGTCAAGTTAATATCAGCTCCCTTTTATTAGTAATTATATAGCTCTTATTTATTAGCCCATCCCATTGAGTTTGTGAAATTGTAATGCAGTTGGCGCTAGAAGACCCAAAGCGCTTCCGCATAGAGATGACCTTTAGCAGAGGTGCAGATTTATCCCCTTTGGAGGTAATGCGTCTTTATTTACAGAAGATACACAACATTACCTTGATATGAACTGTTTGATGGGCACATGTGTATTTTGGTTTCCATGAAATGTCACACGGTTTTTTATTGGTGTTTAAAACATACTTTGGGAAGCATGACTTGATAAGGCTACTTTAGTCCCTGTTTGAAGCGGTAGCGTTGAATGCATTTTTGTTAATTGATGTTACTCTTTATCTATATTTCTACTTTGTTAAAATGAAGCATCTTTTAAAATTTTCACTTTATAAAGGAAACAAGGCTTCCGCTTGTTAGTTGTGGTTTTGAAAAGAGGGGGAGGGGGAATGGAGGGAGGTCTTGTTACCAAGGGTGAGAGCCATTGTCAATGGACCCCATCATTTTCTACCTCTTTAGCAAACAATATCTATTCAACAATCTTTTCGCATAAATTTTAACGTTTCGTATTCCCATTTTCTTCCATGTATAATTTTTATATATATGGACGCCTATATGATGAGGCTACTATTTTTCAGAAATGCACACTGACGTATATATATAATGAAATTTTTGGTTTTTTCTCGAGATTTATTCCTTTTCCTGTTTTGCTTTGCAGAAGAACGACAGTGAGGCTACTTCGTTGCATCAGGAGCACACATTACCAATAATGGGTCCGGAGAGGCTGCAAGAAGTAGGGTCATGTCTGACATTAGAGAAGATGGAAGAAATGTTTCGACCATTCGCAATGCCAGCAGAAGATTTTCCCCCGCCATCAACCCCGCAGGGATTCTCCGGCTACTTCTCTAAAAGTGCAGCAGTGTTGGAGCGCTTGGTAAATCTTTGGCCCTTCCACAAGCATGGAACTGCCAATGGAAAGTAATAAATAGCTTAACCTTCTTTTCTTCATTTCAAATTCTTGTTCTTCCTCCTTGTGGTCATGTAATTGTTGCAACTTGGTGACTTGACGTACTACCAAGTGAGTGGCTGTGGTCCTTCGGAGGAAATTTTGCAGGAATAAATAAATAAATAAATTTAACAACTACTGACAGTTGGAAAATATTTTAGAATAGCCTCTAGTCGACACTACACTCTTTTATATTATTCATTTACGTATATAACTCGACGGTGGTTTTGGTCTTGTACCGTTGAAATAATATTGCTGTTTGACATGTTGATTTTCAAAAATAGTTTGTAGGGTATATATTGCAAGGATGGCTAGAGTGTTTCTTCTAGAAAAGAAAAAAAGTTGGGAAGAAATAGAGACAAAGGTTTTAGCTCTTAATATTTCATTTGGTGTTAAACTTTTCATTTAAGCCATACGGCTAATCTCACAAGTCCTTTTTTGGTAATTAAAGAAAAAGTTAAATTGCATGTATTAGAAAATATCGAGGACATGAGATGCAATTATTTAAGGATCCTCAAAAGCACCCCAAGCTATTAATATATTACTTTACTTAAAAAGCAAATAGGCAATTCTTCTAGAACACTGAGTTCGAGTCCTCTTTCAGTTTAATTACAGCCTTGCCATTACTTTTCTTTTTTTATAAATAATTTGCTTTCTATATTATTATCAAAATTAAACAATTCACATTAATTTAAACTTTTAAAAATAAAGAAACATGATTGAAAAATAAAAGATGGTATTAACTTTGTAACGAAAAGAATATGTTTAAATGATATTTTATCCGTTTCACAAAAAGAAATTCATTCATAATAAATTTATAAATATTTAGAATGTATTTTTGTTAATAATAATTAGTTATTACTTTAATAGTAGTGACATGAATTAATGGAATTATGATTAAAAAAAAACCTTACAATTGTCTTCTTTAACTATTTATTATCATCAAAACTAAACAATTTACATTAATTTTGAATTTTTAAATAAATTAAAATTTGATTGAAAAACAAAAGATGGTATGACTTTGTACAAAGATAATAGTGTTAAGTTGTGACGCCCCCAAATCTGAGCCCACACAGTCCAAACTTGAGTCGTCAAAAGACTACAACAAAATTATTACAACAAAGCACAGCGTACAACAATACAGTGTATAATAATACACAACTAAGTCTTCACTATTATTGCCACACTATTTTACAACACGTGAAGACTACGACAGCTATTCCTCGGACTCTCACTCCATCCCCCGGCTAGACCCTGTTACGTTTTCATCTCCTGTTAAAAAACAATGGAACAAAAGAAAGGGTGAGCTCAAATAGCCCAGTAAAGATTATCATGACTAAGATAATGACGAATAAATTATCATTAGTCTTCAACAGTTGAGTTCTTGATAGAATACAATAGACTACAAAGTTTATATCAAAAACTGCAGTTAAATTCTTGAACAATGTTCAGATCAATAATAGCAGCGGAATGAGCAATCTATTAAAAGAATAATGCAGACTATAATATCCACTCGCTTCTTTTTTTAGTAAAAATATCATCAACTTTTATCATCTGAAATACCATTAGTCAAGATAATACAACTTTACAGTTCCTGGTCATAATCATGCAGATCAACAGTTCATCTTTGCACTACGGGCCAAAGACATTCAATATAACACCAACGGTCATGATTATACCAGATTCAGCCTTTGGTCATAATCATACCAAACAACAGTTCATCTTTGCACTACGGGCCAAGGAGAACATTCACCACGTGCCATAAAAGACAACGAACAGATGTATCGCCTTTAACCTAGTATATCGCCTTTAACCTATCATCTGTTCAACAATTATATCACATATGTGCCCCCGGCCACAGATATTTACAACAGCTTGATTCTTGATGATTAATACAAATAACAGTGATACAAATGATGAACAGAAGAACAGGATAAACAATAAGTATCGGAAGTTTACTTTGTGCAGATTCAAATAATGTCCAAATTGCCAACATGATGTGGAGTGAAATTTAAAAATGATATTCAAGATCCACAGTTCAGAATAACGATTACAGTTCAATAGAAATGTTCAGAAAATAGGAAGGTTCAGTTGAAATAATGAAATTCAATTATTATGGAACATATAATATTTTCAGGACTTATAGAAACAATAGTTCCATAATAAGTTTCGATTTAGGTGTATGAAAGAAAATAATATCCCTTACCGTAGCAGGTTTGATTAACAAAAAGTGAATGAAATTAATATCCCTTACCATAGTAAGTTTGAATAATGGAAGATGAAAAAGATGGTATCCCTTATGAGTATAAAGGAAAATGATATCACTTACGAATATGGAATAAAAGTGTCATGTGATAATTCGTGTAGACAAATTATTTCTACACGAGACAAATAAAAAGGGTTATTCACCAACAGGCGGTAATCCGCGCCGTAAGGTTATTCCCATCAATTTAAATACGAAGAGTTATTCACCAAACAGGCGGTAATTCGCGCCGTAAGGTTATTCCCATCAATTTGAATACGAAGAGTTATTCACCAAACAGGCGGTAATCCGCGTCGTAAGGTTATTCTCAGTGATTAATAAGGAATGAATACAAAATGTTATTCACCAACAGGCGGTATTCCGCGCTGTAAAGTTATTCCCACAATTTAATACATGAAAATAAATGGCACAAGAAAGAAACGATATTATTTTCGAGAATCAAAGAGTGATAATCCCTTCCAGCAAGAAAGAAATAATATCCATTTATAATGATGAAAAGAATGATACCCCTTACCGTAGTAAGTTAGAATATGAAAGAAGATGATATTCTTTACCTTAACACGTGACTGGATATTGATTTAAATGAGGTTGATCAACCTATATATTTTTAATAAAATTAGTAATTACCACATATAAATTTCAAAGTGTATGATAATTCGTATAATATGAACTATCAAAATTATATATATTTAACATAATTTTTGTAGTGTAATATAACTATTTTAAAATAGTTTTTAAAATAATATTCCAAAATAGATCTTCCAAAGAAATCTTTTAAAAATGAATCTTCTCAAAGAAGAGTCTTCTAAGGGAATATTTGTGAATACCGTGAAAAATAGGAATTTATAAAATTACTACTCTTTAATAAAAGACTTACTTGAAAAATTCCTGCACTCCTTTTGGCTTTCAAACACTCAAAATAACCTTACAATTCTCAGAGAAAACTCATAAAATTCTTATATAAAATTTTTATGTTTTAGGTGTGATTTTTCTATTCAGCTGAGTAAGCTATTTATAGGAGAAAAGAAGTTACTATGCGTGTGGTAGGTGGCAGCAGGCGTGATGCACGCCTGCCTAATTTCCTTCTTTCTAAATTGGCAGCGTAGTCGGCTGCCAAACTTCACCAATTTCACATGTGGCCCCCACATAGGGTCCACATGTTACTATTCACGCAAATAGTAAAATTAATTAATAAATTTTTTTTTAAATCTATTTATTTATTCTTCCTGTGGGTTCAACATATAAAATAAAATAATGCTACAACAATAATTCAACAATAATGTAATAAACACGTTACAGATTATTAATAATTTAATAATATAAATTACAGCGTATTCGCTACAGTGACAATTATTAGATTCAATAATTTTAACTACAGTGCACCAACAATTATTGAGTCAATGATATGAAATACAGTGTAATGACAATTATCAAATCAATAATGTAAAATACTGTGTAACAATAATTATTGAATTGATAATATAAAATATTATGCAGTAACAATTATCGATGAAATGATGCGTAACAGTTACGGTGTCAATAATATGAGACACTGTGCAATACCGTGTGCTACTTTAGAGTACCGCATGCTACAGTAAAATATCATAAATTACCGTATGCTACTATTCTTTTATCACCGGTATTTTAACAGTTAGCACCGTTGACTATTTTTATTAAAAAGGTTACTTCTGTCGTTTTCTATATCCGACAAATATTCCGTTGTGGGGTCCACCAATAATTTGTTATTTCGGCGCCGTCGTACAACACGAATATTTCCCGACAAAACGAATATTCCCTGACAAAGCGAATATTGTCCGACAAAATAAAATTTGCACATAACATCTTTAACTTTTAACTTTATCGATTTAACCACTTACTGTTTCAGAAAAATATACATGAAGAAAAATTAAATTTTATATTTCATAAAATTCGGGGTCTTACATAAGTAATATTTTCTCCATTTCACAAAAAACATCATTTATAACTTTGTAAACTTCTAGAATATATATATCTTTAATAATAATAAGTTGTTAGTACTAACATGCAATAATAGAATTAAGATGAAAAACTTGAATATAATATTCAATGTTTCCATTATCAAAAATAAAAAAAAATAAATAAATAAAACTTTTTTTTAGAACGATAAAATAATTAGGTGCATAAAATATTAGACTATGATTTATTCACAAAAAGATTGTCATTTATAACATTCCTAAGTTTTAAGAATATATTGTAGAATAAAAGGACTAATTAATATCTATAAACTTATTAAATCTTAATATAGTATTAATAGTTCAATCTAATTACAAATTACAACTTAGTTCATTAATATTATGTTAACTTTGAATATTACATATAGAATTAAAAAATTAAAAATATTACTATATAAATTTTACTTGAAATTTATATGAAAATAAATTTTAGTTCTTTTATTTTTTATTTTTAAAATTCAAATGTTATTTATAATAACTGACATAAGAAAGTAGAACATGTCACATATGACATGTAGAATCTAAAATTTTAATTATACAGGCAAATGAATATTCGAGAAGGTAAGAGATTAGTATTTTGATGAAATTAAAAAAAAAATCTTGATCAAAAAATTTAATTAGACTATTTTAATTAAAAATAGAATTTATAACGAAAATTGATTTTAAACATAAAATATAGGATAAAATTTGTGATTTACTCCAAGACTTAATTATAACAAATTCAAACTTCTATAATACATGTTAATAATAAGTTGTAATTTAATAGTATTGCTATTCAATAATGGAATTAGGATGAAAATTTTGTGTCAATGTGTAATTATTCAATTATCAAAAATATAAAACTTTTTTTTTGTACAAAAAAAAAAAAAAAGTGAAACTCTTTTTTCAAACAATAAAATAATTAAGTGCATAAAATGTTAGATTATGATTTACTCACAAAAATATTGTCATTACATCATTTTTAAATTTTAAGAATATATTTATAAATAAAATGAGTAGTATCTATAAACTCATTAACTCTTAATATAAAATTAATGGTTTCGATCTAATAACAAAGTACATTTAGTTCACTAACATTATTTTAACTTTAGATATTTACATATTGTGACGCCCCCAAATCTAGGCCCACACAGCCCAAACTTGAGTCGTCAAAAGACTACAACAAAATTATTACAACAAAGCACATCGTACAACCATACAGTGTATATTAATACACAACTAAGTCTTCACTATTATTGCCACACTATTTTACAACACGTGAAGACTACGATAACTATCCCTCGGACTCTCACTCCATTCCCCAGTTAAACCCCGTTACGTTTTCATCTCCTGTTGAAAAACAATGGAAAGAAAGGGTGAGCTCAAATAGCCCAGTAAGAAATATCATGACTAAGATAATGACGAATAAATTATCATTAGCCTTCAACAGTTGAGTTCTTGATAGAATACAATAGACTACAAGGTTTATATCAAAAATTTCAATTAAATTCTTGAACAATATTCAGATCAATAATAGCAGCGGAATGAGCAATCTATTAGAAGAATAATGCAGATATAATGTCCACTCGGTTATCTTTTTAGGAAAAACATCATCAACTTTTATCATCTGAAATACCATTAGTCATGATAATATAAATTCACAGTTCCTGGTCATAATCATGCAAATCAACAGTTCATCTATGCACTACGGGCCAAAGAGAACTTTCAATTTATGCCATAAAAGATACCGAACAGATGTATCGCCTTTAACCTATTACATCGCCTTTAACCTAATATCTGTTCAACAAATATATCGCATCTGTGCCCCCGGCCACAGATAGTACCAGCGGTCATGATTATACCAGATTCAGCCTTTGGTCATAATCATACCAAACAACAATTCATCTATGCACTACGGGCCAAAGAGAACTTTCACCACGTGCCATAAAAGACACCGAACAGATGTATCGCCTTTAACCTAATATATCGCCTTTAACCTATCATCTGTTCAACAAATATATCACATCTGTGCCCCCGACCACAGATATTCACAACAGCTTGATTCTTGATGATTAGTACAAATAATAGTGATACAATTGATGAACAGAAGAAACAGGATAAACAATAAGTATCGGAAGTTTACTTTGTGCAGATTCAAATAATGTCCAAATTGTCAACATGATGTTGAGTGAAATTTAAAAATGTTATTCAAGATTCTCAGTTCAGAATAACGGTTACAGTTCAATAGAAAGATTCAGAAAATAGGAAGGTTCAGTTGAAATAATGAAGTTCAACTATTATGGAACATATAATATTTTCAGGAATTATAGAAGCAATAGTTCCATAATAAGTTTCGATTCAGGAGTATGAAAGAAAATAATATCCCTTACCGTAGCAAGTTCAAGAGTGTAAAAAAAATGGCATTTCTTACCTTAACACGTGACTGGATATTGATTTAAATGAGATTGATCAACCTATATATTTATAATAAAATTAGTAATTACAACATGTAAACTTCAAAGTGTATGATAACTCATATATTATGAACTATCAAAATTATATATATTTAACATAATTTTTGTAGTATAAAATACCAACTTTAAAATAGTTTTAAAAATAATATTCCAAAATAAATCTTCCAAAGAAAGCTTTTAAAAATGAATCTTCTCAAAGAAGAGTCTTCTAAAGGAAGATTTGTGAATACCGTGAAAAATAGGAATTTATAAAATTACTAATCTTTAATAAAAGACTTACTTGAAAAATTCCTGCACTCCTTTTGGCTTTCAAACACTCAAAATAGCCTTACTATTCTCAGAGAAAACTCATAAAATTCTTATAGAAAAATTTTATGTTTTAGGTGTGATTTTTCTATTCAGCTGAACAAGCTATTTATAGGAGAAAAGAGGTTACTATGCGTGGTAGGTGAACTAAAAAAAAATTCAGCAGAGGCTGCGCAAACGTTTTTAAAAATTTTCAATACTTGCACAGTAACTTTAAAATTTTCAAAAAGTGAACAGTAATGAACAGTAACTTTTGTCGGCAAATGAACAGTAACTTTCCCGAGATGAACAGTGACTTCCGTCAGTGAATAGTAACTTTTCCGGGAATGAATAGTAAATTCCGGGAGTGAATAGTAACTTTTAAAAAATAAAATTTTTTATTTTTCCTGTGGGTCCAACATATAAAATGAAATAATGCTACAACAATAATGTAATAAACACGTTACAGATTATTATTAATTTAATAATATAAATTACAGTATATTTACAACTGTGACAATTATTATGTTCAATAATTTTAAAAACAGTGCAGCAACAATTATTGACTCAATGATATAAAATACAGTGTAATGACAATTATTAAATCAATAATGCAAAATACTGTGTAACAACAATTATTGAATTGATAACATAAAATATTATGCAGTGACAATTATTGATGAAATGATGCGTAACAGTTACAGTTTCAATTATCAGAACAATAGTATGAGACACTGTGCAATACCGCGTGCTACTGTAGAGTACCGTGTGCTACAGAAAATACCATAAATTACCGTATGCTACTATTCTTTTATCACCGTTATTTTAACAGTTAACTATTTTTATTTAAAAAGGTTACTTCTGTCGTTTTCTATATCCGACAAATATTCCGTTGTGGGGTCCACCAATAATTAGTTATTTCGGCGCCGTCGTACGGCCCGAATATTCCCCGACAAAACGAATATTCCCCGACAAAACGAATATTATCCGACAAAATAAAATTTACACATAACATCCTTAACTTTCAATTTCGTTAATTTAACCACTTACTGTTTCAGGAAAAATATATATGAAGAAAAATTAATTTTTATATTTCATAAAATTCGGGGTCTTACACATATGGAATTAAATATATATATATATATATATATATATATATATATATATATTATGTTTCATATATACCAAAATAATTTTTGTTCTTTTTTTTTTTAATTCAAAGACTGTCTATATATAATAAATAACATAAGAAAGTAGAATGTGATATATGTAGCAGCTAAAATTTTAATTAGAAAGACAAATGAATTTTAGAGAAAGTAAGAGATCAGAATTTTGATGAAGTTTTAAAAAAATTATTCTCTACGTAAAAACATAATTAGGGTGAAATTTATAATTTAATCTAAAATTTAATTATAACAAATTCAAACTTATCTAGTGTACTAATATAATAATTCACTTAGTTTGAAAAAATTGAGTTATAGTTGTTTGCATTTAAAATAAATAATTTTGTGTTAATTTTAAATTTTAATATTTATAAATTGACTCTACAAATTCAAAGTATATCTTTAATTTTAAATTAACAAACTTAATGTTTTAACTAATTAAGTATAAATTTTTCACATTAAACTTTGAAGTTGAGCCTACTTTTATTTTTTGAATTAGGTTAAGTAATATTTTTTTCTCAATAAATAATGCATGGATATTTACAATTCTGCACCTCTTCCCAAACCTCCATTACAATCAAAACACAGAAAGCAGAGACCCACCTCGACTTGACATGGATATCCCTGATGGTGGTATCCAAGAGAAAAAAATAAATGAACGAAAAAATAGAATTAAATAAATAAAGCACAAAACCCACCTTCATTGGACTATGTGAAGGTGCAACAAAGAAAGCACAAAGCTTTCCGTGAACAGTGGTTCGTTCCAAAACACTTGGGTCTTGATCAACCATAGCTTTAATTATTTCAAGCTCCCATTTTGAGTAGTACTGAACACAGCATCTCACGGCCGGAATCTCCGCAGCTCAGTCCCCGACCGATCTCTCTTTGACATCCTAAGCATTAAAGATTTTTCTCCACCACTATTCCACGGCGGAGATTGTGGTGGAAGGAGGATGGGGCTGAGAATTTGATCAAAAAATTTAACTAAACTAGTAGTCGAAAAGACTCCTAAGCATTAAAAAATTTTACTTCGCCACTATTCCATGGCGAAGATGGTGGTGGAAGGAGCGTGGCGCTGAGGATTTGATCAAAAAATTAGGAATTCCGCGTATAGGCACCGCTATTTGACTAAACCAAGGTTGCTGAGAAAGTTAAAAAATTGGTGTTCCAACTTTACCCCACTATTTACAGCTTGAAGTTGGCCATTATCACTCGCCCTTTTCAAATTCAAAACCTTCCATTCCCGATCTCTCTCTGTTTAGATATACATACATACAACACAAGATATGTGTATATCAACAGATTACTTATTTTTAGTACCAATAGGAAAAATCAAAACTTGAGAACAAATCACCTTTAGAAGACTATCAGCATAATATGAACTACGAATAATCGACGAGTCCAATCAAAATCGCTTTTATTTTTGTTTAAAATTTACCAGTAATTTAGCAATTAGAATTGAAAGGAAGCTTCAATTTGGGGGCTTAATCTCACCTTTAATCTTGAATATATTCTCTATGTAGAACAAGTAGATGGGTGAAGGAGAGATCGAATTAGCTTAGAAAGGTGGTGTTGACGGAGGAGAGATCAAATTGGTGGATGGAAATATTAGTGTAGTCAAGCAGTAGGCCCGAAAAGCCTGCGGAAATATCATTTCCCAAAAATTAAACTAAACTAGTAGTCGAGGACTTTGACACCGACGACGATGAACCCCTCGATTCCGACGACTCCCTTCTCTCCGATCACCTTCTCCTCCCACTACCTCAACTTCTCACTCCAATCCTAAATCCCACCATGGCCCACTAAATCCCGCCCAATCCCTAATCCATCTTAGCAGCGTGTGATCTCCCTCCTCAGACGAAATACACTCAAAAATTAGATTTGGGAAAAGATGCACGTCATAATTTCAATCTCATTTAGTCTACTAAAAAATTATTTGTTATGAGAAATATAATAAAATAAGTCATATTATTAAAAATAGATAGTCTAACAAGATCCACAAACATTTCTCAAAAAATAATTAAAAAAATAAATTCTCTCTAACTTTAAATTATTTGAAAAAAATGCATGTCATAATTTCTATCTTCAAAAATTAATTTGCATGTCATTATCTATTATGAGAAATAGGAGTAATAAAAAAAGTCACATCATTAAAAAAAAGGGTCAAACATCACAAATGTCTATCAAAAAATAATGAAAAAATAAATTCTCTCTTAATTTTGAAGTTTAATGTGAAAATTTTGTACTTTGTTAACTAAAACAAAAAATAAATAAAAATTTATTAATTTTTAATATCATTTATCTAATTTTAATTTCGTTAATTTTTAACATCATTACCCAATTTTGTATCAATACGAAGGGAGAAGCCTTTAGGTGAGAAAGAATACTTACCATCTTTATTGAATCCTGGGCCCGTCTTTTTTAAACTTTTTTTCACAACCTACAACCTGCTGTCAACATCTTGATCTCTGTGACCTGATAAATGAAATGGAGAAGTATATCTGTATAATACCAAATACAATATCAAATATAATATATTAATTTTAATTATTAAAAAATAAAATTTAATGCAAATATTCGTATCAGATTTTACTTTTGAATGATTAAAATGTATATAGTGTTTGCTTGTAATGTATGTAAAATTATTCAAATAAAAAAGACACCAATTATTATCGCCCACGGATGCCTGATGCCACCTTTTTCCTATCAAAATGGTCGGAACTTCAATGGACTTTCTTCAACGCAAGTAATTTTTGGAGAAAGAAGAAAGCATTTACACGAGTTAAAATTTCTGTGAATATTCTTGAAAAGTTCAAAACGGTGCGTGCCTTTGGAGCAATCAAAAGTTAAATGAAATTATTAAATTAGCAAAAATATAATGGGCATATCCAAAACTTCATAAAAATATTTATATTTTCAAGTAAATCAAAATAACAGTTATGATTTAGTAGGAAAGTGCATTTATACACTACATATGGCTGCCGATTTTACTTGTCGCCAAATTCTTTCCTCCAATTTTATTCAAATGGTACTGGAATACCTTGCTTCTTGTTCACTATTGTTATTGCCATATATCGCGACCCATCCCAATGGGTGCCTGCTCATCAGGACCCTCCCAAAATGGGGCTTCACCTTAACCTACCAGACGCCAGTACCCTGTCCTCAGAGACTGAGATTGCTCTTCTGTGCAGTTCTGTAGCAAGGCTTCAGCCCTAAAATTTATGCCAAGAGACTGAGACTGGGTAATAGGACCATGGACAGACACATCATCTGCAAAAAAGTAGAGCATTATGAGAGCAATACCCAGTGTAGCTCCCTTTACTTTTCAAAACTATAATACTACTAGCGTCGGTTTAGAAAAGACCCCCCCGCCAATATTAGGATTTGCATTTGACACACCAAAACCTTAAAAAACTTTTCATAATAATAAATTTTACTCTTTTAAGTTCAATAATGAAATTCCAAGTATGTCCAATACGCCAATGCAATCCTTGATATCCGCCATTGGGTATGTGGGGACAAAAGAAATGGGACTCTCATTTCTAGATGGAAAGTATTAAAATAATATTAATCTACAGCTATCAAAAGGATGAAAATCTGAAGTTTCCTCATCAGAGTGCCTGATTGCAGGAAAATCAACATAGGCACTGAGATCGGCAGACTCAGGTTTCTCCAATATGTTTACAAACTTGTGTTTCCGAATTGCCTGCAAGATATATGATAATGTAAAACTGCCAACAAGATGCACTACAATGCAAAAATACATAGGCAAAACCAAAAACAAAGAGAGTTAAATATGTTTCTGGAAGAACATCTTTCCAGGCAACCCAGCATTTCCAGGCACGCTTGAACTATGATATTAAGAATTGATATATCAAGGTTTACCATGACAGAACATAAAAATATTTTATTAAATAAGTCATCTGTCTTGTATCTGTGGGGGATAACAGAATACTGCTCAGTTACATGCGGGCAAGGTCCCAAGGCTTCCTGCATGAATCAAAATTTGGATATAAAGGGTATGTACCCTATGATTCTTTGATAGATAGACACATGCTTTACATGTGTATACACTGATTATCACCTTTAAGTGTATGTGTACATATATTATAGAGGAGAGAAAAAGAGAGCCATAGCTTGAAATGCAAACATAATATATTGATGAAGAAGTTCATCTTCTGCTATATATAATGTGCAGAAATTGATGCACATTACTTTGATGTTGAGTAGTTAATAGAGTTTATCGTCACATGACAAAACTTCACTCACTGGAAAAGAAGTTTAAAAGAGGTAAGCTTATAGTTAAGACATCATACCTGAAGACTATCCGAGACTACTCCATTCAGGCCATAATCAATTATGAGGGCTCCACCACCGTCAGAGCTTATTCTTTTAGCAATGCTTTGAGTCAAATCCATTGCTTTTGGCTTTTTGGGCAAACCTCAATCTGATCAAGTTTTGCTATATCTTCGGTCTCAACCCACTTGCAGCACTTTATTAGATAAAGAGTAGCAGGTGTAGGCTGCGGAGATAGAACAACATGAAACCTGACCAATGATAAAATAAAAAGAAACTAACCAAATAAATCAAATTTTGTACAACGAATGCCCAGAATGAGACTAGTAACAAGACTAGATTCGAAACCATACGACTGATCTTCTGCAACATCAATCATTTTCTCACATCAGCTAGGAGAAGCTCTCTGGAGGTAAATCATAACATCAAATGATGCAAAGAAGGTAATTAAATTAGCCTCTACAACAAGAAACAACAAGCATGAAGTTGTTTTTATCTCTGATTTTTCGTTCGCTTTCTTGTTTCTTTTTGTATTTAATTTTAGTAGGAATTCTTGTCCTTCAACTGCTTTGTACCACTTTTGCCTCTAATAAAATTATTATGTTTTAAAAAAAATTAAAGTTATGTGTAAGGGTAAAATAGTTGGCATTAGATTCATCACACCAAGAAGATTATGATATTATTATATTAAGACTAACGCTAACAAGTGCCCCTTGTTAAGAAGCATTATTATGTCTTAAAAATCTTTTTTAGAAAGTATTGAAAAGTGTTGCTGAGTATTTGTAAAAGTATAATTAATGTAATTATTTTTATTAAATTTTGTGAAAGTCGATGATAGTGGGTCTAATTTATTAGTGAGAGTTCCAATAACAAAATTTTGTGAAAATTCGATGATAAACAAGTGCCCCAGGGCATTTATTAACAGGACCAATAATATCAAAACCTGAAAGTGAACATTTATTGGAAGTTAAAACAACAAAGGCTTCAAAAGTAACTGTACATACCTGAAATTGATGAACTGGTAATGCATCGTAGAACTTGTGGGCAAAGATGATAGTTGGCACTGAAAGAAAGTAGTAAAAAAAACTGTTTTGTTAGGCAAATAAGAAAGTAGGACTAATATCCAAGTGGACCAACCCTCAAATATTAAAAACACCAAATTCATAATGTTTAACTAACATACAAATTCTGAAGATTTTAAAGGTTGTAAAATGTGTTATTGAAATCAACCATAAAATTGCAACTTTTTCAAGTATATCAACTACTAGTCTATTCTCAAGGCATGTCAAAACTTCCTTATGACAAACAGCAAAACTTCTTAATTTGCAACAGCAAAACTAGAAAAACATAAAGAAATAAAGAGCGTCATTCATAAGAGATATGACAGAATATCAAGCACCCAGCAACAACCATTAATGCTCCCAAATCAACATCATCACTGATCTGTATTTTAAACCAGTAGTCTGCCCCCTCCTTCCCCACTCAAATCCACCTACACGCATTCTCCAAAGGAAAACAGCAATTCCCACCATGACATAACCATCAGTTCCATCATTGCTACAGTGCCCACAATCAGCATGATACCACGCCAATGGACACATCCAACTCCAGCTTGAGATTCATGTACACCTCCAATCCACTACAGAACCACACACACACACACATATATATATTGAGAATGATTCATAGCAACCATTTCAGCAAACTGATCTTACACCGTTCAACAAATGATCTAAAGGTTTAAAAAAAATAAAATTGCCCAAGCTGCCACTTTTAATAGCGGTCAGGCACACAACGTCGTTTTAATTTGGCCCAAAACCAAAAAGATGTCATTTTGGCTCTATTAGGAGGAGTGGCCAGGGAAAACAATGTCGTTTTTCCTGGCTGCTACTCCTAGTAACGGCCGGGCCAAAACTAAAACCCAAAACCAAAACGAAGAACAGTTGTTTCCATGAATTCAAATTTGGAGAAGAAACCAGTAACTTCCAAGCTTGACGTAAAATGACACAAAAGAAAAGTATCTATGATATAATCATGTTTGTATTGAATTTATGAAATGAACCCTATGCAGTATGACGCATCTGTTCATTACTAAGAATTTTCTCAACCAGGAAAGCACATTTGAACACTTTTAAATTGTTCTGAAGGTATTTGTTAAAAGTTCAGTTAAACGGCATACCAAGAATGAACAATTCATCTTAATAGGTGCATCTGTTCCATGGTGCCCGTATGTGTTTTTTCAGAAAATGCATTTGCGCTTGTCAGCTAGAATTTAGGGAGAGAAAACAATGCAATATTAGTGAAAAGTAATTCTGTCTATTAACTGAGTTCTAAAACGTGACTTATTTTTCAAAAAGGATATTGACGGAATAAGGAAAATCTATCAAAGATGGATATAATCCAGCCACCTGGATGTTGGAAGTTACTGGTTTCTTTTTCAAATTTGAATTCATAGAAACAATTGTTCTTTGTTTTTGTTTTGGGTTTTGGTTGACCAGGGAAAATAATGTCGTTTTCCTTGCTAGTAGCGGCCGGATCAAAACGACGTTGTAGCAGCTGGGCCAAAAAAAAAATTCTCCCAGCTAGTAGCGGCTTGGGCAGTTTTTTTTTTTTAAAACCGTTAGATCATTTGCTGAATGGTATAAGATCAGTTTGTTGGAATAGTTTCCATAACAAAGGGTTGTTATGGATCATTCCCCTATATATATGTATGTATATATGAATCCCCATATTTCATCACTACCTTTACGAGAGCTTTATCTCCCTGGATGCCACCACTGGCAAAACTTCCATCAACAACAAAATGCTCAAAAAGTCCTCAACCAGCTTGTGTCAGGTGTTAACAGCACAACTCCATGTTTATACAACTGTCTAACATCACGTTCGTCTTACAAGCCAAGGGTCCTGAGTTCAATTCTGACAGCATCATTTAATAACAATAACATCATACTTATCATAGAAAAGGCCTATGCTCAAGATAACTGCTTACATCCTGTTGGGATCTGTTCCACTGTTGTATGCCATGGTATTGGACTTCCAGTCAGCATGCTAATAATTTGTTTATCTACATCCCCGCAGGCACCATCCTCGTCCATTCACTTCAAGTTTCCATGTTGAAGTTTCTGCAATGCTGGACTACATTCCCATGTGTATGTGCAATGATTTAGTAAAGTTCTTGAATTTTGATGAACCCTACAGAGAAATGCAGCGACCTGCCAATTAAACACTTGAACCATCCAAATAAACTAATATAAGTACATATATACAAATATGTGAGTGGCAAAGTGTTTCCTTTATTTGGAAATAATAATTGCTTTCAAAGATGGAAAGCTTTATGGTATCGTACACGTAGAAGGTCGGCCATAAGAGTTCCTCTTCCTGGGCCCAGCTCAACTAGGGTCACTTTATTTGGTTGTCCCATTTGCTCCCACAGGCACATTGCCCAAACACCAACCATCTAAGGAAAGATAAGAAAGTAGAATCAAATTTTTTGTGATAGTATGAAGCTTGAATTAATCGTAGTACTAGAAGCGCAATATATTTCCTTCAAAATGTTGAAGCTAGTGCTCCAGAAAAGAAAATTAAACTCACTGCACATAATTACAAGGAAAGTAAGCAACAACGTCAAAACTGATATCTACCTAATTTAATTACCTCTCCAAACATCTGGCTTACTTCCGGAGATGTTATAAAATTGCCTCCTGCTCGAAAAACGTCCCTATTCATATAGAACCCAGCCTCCATATACTCGGCAACTGAAATAGGCCCTCCACAGAACTGGACACATTAAAAAACTTTCAAATACCAATATCAAACACACACAATACCTCATAAGATAATAGACTTCCAACTAGTCCTATATCTAGATATTGCATGAAGAAAATAAAATTCCAGAAACTCAAATCTTTTTCCATATTCCATGTGCAACAATGACATTTCCACAAACGGTATATCTTCAATATAACAACATAAGAAAGAGAAAAGGACATCATAAACCTTGACGATGCCTTTTAGATGCTTAACAAGCTAGAGTCCGACGATGCTTCATGAGAATGCTCTGCGATTTAAAATTAGAAAGAAAAAAAATTAAATTAATACAAACAGGCAATAACACTAAAATCATACAGTCGTAATGTGTTTGTATAGAATCGGAGAAGATAGACGAACGGGGCGACGGCACGTTATAGATTATGGGGTCAATTGACTCCGGTGGAAATAAAATTTATTTTACAATATATGACAAATTTAAATTTTTTTTTAGTGTAATAAATAAATTTACCTCATTGAGATTTTAAAAAAAATATATTATACGAGGTTAAATTAAGTTTTTTTTATAACTTTCTCAATGTCATATCAATTGTATTTTCTGATCTTCTTAAAATAAATAATAATATAATTTATATTATTTATTTTAGATAATTAAGGCATCAAGTATTTATGAATAAATTTGTGGTTAAAAAAACTTATCAAGTATCGATAAGGGATATATATATATATATATATATATATATATATATATATATATATGTATATATATATATATATATATTATATACAACCCAAAAATACAAAATTACCCCAAAATAATTGGCTCGAGGGCAGCCCCCACTAACTTGTTTTAAACTCATTATAATTTTGACCCCACTCATAACATAAGCTAGCTTCACCATTGAGATAGAGTGAACCAGGGGATTATATAAGCCAAAGCGATTGATGGATAGTTTGGCGGAAGATTGAGGAGTGAAATTATGGGATAAATTTTTGCCCTCCTCCTCTAAGTGTTCGACGAAAGAACTCACAGGAGCTGGAGACGAGGAGGAGGAAGAACATTGTCAAACGGAGAAGAAACTACGGTGCTGAGTCGAACATTGAACTACTAACCTCCTCAGCATTTTCCCGGAGTCGAAAAAAGTAGACTGTTTGTCAGACACTGAGAATTCACTACTTCTCTGCAAGAACAAGAAGCTAATGTCGAACATAAAATAATATTATATTATTTATCAAATTGGTTAATTATATTATTTAGCAGATGGTGGAGCACGCTGTGTTTTTTTACACTTGCAATATTATTTATTGAAAAATGATTTATATGTTATAAAATACTAATACATAGTGGATGTATATATATCTTCCTACATCTCTTCATTATATTGTTCATTTCATCAGTTTCAAGTTCATCTCTTCATTTTCCCATGACCTTTGAGCTTGTTGTAATCTTTGAGTTTACAAGATATACGTGATATACCTATAAATAAGAGCATTGTTAAGAATGATATACACACATATAACTACAATTATAAGATTATATGAGAGTACTCCCTCATTTAACCTAATCATCATTGTTCTTTTTTGTCGGTACGAAAATTGCGTACCTTGCTAGGGTTAGGGTTCGTAATAATGGCGGAAGCGAGAAATCTGTAAAAAATATGGAATCGGTCGAAAGATTTGAGAGGGGAAAAGAATCAGTGAACAACTACCAAAGTAACACGTGCCAGAACTCTTGGAATCACAGCGTAATCGCTGGTGTCCGAGAGCCGTGGCAAGTGTTTCGAATGAATTCAAGATAGACGACACCAATACTTTTGTTCACTCGATTCAGAGTTGATCACAAGTCCCGTAATTCCTTCCAACTTCTTTGTCTTGAGAAAGAGAGATAGAGCTTTTAGGTGACAAAGAATCTCCTAAAATTCTAAAAGTCCCTTTATTTGTCAAGCGAATGAGTATTTATAAGGTCCAAGACATGTGTTAAGCACATGTCAGGTGGAAAAATTTCAGAAATACCCGTAATTATAGAAAAATTTCTAAAATACTCCTAGTTACCCGGGTAATGTCCAAATCATCCAATTCTTCTAACCACCAATTCACACCATTAACCGATTCCCATCATGAGTTATTCCCACGAGTTTTCTGCCTTGGAACTCGTGACAACACATCTCGGATCACATTTTCAAGGTTTTCACTATTAAGTTGAGAAAATCATACAAAATAATTGGCAAAACATATAATTTGCCCACTTAAGTTGGCACGTTTTACTTAATACATCACTGAACTTTTAATTTTACAAATTATCCCATTAAACTAAGTAAAAAATACTAATTGGGTCATTCCGTCAAATTAGATGGATGGAAATTAACTATTTTCCTACGTGACAATTTAAAAAAAATCAAAAATGGCCAAAAATGACATATAAAATTTTTAAAAATATAAAATAAAATTGAAATTAATTTTAAAAATACAAATAAAATTTCAACTGTGACGCCCCCAAATTCGGGTCTCCTTTATCCCGAATTCGATTCTCACGATCCGACCTTATTCTAACTTCCACGTCATAATCAATATTATAATCGATAAATTTCGTGAATTTTAAAAACTTTTTATAACAACATTCAATAATATTCAATATCAATATAGATATTAAAACTTTACAAGTCTTGGGTTCCAAAATCGAAACTTTTATAAATCTTCTTCACTTTTTAGAATCATACGTTCTATGATTAATTTTTAATACATTAATTGTGAATATAAAGCTTCAACCACGTCATGAAACTATTTCTTTTATACATTTTGGTATAACCCAAACAGTTTAAATATAATAAACTGAATTCTCAAAACAACAACCCAACTTCTTAATGCAGTAAGTCATATACGTAATGTACATCATTTATAATATAATACCTCAACTGCATACTATTACCTTACAACAACAAATATGATATTTATGAACTAGTTTCCAAAAAAAATAACTTTTATTCACAAATCTTAAAGTTTATTACAACTATTACCGTTGGGATATAGTAAGTTGTTTTGACTTAGCACAATTCAACTAAAGAAAACAACAACATTTCGCTTGGCAACCAGCTTCAAAACCTCGATCTATAACTGCAAAATTTATTACAAAAATAAGCGCAACGGCTCAGCAAGTCTAACAGTAATCACCTTTCATGCTTCACATAATCATTGCAAACATGGTTAATAGTTTCATACTTAGCAATTCTATATACATTCTTCTAGTTTATTATGCATTGTATATAAATCACATGTCAGGCTTTATCAACATATCATTGTTCACATATCACAAGTAAATTGAGTTTTCATAACCCAATTAAATTTAGTCATAATTTGACTTCAACGAATTAGATATAATTGTATTACAAATCATGTATTTCTATATACTTAGAACGACTTCATTATGATCCAACGCTGAGCGCACATAATCAATATCAAGTTTACAAATAGCAAATAGGATTGAAAAACTTGCCTTGATTTTGCGTTTATTGCTTTACGCGTATTAAACCCCCAATGTAATAATCTCAAACATCGGCTAACATAATCCGAACTAAAACCATCGTCGTAAAACCTATATATCATATCTCAGGCTACAACGTATTCAATAATCCCGTTCGAGAATTAACATTCTTCTAAATTAATTTACTAGTTTTTAACAATGATGTAATTCCTTTGTTACTTAACTATTTAAGTTCATTAGTCAGTCAACATATGATCCATAACATCCCAACACCTCACAAGTCCACAAGACATTCTAAAGTCTTTAGAATATTATTCTAGGCTTTCCAACCAATTTTCACATTTTTCGGATTATCCAACAATTTTCTGTAATTATTTATATTTATAAAAATTATCATTTAATAAAAATAATAATTCAACATACATTTATATCTTCAATACACTACTAATATTTATCTTATATTATTATAAGATTTTTCACCATGTTTCATAATTTTCATCAATTCATAAAATTTTCTATGAATTTTTAACTAACTTTAAATGACTTTAAAATGTAATAAATACCTATGCTCTTCAATAATTCACCAAATATTTTCAGAAATTCTTAAATAATATTACAAGATTACCGTAAAAATATTTCAGCTAAAAATGATTTTTTGGTAATTACTTATAATTTTCAAAATGCTAAAATTTCAAAAATTCATAGAAAATAAACTGTTTGTCCAAAAATTACGAATTTTTTGTCCATTTTACATAAAATTTAATTCTCTACAACTTTTTAGTACAAAGTTTCTTCAAATTCTGACTGAAAAATAGCAGAAACAGTTCTACCGGGAAAGTTCGTCGGCAGCGACTTTCCAGTCATCTTCTCCGGCGAGTTTTTCGTTGTTTTTCTACCCAAAAATCATCTACACATTCTCAGGAATCCACTCATGTGATTTATTTCACAAATAGTCATCAATTCCTTATGTTTTTAGAAAAATAACTTCATTTGAGTATTTTATCAAATACCTCACATGCATGCTTTAAAACTCAGATTTTCATGTCAATTTAAACATGCAACACATAACCTCCATCTAGATCCCAACCTTATAACCCCTTAAACCCTTCATGGTTCCCAATCAAACCAGCTCCCACAACCAAATTTCACAACAATAATTAGTAACTATATTAACTATTTTCATAAAATTAAAAAGGGAAAAGAGTTCATACCCTTTTATTGGAACTTTGGATTGATGAACTTGATTAGAATCTGACTTAAACTTCTTCATTGATGAATTCGTTTAAAAATTCTTTTTCCAATTCGATTATGAATCATAATCTCCATAGTTCTTTTCTTCTCTAGTTGTGATGTATCTTAGTATAGTTTTGGTAGAATAATGAGTAGCGATGAATGGCTTCTCGGTTTTGGCTTTGAAAGACTTAGAAAGCTAAAATTTAGAAATGAAAATGTGTGGAATGAGCTGGGTTGTATGTGTTGTAACTCTCCATTCATCACTACTAAGCTTGGTGGCGTGATTAAGGAGTAATAGAGCTACCTCATGTTTAAAAGATTGTATGCTCACATTTACCAAGTTGACAATTATCTACTTTATTATATTAATGTACATAATCAGCACTTTTGTTTACTCCCAATACATTTAAATAATACATATATGCATATACCTTGTATCCTATCTCAGCATATATTAAAACATACAAACATGTAATCCACTCACATTATTCGACACTCATGCAATCTAATTGACCAATTTTCAGCATTATATATATAATACAAAGCCAACACATTCCACTATTAAATCTCAGCATACATATAATATACATATATGCATATAATATTTTCAACATGACGTGCTAAACCCATTTGCTCTAATTAGTACACTTGTGTGTGTGTATATATATATATATATATATATATATATATATATATATATATATATTACATGCACAGTACAATTCACTGCATTCATTAATGGCCAGCATTGCGTTATCTAATTACATATGCATACATGCACACATGTTACATATATATCTTATATGCATACACGTAATACACACACACACACACACACACACACACACACACACACACACATATATATATATATATATATATATATATATATATATATATATATATAATACCTTTTACTCATTTCATTTACAAAACTTATATGTATATATATTATATACATATTGCACATATATTTACATATTGTAATTATATAATTATCAATACATAAAAATATAATTGTTTCTAATACATATATTAAAATTATATGTATGTCATTATATGTACAAATCATAAATACATAATTTATTAATTTATACATTTATGATTATGTATAAATTATTTTCATTTAAAAACGAAATTAACCCATTTATAAAATTAACACTTTTTGCCTAACGAATAAATCATTTAAAATAATTAATATTTACCTTATTAATTATTTTCATAACTCATTTAATTTATCCAATCAATATTTCATAATTAAATTATCTCTTTCTCTCAATAAATTGTTTCATGCAATTTTATTTAAAATATTATACTAATTTAATATCTTTAACCGTACATTAAATATTATTTTAATTTACTAATTTTAATCATCCAATATTTATTTAATAAATATTGTTCCCTTATTCCATATTTTCTGTGACGACCCCGAATCCGGGTCCCTCGAACCTCGAACTCGGTTCATCACAGGTACTACCTTTTCCTTATTGTTCATGAATTACAACAATATTATAATTGATAAATAACCATTTATTTATAATTTTACACATCTCTTTCTATTCCAGAATCGAAATCTTTATACATTCCTAGTATGTCTTAATATCATACATGATACGACATTCTATTACAATCAAATTGAGTATTTAACACTCATATAATATACCAACTAATTCGTATCCTACTCAATCATTTACCTGTCCAATTCGGACTGATATCTACAATAGACATCTAGATCTTCAGTGAAAGTATTATGCTTTCCTGTTCCTTGATCTTTATCGAAAACTTCACCTAACTTGCACTATCTGAAAATGTTGATTTTAAGCAAGAGTGAGCACAACGGCTCAGCAAGTTTAACAGTTACACATAACACATTGCATGCTTCACATTTTAAACATACTATGCATTTTATACTTACATCATGCTCCTCAGGCATTTCATACAATAACCAACTAGCATTTAGCAAATCCTGCTTTATTCTTGTACATATTTTTCATGTAATCATACTTCATTCATTTCACATATCACAAAATCATCATTAGATTATCTTATCAACAATTAAATATCACATGGCAGCATGTTAATACACATAGGAGCAAGTTCTGAAAAACTTGCCTGGCAGCTTCTACCATCTACGCTTAGTTGCGTCTCTTGTTCAACCTACAATTTATATATAGAATTGACATAATCATTAGCTACCAGGACTATTAATTAGTCTTAACTTAAGACCTTAACTTCAAATTATTAACTCTTTAGTTGTCCGACAAATGAACATTTAAGTTCCGGACAAAAATCCTAGCCCAAATATAGTTTGGACATATCAGACATGCTTAACCAGCGTACGCTTTCATTGTACAATCTTTGTACGACACACTTTTAATAAGTTGTCTAAATTAGTCACAAATGGACTATTTACATTTGTTTAATTCAATTAAACTTTCTTCTTTTACATAACTTAATGATTTGGACATTAATAATGTACCAAATACCTCAAAATATTATCTACCTTTGATAATATACAACTACGTTTAAATATTATTAACCATTTAATAATATTTTAATCACTTATTAATATTATTAACCATTTAATAATATTTTAATCACTTATTAATATTATTAACCATTTAATAATATTTTAATCACTTCTTAATATTATTAACCATTTAATAATATTTTAATCACTTCTTAATATTATTAACCATTTAATAATATTTTAATATTATTAACCATTTAATAATATTTTACTCACTTATTAATATTATTAACCATTTAATAATATTTTAATCACTTCTTAATATTATTAACCATTTAATAATATTTTAATATTATTAACCATTTAATAATATTTTATTCACTTATTAATATTATTAACCATTTAATAATATTTTAATCACTTCTTAATATTATTAACCATTTAATAATATTTTAATCACTTATTAATATTATTAACCATTTAATAATATTTTAATCACTTATTAATATTATTAACCATTTAATAATATTTTACTTGTTTAATAATGTCATTAATTATTTAAGAACATTTTCATCATATACAAATGTTATTACACATTTAATAACCTTTTAATCTTATACTAATATTATTCATCATTTAATAATATTTTAATATTCTTCAAATATTACCAATATTTAACTTTTTAATTGTGTTAACTTTAGTCTTTATTTTATACATTTGGATACCATTAAGTTACTAATAAACTTTACATATATGGTTTAGTATTGAAACACACTCATTTTACATGTATTTCAACTTAAATTTTCATTAAAAACTCATCCCGGACCGACCCGACCCGACCCGGACCGACCCGGACCACTAAAACTGGTCACTGGCAGAATGTTTCACCGCTGCGGCGGTGGTACATAATTTCCGAAACCCTAGTTTGGGGACTGCCCGACCCTCCGACGCTCCGACAGCCATAACTTCCTCATACGGAAACATTTTGGGGTGATTCTTGAGTCCATTCTCATCATAATTTCCCCCTCTACAATTTCTCTTTGTATCACAAATCCAAATTCCAAACGGAACTGGACTAAAAACGGCTCACAATGAGAAAGTGAAAACTAACTTCACAAATCGTTGAGTCTATAGGTTCAAACTTGAATAAAAGGAACTCTACACATCCAAATGACACCAACTAAGTGTTGTTGTCTTTATAACTTCTTGTTTTACAATATTTCATGATTCAATCATATTTTTGAAAACATCTTGACAATAAATTTAAGATCTAACCGTCTAGGTTTTACCGGTAACTCACAAAATGAACTTTTCTTCAATTCTTTGCATACCACTCATACAAATTCATGAGATAAATATACCGAACCATGAATATACCTATATATCATAGTTTTATAGTTCTAGAGCATCAAAATAACTTTTGATCAGTTAAAAATACATTTTAACCGTTTAAATCATATCTAAACTATAAAAATGAACTAAAGAGGGTTTAAAACACTTTTTAACCTTTTATACATGGATGCTCTCCTTTCTCTTGACATGATCTTGGCTTGTGACTCCTCATTAACCATCCTCTAGCATTTTCCTTTGGATGAAATCTCCAACAATGCTCTCCCTTCTCTCTAGAATTTCTTCCTCTCTCTAAAAATACTACCAAACATAGAAATGACCAACATTGCTCATGTGTTGGTGATTTCTATTTATAGAACTCTAGGATCCTCCCAATTAAGCTACTAATCAACCAACACTAGTTAATTAGTGATCCTAAGCATGCTTACTATTTCTTTGAATGACTACTTGATTGACATGTTGCTTGCAATTTATCCATGCTAGTAAAAGAAGCAACCAATTGAGTGACATATAAGCAACATAGATGCACAAGCCACCAAGTGGGCCCCCCAAATCTCAGCAAAATGGGATTAATCCCCCATTTTTGCTTTATTTTTATTACCTTTATTATGCATATATACATCTATATATATATATATACTTATATATATAAATGTTGACCAATTTTGACTATCATTTGGGCTCCACAATGGACTTATGAATTAAATCTATTGGGCTCATCATTTAATTTGTTTGGGCTCAATTTATTTGTTACATTGGGCTAACTTTAAATACCCTATGTTACATTTAATTAAAACAAGCATTGTGCTTGATTAATTATAACTTGAATCAATGTTAAATTAATTACAAGAACTACTAGGTTAATTTATTAGACCTAGTTCAAAACCTCATTTGGACTTATAATATAATCCAATTAGCTCACACTAATCTAATTACATAATCCAATTAGACTTGCTATCTATAAGTCTATTGGACCTCTAATTGAGTTAGTTTATAAAACACTAACACTTAACATAACTTGAGTTTAATTTATTAAAACCCTAATAATGCTCATACATACAAGCATTTTAATTTGAATTAAATAACTTATTAATTTTCAAACATTCTGCTCCACCGCTGCGGCGGTGATTACTACCGCTGCGGCGGTAGTTCAAATTTTACTTTCCAGAGAGTTTCACCGCTGCGGCGGTGAAACCTACCGCTGCGGCGGTAGTGCTAATTTTCAAAATTCTAAAACACATTAATACAAGTACTTTGACTTGATTAAATTTACTATCTTTTATCATCAACTTGGGTTTATAATTTAATTACCCATACCCATGTAGTTATTCATACATTGGGTTACTCAATTAACTTATCCATCTTTATACAAGTATTCCCATATTGGGCTAACACATATAATTCTTTTGGGCTAGTCCACTAGTAGTAATTAAATTACTTGGACTCTCCATGAGGCTTTAATCCATAATTTATTTGGACCTCTCTATAATTACCAACAAGACTTACAATAATTAACATATTGGGCTTGTTTTAATTTCACTTTGGAATTCTATACATAAACTTATTAATTAAGTTAATTACTTAACTAATCACTTCACATTATTGTCATCCTAGACAATCATCCTAGCTTTTTCACAACTTCAACTCATAACTAATATAATTAACCTAAGTAATTATATTTCACGACTTTCCTTCTTGCTTCTTAATTAAACTAATTAATTTATTAGCTTAATTGAGTATTAACTTACTCATCCTCTTACTTGGCTAACAAGCTCACTTTAGGTATATACATATATATATCCACCTTCACTTTTCAATTGAATTTATTTCCTTAACAAATTCTCTACATGCATCAATACAATATTCTCACATTTAATTTCTAACAAATCAATTATGTTAAAAAAAATGTTTACCCATTTTCTACACATCTTACTTCTCACATTCTAGGTTTTAAACCTTAACCTTTAATAAAATCAATTAAGATATTATTTAAAATCTTGAAAATATATGGGATATTACATTTTCAATTAACATTCACTTAGTATAATATTAAATACTATACAATTATATGTTACATTAAATTATAGTAACATAATTCTTATCATCAACTAACTAAAAGAAAATAACTTTCTTTGTTCAATTAATTAAAGTTAACATATTAATCCACTAATAAAGATTAATGGATTAATTTTCTCATTTCATATTTAATTTATTTCTGTTTGGCATAATATAATATTTTAAGCCATTATATAAATATATTGCATTTATACGTAACATATTAAATTAATGAGTTTTAATTAACTCCCTCATTTTAAAATAAAATATATTCATTAATTCACTATTTTATTTAAGTGAATTAATTTCACATTTATGAAATTTAATTCATAAAGACTCCATTGCCATTCAAGGCTTCCAAATTATATTAATTTATATTATAATCTTAACTCAATACCAATTAATTAATATTGATTTAATTAATTTTTCTTGGCTCTCATATTTTATTTCCTTGGTTAATTCAATTTAATGAATTCAATAGTTTATTTAACTATAAATTCCCATTTTTTTTTAAATATAAGTGTATATATAATACACATAAACATATTTTCCATAATATAATACAATTTCATAACTAATTCCAAGTAATTAATTAATAGTTTTAATTAACTATTAAATTTCCTTTTTAAAATATGTGTATATATTTCACATTTATATATATATATATATATATATATATATATATATATATTTTATCCACCACACATATCACATATTTCAAAATAAATATATATTTTATTCATTTGACCCATTTTTTCATATAATAAGAATTGTATATATTAAATTCTTATAAAATATAATCGAAATCACACCAATAATCACCAAAAAATTCAAATAAAATTGAAAAATAATAATATAAAATTCAAAACAAAATAATTTTTTTATAGCAAATAAAATTAAAATAAACTTGAAAAATACAACAAAAAATTAAAAACAAAATAATTTTTTTTAAATATAAATTAAATTATAATGAACTTGAAAAATTACAATAAAATTTTGAAAATAATTTTTTTTTCAAAGGTACCATTTTTTTTGAGAACATAAAATAAATTTAAAATTTAAATTATTAAAAGTACTTATTGAAATCAAAATAAAATTGAAAATGTCAATAATTTTTTTTTAAAAAATAATATTTTTTTTAAAAATAATAATAATTTTTTTAAAAAAAATAATAATTTTTTTTAAAATACAAAATAAAAATTATATTTTATATTTTCTAAAAAAAATTTTATTTTCAAAAAATATATATTTTATAATACAATAAATTTAAAATAAAATTTAAAAAATAGAAATAAAATTAAAATAACCATGAAATTTTATAAGAAAAGAATTTAAAATATAAAATTAAATTAAATTAAATTTAAATTTGAAAAATACAAATTAAATTAGAATGAACTTGAAAAAATACAATAAATTAAGTAAAATAATTCATTATTATGTTATTGATTCAAAATAAAAATATTGAATTAAAATTATTTAAAAGAATTTAGGGCAAAATAATAAAAAATTTAAAATACAAATTAAATTAAAATGAACTTGGCACGTTTCAAAAAATATTTATTATTTTATTTTTTATTATAATTTTTTAATTTCATTTTAATTTAATTTGTATTTTTTAAAATTTATTATTTTGTTTTTAATTTTTTGTTGTATTTTTCAAGTTTATTTTAATTTTATTTGTCTTAAAAAAAATATTTTGTTTTGAATTTTATATTATTATTTTAAATTTTTTTTTGAACTTTTTCATGATTATTTTAATTTTATTTATATTTTGAAAATATCCATGTCATTTTTCCATTTCATTTCAATGTTATTTTTGGCTATTTTGTTTTTTTTTAAATTGTCACGTAGGAAAAGAATTAACTTCCATCCATCTAATTTGACGGAATAACCCAATTTTAATTTTTTACTTAGTTTAATGGGATAATTTGTAAAATTAAAAATTTAGTAGTGTATTAAGTAAAATGTGCCAACTTTAGTGGGCAAATCACATGTTTTGCCCGAAACAATTTTATCGTCGGAATAATCCAAAAAAACGCATCACGGAGCGGGCAGAGACCAACTTTAGGGGCAAACCCTGAGGGTCCCGCTCCTCTTCCGTTGCGTTTCTTTCGTTTTATGTTTTCTTGTTCGGTTTCATCTGTTTCTCTCGATTCTCGTTTCTATTAAAAGTTCATCTTGTTGTATAGAAGTTAAGAATGATTACTTTTAAGTTTTTCACAAGTTTACTTGGTTTCGAGTTCACTATTGTTTTATTGTAACGCTTGAAACTAGTTCGGGATGAATTTCGAGAGACAAAATATCAAACAGACCCTAAGTGAACAACCCCTAGGGGGCGAACCTTAGAGGGTCCGAACCCTAATCTTTTTTGGTCTTTATTCGTTCGTATGTTGTTTGTTGTTTGTTTATTCGTTATTTTTTATTTTAGTTCATTTAATGTAAACTTTAATTTTATTCTTGTATTTTAGAATATTATAATCAATATTACTTTTTAATCCACATAGTATATCAAAATAATCAAATATTGAAATTTAAATTAGACTTTGCTAATGACATATATCAAAATTTTAATAATCACCATATATATATATATATATATATATATATGATGAATAACATAACAAGTATTTGTTATGTATTAAAAATGAGCAAATACTATTTATAGCATTGAAAATAAAAAGTAACAGTCATGATTAGTAATTGAAAATGGACCGTCAGTTACATCCATATATATATATATATATGGTGAATGATCCATAGCAATTATTTGTTATGTATCAAAAATGAGCAAATACCATTTGTAGCATTGAAAATAAGAAGTAACGGTCATAATTAAAAATTAAAAATCGACCATCAGCTACATCCAATTCCAGTACTAATTAGGAGAGATGGTTTATTTTCTGAAGTTTATAGTTAAATTAATTTTTAAGGTTTAACTTTTAGTTTTTAAGATTTAGAGTTAGGGTTTATGATCATTAGTTGATGACCCTAAACCCTAGAAAACTAAACCCTAAACTTTATAAACTAAACTCTAGAAAATAAATCATATCTTTCCTAATCAATACTAGAATCAAATGTAGCAGTCATCTGTTAAATTTTACAATAATATTTAATGTTTGACTTTTTGATAGTAATGGACGCTGTTAATAGTAACAGATGTCAATTTTCAAATTCTAATAATAGTCATTTCTTCTTATTTTTAATAGTATAGATTAGATAATGTAACCCTATAAAAATTCATAGCAAATGCATACATACTATGAATCATGCCTATATATATACATGCATGCTAGCTAATGATTGAAATTTAAGTTCGTCTAAAGACTAGAACAAAATGGCACGTGGTTTGTGTAACATAACATTCATCAAGGTCACAACTCTCACATATAAGATTTCGAACATTAATTTTGAATGTCAACTTGTACTGTGGAAAGAAAAACCCACTTGTTCCTTCCTATGATTGCCAGAAACATAGAAATAAAAATAAAAATAAAAATCGTGCGACGTTGATCCTGCTAGTCAAAATTTTCCACCAACTAAACCAATGGAACGAGTATAGTGGAATAGTCAACGTTTTACTTAAAATGCCACCCGTCTGAAATATGTCAACGGCTGAGAAAAAAATTAAAGGTATACTAATAGAAGATTTTAAGGAATCAAGAGAACAATACAACTATCCTTTTGTTTTGCTTATCAAACAAAAGTTAGTTGCACACGGCTTTAAATGGCATTTTGGACTCTGCAAGCAAGCAGAACCTCAATTTGATGTATTACAATTGAAATGACAAATATCAAAATTTCAAGCTACAGGGGATTTGATGCCAAATATTCCCATTCAGTCGTACTTACTTCGATTCACAACTCACAAGCAACACAGCATCCAGCTTATAATCTTAAAAGTTATGACGTCTTTCTGGATAAATTCCTCAAACCACATCCAACACATTTAAGTATGACTGTTCCGGTTGATGGATCCGGCTTAATCACAAATTTAACCCCCAGAAAATCTCTGATGTGTCATAGTGTTTCTATTCCATATGGTGAGAGCTTCCCTACACGAACCTTTGAAACATCTTGTTGACACAAGGCACAGAGAAGAAACAACAAACCCTGTATCACATAATTCCACGCAATGACTATCAGGTCAGGAACACGACAAACAAATAAAGGTAATCTTCAAAGCAAGATTACAAGAGAGTATTGGTACTTCGAATTGTTAAAAATTTTGCATTTCAGTTATAGCTTAAGCTCCATTTCTTCAAAATTAAGAAATGCATTAAAGTTACAGTCAAATAGCATTTCAATATGGGGAAATATTGTTCGGGTGAAGTTAAAGTTTGGAACTTGCAGCTAAAAAAGGAAACCCAGCCGGCCATAGTAAGGAAGCTAAACCTACCACTGCCAGAAAATTGCATACTATGAAGCACCAGGCACAATCCCATCATCCTAATATGTGGATACTTAATGTCGAGAAAATAATTTATAACCCAAGATCTGTAGGGGTAAATTTTAAAGAATTTTCTTGACAAAGTGTTCTTTTTAGAGAGAATTAAAGAGAAAAAAAGTGTCTAAAGTGATATAATCCACCTATTTAAGTGAAGTAGAATATGAATTTTAACTATAGTGGAAAGGGTACAGAAGATCAGAATACAAACCTGGTGTGTCAAATCTACCACGCCTCCTTGTTCAATCTCCCCAAGTAAAAGTGAAGCAATTTGCTCACCAACATCCTCTGGAGATGTTAGCTCAGTCTTTTCTTCATCATTGAATCCACCCTCTTCCTCCGCTTGTGCATAAGAAACTGCAGTATCAGCAGAGATGAAACAACCAGATGTTGTTTCGGCAACTAGTGAAATTCCATAGCCAGGTGACCTGTCATTATAAAATTATCTCCAAATGAAACAACTCACACATAATCAAAGAAATCCAGAACATCATCTTGCAAATTCTTATGCATATGACAACAATAATAAATATTATCTACTTGAAATATTACATACTTCCCAGATTGTGCACCTGTCTTGTGATCTGTAAAAATGTGGACATCCGGGAGCAAGCGATTAAAGATTCCACGGGCTGCATGTATCATGGTATTTTCAAACTGAACAGACACTCTAGTTGAAAATGTAACTCCTCTAATTCTCTTCACCATTCCCTCATCTATCCATGTGACTGCCTGTAGAGGAATATATGTAAGAGAAATGATATGCAAAAGATTGATAACTCTAATGAGGAAACTCACTGTTAGAGAATTGTGGACAATGGGAACAGACAGAACGACTTCTCCACCACCATTCGGAGCAACTCCATGGCTGTCTATTTTTAGCTCCAGTCCTTCTGGAGGAACTCCAAAGAGCTTCAATATTTGTATAGTAGTCAATCGGAAAGTATCAACAGAAGGATCCTTGGAGTCATTAGTGATCCCTGAGATCAACATTAAAGTGCATTTGTTAACCCATGTTGCATGAACAAATACCTATTTGGGACTATATAAATCTCAATTAACACTAACAGAAAACTATGTTCAGCCAGTAAAGTCATGCTAGTGTAATCAATTCATGACATCAGTCACATATCAAGTGAAGTAGATACATATAAATGTGCTTTCTGTATAGCAAATGACATAATCAATTCATGGCATCAGTCACATAGCGAGTGAAGTAGATTCATGTGTATGTTTTTTTGTATTGCAAATGACAAAGTTAGTTTGCCTTTAGTCCCACAATTTCCAGAGCATAGGTTAAGCTTGTAGTAGAGGCTTGTTTTGGAAGAAAGGTAATAGTAGAAAATTAGAAATGATTAACTTTAGGATAACAGTGTCTTTCCCCCTTTTTTATACATGTGCATTATGTCTTTAATTTCTAAATCCATAAAATAGTATCAAATGACAGCTATTCTGATGGCTCAAAATTTTAAGCATAAAAACAACGAAAAATCATCCTTCCATTTGCCCAAAGGGCATAGACCTACATCTTGCTTCAAAATTTTACTCGGAAATTCCATATGTTTAATGTCTGTAACAAACTACTCTCGTTCAGCACAGAAAGTGGGATAGATGCAATCCACCGACATGATATCGGCTCAAAAAACAAATTACCAAATAACCCTTGTGAAATCATGGGGCATGCAAAATGATAAATATGCATTTACTGAACTTTTCTACAGTTATTGCAAAGTCAGAACAGAATGAGTGAACCTCTAGGTGAGTTACAACTTACAAGATATCATATCCTGGGTCAACACCCATAGTTAAGTCAAAATTATTTATTATCCAAATGTTGTTTTTAATCCAATTTTCCACGATATTGAACCAATTTTCCTCATTGAATCACAGCCAAATTATGGAAGATATCATTTAAATCACGTCCTTCTGTTACGACCTCAATGTCTACCACACTCAACAATGGATCAATAATTTACCAATCATCTTTATTATATTACTTAGCCACTATTACCAACCCACAATGACCCACCATTAGGCCACCACTATTGTTGCACAACCATCAACTTAAACATCATCATCTTCACTAATCCAAGGCCACGAATACTGAACTCCAGCTGCTCCTCCAGTTCAATTCTACTCTATTCTAGATATTAAATCCAACTTCACCATAACCAAATTAAACCACTTCAATGCATCCAAATACCTAAACAATACTATAATTTGCAGCAAACACAGTTTTCCAACTTCAAATTGCTAGTACCAGCGAACCATTTAATGTTTATGGCACAAGTTATAAATAGCTTCATACACGACCATAAACCAGTAACAAACAATTAGATCTGAAAAATAAAAATCAATAAAACTTCATCCTAAGATTACAAAGCAAAATATGGTGGGAGCAAAACTTAATACATTTACAAAGGGGAGGAAAAAGGATAGTACCTTTAAGCCTAATGGAAAGGGGTTTTTTCCCAAACAAACCAAGCACAAGTAGAGGTTCCAAGAAATAGCCAATTGAGCGACTAACACCACAGTCGTGCACGAGATTCTTTCCACCCATTACTACTCCAGGCTTATTTTTCAATTTAGTACCTGCCTCACAACAATACAACGAAACCATACGACGAAAAATACAACGAAACCATAAACCCTGAACTAGAATTATATGTACAAACTACAATTTGTAGTTGTAAATTACCAGTTTCGTTGATTTCGACTTTACAGTCATCGCAGATAGTTTCAAGAAGGCGGAGGAAGGAGACCTCGTGGGAACGGAGGCCGGGCCACGTGGCGTCGGCACGAATGTCTTCGATAAGAACGGGTGTAGAAGAGAGTGTAGAGAGCAGTAAACGCTGCCTCAGGCTCTTACTTCCTTTTAGCTTCATGTACGTTGTCTTCCCCATTCTCTCTCTCTCTTCGTTACGGAGGTCTCTGTGGTTTTTCTGTGCTAACAGTACCGAGTTTTCAGCCAATCTAGTCTGGATTTGTATCAGCAACCAACGACGGCGTTTCTACTGCTATGGTAAGAGTTGTGTTTTTCTTTACTAGGGTTAGATACATGGTGGTCTCTCTCTGTTCTGCTTCCATCTTCTCTTTTTTTTTTTTTTTCTCTTTTCATTTGCTCTTGCTTTATGTTTCTTTTCTAAGATTGTAAGAAATTAGCCATGGAATCTTAAATTTAATAGCCTCCCTCAATGTTTTCAGAATCGAATCGATCATTGAACTGAAAATAATATCAAATGAATAGATCACTTGTTCAACCAGTAGTCAAATCGTTATTAAATTAATGACGTCATAAATATATAAAAATATATATTATTAATAGTTAATAAAATTTTAAAATATCTAATTTTTTACAAGCTAAAATATAGTAAAATTATGTTATACTATTGCTAAAAATATTTTTATTAAAAAAAAAACACTTTAAAACCGATTTAACTGAGCCAACTAACCGGTTTTACCGGTCGAACCGGTGGTCAACCGGATCGACCAATTTTTGACCAAATTGGTTGAACTGATTCAAATCGGACCGAAAAGTGAACTAATTTTCTATTCAACCGGTTAGACTGTGACGCCCCCAAATCTGGGCCCACACAGCCCAAACTTGAGTCGTCAAAAGACTACAACAAAATTATTACAACAAAGCACAACGTACTACAATACAGTGTATAATAATACACAACTAAGTCTTCACTATTATTGCCACACTATTTTACAAAACGTGAAGACTATAATAACTATTCCTCGGACCCTCACTCCATTCCCCGGCTAGACCCTGTTATGTTTTCATCTCCTGTTGAAAAACAATGGAACAAAAGAAAGGATGAGCTCAAATAGCCCAGTAAGAAATATCATGACTAAGATAATGACGAATAAATTATCATTAACATTCAACAGTTGAGTTCTTGATAGAATACAATAGAATACAAGGTTTATATCAAAAACTGCAGTTAAATTCTTAAACAATGTTCAAATCAATAATAGCAGCGGAATGAGCAATCTATTAGAAGAATAATGCAGACTATAATGTCCACTCGCTTCTCTTTTTCGTAAAAACATCATCAACTTTTATCATCTGAAATACCATTAGTCATGATAATAAAAATTCACAGTTCCTGATCATAATCATGCAAATCAACAGTTCATCTTTGCACTACGGGCCAAAGATATTTAATTTAGCACCAGCGGTCATGATTATATCAAATTCAGCCTTTGGTGATAATCATACCAAACAACAGTTCATCTATGCACTACGGGCCAAAGAGAACTTTCACCACGTGCCATAAAAGACACCGAACAGATGTATCGCCTTTAACCTATTATATCGCCTTTAACCTATCATCTTTTCAACAAATATATCACATCTGTGCCCCCGGTCACAGATATTCACAACAACTTGATTTTTGGATGATTAGAATGATATAAATGATTAACAGAAGAAATATGATAACAATAAGTATCGGAAGTTTACTTTGTACAGATTCAAATAATGTCCAAATTGTCAACATGATGTGGAGTGAAATTTAAAAATGATATTCAAGATCCACAGTTCAGAATAACGGTTACAATTCAATAGAAAGGTTCACGTAAATAGGAAGGTTCAGTTTAAATAATGAAGTTCAACTATTATGGAACATATAATATTTTCAGGAATTATAAAAACAATAGTTCCATAATAAATTTCGATTTAGGAGTATGAAAGAAAATAATATCCCTTACCGTAGCAGGTTTGATTAACAAAAGGTGAAGGAAATTAATACAAATGGTTATTCACCAACAGGCGGCAATCCGCTCCGTAAGGTTATTCCCACAATTTAATAGAATTTGAGTACAAAGAGTTATTCACCAAACAGGCGGCAATCCGCTCCGTAAGGTTATTCTCAGAGATTAATAATAAATGAATACGAAAGGTTATTCACCAACAGGCGGCAATCCGCTCCGTAAGGTTATTCCCACAATTTAATACATGGAAATAAAAGGCACGTCTTATGAGTAAGGAAGAAACAATATTATTATCGAGAATCAAATAATGATAATCCCTTACCATAGTACGTTTGAATAATGGAAGATGAAAAAGATGGTATCCCTTACCTCAACACGTAACTGGATATTGATTTAAATGAGGTTGATTAACTTGAACAGTACACGTATACTTATAGATCTTCACAAATACTCAAGATGACTTAAGCACACTTAGAGAGAACTTTCACAAGAAGTATTTAGAGAGAGAAAGAAAGAACAAGTAAGGAAGTTTATGAAAAATCCTTAAGTTAAGGCTTCTATTTATAGCCAAAAATCTTATCATTCATTTAATCTAAACCATTCATTTAAAGATCATCTTTTAATCTACACCATCCATTTCAAATATTATATTATCTTTAATCTACACCATTCATTTCATATCACCTAATAATCACCTAACTTTATATTATAAACAAATCAATTTAATTATTCAACAATAATTCACACTTTAATCTACACCATTCATTTCATATCACCTAATAATCACCTAACTTTATATTATAAACAAATCAATTCAATTATTCAACAATAATTCATACTTTAATCTACACCATTCATTTCATATCACCTAATAATCACCTAACTTTATATTATAAACAAATAACTTTATCAATTCAATTATTATGACTAATTGTTATAAATACAGTATAGTTAGCTCTTAGATATCAAGTCAATAAATTAATGAAATACAACTGTTTAAATAACATCATAATAGAGATAACAATAATGTAAAATAAAGCGTACGTTACTGTGTAATGACAATTATTGATTCAATAATGTGAATTACTGTGCATATGTTACTGTGACAATTATTAGGTTCAATAATTTTAAAAACAGTGCAACAACAATTATTGACTCAATGATATAAAATACAGTGTAATGACAATTATTAAATCAATAATGCAAAATACTGTGTAACAACAATTATTGAATTGATAATATAAAATATTATGCAGTGACAATTATCGATGAAATGATGCGTAACAGTTACGGTGTCAATTATCAGACCAATAATATGAGACACTATGCAATACCGTGTGTTACTGTAGAGTACCGAGTGCTACAGAAAATACCAATAACTACCGTATGCTACTATTCTTTTATCACCGGTATTTTAACAGTTCCGTTGACTATTTTTATTTAAAAAGGTTATTTCTGTCGTTTTCTATATCCGACAAATATTCCGTTGTGGGGTCCACCAATAATTTGTTATTTCGGCGCCGTCGGACCAAACGAATATTCCCCGACCAAACGAATATTCCCCGACAAAGCGAATATTGTCCGACAAAATAAAATTTGCACATAACATCCTTAACTTTTAACTTTATCGATTTAACCACTTACTGTTTCAAAAAATATATATATGAAGAAAAATTAAATTTTGTATTTCATAAAATTCGGGGTCTTACAACCTCCCCTCCTTATGAAATTTCGTCCCCGAAATTGACGTACCTGACATATCGAAGAGGTAAGGATACTTAGATTTCATCTCAGATTCTAGCTCCCAGGTCATTTCCTCAGTATCTTGGTTTCTCCATAAAACCTTAACTTGAGGTATAACCTTTGAGCGTAGGATCTGCTCCTTCTTATCCAGGATCTTAACAGGTACCTCCTCGTATGTTAAATCCTCTGCTATAACGTCTGGTTCTAACTCAATGACGTGGTTTGGGTCCTTCACATATTTACGTAACATAGATATGTGAAAAACGTTATGGATGCGAGACATACTTGGTGGTAGGGCTAGTCTGTAGGCTACGGTTCCTATTCGATCGAGGATTTCAAATGGGCCAATAAATCGAGGGTTGAACTTTCCTCTCTTTCCGAATCTCGTAACCCCTTTCCATGGAGAAACACGTAAGAATACATGATCTCCGACGTTGAAACTTTCGTCTCTCTGATGAAGATCAGCATAACTCTTTTGTCGTTCTTGTGCGGTCTGTATTCGTTGTCGGATCATTTGGATCTTTTCGGTCGTCAAGCGTACCAACTCGGGTCCCAACAATTTTGCTTCTCCTACCTCATTCCAACATATTGGAGAGCGACATTTCCTTCCATACAATGCCTCGAATGGAGCCATGCCTATGCTTGCTTGGTAACTGTTGTTGTAAGAAAATTCCACCAACGGCAAGTACTTATCCCAACTTCCTTTGAAGTCTAATACACAAAGTCTCAAAAGATCTTCGAGGGTCTGTATCGTCCTTTCCGATTGTCCGTCCGTTTGAGGATGGTATGCAGAACTAAAACGTAGTTCAGTGCCCATAGCTTTTTGTAGACTGATCCAAAAGCGTGAAGTGAATCTAGGATCTCGATCAGAAACTATGGAAACTGGCATGCCATGCAATCTCACGATCTCATTTATGTACATACCGGCAAGACGTTCAAGTGAAAAGTTTTCTCGTATAGGCAAGAAATGAGCAGATTTGGTCAATCTATCTACGATCACCCAAATTGCATCTAAGACCTGAGAAACTTTTGGAAGACCCGTCACAAAGTCCATATCGATGTGTTCTCACTTCCATTCGGGAACTTCAAGTGATTGTAATGGACCTTTAGGAACTTGATGCTCTGCCTTAACACGTTGACCCGCAATCTCTCTTTTCATATTGTTCCACCAAAATGTATGTCGAAGATCTCGATACATCTTGGTACCTCCTGGGTGGATTGCAAACGGCGTGTTGTGTGCCTCCATCATGATTTTATGCTTTAATTCAGGATCGTTAGGAACACAGAGTCGAGAGTTGACTCGAAGTATTCCTTTCTCGTCGATTCTTGCTTCGGAAATGGCACCTTCTTGTACTTTCTTTATCATGTTTATCAGTTCCGGATCGGTAGCTTGAGCAGCTTTAATTTTATCGATTAAAGTTGGTTCTACTCGCACGTGAGCAATCTTCGAGTGGGTCCCTGGTGTCTTTAGCTCTATCTCCATCTTTTGCAAGTCGTACAAAATACACTTTTGTGTTGTCAGCAGTGCACTTGTACTTGCATAAGATTTTTTGCTTAAAGCGTCAGCTACAACGTTCGCCTTTCCCGGGTGATACTGGATTGTGTGGTCATAATCCTTTAACAGCTCAAGCCAACGTCGTTGTCGCATGTTGAGTTCCTTCTGGGTGAAGAAATACTTGAGACTTTTATGATCCGTATAGATGTCCACTTTTTCTCCGTACAAGTAGTGTCTCCAGATCTTCAACGCGAAAACGACTGCTGCCAACTCTAGATCATGAGTAGGATAATTTTTCTCATAATCTTTGAGTTGTCGAGAGGCGTAGGCTATAACCTTTCCATGTTGTATAAGGACACAGCCTAGACCTTTGCCAGAAGCATCGCTGTAGATAACAAATTCTCCTGATCCTGATGGTATGGTCAGAACAGGAGCTGAAACCAGTCTCTTCTTGAGTTCTTGGAAACTTTTCTCGCATTCCTCGCTCCATATGAATTTTGTGCTTTTCCGAGTAAGCTGCGTTAATGGAGTGGCGATTCGAGAAAATCCTTCTACGAATCTCCGATAATAACCAGCTAGACCCAGAAAACTTCGGACTTCGGTTATTGTTTTGGGTTGTTCCCAATTTAGTACCGTTTCAATCTTCGCAGGATCGACTGATATTCCTTGACTAGAAATCACATGCCCAAGAAACGCGACCTCCTCAAGCCAGAACTCACATTTCTTCAACTTGGCATATAATTTATTTTCACGGAGCTTTTGTAGTATCAATCTCAGGTGTTGTTCATGATCCTCGCGACTCTTGGAGTATATGAGGATGTCATCAATAAAGACAACCACAAAATGATCCAAATGTTCCTTGAATATCCGGTTCATCATGTCCATGAAAGCTGCAGGAGCATTAGTTAGTCCAAAAGGTATGACTAAGAACTCATAATGCCCATAACGAGTTCTGAAAGCAGTCTTTGGAATGTCCTCAGCTTTAACCTTTAACTGATGATATCCAGAACGGAGATCAATCTTTGAGAAATGTTGAGCGCCTTGCAATTGATCAAACATGTCATCAATCCGAGGTAACGGGTACCTGTTCTTGATGGTGACATGGTTCAATTCTCGGTAGTCAATGCACAATCTCATACTCCCGTCTTTCTTCTTCACAAATAGAACAGGAGCACCCCAAGGTGATGCACTCGGACGAATGAAACCGGTATCCAACAATTCCTGTAGTTGGACTTTTAACTCTTGAAGTTCAATGGGAGCCATTCGGTAGGGAGCTTTGGAAATGGGCTTTGTACCGGGTTCAAGATCAATATAAAAATCAATTTCACGGTTTGGGGGTAAGCCAGGAAGTTCTTCAGGAAAAACGTCAGGAAACTCATTAACAATGGGAATATCATTCAAGTTTGACGTATTTTTGTTCAAATCAGTGACATGAGCTAAAAAGGCTTGACATCCGTTTTTCAATAAACGAATGGCTTTATGGCTAGAAATAACAGTTATAGATTTCAATGGTTTAGTTGCTTGAATTTGCATGACAGGTTGATTAGGAATATGAAAACTAATAATCTTATGAAAACAATCAATTTTAGTATGATGGGTAGTCAACCAATCAATTCCTAAAATCACATTAAATTCATGCATCTCCAAAGAAATAAGGTCAACAGGTAATGTGAGGTTGTTGATTTGAACTAGGCAAGATTTATAGATAGTAAATGTAATAGGTATTTCTCCCAATGAGGTTTCAACTGATAAGACAAGATTTAAGTTTTCAATAGTCAAATTTAAACGTTGAGTACATATAGGTGAGATAAAAGAGTGGATAGAGCCAGTATTTAATATGGCATAGACTTCACGAGAATTTATGAATAGCTTACCGGTTATCACCTCATTCGGTTTCTTGACTGTTATCGTCAAATCGAATCCCGAATACTTCATTCGGATCTTCACGTATTTCAACCATGGGAATACCACTGAATAATTTTCTAGCAAACTGTTTCTCGGATTCATCAACTTCATCAGTAGTAAGGTACCAATGATTTCCATTAAAATAGTATTTTCGATAGACTGCAGTTTCCACGATAGTTACTAACTTAACCTGAATTCCTCTAAATTGTAATGCCCAAAAGTATAGAAACATCATTTTTAAATAATCTTGAAAATCATAGCTGGAACACCATAAATCCCAAAGACTAATATGAAAAGTCCATATATTCTGATCCTTTGTTATAGAGCATAACCAGGTGATATCACTCTCCCAATTAGTGAGTAAATTAAAGGCAATAATTTCCGCAAGTTCGTTACTTCCTTTAATTGCTTCTAAGAATGGATCTGGAACGACTGTAGCAGAGCTTTCACCTTCATCCTTACTGGATAGAACACGCATAATTTTTGCCTTAGGCAAATGATTCAACTCTGAGTTTGTAAGAAGATTATTTGTCGCCTCTTGTTTTGCAGCTACATTTGTTTCGGTAATTTCATAGTTAACCTCCTGATTTCCAGATGCCATAATTAACTGTGGTCACAAAATAAATGTTAGTTCAAATAAACTGACTCATCTATTCTTGTTCCTACATTCAAATCGATTCATTAGATAAAAAAAATATAATTTAGGTAGGACACACTAGTGATTGATTCTATTCGTCTCTCCCCTCCTAGTTCTAACCCCAGATCTCCATTAAAGACCATATCCCTAAGCTCTGATACCAACTGTGACGCCCCCAAATCTGGGCCCACACAGCCCAAACTTGAGTCGTCAAAAGACTACAACAAAATTATTACAACAAAGCACAACGTACTACAATACAGTGTATAATAATACACAACTAAGTCTTCACAATTATTGCCACACTATTTTACAAAACGTGAAGACTATGATAACTATTTCTCGGACCCTCACTCCATTCCCCGGCTAGACCCTGTTATGTTTTCATCTCCTGTTGAAAAACAATGGAACAAAAGAAAGGATGAGCTCAAATAGCCCAGTAAGAAATATCATGACTAAGATAATGACGAATAAATTATCATTAGCCTTCAACAGTTGAGTTCTTGATAGAATACAATAGAATACAAGGTTTCTATCAAAAACTCCAGTTAAATTCTTAAACAATGTTCAGATCAATAATAGCAGCGGAATGAGTAATCTATTAGAAGAATAATGCAGGCTATAATGTCCACTCGCTTCTCTTTTTCGTAAAAACATCATCAACTTTTATCATCTGAAATACCATTAGTCATGATAATAAAAATTCACAGCTCCTGATCATAATCATGCAAATCAACAGTTCATCTTTGCACTACGGGCCAAAGATATTTAATTTAGCACCAGCGGTCATGATTATACCAGATTCAGCCTTTGGTGATAATCATACCAAACAACAGTTCATCTATCCACTACGGGACAAAGAGAACTTTCACCACGTGCCATAAAAGACACCGAACAGATGTATCGCCTTTAACCTATTATATCGCCTTTAACCTATCATCTGTTCAACAAATATATCACATCTGTGCCCCCGGCCACAGATATTCACAACAGCTTGATTTTTGGATGATTAGAATGATATAAATGATGAACAGAAGAAATAGGATAACAATAAGTATCGGAAGTTTACTTTGTACAGATTCAAATAATGTCCAAATTGTCAACATGATGTGGAGTGAAATTTAAAAATGATATTCAAGATCCACAGTTCAGAATAACGGTTACAATTCAATAGAAAGGTTCACGTAAATAGGAAGGTTCAGTTGAAATAATGAAGTTCAACAATTATGGAACATATAATATTTTCAGGAATTATAGAAGCAATAGTTCCATAATAAATTTCGATTTAGGAGTATGAAAGAAAATAATATCCCTTACCGTAGCAGGTTTGATTAACAAAAGGTGAAGGAAATTAATACAAATGGTTATTCACCAACAGGCGGCAATCCGCTCCGTAAGGTTATTCCCACAATTTAATAGAATTTGAGTACAAAGAGTTATTCACCAAACAGGCGGCAATCCGCTCCGTAAGGTTATTCTCAGAGATTAATAATGAATGAATACGAAAGGTTATTCACCAACAGGCGGCAATCCGCTCCGTAAGGTTATTCCCACAATTTAATACATGGAAATAAAAGGCACGTCTTATGAGTAAGGAAGAAACAATATTATTATCGAGAATCAAATAATGATAATCCCTTACCATAGTACGTTTGAATAATGGAAGATGAAAAAGATGGTATCCCTTACCTCAACACGTGACTGGATATTGATTTAAATGAGGTTGATTAACTTGAACAGTACACGTATACTTATAGATCTTCACAAATACTCAAGATGACTTAAGCACACTTAGAGAGAACTTTCACAAGAAGTATTTAGAGAGAGAAAGAAAGAACAAGTAAGGAAGTTTATGAAAAATCCTTAAGTTAAGGCTTCTATTTATAGCCAAAAATCTTATCATTCATCTAATCTAAACCATTCATTTAAAGATCATCTTTTAATTTACACCATCCATTTCAAATATTATATTATCTTTAATCTACACCATTCATTTCATATCACCTAATAATCACCTAACTTTATATTATAAACAAATCAATTTAATTATTCAACAATAATTCACACTTTAATCTACACCATTTATTTCATATCACCTAATAATCACCTAACTTTATATTATAAACAAATCAATTCAATTATTCCACAATAATTCACACTTTAATCTACACCATTCATTTCATATCACCTAATAATCACCTAACTTTATATTATAAACAAATAACTTTATCAATTCAATTATTATGACTAATTGTTATAAATACAGTATAGTTAGCTCTTATATATCAAGTCAATAAATTAATGAAATACAACTGTTTAAATAACATCATAATAGAGATAACAATAATGTAAAATAAAGCATACGTTACTGTGTAATGACAATTATTGATTCAATAATGTGAATTACTGTGCATATGTTACTGTGACAATTATTAGGTTCAATAATTTTAAAAACAGTGCAACAACAATTATTGACTCAATGATATAAAATACAGTGTAATGACAATTATTAAATCAATAATGCAAAATACTGTGTAACAACAATTATTGAATTGATAATATAAAATATTATGCAGTGACAATTATCGATGAAATGATGCGTAACAGTTACGGTGTCAATTATCAGACCAATAATATGAGACACTATGCAATACCGTGTGTTACTGTAGAGTACCGAGTGCTACAGAAAATACCAATAACTACCGTATGCTACTATTCTTTTATCACCGGTATTTTAACAGTTCCGTTGACTATTTTTATTTAAAAAGGTTATTTCTGTCGTTTTCTATATCCGACAAATATTCCGTTGTGGGGTCCACCAATAATTTGTTATTTCGGCGCCGTCGGACCAAACGAATATTCCCCGACCAAACGAATATTCCCCGACAAAGCGAATATTGTCCGACAAAATAAAATTTGCACATAACATCCTTAACTTTTAACTTTATCGATTTAACCACTTACTGTTTCAAAAAATATATATATGAAGAAAAATTAAATTTTGTATTTCATAAAATTCGGGGTCTTACATAGACCGACAGTTTCAAATCGAGTTTCAAAACATTGGCCTCCCTAATTCATTCAAAAAGATTTCATGACTAATAATTAAATTTGAACTACTGAAAAATATATTTCTTGTTCTTATATGCAAGTACAATAATAATGCTTTACAGTCTCGAATTAAATAAAATTTATATAATCTCATAATTTTTTATGATATTTGTATTCATTAGATTTTAAAGTGAAACGTCAAAATGATATAATTATTTTACTTTAGTTCGCTAAGTAATCAGTAATCACTCAACCCTGACACGGAGTATAAGCACACATTTCACGTGTTGGATAATTAAACATTTTTATGTTTTTCTAGATGTTAAATATTGATGAAGATATTATGCTAGTTCCACTCAAAAAAAATCAAATTCAAAATTAACATGAATATATTTAATTTTTAATTAATATAATTATGAATGTAATAGGCACCTCTTTCAGCTCTGCCAATTTGTGCACAAGCTGGCTGCTGCAAAGTTGATGTGAAAATTATTTCATCTATGCACCCAGAGACGATCCAGAGGAAAATGGTTATTATTACTGAGGGCTACTGAGATGCCGATATGCAGCATTGCTGATCTTTTTTACTTTAGCATGTAGACTTTACTTCCAAGATATATTTGGTCTGCATTCTTGTTCAGGTTCCAGAAAGAAAGCCAAATCCAAAAGGGGCGGAAGGAATTGATATTGAAACTTAAAAAGTGTGCAATTTAGCAATTCTACAAATGCCATTGATTGCACCTACTTTTTCATTGCATTTGTTATTTTAATTTATATGTTTTCAATTGCTTTTATCTATCGCTATAGATTTTACCTCCCTTCCCCCACCCCCCACACTTGCACAGAAAAGCATGCACGTCAACCAGAGCTCAGATCACCTGTTATACGTCTCTGTAGCCAAAAACTTGTAACATATAAATACATACATATATGTTACATGTCTCTAGTTACAGAGAAATGTAACAGAGACATGTAACATATGATCTCTTCCCCGTCAACCAGCTTCGAATGGGATAACTGCTAAAGATCCCTTCAATCAACCAGATTGCCCAAGAAGAGTCGGCAGTCAGAAAAATAAAATAACAAGGCACAACCATTTTAAAAAATACTCCCTTGGGGTAAAGGATGAATATACCCATAACTGGGTGAGGGTCCCAACAAAATCTCAAGTCAAATCTCTCCAAGTGGCCATCATCCACAGTAACATTGTACGAATTGATAACGTTAAAGAACCAGGAATCAACATGGACTCATGAAAAACCATCTAAAATTATTTTTACAGTCTCAAAACATGAAATTGTTAGACTAACAACTCTGGAGAAAACGAATGTCCAACAGAAACTGTGTACTGCGCTCCTCATGACCTACCTTATTTGTACCCAACCAAAATAAGCTGAACAGCAACTTATGGCTTGAGAGCCAAGGCCAAACCAAACTTTGCGGTTTTGTCCAAAGCTTTGGTGTCAACTTCACCTGATATGGTGACAAGGGACTTGGGGCGCCACTCATGCTGAATAAGAGCATTTAAAATGCCAAAGTTGTTGGCCCGTGCCTTCACTGTAGTAAGAGGATCCAATGCATGCTGAGAGCCAAGAGTGATCGTGTTCTCATTGGTTGAGAAGCTATGAGTTATCTCCGCACCAACTGCTGTATTGGTCAAGGGGCTCACTGTATGGTAGTATGATGCATTCAACTTGTCACCCTTGTCATTCCTGAATCAAATTACAAGGTTCATCAGATTATGCACCAAGATACTGACATTAGGCCGACTTAAGCACACACCACTCATGCAACAACCAGAAAAAACCTTTTGCAGCTAAATGGAGTTGTGATTGTTTCTAATGATTAGCCTACAATATGAAACCTTCCTAACCTTTTCCCTCTTTCTGATGGACAGACATGCATGCCAACTACTTGATATACCATTTTTCATAAAGCAAAAAAGAAATACTTACAGGGTCAAGGCAGCAATCAGGTCTGCATTGGAGAAGCTAAATCCAGCATTTACCTTAGTGAAGTTTCCTGTTTTGGTATCAAAGGACACATCTGTCCCAAGTGAGGCGAGATTAGTTCCCACCACACCTGAGAAGTTAACAATGGGGTTTGCAGTCAAACCAATGCTCGTGCTAATCCCAGCATGGTCATGTAAGTATTGAAGTTCCAGCTGTTACATTGAAGTAAACATAAAATTATATAACCCAAAAATTGGGAAAAAATTCACTAATTCAATTGCCGAGCCCATTGTATCCTTGCAATCATATCATCACGACTATTTTAAGTACAAGAACTCCTATGCCCCTCCCCCCAAATACACACACACACACACACACACACACACACATATATATACACAAACACACATTTATAAACAAATGTCTCCCAGAAACCAAATATTACTTAGTAAGATTATTCACTTAAAATAAGAATGTCATACTACAGAAATCAAATATTGCTTTACTTACCTTGGCAGATCTTTGGTCAGGAACTTTGAAGCTAAGGATTGTCTTCAAGCCAGGAGCGGGTTCATCAACAGTGATGGTTGTAAAAAGCTGGTGATCCGCAAAAGGGTTAGTTTGATGATCAAAGTAAACTAGGAGTATTTCGCTCAAAGGGAACACATGAGGCTAAGAATTAAACAATTAAAGACCATTCAAATTTAAGATTTAACAAAGACAAAGCTAAACCTGATTTAATTGAACCTAACTCTTGCTTCCAAAACAATTGTCAGATGTGTTTTAACAACAAATGATGGACATAAATCCATAAAGGAGAGATAAAAGAAAATGAAGAAAAAACAATCAAGATTTCATCAAAACTTGGGTAAAATACAGTTAAGACAAATAATGGAGATAATGAGCAAGATAAGTTTCTGAGAACCTCAACCCTACCGAATAGTTGAGAACCTCACCCCTACCGAATAGTATCACATCCCCACAACAGAAGATAAGAGGAAAGAAGTATTTTCCATGCACAAAGCCAAATCCAAAGACCAAAAATGTGAAATGGAAATATTTCATAATTTAACAAATGCAGGTCGTAATATCTGACAAAAGGGCCATAACTAGTTTCACAACATAGTTAAAAATAGCCGAGCTAAAACATGAAACATAAAATTTATCAACATTAGTATATCACCAAAAAATTTATCAACATTAAGGGGAGGAAAAGGTTAAATATTGCAAGCCTAAAAAAATGAAAATGTATCAACACAATAATCTAATTTTACAGTTTAAATTAGTAAATAATACAAGAAAATGCAAAGGAAAAAAAGCTCAAGGTAACAGAAATGTTACTATTTCACCCAAATAATAGGATGCCAATTACATTGGAATTTGTGTCCACTTTGATATCAGTAGTGGTGCCCTTGTGCTTCAGCTGCGTATTGACATCAGCCAATAATAGGTCACCTTTCTTGGTACCTGATGATGTGATTGCCTAGAACAAGAGAGAAACAGGATTATCAAACATTGAGAAGAATAAAGTTAGAACAAAGCTTTAGCGAAAAATAAAGCCAGAAACATAGCAACTACACAAGAGAAAACAGAGGTGAATGCTAGTTAGAAAACCTAAAACTAGTGATTATACTAACACACAAATCTACAAATCTGGATTCCAAAAAAAAAACTGCATTGAAGAGCCAAATTTACAGACAAATTATTTCTCCAGCATTTTTCTCGAATTATAGTTTATAATGCAAACTGAACAACTGAAAACAGTTGAAGAAAAAGGATATAAAGACAGATGAAGAAGAATGAAAACTTTAGACAGTGCATTGAGAACTCATCAACTTCAATGACCACGAGACTACAGCACATATGGCATTTCTGAAAAGATTCCAATATTAAACTTCAGAGCTAAAAATATGGTCAACAAATCAGACCGTAGACCATAACTATGTCAAAAGTAAAAAGATACTTTAAAGCAATTATCAACTAAACACCATAATACCAAATTACCAATACATAGTAGACTAGAAAAATCTTGAACTATAAGTAAACATTCTCACTAAAAACACGAGGATGATGACATATAAAAACATATACAAGGCCACCGGATATCTAGTACACGAGAAATAAATAGCATTAACATTACAGTTGCTATGCTTCCACAAATGACTACCATCCCACGTTCAACCCAAAAACTACATAGAAACTCCAATTATAATGAATAGACAAATAGTATGAGGGAATCGAGTTCTAAGGTTAATTATGAACATCTAAATCAGTATAAAATTGTTATAGTCAAGCACTTTAATGAAAATCTACACAAGTAAATAAATACAACAGCAAAAAGAGTAAATAGTCTTACTTTTAAGAGTGTGCATGTCCCTCGGGAAAAGGTCGATACAATTGAAACTAAGATTTTCATCACATAACCTATATGCATAGGTTATATCAAAGGTTGAATCCACTTAAAATATAATCCCTCTGTTCCACAAATAGTCCCATTTACGAAAATAAAATTTGTTCCACGATGGGAGTCCACTTCTTATTGATGATAGTAAATAATAACATAATGTCCTCATTTTAGTAACAAAATTTCACAATCATGCCACAACTAGCAACTAGTACACTGAACACTAGTTATATTTAGGAAGACAAATAGATAACCTAGCATGCAGCAGTATAACTAAGAATTTACATAACAAAAATATTTATAATTAATGAAACCAAACTTCTCCTGAACACATTTACTAACCCTACTAATTACTAGTTAAACAGAAAAATAGAAAGACATACGTATATACACACACAAGTAAATAAACAGATCTTAAATAAGAAAACAGAAGAACTCACGACTCCGGTGGGAGAGTAGGTAGTGATTGTGAACTTGTGGTCGCTCTGGTAATCCTTGTACAGAAGATCTAGCATATCAAAAAAAAATTACAATCTTCAGAAATTCAATTCAATACACCACCAACTGAAAGTCCGGTATCTATACATATATATATACACACACAAACATATAGAGAGAAGGAGTGAAAAAAATGACCTCTTGCTTTCTTGCCCATGTCAGAGTAAAGTCCAGGACCCTTGCCCATGATTTCTTTCAAAAATGGAGGACAATCGAAATGAAATTATACAGAGAGAAAAAGAGACTGAAAGCTCTGTTGGTAGAAGGCAAGGATGAGCAGGAACGAGGGTTTTATATATATGAAAAGCCCTAATTCTGAGCCCTTCTCCAACGGTGTGCTGCTACATTATTTTCAGTTAATTGGGATCGTAGGATCTGCACCGATGGCCTTTGAGTCTGTTTCAACCGTCGATTATAGGTGGAGGCTGTAAATATTTTTGTTTCGGGTGGTAGTTTAGGAATACAAAGGACACGTGGCTCGTAGTCTTACTGTTTAACCAACTTGTAGTAGCCGCAGCTACTACAAGATTAAGCTTCTTATTTCTTTCTTTGCCAAAAAGACAGGAAAGTTTTATTGTTCTCCGAGAAATAAAATTCAAATGATTATTTTTAATATTTTATTCGTTCATATCTTTGGATAATGCTAAAACTGTAGAACACACAAAAAAATGGGTGGTCTTTTGCCAAGTTCCGGGGCAAATTTATCCTTCATGCTAATCATAACCATATAAAATTAAATTTGTATATTTAATTTGTACTTATATCCAATATATGTTTTCAAACTCTGTAATTAATAGATCTAAATATAAAGTTAACTGATTAATGATATATATATCATATATGTATATATATTTCATTTTGTTTAAATAATTTTTTATTTATAATTTTTGTGAGAGTCGCAAGCGATGTTGTGCTGTCTCAGTCACTCAAAAATAAAATCTTACTTTGAAAAAAATATTAATATAATAGTGTAAGTAAGAGTCGATCCCACATAAAATGATTAATTCAATTTTATGTTTTCGTAAACCAAAATTGAGAGTTTTTTAATTAAATAAATAATTTAAATAAAATTAACTAAAATAAATATGCAAGTAATTTAATGAAATAAATAAGAAGAAAAAGCCTTGATTTAAATTAACATCGACTATCAAGAATTTACAACTGATCATTGATGTAAGAATAAATCAATAAATATTTTAAATATTTAACATGGAATAATTGCTCTAATTCGAATAATTTTTTTATCTCTCCTTAATTTTAGTTAAACAAAAACAAGCAATCTAAATAATTCTTACTACTAAATAATCTCAGACAAGTGCTAAAGATTTAACTTAGTAACAACTTTAAGAATTAGAGAAATCGTTGAACTAAATAACACAAATTAAGCGATTGCATTTAATTTAAATGAATATTCTTCCTAAAATATAACAATCTTTTGATCTGCAAACTAATTATTAATCTTAGTTGTTTCATAAATTAAAGTGACCAAATAATTACGATTTTAATATTTAATTTAGCAGTAGATTAACCCGAATAATAAACTAGTAGGTCTCTTAGCAATTAAACAAATCAATCGTATAATTAAACACAGAAAAATATTCAATACTCAAAATATAAATTGAACAATTAAAATAAATTAAATATCACAGTGTATTAATTTTGATGGCTTCAATCACTTAAACCAAGAAAAATAATTTAGCTACACATAACTATAAAAAAAATCAAAGAATAAAAGAGAGAATTTTATAACAAAAGATTTGTTTTTCATTGTATCACAAGCTCTCTATTTATAAGCTATATAATCCTCCTAACCCTAATAGAAATTATAATTTTCAAACCCTAATAAAATTTAAAATACAAAATAAAATAAATATAAAAATTCATATTTATTTTTCTATTCCAAGTTTGCTAAGTACTTATTAATTCCATCTTTTAATTTATTACAATCGAGACCCGTATTAACACAATTGTTCTCGAAATAAATGGATCTCCGACGCTGCTAAAGATGGTGGGATCTAATTCGTGAAAAAAGGAATAAACAGCCGACGCCTGACCACACGTTTGATGACGTCAGCAACCCACTAAAGATTCTCGCGCACTGTGCGGAGCTGTTGCTCCACACCAAGAAACGGTGTTGTTCGATCGTTATGTTGCTGCTTTGAACAACTGTGCATTGCGTCAGACAATGTTCTTACTGCTCCTGAAGCGAAACGACAACGTTTCACAATTTGCCCAGATACTTTCTTCCGTGCATGGCATGGCCGACCTGTTGCTGAACTTCCCATTGCGCGCATGGCGCGAGTGCCCTTTTGCTAGAATTTACCAAAATGTCATCCATTCTTTATTTCCCTACAAAATAAAATTAATAATAAATAAAAATAATTAAAAAAAACATAAAAACAATAAAAACAAATAATAACACATAAATTACCTAAAATGCTAAAAATACTTAAAAACTAAAAAATAATTAAGTATAAAACACCTAATAAATAGATATAAAATTTACTTATCAGACGATCATATTATTTTTATTTAAAGGGGTTAAGAGAGGTGAGAAGCTTAATATATGCCAAGTCTATGAAAGCAGTGGCGAAGACAAAAAAAAAAAAAAAATTCACTCGGGTCAAAATTATTATGTGATTATAAATAATTTAGCGAAAGTTTGGGAACATCGCACCCGAGTTAAATTTTTTGAATAGTTTTATACTTTTAGGTTGCATATATAAAATATATATTTGATTACAATGATAAGATAATAATTATTAACTCTATATATATTTATATGCATATGTATATATACTCTATTTATTGATTCCTAATAGATTTTTTTAAAGGCAAATTATTTATAAATAATTAATTCTTTAAAAAATAATATAAAATATATTATTAATTAATTTAAGAAGATTATAAGAATATACATATATAGAGAAAATATGAATGATATGAGATTAAAACTTAAGTGAGAAAGTTATAAATTTTTAATTTAATCCCGTATATTAAAATTTTTATAACATTTCAGTGAGGTAAATTTGTATATAACATTTAAACTTTTTAAATTTTGCCATATATTATATGAAAAAACAAAAAATCAGTTGGGTCAATTTATCCCACATGATTATATGTGGCTTTCGCCCATGTATAAAAGTAATTCATTTATTAAGGGTATTTATGTCATTTTATTATCTCATTATAATGTTTTAAGGACTTAATACATAATATAATTATATAATTAAAATTTATAATTTATGAATATATATATATATATATACACATATATATATAGTAGTGATTCATAACAAATTATTGTTGTACGCGTTATTCTGTTTATTTAAAAATGGTAACGGATGTTGAACAGAAGTTAACCGATCGCATTGGGGGAAAGAATCATTCTGCTATTCCTGATGTTGCTTAAGAAGCAAAACTGCTGCAACAGCTTGTTGTCGAAGAATTTTGTCATCAATAATCTCTTTCTTCACCGAAGATGATGATGATAATGATCTCGGTGTCGTCTCTATTTCTCGATCATTCAACTGTATAATGGACAGAGGATTGCGTAACCATGCATCTGGAGGCTTTTTGTCTTGGACCCTATGGAGCGAAACAAGTCAACGAATTGGCCATTAGATACTACTGTATTTGAATCTATGTTTCTTTCTTTGAACAAATATACAAACACAAATAGAGAATTTTTTCACTGTCGCTAATAAGAGTAATGACAGACATGTTTATGTAAGGTGAAAGTAGGGATAAAAACGTCTTTATTCAAATCGTTAGTAAAAATAATTTTATTTCGAACCGTTAGATCTATAAATAAATGGTGTCAAATACATTTATTAGAATAATACTCATAAAAACTATTTATTATGAATCACTTAACAGTGATATCTTAGCGTAATTGTTGAGATTAAGACATTGTAACCTAACGGTTCTAAGTTTGAATCTTGTTGCGTGAGTGTATTTTCAGACTATTAAAATATATTAAAATGATAATTTGTTCTAAAAAATAAGAAGAAAATAAATGATAATCCCTTCAATTAAATAATAGATTTCAACTTAGAAATGATTCAATATAACAACTATTAGTAAACACTATAAAATAATCTCGACATATAAATCAAGTTAAAAAATAATAAAATATAATTATCTGACTAGTGTTTCAAGACAATAATCGAAAACAAGTTGTCATGATAATATCTCATGATAATATCTCATATCCAAATCTTGTTGTATGAGTTTATTTCTCTCATGATAATATCTCACATCCAAATCTTGTTATATGAATTTATTTTTCTTTTATTTGTGTAACTTTATTTATACCTTGCTACGAGTATTTGTATTTTTCGCTTATAGATTATTATATGCTTGAGATTGATAATTGTGGATATCACTCCGGTGGGAGAACTAAAATAGTAGTCCAAACTTTAAAATTGTGGAAAACAATACATTTCATTATTAGTATTATTAATCATATTGTTAGTTTACGAATTGGATAATTGTATTAGTTAAATTAAATAAATAATTATCAATTTTAAATTTAAAAATATCACTATTTGACTTTAATAATTCAAAATAATTCTTATATCGTAGAAGCAAGGGAGTATTTCGGAAACTCATTTCTACTCGAGCAAATAAAGCGAAATATAAAACAATGTGATGATTAGGCAATTAAAACCCAGATAATTGCTACATTTCAATTCTTTCATCATATCATTCCAAAAAAAAAAAAAATTAGTAAATTTTACACAATACAAATGCACTTGATTATTTAAAATTGAATCTCCATATTATAATATAATTAATATGAATTATATTATAAATAAATATATTAAAATTATTTAAATTTAATTAAAATAAGAGTATTTAGAACATTACTCATACAATAATTAAGAGTAGCGAAAAATATTTATTTTTTTCTTTATACAATTATTAAGAGTAACAAAAAATATTTAATTTTGTTCTCGTATAATTACTAAGAATAGCAAAAAATATGTTTTTTAAACATTATATCACGCATTAAACGACACGGGATTACTGAAATAATATCCGAATAATATCCGTAACAAATTGTTTCTATACCAAAGCACATATAGTCTTCTTTCTATTTCTATTTTTGACCATGACTGCCTGACCATTAGTAAACCACAAACCACTGACCACTAAAGAAAGCGGTTCTCCTTTTTCTCCTCTCAACCATCTCTCTAGCTTCTCGTTTTAGACTTCTTGACAGCTACATCCCTTTATAAATAAAAAAAACATCCTCACATCTAAGTACGTTCCTCTTAATAATTCCTTTTCTTTTTCTTTTCTTCTTCCGACACCAAGCTCCTCCCCAATCCACCCATCTCAATCAGACAGAGCCCGAACGTGGGTTCAGTCTGGTTGATTTTTATATAATTCTTATCATTAACACAATTTTGTTTCATAAATCGCACCCAAAGGGTTTGATTTATCGAAAATAAATAAAAAATGGTGGGAGCTAAGCTAAAAATATGTGTCATATTATCTATAACTTTTGCAGCAATTATCCCCGCCTTCAACGCTCACATTGCCGTATATGATGAATGGTGGCAAAAGCGTGCCGAGGCAGCAATTAACAACACCCTGGAAGCCTATGTTCCGTTCCCCGAAAGTGTTACCAATCACACCAATGAACAAGTTCACAAGTAGATAAATTATTTAATTATTCTTGTTAAATGCATACTATTTTTTTGTTTAGTTTTTATAATTTCTCAAAATATATAAAAAAAATTGATAAATGCTTATATATGTGCTCTATTTTTTACTATTGCATACAACCAGTTGCATTGCATACAATATAACAAAACAAAAATTAAGTCATTTTTATTAGTCTAGAATCGACTTGACAGTTTAATAAAAAAAATTATGACTCAACAATTCAAGGGATTTTTGATTTAATTTTTTTTTTCGTGTCATAACTTCATTTCCGATGAGTACTTCTCAAATTTATTGTATCTGCATTGGTTTAATCACTCCTCACTTTATTTTTGTCAACCATGCAAACAGACTGTACTTGGGATGTACACATACTCTTTTTTTTTTCAATATAACCAAATTAATCCATTCAAGTGGGGTTGAGTGCATGAATTCTTTAAATTATTTAATTCAAAAATTAATACATGTAAACCCGTGCAAAAGCACGGGTTATTAAGCTTGTTGAATGTTAGAAAATGTAAAGTGTTTATTATGATTTCCTAACGTATGTTTTTGTTTTCACAAGTTCATTGCAAATTCATAATCAAGTTAGTTAACATGCATGGTTTATATTTCAGGGCATTGATGGGACGTTCAATTGAAATAATGGGTACCAACAACACCAGGAGACAACTCAAGGGGAAGAAATATGGCGGTCCATGCATGACCACCAACCCCATTGACAAGTGCTGGAGATGCCAACCAAATTGGGCTAACAACCGAATGACGCTTGCAGATTGTGGCCTCGGATTCGGGAAAAAAACCACAGGTGGAAAGAACGGAAAAATCTACGTGGTGACAGATTCGTCCGACAACGACATGGTGAACCCTAAACCTGGAACCATCCGCCATGCAGTGATCCAGAAGGAGCCACTGTGGATCATTTTCTCCAGAAGTATGGTCATTAGGTTGAGCCAGGAGCTGATCATGCAGGGTGATAAGACTATTGACGGGCGTGGGGCTAAAGTTCATATTGCTCATGGGGCCGGAATTATGATCCAGTTTGTGAAAAATGTGATTATCCATGGGCTTCACATTCATGATATTCATCAGGGTAATGGTGGAATGATTAGGGATTCTGTTGACCATTATGGTTACAGATCGGCAAGCGATGGAGACGGGATTTCGATCTTTGGATCAACAAACATTTGGATTGATCATGTCTCCATGTGGAACTGCAAAGATGGTTTGATTGATGCCATTGAGGGATCCACAGGCATCACCATTTCCAACTGCCATTTCACTGACCATAATGACGTGAGTAGTCAAAGAGTCGCTAGTCAATTACACAAAAGTTATCTTGAAATATTGATAGGTTGTACTCTACAACTCGTCATGTATTGATGGGTTAATATTATACAACTCACAATACTTAATCTAGATAACTTTTGTTAGTTAACTAAAATTTTCTTTAATAGTTAAAAATGTGTCTTTTAAATCGTTTGACTAGTTGTGACAACCAAAATGTATTTTTTCATATATATATTATCTATGTATAAAATGTTCTTGGAGAATTAGTTACATAAATATCTATGGTATGGCGATGGTGGATGTAGGTGATGCTACTAGGTGCAAATAATATGCAGACCAAGGACAAGTTGCTACAAGCAACAATTGCATTCAACCACTTTGGAAAGAGACTGATACAAAGAATGCCCAGAATTCGATATGGACTTGTTCACGTTGTTAACAACGACTACACTCACTGGAATATGTATGCCATTGGTGGCAGCCAAGCCCCTACAATTATAAGTCAGGGTAACCGATTCATTGCCCCCCTCAACGATCGTTTGAAGGAGGTAATTAAAAAAGAGCCCGCACACACACATATATAATGTTATTAATTCATGGAGTATGCTTACATTTCTAGCTCAACATTTATCTATTAAGTGTAAATGGTGCAATACATAGTTGTACCATGTGCAACAAAGTCGTACATTTCTCCATGATTTCCATTTTTTAGTAAGAATATTTGTAATTTTGTTTTGGTGCATGTGGTTCTGGTACATATATTTAGGTGACCAAGAGGGAGCTTGCAGAAGAATCAGAATGGAAGTCATGGAATTGGAGATCCGAGGGAGATTTGATGATGAACGGAGCATTCTTCAAAGAATCTGGAGATCCGAATACCATCAAGAAATATGCCGCAGAGTATAACCTGGTACAAGCAGCACCAGGAACACAGGTGACTTGGATCACAAGGTTTGCAGGTTCCCTCAATTGTTGTGCAGGAAAAGCATGTTAATTAGTACTGTGTAATCAAATCAAACATCTGGTTTAATTAATTGTTGCGATTATTTGATGTAAAAAAAGAGGTGAAAAATCAAAGAGGAAATTTAGTCCGTACTGTGATTGTAATTATTGTAACCATCTTATTAAAGGAATGTTAATTTGATGCTTTTGGATTAGTTGCACTTTAATTGTTTGTTTGCTATTACTAATATATATAATACGACAAACAAAAAAATCAAAAATAGAACAATAATTTGGGATTTCAACTATACTTCTTTTTATTTGTTATTCCTGTCAAGACATGGCATGTACTGTCAACATAGTATGTGTTCATACTAGACTATATATTTGCACGCACTTCCATGAGCAATCCCTTAAATTATAATGTTAAAACAATTAAATACTCGTGTTTTGAACAGTAGGAAGAATATTAAACCAGTTGATTCCTTAGAACACATCGCCATTTTGAGCTCCGTAGAAGAAACAAATTATCTTCCGGCCATAGATTTTATTCTTTTAAATCAAGGTAAAAGTACAAAAAAGATGTAGTTAAGTAAGCGAAGGATCCGAGGAAATGCTTAAACGTTGAAGTTTATGATTTGTTTTTTCGCTGTCACACAATTCCTTGCCAAAATATGATTAACCTACTAATTTCCCGTTAGCATGCATAATTCTGAAGGATTTGGTGTTTAATGGCCCAACAATAATTTAATTTACAATAAACTCGACCGAGCTAGTCAATGCCACAAATTCCACACTTTTACCGTCTGAACTTCCAGTTCCTTAATTTACAGGGGTGTTTTTCTCTTATTGCGGCTGCATGAATAAATAATTACACTTTGCCTACATACAGTGCCAAATTTGCATGAAACTGTTCAAGTTTATATCCATTTTGGCAACCTCTTTTCAAGTAGTTTTAGCTTTATTTGTATATTTTTCTTGTTCCAGAGTTCTAAATCAAGAATTGTTATCCTGCTGTGCTTTGTCTTTTGGGATAAAATTTTCGGCCATTTAAAGAAATTAAATTGTTCCTATTGGTTGTGAGATAACAGAACCCTCATTAGCTCATTGTACCAATTAACAAGCAATTAGGATATTCCAAAATTGTTGCATCATTTAGTTTAGGTATGTTCAGCTGGCACACAGAATATGGACAAGTGAAATTTGTCTTAAGATGCTCCTAGATCATCGAAATCTTCGATTCCAGTGTCGTCTAACATTTCCCTGAGACAAATGAATACAAAACACAATAAAAACAAAAGTTGCCAACTGATTATATATCCTACTAACACACCTTCATGGAAAATCAAGCAAACAATCCGAAGCAAGCAAAGTTAGAGAACACGAGCAAAATAAAGGGAAAAAATGGCAGCAATGATGGTGAAGAGGGAAGAAAAACCTGGAAGGAGACGCGTGTGCATGGCTTATGGTGAAGGCCTCGAAGGAAGGTGTGTTAAGAGAAGAAGAGATTCAGCTGCAGTTGCTCTTAGCTGCAATATTGATCAACAGCCGCAACAAAGTAATCAAGCTTCTACGCCTACTACTGTGAAGAGAAGTTCAAGGTTTCGTGGTGTTAGCAAGCACAGATGGACAGGGCGATTTGAAGCACACTTATGGGACAAACTTTCTTGGAATGTTACACAGAAGAAGAAAGGAAAACAAGGTAATTATTACTTTATTGTTCCAAGTTTATGAATTGTAAGTTTCTAACAAAAGTCTTGGCGCCTAACATGAAGTTTTCTATTTTGTTATGTTGGCTGCTCTTTGGAATGCTATGCTGAACTGGGCAGTTTATCTTGGTGAGTTGTAAGTTGATATTTTAAGCTTATTATCAAAGTCATAACTAGTAAAATAACAGAATTTAGCAATCTTCTTTCTGTAAATCTTTCAGGAGCTTATGATGAAGAAGAATCTGCAGCGCGAGCATATGATTTAGCAGCACTGAAGTATTGGGGGACATCAACTTTCACCAATTTCCCGGTATAATTGTCAGCTGTGATGTTTATATACTATTATACTAGTGGATTTATGTGCCTCTATAGAAGTTCGAAGTTCTCACCTACATTTTCAAATTATCTTCATCAGGTCTCTGATTATGAGATAGAACTTGGAATTATGCAGAATTTGACAAAAGAAGAATACCTAGCCTCACTAAGAAGGTTCCATTTCTAACAGTTAATCTACTTACATGTCACATAAGTCTTCAATGGTCTATTTCATGATAATATTGATTTGGTTTTTCTTTGTTACAGAAAGAGCAGTGGCTTTTCAAGAGGGGTATCCAAGTACAGAGGAGTCGCAAGGTAAATTTTCTAATGCATACAATAAAATAACGTACTCCTTTTTTATCGGTGAGTTTACATACGAATCTAAATACTCCTATCGTCTTTGGGACTAAAAATGCAGGCACCATCACAATGGAAGATGGGAAGCTAGAATAGGGAGAGTTTTTGGGAATAAGTATCTCTACCTCGGAACTTACAGTAAGTTATAAGTTTACCATTTTATATACTATGATACAATAAGTATACTAACATATATGACATGATAAAAATGTAGCCATGTAAAAAGAGATTTTGTTTACCTGATCAATAAGTGGCTCATGTGTAGGTACTCAAGAGGAGGCTGCTAGAGCTTATGACATTGCAGCAATAGAGTACAGAGGGATTAATGCTGTCACAAATTTTGATTTGAGTACTTACATCAGATGGCTAAAGCCAGGAGCTACTACTACTACTACTCCTGGTGCTGTTCAAGAACCAGAAATGAACACAGAATCACAGGCTGTTACATACGGGAACTTCAATTCAGTCAAGGAATCCCAATCATTGTTCCTCAACTCCGATTGTTTCACCACGGAAGACCTGAGATATCAATCAAAGAAAGAAGTATTCCAAAGTTCATGCAACAAAACAACTTCTTCCCCAACGGCACTTGGCCTACTCCTTCGGTCATCAATTTTCAAAGAATTGGTGGAGAAGAACTCCATTGTTAATAAAGAAGAAAGCGATTGTGGGGAATACATGAGGAACCAACCGCAGATTGACAGTGATGATGAGTATGGTGATGTACTTTATTATGGAAATGGAGGTATCCCATTTGTGTTCTCTTCTGCTGACCATGGTATTTAGTTGCAAGGACAGTTCAACTTCAGTTATAATCTTCAGAACAATAGTCTGCTAGAGACACCGTTATAGAAATGGCCTTGATCTGACATTAGCAGAGGTGGATAGCTTAAAAGATGTACTTTGTTTTCTTTCAAATATTTTTAAAGAGCATCATTGTTTTCCATCAAATATTTGAGAAGAGTGTTAGTTTTTGTATCAAGAATTTGTGAAGAGTTTTTCTTTGTTCATATGAAAATGAAAACAGAGCAAATAATCCACATGCAATTTCAATCTGTAAATAATTATTCTGTGTTCTAGTTTCTAACCTTAGAACTTCCTCTCACAGAGAAAAATAGGCGGCGACTTCAATGGTTACAAACTTCTGCTTTCATTTTGTTTCTGAATAAATATTAAATGAGAAGAAAACACGTCCCATCAGGGCCCTGACCTACTAGTCTACAACCGGAGTAACCCATCAGGGGCCTGCATTCAAAGTATATTTGTTTCTCAGCTCTTCATCTTTAGACTGCTTTATCTAGTATATTTTTCACCAAAATTCAGAACCATGTCAAGGTTTTGTCGATAAAAGTAAGTAAATAAGTTAAATATTAATGGCAATATTTTTTTATAAATCACATCTGACAACTTAAATTCAAAATCTCAGTCACCCAGACATTGATGAATCTGAATACAAGATTTATCCCACAGATGACAAATACTAACATACAGATCAAAACTTATTTGAGAAAGGTGCCCATAGTGCAGCACGAGCTGCCAATCCTAGCAAACATGCAACAAACAAGAGATTGCCACGGGAAAAAATTACGGAAGAATATTCACCGCAAAAGTTCCTTTCCAACTACTTATAAGGCAACTAAAATATGAAAACAACACTGTCGTGCACCCTTGACTTTTGGTTCTGGGCCACACACTCTGATATCCACATCAGGTTTCTGATCTCCTGCTCCCTCAACCTCATGTATGCAAAGAACACACCATAGTGGAACTGCAGAGCAGAAATGATGACACAGATTAATTCTTCAAATATGGAATTGAATAGAATTCAAACAAGAAGTTTTATATTTGGTGAAGTGTTTGAGGAAATCAGCAGATTTATGTTGCGAATTGATATTTCCACAAGCAAAAGTGATAGTTCAACAAGGTCCCTCTCATATGAATAGTAAATGGGTCCAACACTTATGTGAGAGAGACCTTATGGAAATATTTATGCATTAATACTTGCAACAAACCAAACATAAATAAATATACTCTGAAGTACAAACCTGTTGCTCAAAAGATAAGCAAAGTCTCTTCACCTCCTCTTCATAAAATGCCTTGTCTAGCATCTGGCTCTCTCCATAAGATAACTTCGCAAATATGGACTGGTAAGGAGGATACTTTTCCATGACACCACGAACCTACAACACCAAGTGGACAAAGAACTAAGAGCCATAGACCACATGCAATTACTCCTCAAATGAAATCAATCAAAGAGAAGGCGTGCAACCACAGTCAACAACTAAATCTAGAGTGGATTAACAAAAAAATTTCTTACTAGTATCATCTTAAAATACAAGTACAACGAAATAGGTAATATAATCCCAATATAGATATATTCTTTCTGTGTATGATATATCAACAAAACCAAAATGATGTTCCAAAAAGTCCACAGGATCATCTCAAACTCAAAGATCAAAATCATCTTTCATGTGTTTACAGAACACAACATAAGAAAGGAGAAGGAGATGCATGCATCAAGACATACCTGATCGATATCCTCACAGACAGCAAGCTCTTCATGACCATATGGGTACCTATTTGATACAAATACATCATAATCAAAGAACAAAAATACATTCAACATTTAGGTGACACTGAAACAAGCTTCAGCAAAAGCTTACAGTAAGCCAAAGCTAGAGTACAACTTCCTCCGATCATCTCGAGTAAGCTCAGTGCCAATGCTGTATAATGTAAGTAAAACACATCAGGCATTAACGATGAAGAAATCATCATATCTCTTATAGGCCACCATCTTTGATGAAAAAAAACAAAGTAGTGACAGCACCTGTTTATGGTGATATTAACAGCTCTTCTGTCAGCCTCAAAAGCAAGAAGGTCAGACATGATTTCTGAGGTAGCACCACCTAGTTTCTATTTCCATTGAACACATTAAAGTTTTGAAAAAAGAAGAGCGAAAAAGAAATTGGACCTATGTAACAAACTCGGGTTAAAAGCTTGTAAAATGAGCATTCATTCCTCACCTGACAAAACCTGTAGAAGTCCTCAAGGTATGCCTTGTAAAGAGTATTCCTCATAATCTCAATGTTCATGTCATCCAAATCCTGCAGATAATACAAGCTAAGTGTGAAGGAGAAAGAGCATGTAAAAAAAATTACAAAGATCTGAAATCGTAAACTTTTAGTCAAACATTACTAACTTGGACACACAAATTAAGTAATAGTATAATACAGAACAGAGTAGAACTTATCATTCTAACAATATAATTCAAGAAAACCAATTCAATCATTGTCATAACTTCAATGCAAATAGTATGAGAGAAAGAGGTTTACTATTAATTAATTTTCAGATAAAATTACAGAATAAAAACCAAAAACCTAAATATGTAAGCCACAGTGTTCCAAAATGTATTAGCATAGGAATATAAAGAAATTGATATTTATTTCCCTTTCAAACAAAAACTACAAGGCCAAAAAAATAAATTCTATATGTAAGGATCAATCTGTGTCTTAATGTCAGAAAGCACTTACATCTCATTCAAAGAGGTAGTCATCTTAATCAATAGGTAAGTGTAGGAGTCAGTACCTCGGATGTGATACACTCGGAGAAGTATGGGGCTAATGGTGTGTCAACAAGCACCAGTCTATAAAGCTCACGCATATTTTGAGCGACTGCCAGAGTTGCTATACTGAAGAAAATGGGCAACAATAATAAATAATTTTAATAAAACGAACAAGAATTGCCTTAAATACTTATTAATTCACAAAACATGTATGATGGATACATTACCTGTCAAACATGCCCAATGGATGACATTTTTCTAATAGTTCCTGAACATCTCTCTCATGCAAGGTTCCAGTAACAATAAGTACAACATTGTCAATCATGTGACCGTATCTGAATAATACACACAATATTAGGTCTCGAGCAAGTTCTGAAAGATTTTTTGTTTTGATTTTCTTTCTCTTTCCCCTCTTTGGGCTAAGAACTAGCTTGAAAGACTCCAAAATAAAACTTGAAGCTTTAAGCCCCATAATCTCCAAACCAAATAGGATGCACATTAACGTGGATAAAGACCAACACCCTCAGCTTAAGCATAACTTTGGCAAACAATGGATGCTGGCAAGGCGAGGGATTACCATACACAAGAATGCATACAAACTAAACATCAGGAATGCATATCACCCTTGGACCAAGATTCCATACTTTGGTTTTCTAGGAAATTTTCAAACCCTTGGATTGGGATGAAATTATTTATACTAAGCCTATTTTGATTGCCTTTCTGGCATTTGATTATTATTTTTGTAATGAAAAACAATTTTCAGATTGGTTTATTTGTGTTTAAAAAATCAGACTTTTCCAAAATCTAAAAAGCAAACAGAGGGTTACTTGTTGAGATTTTTAGTGTCTATATTTTAATAACCAAAAGAATATAAATAAGTAATAATACAAAGTTAGTCCTAAGAACCACACAAAAGTAAGTACAAAAATAAACTTTAGACAATTATACATCATTGAACAAGTCATATTACCAGACCTAATTCACACAAAATTTCAGAAAATAATTATAATTACCAGTAAATATTAATAATGCTAAATTTATCTCCGAGTAGATCATATCTAATATATGTGCCACAAATTATAGTTTGTATGCTAAGCATAAATAAATGACAGGAGTGAAGTTACGAAGCATTTGTGATTGTAAAACTATAATAGCTTAGCCAAGATTCTCATGATACATAGTATATACTCCCACCATCCCAAATTGAATGTCATCTTGAAAAAAGTACTTTTGTCATAGATTAGAAAATGATCAAATGACACATTTATAAATATATTATAGTATGTTCAGAATTATTCATTAGCATCATAACTTCAATTTGAGGAAGAACTTCAACATAAATATATATATATGGTAATGCATCCATAACAACTGGTTGCTGGAAGCATACTGCCGTTAGAAGCTCTAGTGGTAGACAAAAAAAAAAATAAACGCTTGCCACTAGAGCCTCTAGCGGCAGTGTTAAAAATTTTTTTGCACTTTCACAGTCAATTTGCCCCCTTGTATTTGGTTACTGCAACAGTACTCCCGGTAACCGATTGCTATGGATGCAACCCATATATATATATATATATATATATATATACATATGCCATTGCCACATCTTAAATTATATGTTTCATACATCATTTTGAACATGACACCCAATTTGGGATGGAGAGAATAGTTACTTATCATAGAAACTTAACAAGTGCACACCACGAGGGATCCAAGTAAATATTGTATGTTACTTTCAAATGTAATCCAAATTGTATGAATTTAGCATGCTGGCCTTACTGCAGAAAAAAGAGAGTCATCTAGTAATGAATTTATCTAATCTCACACAACGCTTAAAAGCAAAGATTTTAGGCAACCTTGAACGAAAGGGTGTCAGTGTAAGTTTCATGGACAAACTCATAACAGCTCATCAACTTCATCCAGCACCAAAGAAGTACGTTGATTTGAAACATTGCAAATTTAACTCACAATTAACAGCTCTCTCTCTCTCTCTCTCTCTCCCCGTATATATACATACCACAGCTCTCTCTATATCTCGATCTTAGATCCCGACCTTGAGGCTTGAGATGAAGTAATAGAACAGATCATATACGGTATGCATACAAACGGATGCATTTATTTGTTTGTTTATTTATTTATTTACTTTTGATAAGTTAGATGAATGCAAAATTCAGCTCAAGAAGGTCCGCTGGAACATTGATGTGAGGGCAAAGAGACTGCAACTTTAAAGAAAGTTGTGGCACCCTATTAAGGGGAGTTCTAACCCACAGACCAAGAACTGCTTTATTTATGCTTAAAAAGGCGATACCATTAGGCTGTAAAGCACAAAGCTTATTCAAATAATACTAAAAATAAAACTGCAGTGTATTGCATCATATTTATAAGATAACAGAGAAGCTAATCCTAGTAGAACTATGTCGCTAAAGTAGAAAGTAACTAAAAATATCTAAACCAGTTCAAATTAGGCTTTTAAATACCAACTTCTAAAATAACCAGGACCTCCTAAATTCCTAAAATTCATGCGAATGCAATACAGAAAGTCAATCTTACTCTATGTCTAATTACATAAGTTGTAAATATAATCTAAATTAAAATCATAAACTTCGAACCAAGCCAAATGTGCCTCACTTCAAGCCTGCTCCCAAAACAAAACCCCCCAAAAAAATACATCAATTCAACAGCTTGGCACATGCCAAGAGAAAACTTTTCAATTACAGACAAAGAAATAGAGAATCATCAGAAGAGAATTTCCAAGACAACGTCCTTAAGAGAAAAATAAAGAGAAGTTGACAGACATGGAGGTAATCTACCTCACACATATTCTAAGGAAGGAATTGAAGCGACTCGGCAGGAATATCTCCATAGCTAGAAATTCCATTCAGGAGGTCTTGGTAAATTGGCTTTTACAGAGTCGAGCTTCCACACAATAGAGGATATAACCCATATATCCATCTATTAGATTATGATTTAGGAATCTCAAGGATACTCATGATTTTTGTAATGACAAAAGGAGGAACTATGCTTCTACAAAACATGGAACACGTCTCGCTTCTTGTTCTAATTGTTCTGAAAGGAGGACACTTTTAGCAGTAACTTCTATTGGACCCCCTCTAGTTGTACAAAAATGAAGTGTAAGAATGACTGCAACACGTGAACATTACCACAAATCCATCCTTACATATGAATCCATTCAAAATCTAGATTACATTAACCTAGAGAACATCTCCTTTAAGTACTAGTGTATTCATAAATTTGCAATAAACTAATCAGTTCAACTCTGATTCTATAGTATAAAATATAAAGCAGAAGGAAATGATTTCAAAACAAAAAAGTTTCACATACGTAATATACTCCAAGAATGTTGACAAAGGCTCTGTAGCTTGGCATAACATGTGCTTATACTCATCAACCAGCTTAAGGGTACATTTCTCCACAATAGTAGTAGTGTGCAACGGGGAAGGTTCTGCAACAAAATTAACATTAGGAAATGCACTTGAAGTATGAAATTCCACCAAATCCAAACTATTCATGTAGTTCTGCAAGTGAAAGTATTAATCCTATTTAGTACATCTTGCAATACATATAAGTATTTATACTGTACACATGATAAAATTAAGACCAGATAGATAAAATATAAGAGGAAAAATGTGAATCTACCCTAAATAGAACTATGCAGTTCTAATCAGAAAACATGTGAAATGAAGAAAGACAAAACAAGTGCATTAGTCATCAGTGCAAATACCTGACAAGCTATATATCCCTATGTTCTAGTCCTTAAATGCATCTATACATTTAACGCAAGTCAAGCATTGATTAGATTAATCAAATCCAAAGTTAAACCAATAACTGGGTCTCCCTTTAAGTAGTTCCATGAACCCATGATTCCATCTTGCTTAATAATTAGTTGCATAAAACAAGTGGCGCAGAGTACATCAAAAAATTGGCCTGAACTGCATCAGTAACACATCTCTGATCCCCACAACACCAATGAACTCCATGAGTAACTAAAGTAGAATAGTTTCACTGATTGACCAGCAACTAACAGAACCAACTCAATTTGATTGATCTAAATAGGAACAATTACAAGTGAAACTATTTTTTCCGTTCGCAATTTTTTTCACTTTATATCCTAATCTCCATCAAATCAGATAACACCCACAATTAAAAAAATTATATGTATAACTATCATACATGTGTATGTAAATTGTGTAATTGAGTTGCTAAAGCTAAGAGTAAGTATCAGAAACAAATCAAAGCAATATAGATACGGAATACAGTTGATAATTAAACTCACCGTTTTGAAGATAAGGACCATATTCAGTGGCGGAGAGGTGCATCTTTATGTCGTCTAGGGTTTCGCACTGGCACAAATTGTTGTAATCCGCAGCAGTAAGCAACCCAGATCTGTGACCCCTCACGATTGCTTCAAGGTAACCGCCATGAATGTTGAAGGTAAGAGCCTCGAATCCATACATAATTAATCTGCTGAGGATCTGCGATAACACAGATCTAAATTGGAGAGAGAGAGAGAAAAGACGCTCCCTCCTAGAAAACCCTAACGATAGAGAGGTGGAGAAGATGAAAATTGCAGGGCAAGAGTTTACCGCGAAGGGGAGGTGATGGTTAGTTACTTTAGTTATTTCTGGTCACCCATCTGTTTGTGATCTATTTTTTATCTCCCCGCGTTAGATCGACGAAAAACTATTTCATGTTGTTAGAGGATAATAATATGTTTTTTATTTTATATATATGTGAGGTCTTTTATAGTGAAATTCACAAAAAACTTTTATATATATAAAGAAAAGAATAAATTATCCATCATATTTTAAGAACATAAAATAATTTCTCTAAAATGACAGAGACAAAAATATTTCAAAAATTCAGGTAAAAAGTTCTCATAAAGTTGAGAGTTTTGCGTATATATTTGATTATTCAGCGTTTGTAACATTTAATATATTTAAAGCATTTCAAAATTTAAATATATTTAAAAATTTTATTTATTTAATAATAATTTATTTTAAACATAACATATTTAATACCGTCAAATTTACTGACGCAAACGTTGCAAATATTGATAGCCAAATAAACCCAAATTTGTAAAAGACGATCAGGAAAAAGAATTACTTTGCAATTGTGTTAGTATTTTATGAAACCTAGCACTTGCTTCATAGTTTAAACTTTTACTTATTTGCAATTTTGCCTCAAAAAGTTTATTTGTAATTACTGTTTACTCATTCCAAAACAGATGAGCGATTTCATCCCTTCAATTTTAGTACGGATTGTAATTAGTCCCGACATGTTTAGTTCTTCTATTAAAATAGAATAAATTTTCTTATTTTTATTAAATTTGTGAAAAAAAAAATTGGAGAAAAATATAGAATGACTCATTCTAATTTAAAATAAAATAAATTATTTTATTTACCATTTTATTTTATTCTCTATTATTTTTTTTAATTCAAACCTAATATAAATTCTTGTATAATGCAGGTTAAAATAGGTGGGATAGGGTTCTTATATGTCCAAAAAAGAAGATATTTTTGAATACTTATAATTTAGTTAGCCACTATATTTTTAGGAAGAAAAAGAATCTGTATTATTCTATTCGTGTCAGATCCTATATTTTTTTTTAAGAATTGAAATTCATGTAGTGTATATTAAAACCAGACCCTACATGCATTTTCCTTATTAAATTAGTTGGGTACTAACACATTACTTGGCTTTAGTTGTCTTATAATCTCTGGTACCTTATTTTCTATTGAAAAATTAGTTGTTCAAGAACAAAAATTCAAACTTATATCAATCTTATATTGATATTCCATATTATCGATGTGAAATCTGCCCTCCATATACAAGCTCACATAAACATTCATAACATACTCCTCTCTATTTATTATATATACTTGTTACTTACAAAGTTACAAGTAAATTTATACTCTCTATTCTTATAAGATTATTATTGATTTTTTTTAAATTTAATTTATAATATTTTTAAACTCAAAATATTGGCAAATTTTTTTTTAAGTTTTAAAAATAATAAATTTTATAATTATTAGTACTTTTTAGTTAATTTATGATATTTATAATTTAAAATAGAGAAAATATTTTACAATTAAAGAAGTATAACGTATTTTCTTTAATAAAAATAATATTAATACAAACTACATCGATAGAGACGGCATTTTACTTATACGTAAACGATAAATTGATCTTCGTAATTTCCTACTGAGTTTTTCTCTTTCTGGAGCTTCACTATTATATTTGTGAAAGGTAACATCATGTTATTATTAAAACTAGCACTTATTGACACATTATATGCGTAATTAGTTTGTGAATAAAATAAATTTTTTATTTAACACGCACGGTATATTAAATAGGAAAAAAAGCTTAAATTATGGAGAATAAAATAAAATATAAGTAAACTTACAGGACAATAGGAGAAAAATTGTTGTGATAATATATATATATATATATATATATATATATATATATTATATATTGCACAAACCTCGAAATATATGATCCGAATCGTTTAAAATGAAGATGGGGAGGAAGCAGCTGCACCAACCAGCACTGCAGTAATTAGTACTATTATGTAGGATTGTTCTAAAAACAGGTGCTAGAAGATGATTATCTTGGAAAATAGAACATGATGTCGTGTTTATATATAGACCATAATACAGATGTTTTCGGGTTGAAACTATATAGGAGTACGTGGAGGTTGTCTACAGATTGCTAGGGTGTCCATCGAATATCAAATGTTGGTAGGGTGTCCATTAAAAATTAAAAATAGAGTCTTACACCATATGATTATAAATTTATGACAATAACAAATATCAACGTGTGTACATATATTGAGTAAAAAAAATTAAAAACTAATTTATTTTATTTTAACGTTTAAAATTACATGTTAGTTGAATTTTATCATGAAATTTGTTAACATAAATCATTTCTCATTAAAATATGAGTAGTTATGTTCATAAATTATGCACAAATAGAGAGGAAAAAGTGGCATGCGGGTCCCATAATTTAAATTATTGATAAAATTTATTAATTTCTTATATCATTTTAATACTATTCAATATATGAGATAATGGTGTTCGTGTATAACTATTTGTGTATATAGAATTACTCTTAAATATTATGATAATGTTAGACTTTTCAAATTTTTTTAATTTTAAATATGTCTTAAATATAAGGAATTGATATTTTTTAAGGTAAACCGATATTCTCGCAAGATTCTTCTTACGTGCATATTCATGTAAGTGAAATCTATTAAAAATATCAAATTTTTTAATTTAAAAAAAAAACAATTTTTTAAATATAGATATCATTATTATATTAAATGATCAATACTTTGAAATCATTACATATTACATATTAATACATTAATGACAAGATTTGAGTCTCATTTAAAATTTGTAAGCCCTAACATTATCTTTAAAATAATAATAATACTTAGTAATTAAACCATATCCGTAGCACTCCTCCATACCAAAATAAAAAAACTAATTAATTAATAAAGCAATTCCACGTCTCAAAAAAAGTCAAAAGAATAATTGCCAATTTTTCAAATATCCCACTTTAAAAATATTTATATTAGCAAGATTAAAAATAAATTTTATAATCAATATCAACTGTAATATCTACAAATTTTATTTTTTAAAAGTTTGAATACAAGGTAAGTACAAACTCGTGTTAATATCAACTTCTAAATTACTCAAGTTTAAAATTATTAAAAGTCAAATAAGGCCCAACACGTGGAGGCACGCGTCGGTCACTAGAATAAGTGTGTTCTTGGCAAACAGGTCATCACAAAGCCAGTGGCGTGTCACGTGATAAAATCAGTTAATGTGACGTGGCCAGCAGTTAAGGTTTGATGACGACAATTGTACATGACAGTTGGACCTAGAGTAAACGACGTGGGACATGCCTGCACTCTATCAATTCTAAAGTTGGATATATATATATATATATGATTACAAAAATAAAAATATTTTTATTTTTAAATTATAAATTAATATAAAATTTATAACATGTCATTACTATATTAAATAAATTAAATACAATTATGTTATTGCTATTATATTTTAAACAAGTAAAATTATGTTTAAGTCTCTTGAATAAGTCATCATTTTAAAGATGTATTTTTAATTTTTAAAATAAAGTTTGTTATGTATTGTGAAAGTATTGAGTTTAATTATAATTGAGACGTATGTCGATACACGATAAAGGTAAAAATTTAAAATTATTACGTTTAAAATTATATATATATATATATATATATATATATATATATATAGATATATATATGCCACTTCTCTTTAAAATATAAAAAAGTATTTGATAAATTGATTTTTATGTTTTTTCTTATCCTCTTTCAAATAAAATCTTGATAAAGGTCAAAGATTGATACTCCAGAGGCAGGCAGGCCGGCCATTTGTCTCACACCTCTCAACGACTTTTCAAGGAGGAGTAATTTGAGAATTCAGAACGACCATAATCATAATGGACCTCAATCTGTTCGCTTGCGCTTGTGCCTATTTTTAATGGGCAACTAAAACATCATGCGAAATACTAATACCCCCTTTCTTTCAAATTAAAACTCTTATTTTGATTTTTTATTTATTAAATTGATTATTTTTAAAATTAATAATTAAATATATATAAATATATTTATGAAAATTAGAATTAATTGTAAATTGTATCAATTTTTTTATAATTATAATCACTTAACCTAAATTTATTCAATAATGGTACAAAGATTAATTTAAAAAATGGCCAATTTTAACCAAAAAGGGCCCACAACTTCTCAAGATTTATTTACTGTATGTGTGAGAACCTTGTAAATATGTTACATTGAATAATACTATGGTGACAAAAAATGACTAAAAAAAATAGATACAAAATAATGTGTTGTATTATAATTAGTGAATGTTTTGTCATATGTGGATAAGTCTGATGACTATAACCAATAATTATCATTCACACTAATTTATATTCTCTTTTTGTATTTAATTTTTTATCACCAAAATATTATCGCGTTACATTATATGTGTACTATTTAAATTTAAAATATAAAATTATAGCTGTATTACATTTTCCCTACACTGACACCCCTTGTGGATAAAGGGGTCAAATTCAAGAGAAACCTGATTGGGTTTAAGTTATAAAAAGAAAAGAGTAATACTATGAGCACAAATTATATAAAAAAAATTATGTAAAAATAGTATAAAAAAAATAAAATAGAAAATAAAACTTATCATTTGATAATTTACACATTTTCATTGATAAGCATTACATGATTCCTATTTTTTGTATACAATTTTTTGTGTATAATGTATGCAATAGTATTATTCAAATACAAAATTATCGCAATAACGTAATAAAATCTCTAATGTCAATAATAAAAATATCTATAAAGAACACCAATAATATAATAATTATACTATAGATAATAGTAATAGTTTTATAAATGACTATTTATGTGAGAGAAATATGTGCAAATATTATATTCTCATGTAAAAATATATTATTTTTTTATAATTTTATAAAAAAAATGCATTACTTCAACTAAGGTTTAATTTACATCTCAATAACATTAACTTAAATAATGCTGATAGACTTAAAAGGGCTATATAATTGTTGATACTGTTAAAAGTGAGTTAACAACTTAACCCTTTATTCACACGAATGTGAAACCAGAGAATTACCTTTGAAACTCTATCAAATGCAACAAACTTAATTTAATTTAAAAAATTGATATTTTTATAAGAGAAATTAATTGTTATTATTTATATAAAGTCTCATTCATATAATTAGTAAATTAATTGTTATTATTTGTATAAAGTCTCACTCATATAATTAGTAAATAAAATTCATTTTTATGTTAAATTTTTTTATTAAAATATTAATTTTTTTTGTAGAAATAAACTCTCTTTAATTTAAGTCTTTTCCTCCCTTTTTTTATATTGGTTGTAGGCTTGTAGCTAATTACATACTTACGAATTGAGTTTTAAAATCCTTCCTATTTTGGTTGGTCAGGATGCAATTTAGCAAGAAACTAATTAAATGATTAAAATAACAAAATTGAGGGTCAAAGATGGGGGAAAGGATAAAAATCAGAGCAGAATTGGAAGGATAAAAATCCGCTGTTTGAACAGCCCACTGGAAAGCTAAGCATGGCCCCTGGTTTTCCTTTCCCGTACTTTGAAACCAACTATAATGTAAATTCTTGTACGCCTGCCCTTCTCCCCCATATAAAACCTCACCAGTACCACAATCGTCATCTTTCATCTACAGAGATACAGAAATCTTTGACATCTCTATCCAGTCCCCTGTTCAACCATAAACTTACCGAATTATTTTCCTGGTATTTTTTTTGCTATACCCAGATCTCAAATTTGCATTTTTTCTTTTGTTTTCTGAATTACCCATTACGGATTACCTTTTTGTTCTTCTTATATTTTTCTCTCTTTTTTATTTTTTTGGCGGTAAAGGTTTGATCTTTTTTCCATTCAATTTGCATAATTGTGTTTGGTTGTGTGAATTCAATGCAGATGGGGTTCGAGAAGATATCAGGTGAGCGAAAGGGCAAGGATAACTTGATGTCAAAAAAGGGCCGCCGGAGGCAGAAAGGGTTGTTGAGGATTCAGGTTTTGTATGATACTTGCAAGGAAGTTTTTGCCAATTGTGGCCCTGGGATTGTTCCCTCGCCAGAAAATATCGAACGACTCAAGGCTGTTTTGGGTACGAGATTTTTATTTATTTATTTTTTCGTAGCCTGTCATTAGTGTATAGTTTTATTACTAGAAGCCTGTGATTTTGATTGAATTAGTTAACTTTGGATTATTAAAATTATCATTTCAGAAACTTGACAATCGGGTAGCTATTTTCTCAAACTTTCATGCCTTTAAATGTTGGTTATCTTAAATGTAATTTTTTTTAGTACCTCTTGATTTGTTTCGGCTTTGCAGTGTTCACCGATCATGACAACTTTAATTTGGATCCTTGTTTTCATGATTTTCTTTTTTTCAAGTTGTAGCTCATCGGGAGCTATGACAACCCCACTAAATTTAGGTTCTGCCAACTACCTAATTTAATTAACAAAAGTCCGAATTTTGGCACTTTCAATGATTTTTGAAGTGGGATCTAAATTACTTGTGTCATTCTAATTTTCATGCAGACTGCTAGTTTACTGGTAGGACATTTATCACAAACAATACCATTGGGTCCATAGCATTTCAATTGTTAATTAGAAAAAAGTGTCATTGTTTCACCTTGAGTAATATATTCTAAATTCGTAACCTCCATCCATTTTTCCCTAAAGGTTGAGGGGGTAGTAAATGAAAATGAAATATGAAGTAGAAAAAACACTCACTATTTCAAATTATAAACATAGGCGAATTTCTTTTTCGAATTCCTTACATCAACTTCTTTGATGGTATTTTCAAACAGTCTTCTAGCAATTGCATCTTTAGACAAGCATTTGCATTCACAGTTACTGCATATACTTTGTGTTTTTAGTTACCCTTTGCTAGGTAAGGTATGAGCTTCTGTGATTATGTGGATCTTTGAATCAAATTGTTAAAAAGCTTAGTTGGATACTTGGGTATATTTATTTTTATTTTTTTGAAAAGCTTTGTGCAAATTTGATAAAGGAGTATATACTGCATAACTACAAATTTAGATACTGCTACATATGATTGATTCTAAAGGAGCAATCTTTGTTATTTCACGTGAGCATCATTCCGCTATAGTCTTCATTGTATTCTTCTGTGTGTTTAATACTATTGGTTTTGTATGCAGATGACATAACAGAAGCGGATGTTGGCGTGAAACCAAATATGCCATTTTTCAGGGAACAGAGGACACAAGGATTTCCTCCAATAACATATCTACAGATCCATGAATGTGCCAAATTCTCGGTATGTAAACTTGATGTGTAACAGCACTTGATGTGTAACAGTGACTCCTATCAAGATTAGCAATAATTAACATGTGGTTCCCACTTCCTAAAAAATAAAATGGACTCAGATTTAGTTGTTGCTTCAAAATTTCTGAAATTCTTGCAGATTGGAATCTTCTGCTTGCCGCCTTCGGGTGTCATTCCGCTGCACAATCATCCTGAAATGACAGTATTTAGTAAGCTTCTTTTTGGAACCATGCATATCAAATCTTTTGATTGGGTGAATGCTGCGCCTATTAACACAACCCTGGATGTCTATCCCCAAAATGGTAATGAATGCCTGTCAACTTTCTGTACTTGATTAGACATGTTTCTACATATGTTACCCCCCCCCCCCCCCCCCCCCCAAAAAAAAAACAAAAAAACAAAACGGGGTCTATTTTTATTGATAGTTGTATAAAATGACATAACTTCCTAACAAGGATAAGTATGAAACAAAAGTTTGTCTTAGTGTTTGTAAATTTTACAAATGACACTCTTTTTGGTTAAAATTAGTACTTGTTTAATATGTTAAAATTAGTTTTCATTAATATTGCATACATTCCTTCATAATTATGCTATATTGTGTCTTCCCATTTTCTCCTGTTCTCAGATAAGAAATTACGTTGATTATTATGTTTATCAGCAAATGGAGTTATTTCTGCTGGGGCACGGTTAGCAAAGGTGAAGGTGGATTCTAATTTTACTGCTCCTTGCAACACTTCCATCCTCTATCCAACTGATGGGGGTAATATGCACCGCTTCACGGCAGTGACACAATGTGCAGTGCTAGATGTGCTTGGCCCACCGTACAACGATTCCAAAGGCAGGCACTGTGCATACTACCTTGAGTACCCTTTTGCCCGTTTCTCAGGTAAACACCATCTTTTCTTTGTATTATGTACTATAGTTCTCCATTAAATGTTTTACTTGTCTTTGTGTTGGCCTTTGTTATTGTATAGAACACTAGAATGGTATCAAGCATCCTCAATGAACTTAAAGGAGCACATTTAGAGTTGGACTGTAGGGTATTTTTCTTTTGTAGCTCAAATGCTCCAAGATCCGATGATCTTGAGGGGGCTTGTTTATTTCTCAAGCATGGAAGTTCTCATTGTTTGGTTCTTAATATGAAAATCCAGTTGATGGGATATCAGCGGTGCCTGAAGAGGAAACTGAAGGCTATGCATGGCTTCAAGAAAGGGAGAAACCCAAGGGCTTGGCTGTATATGGAGTGCCTTACAGTGGACCAAAGATAAACAAATGAAGTCACCAGGACATTTCTTTCCATCTTAAGTAGACAAGCTGCCAGCTCTGAAGCAATGCACACCAGATATAGATAAACTTTACTTCTTTTTTTTCCTGGTTTTTGTTTTTATGTTCTTTTCCTTTTTTGTGTTGGGTGAGGAAAGGGGGTAGTAGTGGTCCCTCTTTCTCTCCAAGCAATTTATGTACATCCATGAGAACAACAAAAGATAGGGGGGAAAAAGAAATAAATAGAACTTTGGAGTGAATTCGAAGGTGCATTGTTGCGTTTTTCATTCATTTCTATTTTTGGTTTTTTTCTTCTTTTTCTCTCAAAGGTGTCCGTCTTGTAATTAGGAATCAAATATACATTGGATATGTACCTAAACACACGGTGAGTGTCAATTTTTTTGTACATTAGATAATATGCACAAATGAATTTTGTGCAGAGTAACGCCACTTGATACATTTGTTCTTCTAAATAATACATTCATCGATTTTTATATATAAATAAAACCATAAAAATTACATATGCTTTTGGTGCTTCAGCCCGAATATTTTTGGAAAAAGATTCTTCTCAATATTTTTTAATATAACCTGATCCTCTGAATTTAAAACTATTTAGGTATGATTCTTGATTGAAGACAGCCGTGTATAAAATGCTTGTAAAAGAGATTTAAATAAATGTATAACACAAGGAAATACTTCAAACTTAAAATATGTATATATGTTCGTAGACATCCTCTTGCATTTGGGATTAAAAAAATTATCTCTCGGCATTTTTTATTTCTTTTTTAATAATGCCATGACATCTTATTTAATGAAGGCAGCATCTGAGTATTATATTAAATTTTCAAAAATAGTATAAAAAAGATTTTTTGAAAAAATAAAATCAAATTATGAATACATGGACTAATTAAATGAAGAGGAAGAAGAAACATGTTTCATATGAGCTCATTTGTAAATAAGAGACACGTATCTTGTATGGTGAGCTGCATTTCGATTGGAATCATCCGTAATATACATGGGAGTTATTGTTATATAATATAAGATTTGTTTGTAATTTGTGTTCCATTTATTCGTGACTATAAAAGATAAGTATGATGGTTCATAATATCTTTTTATTAAAGTATTAATTTGGTTATAATATTATAGTACATTATTTCTTTTCATTTTTTTTTATCTCGGTGACTCATCATCATTCTTTCTCAAACATTTACATGTACTTTTAGTATTTTGTTTGGCATGGTTCGGTTACATGATAAGAAAGAAAATATGTGTAGTACATTTGAAGAAATTATTTAACATGGGCACTGATAAAGAGTTAAAATTTAAAGCTTAAAGAATATATTTGACATGGGCACTGATGAGTTTCGAGAGATCCAGCCACCAGCACAAGATTTTCAATGCAAATGAGTAAATCTTGTGTTGTACAATAACTCTATTGCTCTGTTCTGTACTGAAAATGCTAATGCAATCTGAACTGTGGGAGCTATACCTTCGGGTAATGGAGGAGGGGTGTTGGATCAAACATTTAACTGTTGGACCGTTACCAGAAACGATGGGTCCTCTTGGGTTTTGGAAGAACGACCGGCCTTTCTTGGAGTCCTTCAATTCGCATCTTGTTTTGCATAACCTGAACACCCATGAAATTCGAAATCTCGGAGTCCGAGGACGCGACATTTATGGTGGTACGATTTGGAGTTTTTGTTACAAGGAGAGCAGTCAAGGGAGCAAGCAGGTGTGATCTTCTGATAAAATAAAAGACTTCTTCGCATTCAGCTAGACCCGTGCCTTGGCAGCTAAACAAGAACTTCAGTATTTCCTACTGTTAATATGTTAATCTTATAACCCCAGTGCATGCATTTTAGAGGAGCACTAATGATTAAGATGGACTGAATGGGAAGTGGGGGTTACCAAATACGTAGTAATATTTTCCTTCTCCTTTTAACTACGTACTTGATATAACTACTTTTTCATCCTACTATCTATAGAAATTGGATGAGGCTTCGACTCTTTATTTTTTTTTGTGCTAATTTTATTTGCTCTGAATACTACAGCTATCCTGTGGAATTTTTATTGGCTATTATATTGAAGTGTAGTTATGAATGGTGTCACACTTGCTATGGAGATATCACTTGCAGGTTTAGCATAAGTAATCTATATAGAGATAGCAGCATAAGAAGTCTCCAAGAATATGATCGAAATCATGGTAAGTTTATTTTGAATGGTGTCACACTTGGCACCTGCTTGCAAAAGATTAATGATGATGATCATCAAGCTATTATAATGGACTTTGCTCGGATCGATAGGTTTGCTTTAGTCTTCTTTAGCCGTCTTTGGTTGTAGCTGCGCTACTTTACACATATCACAATTGCAATCAGTAAGGAGGCAGGACGCAATTGTCAGCTAACGTTCAATTCATTGTGGGCTCATTGCACACTTGGGCAATGATAATACTTAGAGATTGTACTATTAATCCCAAATCTCTTGTTTGTTTTAAAAACTAAGCTTGAGATTATTATTTCAGAGATAACAAAATAATTTGGAATGATAGACTATTTAATACCATGTCTAATTAGGTATTATAATCCTCCTTACTATTTTGGATTAAAAATTAATTTATTGACAAAATTAACCTTTGTTTTTTTTAAAATGACCGGTTTATTTTATTCTACTTATTTTTACTCGCACTGATCTCTTTATTCTTACTAATAAGGATATAATAGTCCTAACAATAATATTTTACCCAATTAATACTTGAAATAATTTTGGGCAAAATAAACATAACATGAGATTATTTTATATTATCTTATGAATAATTACATTCTAAACAAATACATGACTGAGACTATTTAATCCTAGGATTAGTAGTCTTGAAATTATAATTCATGAAAATATAATCTTGACATTTTAATTCTTGCAAACAAACATGGTTTAGGCTTCAACGTAATTAAAAAAAAAAGGTTAAAAAATTATGATGTTAATGATTAATTAGTCTTGCTCATATGTAATTTCTAGTATTCTAGTTTGTGCATGTTAGTTAAATGGTGCCAAAAATTCATATATTCTCGGATGAGCGCCTTGCCTTTCGGATGGACACCAATTTTCACTCGGGTTGGGTGTTAAAGATGGTTGCTGTGATAGGTTTGGGTGTGCAATTTGACTAGTTAAGAAAATGCAGCAAGGGTCAAGGCAAATAAGCCGGCCTAATTGTACGTGGTAGCTTGAACTATAAACAACTATTGCCAGATGTATTAATATTTCTTGTGAATATGTCCATCCCAGTGACTCGTTTCATATTGTGGATGTAATGTTACACCATGCATGAAGACCAAGGTATGATGATACGGTCAGTTCTCATCTTTTGAACTTCACAAGTTTGCCGGTGGGAGCATTCATGACTTTTATTTTTATTTTTTTATGAAAACAACTCGTCACCATGTAATAAATTTCAGTCCACCATATTTACAACCGTTGTTTCGTCGGTGATCTATATATCATTTTTCCTTGGCATCGATCAAGTTCGTGTGATAAGTCATATCCGAATACATAGCTAATGTCTGTGGTTGGTAGACCGTCTATTGCCGACACCAACTGTTGTTTTTTTTACTACCATTTCACTGCATGAGTCGCATGATAATACTCCACTGTTGTTGCTAGATTGTCAATTACTATGTCTAGTAGAGAAGCTTTTAATTAATGCAATAATTTTTTTGTTAAAAAATTGATATTTTTACAAGAAAAATTGATAGTTTTGCTGTGACGACCCCAAATCCGGGTTCCTTGAACCTCGGATCCGGTTCAACACGAGTACTACCTTTTCCTTATTGTTCATGAATTACAACAATATTATAATTGCTAAATAATCATTTATTTGCAATTTCACAACATCTCTTTCTATTCCAGAATCGAAATCTTTATACATTCCTAATATGTCTCAATATCATACATGATATGACATTCTATTACAATCAATTTGAGTATCTAAGACTCATAATACATACCAACTAAAGTCTTATACTACACAATCATTTACCTGTCCAATTCGGACTGATATCTACAGTGGTCGTGCTAGACCTTCAGTGAGTATAATATGCATTCTTGTTTCTTGATCCTTATCAAGACTTCAAATACTTGTACTATCTGAAAATGTTGGTTTAAGCAAGAGTGAGCACGACGGCTCAGCAAGTTTAATAGTTACACATAACACATTACATGCTTAACATATACTCTGCAATTTATACTTACATCATGCTTTTCATGCATTTCAGTTTATGTCATACTGTTCATGCATCACATATAACATCTAGCAATTCATGCTTTATATTTATACATAATCTACATGTAATCATACCTCATGCATATCACAATTATCATCAATATCTTTCTATTAACAATTTAATATCACATCAAAGCATGTTAAGGCACATAGGAGCAAGTTCTGAAAAACTTGCCTGGCAGCTTCTACCATCTACGCTTAGTTGCGTCTCTTGTTCAACCTACAATTTATATATAGAATTGACATAATCATTAGCTACCAGGACTATTAATTAGTCTTAACTTAAGACCTTAACTTCAAATTATTAACTCTTTAGTTGTCCGACAAATGAACATTTAAGTTCCGGACAAAAATCCTAGCCCAAATACAGTTTGGACATATCAGGCATGCTTAACCAGCGTACGCTTTCATTATACAATCTTCGTACGACCCACTTTTAATAAGTTGTCTAAATTAGTCACAAATGGACTATTTACATTTGTTTAATTCCATTAAACGTTCTTCTTTTACACACTTAATGATTTGGACATTAATAATGTACCAAATACCCTAACATATTATCTATCTTTGATAATATACCACTAAGTTCAAATATTATTAACCATTTAATAATATTTTAATCACTTATTAATATTATTAACCATTTAATAATATTTTAATCACTCATTAATATTATTAACCATTTAATAATATTTTAATCACTTCTTAATATTATTAACCATTTAATAATATTTTAATCACTTATTAATATTATTAACCATTTAATAATATTTTACTCACTTATTAATATTATTAACCATTTAATAATATTTTAATCACTTATTAATATTATTAACCATTTAATAATATTTTAATCACTTCTTAATATTATTAACCATTTAATAATATTTTAATCACATCTTAATATTATTATACTAATATTATTCATCATTTGATAATATTTTAATGTTCTTCAAACATTACCAATAGTTAACTTTTTAATTGTGTTAACTTTAGTCTTTATTTTATACATTTAGATACCATTAAGTCACTAATAAACTTTACATATATGGTTTAGTATTGAAACACATTCATTTTACATGTATTTCAACTTAAATTTTCATTAAAAACTCATCCCGGATCGACCCGACCCGACCCGACCCGACCCGGATCGACCCGGACCGACCCGACTCGGACCATTAAAACTGGTCACTGGCAGAATGTTTCACCGTTGCGGCGGTGGTTTTCACCGCTGCGGCGGTGGTACATAATTTCCGAAACCCTAGTTTGGGGACTGCCCGACCCTCCGACGCTCCGACAGCCATAACTTCCTCATACGAAAATATTTTGGGGTGATTCTTGAGTCCATTCTCATCATAATTTCCCCCTCTACAATTTCTCTTTGTATCACAAATCCAAATTCCAAACGGAACTGGACTAAAAACGGCTCACAATGATAAAGTGAAAACTAACTTCACAAATCGTTGGTTCTATAGGTTCAAACTTGAATAATATGAACTCTACACATCCAAATGACACCAACTAAGTGTTGTTGTCTTTCTAACTTCTTGTTTTACAATATTTCATGGTTTGATCACATTTTTAAAAACGTTTGACACGAAATTTAAAGATCGAACCCCTTAGGGTTTTACCGGTAAATTGCAATATGGAATTTTCTTCCATTTATTTGCATACCACATATACCAATACTTGTTTTAAACATACTAAACCATGAATGTACCTATATATCATAGATTTAGACTTCTAGAGCATCAAAATAACTTTTGATCGGTTAAAAATATATTTTGACCGATTAAAACTTATATAGACTATAAAAATGAACTTAGGAAGGTTTAGAGTACTTTTTAACCTTATGGACTTGTGTGTTCTTCTTCTTCTCCTTCTCAAGTATGTTATGAAGCTATGTGACATCCACCAAGCTCCTTCTCTAGCACTTTCCTTCAACTCACAAGTGTTCTCTCTATTTCTCTCTTGGAATGGTCTCACTTTTTCTCTCTAGAAATGCTTACAAATGAACTAACCAACACAAACCATTGGTGCAACACTCTATATATAGCACTCCCTTAATCATCATCAACATCCACTAATCAACTAGCATTGGTCAAATTAGAGGTTAATTGAGATTACTTATTTGATGGATTGATTGGTTGATTGACATGGTGAATGACTAGGGTGGTTGAACCACCAACACCAAGTGTGTGATTTAAGCAACATGAAAGAAACAAGCTACCCATGTGGGGCCCCTAAAAATCTCAGCAAAATGGTCTTTTATTCTCCATTTTTGCTTTATTTTTTCTTCATTTAATATACATATATACATATATATATATATATATACACATATGATCAATTGTTGACCAATTTTGACTATCATTTGGGCTCCACATTGGACTCTAGGATTTAATATATTGGGCTCATCAATTTAATTAGTTGGGCTCAATTTAATTATTACATTGGGCTAATATTAAATACCCTATATTACATTTAATTAAAACAAGCATTTGGCTTGATTAATTATAACTTGAATCAATGTTAAATTAATTACAAGAACTACTAGGTTAATTTATTAGACCTAGTTCAAAACCTCATTTGGAGTTATAATATAATCCAATTAGCTCACACTAATCTAATTACATAATCCAATTAGACTTGCTATCTATAAGTCTATTGGACCTCTAATTGAGTTAGTTTATAAAACACTAACACTTAACATAGCTTGGGTTTAATTTATTAAAACCCTAATAATGCTCATACATACAAACACTTCAATTTGAATTAAATAACTTATTAATTTTCAAACATTCTGCTCCACCGCTGCGGCGGTGATTACTACCGCTGCGGCGGTAGTTCAAATTTTACTTTCCAGAGAGTTTCACCGCTGCGGCGGTAGTGCTAATTTTCAAAATTCTAAAACACATTAATACAAGTACTTTGACTTGATTAAATTTACTATCTTTTATCATCAACTTGGGTTTATAATTTAATTACCCATACCCATGTAGTTATTCCTACATTGGGTTACTCAATTAACTTATCCATCTTCATACAAGTATTCCCATATTGGGCTAACACATATAATTCTTTTTGGCTAGTCCACTAGTAGTAATTAAATTACTTGAACTCTCCATGAGGCTTTAATCCATAATTTATTTGGACCTCTCTATAATTACCAACAAGACTTACAATAATTAACATATTGGCCTTGTTTTAATTTCACTTTGGAATTCTATACATAAACTTATTAATTAAGTTAATTACTTAACTAATCACTTCACATTATTGTCATCCTAGACAATCATCCTAGCTTTTTCACAACTTCAACTCATAACTAATATAATTAACCTAAGTAATTATATTTCACGACTTTCCTTCTTACTTCTTAATTAAACTAATTAATTTATTAGCTTAATTGAGTATTAACTTACTCATCCTCTTATTTGGCTAACAAGCTCACTTTAGGTATATACATATATATATCCACCTTCACTTTTCAATTGAATTTATTTCCTTAACAAATTCTCTACATGCATCAATACAATATTCTCACATTTAATTTTTAACAAATCAATTATGTTAAAAAAAAAAAATGTTTACCCATTTTCTACATATCTTACTTCTCACATTTTAGGTTTTAAACCTTAACCTTTAATAAAATCAATTAAGATATTATTTAAAATCTTGAAAATATCTGGGATATTACATCTGCAAGGTCTTGTTTACATGAAGGTAAACCCTAATTACTATTCATGTGAGTAGAATTTTACGAAACTATCAATTTTTTTATTACTAGAAAGTCGTAACTTTCTACTGTGACATTTGAAAAAGGAAACAAACACCATTGATTTCATTATTTGGTCAGAAAACCTAAGTTTGTTTGCTTTCTAACTCTGAATTAAAAAAAAACAATTTTAGTTTATGGAAGCTAACACTTTGGTGTGGTCCTGTATCCATCTTGTCGAGGATCATAATGGGTGTCAAATTTGTTTGGTGCAACGTCACGAGTCTTCTTTTTTTATTCTCTTAACATCAAAGTCCATGTTACATCAAGAGCGGTTGTATAATGTTACCGTTTCTCCTACCTGTTAGAACAGCGTGCAACATGTAGAATTTTTTCTCTCTCTAAAATTATAAATAATGGAGTTGTTATTTGCCCTGTTCTATTCAAAAAAAAAGAAATTAATATTTTCACATAATTTTTTAATATTTTTATATGAAAAATGTCTATAAAATTTATAATGACGGTTTTGACCGTGTCTATAACGACACTTTGTATGTAAAAATATCAAAAAACTATATAAAAATATCATTTTCTTAAAAAAAAGGTCTCATTTATTAAAAAAATATAAAAATATGAAAGTATTTCAAATCTATTCATAATAATAATATAAAATAACGCAATATTTTACAAATTTGAGGTGATACTTATTTCAAATTTAAATTTGAACCTAATCGTTACGCAAATACTCAAATATTACAACCATAAGTGCTCTCTCTTTCTCACATCTCCTCCTCCTCCTGTTCAGAAGTACAAGCGAAACAAAAAATAAATGATGACAATTAAGGAAAGGTGAGTCTTTTGTTGTTCTGTCATTCTTTCATAACTAACGGCATTCTTTTAGAAATTAGAAGAATTTTTATCTATTACAACTATCACTCCTCCTTTTTATTATTTAGTTATTTTAAAAAAAAAATATTCTTTTTAAAATATAAAATATTATATATATATTTTAAAAAAAATCTAATCATTTTCAACCGTAACTGTCTCTACTGCCATGTCTCATTAATTCTTATAATTAAAAAAAACAGCATACTGCAACCTAACAAAACCCATGTGCAGGTTGGAGAATTTTACACTCTCCTTCGGTGGAAACTTTTAAATGGTAAATGAAAAATAACATAATAATATTAATAGGAAAAGTGTAAGTATACTATAATATATCCGAGCATTATAGTCATTTATATTATTAAAAATATATATACGACACGAATTTTAATATAAAACACATTTTTTAATATAGTGATTAAATATTATACATATAAACTTATTTATATTAATATTAATTACGCCCTCCATCCTCGTAAGAATAGCCTAAGGTACATTATTTTTATTTTCAAAAAAATGACAAAAAGTACATAAATCAAAAGGAAAAGATGTCATTTAGTAGTCTACTAGTGTGTGTGTGTATATATATAACTCATCATTTTATGTAATTTTGCTGTATTTAAAGATAAAGTTTTAATTTTTTATATTTTCTTTTTCCTATTTTAATTGTTTAATTTGTGTGAAAATATAATTTGGAGAACGGATGGAGTATACTTCTTTCATTCGCATGATGTTATGAGTTTTGTTTTTACTTTTGAAGTTTATTAGAAGTATTTGGGCATAATATTTTTGAGTAATATTGTTTTATGCTAACTTTTGAGTGGTAAATTAAAATTAATATTAAGAAAAGTCTTTTTAGCATGTTAGATCCATACTTTAAAATTTGAAGAAAAATAAAAATAGGGAATTGATATTTTTATAAGTAAAAAATAATAATTCTACAACGTCTCTCTCATATGAATAAAAGATGAGTCCCACATTCATATAAAGAAGACTTTGTGAAAATATCAAAATTTATTTATAAAAATATTAATTTGCTAAAAATAAATATAAAACTCTTTCAGGAATGTATAACAAAATTTCATTATTCCCACTTTAAAGGCACTCTCAAAAAATTTCTTTTTTTTTTTTTTTTTCCTTATGGAGGAGACAATAAGATTAATATAAATTATAAATTAAGGAAATTAGATGTATAAACATTATAAAAAGAAAAGGAACAAAGAGATTTTTTTGATGAGATTATTAGATCGGGATGTAAAAAAATATTTAATAAGGATAATATTACATACATAATTTTGACATATAAATTAAAATATAAATTTTTATTTAATTATTAAAAATAAAGTTTGATATAAATTTATATATTAAATTTTAATAATTTAAATTTATGTCTCAAAATTATATACTTAGAATTATTCAATTGTTAAAAAAAGAATAACGTGAGAGGGAGGTAACAAACGACGCCATTGTGGTCCACTGTTACATTTTTTAGGCGTGCAATGCGGGTCCCGTCTGTAGGCCGCTGAAACAGGTGTAATCAAAATTCAAGTGGGGACTTCACTAAACAAAGCGACTGCAGAAAGAAGGAAATTGATATTTTTGCAGTGGGGCCATTTTTACGAAATGATTTTTATATATAAAATATTATAAAAAATTTATAACAACAATTTTAATATATAAAATATAATTATAAATATATAACGAAAATTTTAATATATAAAATATAATAATAAATATATATTGAAGGTTTTAAAACAATGTAAAAAATGGAAATAACAGTTCCCAAAAAGAACAACAAAAGCTAAGTAAAGATAAGAACATATGTAGTGGTAGAGGAGAGAGAGAGTAGAGAGAGAAAGTGAGAAGCTTCTGAAACCTTGGAGAGTGGAGGATGGGTCCATGCTCCATAGTATGCTACTTAGCCATAAGTAATCCAAGGTATGTAAGGCATTTGATTTTACTTCCATCTCAATCCATCTAATCTTTCTTTCACTTGAATACCCTTTTACCCTTTTCTTTTTTGTTGTACCATTTGCTTCAAGCTGCTCCAATTGATACACACTCTCAACTTTCTCCATTTCCCTGTGTTTTCACAAATTAGTGCTCCTGGAATGGCAGTTTTCGGGTCTTAGATCCCTTCAATTTTCAGGGAAAAGGTATTTTTCCAGATCTGAATCACATTGCCCCAACCACATTTCTTTATTGCGTTCTGTTGGCTTTACTTCATCTCTGTTCTGAGTAGATCTTGGAAATTTTAAGGCTTCTTTTCTGTTTGTCATGGTATTTATTATTGTAATTTTATTTCTGCATTTTTTTTTTAATTCAAGTGAATGATTTTGCTCTCTTTTTTTTTTTCAAATAAAAAGGTTATAACTTTTAGTGATAGTTATGATAGTTTACGGTTTAATGGGCGTGTAAGAGTAAAGCTTCAATTTTTCGTTTGAGTTGTTTTAGTATGTAGCATTTGTTTTGATTTCGGGGTTAATTGTGAGGTTTCAGTATCAATTTATTGCAAATTTCACTCTCTATGAGAGGATAGTTTTGAATGTACTTTAAATAGTTACCGGGTTTTTACTAATCAGGCTTATTGTTCAAATATTTGTTTTGTTGTTTTCTTCCCTTCATTATATTTGTTTATCCATTTGTATAATTGTTAGAAAACAAACTTTGCGATAGTTAAGGAGATCAATGAATCATATAATGTATCAACAAAAATGCTTGAATTCAACTGTTTTATGCTTAATGATTGTGTAGCAACTATCAAGTGATGAGCTAGTAAAAGATAATTTTTCAATTTTTGTCTGTTATTTCTTTTTGATTATTTATTGCATCTTTTAAGCACATATTGCTGAGAACTATTTGAACGAGAGATTCTGCACCAGTCATTTTTTAGTAGCTCATCTGAAGGTTGTCTGATTTGAAATGTAAGACGATGATCATATTAAGCAAAGTGTATGCTGTGATTATTTTACCTTTGAACTTTTTATACTTTTCTATATTTTTGTAACATATAGTATCTTTTAGCTCACCAGAGCTTTGTACAAGTCACTTTTCACCATATCTCGGCTTACATATTTGGAAACATGCAGGCTATTTTCAGGCTCCAGTATATCTGACGGAGATCTGTGAGCAATGGGTAAATCTCCAGGAAAATGGATCAAAACTGTGATTTTTGGGAAGAAATCATCAAAATCAAATTTCTCAAAAGTGAGGATTGTTTATTTGAGATCTATATATTTGTTGCTACTGATTTCTTTTTCTTTTTTCCACTCACTGTTCATGTTTGTAGATGATCTTTCTCTTTGTCTCACTTGCTATGTGCACATATGTTTTAAGATCTCGGAGACTGTCTGAGCTGTTACGAACTATTGTGGGCCTTGTGGCCGGTTGGGTTTGGCTTTTTTTTGACACTGGAAGGGTTTTTCCATTTTGAACAGCAGACCGCCTGATTATCAATTTTGAATAACACAATTCTTGAGTCTCAATGGGAATGATTAAGATTTCACTTTCACATTTTTATGAGTCTTTTCATGATTTGTTCATTAATGTGATTTAATAAATTGATTCGTTGAGGCTTTGTGCCTTATGATGTTTATGGTTGACTTTTAATTCGAATGACTCGAGCCTGCTTAGACAGTTCTCTTTTCCTATTTTTACCTTTTAGGATTTGAGGACTCTTTAGGAACGTAGTCCTTTATAGTCCAGTAGTTGCTTTGTGGATTTGTGTTATCCAGTATTGCCAAGCGTGGATAATCAGTCCCTTCTTTCAACTTGTTTGCAACTTTGCATCACAGCTCAAAGCCTCCTTCATTTTTCCTTGGCCTCATATCTGGAATTATGTTCTCTACTTCTCTTTAGCTTCCTTCACTTACTGAACACCTATGAAATAACTTCTTGACCCTTTCACAATAATGAGATACATTACTTCTTATTGGTATATTGGTCTAGTTATCTCCAACCTAAGCTCAGAGACGACATGAGGTTTGCCTTTCAAGAGGTTAAGAATTAAGATAAGTGGTTACTTGCTTTAAACCTTCTAAGGGGCTATGGCACCTCATCAGTTGCCACTGACAAGAAGTCTGAAAAATGAGTTCACATCTTTAAGATATGAAATATATCATAATTTGACAGCCGGCGACTGACCATTGCATGATGTTGATCAAGGATTTTGGTCTCGCTCCATATGTTCATACTAGTGGTATCTTATATCTTGTGTGTAACAATGTTAAGTTGCATGGGACCTACACTTAACGAGTTTAAACTTTGAAGTTCTCTTACCCCAAAAAAGAAGAAGAAGAGAGTTTGAAGTTCTCTTTCTGACTGATTTGGATTTCATGATAATTATTGTTTCAGTCAGCCGACTAATATGAGAAGCCTTTTCACAGGTTTTTATATTGTTTTATTAATCTATTCTATAATCTGCACATCTATGTTTAGTGATTTTTTTCAAATAAATTTTCTGTAAGAATTTGAGGGCAATTAACATAATTGCTGTACATGATGATATATTGATTCTGAATGCAATAATTATAATTATAATTATAATTATATATATATAGACACACGCACACACACACGTATTGGGGTTATTGATAGGCACTAAATTATGTATTACATTTTCCCATATTGAACTCCTGATTAAATTTACTCTTTCTAATTGCTGAAAGTGGTTATGTGGTATTACTGATTCTCTTTTCTGCTGCTTCTTCATCCATCAAAAAGTCTAAAAGTTTCATGTCTTGCTGCAGCTATTCAACTTATTAGTTTGCTCCATCTCTGATTGTTTAAAACATCATCCATTTATATAATTGAGAAAATAGTTTCATGTGATTCAGTTCCAACTTCAAAGTCTGTTATTTTAGAAAGTTTTTTGTTCTTACACTCTTCATGTCCTTCACACATCTGTACTGCATTGGGTAATATATGTTGCTCTTGATATTGCTTCTGATATATAGAACAATCAATTTTTTTTTCCCGTTTGGAGTTACAAAACTCTTTCTCGATATTTCAAGTGCTAAAATTTACAATACTGACTGGTAATATTGTATGAAGGATGTTAATATTGAGAGTGCTGCTAAGGCACCATCTAGTGATTTTGCTGTGAATCCTCCAGTTGTCTTTGATCCGGCTCTTCAGACCACTAATACAAGTGGAAATAATACGGAATTCGAGAATGGAGTTGAGAACTTACCATCTTCTAAGGTTACATTATTACCTGGAACACAAGGTGGAGATGGACATGGTACCCCCATATTAAATTCAGCAGAAAGTGATGAAGTAAACAGGCAACAGCAAGCTGCTACAAAAGCACAGGCTGCTTTCAGGGGCTACTTGGTAAGATTCTGTTTCATAGTGTACTGCACCTATGACAATCAGCTCATTGCTAAGAACATAGTGAAACTGATTTTTTTAATTTTCTTGTGCATTCGTAACTCTGTAAATATGATTTTTGTTACTGCTTTTGTTTATCATATCCATTAGCTTTGACCACTGCTTTTCTTGCCACAACAATTCTGCTTGGGACTTTGATTTGGGTTTTGCTATTTACCAAATCTGTGTATAACAGAAATAGATAATTGGACTTTTGCAGAAATGTTAATGTAGATTCTATTATTTGCTGCTCTTAAATTTATATTTTTATGAACGCAGTATGGTTAAACACATTTGACTTGCTGAGAAAGTTCCCAAGGATTCTGAATCATGTGATATTCTTCATATTTCACAAGTTATTATGTTTGTTAATGGTTTGTCCACATAGAATTCTAGTTTCTAACCAGAACATATGAACACTGGGTTCTGATGTGAGTCTGGTGAGTAAACATGCCTCCGTAGAATTGTAGAACTAATATATGTGAGTAAACATATTCGCTTTATTTGTGTTTGTGTGTGTCCAATTTTTTGTGGCTTTTGGTGTGTATGTAATTAAGCAAAAATGCAATGCAATGCAATCGTATGTAGTTCCTCATTTTTTTGTTGACTTTTTTTCTGATAATAATTTTGGTCCTTAAAGTTTAATATTCAACAAAAGTTCATTAAAAAATTTATGTCCAAGCGTTCTGATACAACCCTTAATATTCGGGTAAAAAAGTGGACAAAAAAGCAGGTCTCGCTTTCCCTGACAGGTGTGTTTAGGTCGAAATATTGTTACTAAGCAGAAAGTAATTGGTACCTGAAAGCTTGTGTAGACTTGCATAGTCTACATTAACCACTTAGAAGACTCGTTTCTACTACAAGAGAATTCCAGCAAATCTGTGTATATGTATGCAGGTGCGGGGTTTTCATATGTACTATAATTAGTGGAACTTGAGTGGAGTTGGATAATGCATGAATGTCTGATAACGTTTAGTTTTTAGATTTTAATATGTCAGGGCTCATGAGCATTAGTTATAAGTTACTGTGAGCATTGATAACATCAAAATAATATTATTATTTGTTGTTAGTAAAAAAACACAGATCCATGCCTTTCTTCTCCCTCTCAGGGATGTCATTTAGAAATATATCCCTTGGTTATAATATTAATATAATTGGATATTTGTTCTAATGTGAAGGCACGAAGGGCATTCTGGGCCCTGAAGGGCATCATACGGTTGCAAGCACTTGTTCGTGGGCACTTGGTACGACGACAGGCTGTTGCAACTTTGCAATGCTTGCAATCAATTGTTAAGTTCCAGGCACTGGTTCGCGGGCGAATTGTCAGACTTTCTGATGCTGGACGTGAAGTTTTTAATAAGTTTGGGGAACGTACGGTAACTACTTGATTGCTTAGCTCATGAGTTGTACTTATAGATGACCATAATCCTTTTATTATCTTAACAGATAGTGTTGATATCTTAATGACTACTCTCTTGGAATGCTTTAGCATTTTAATTCTTGTTCTTCTCAGGCACAGAGTATTCTGTTTTTATTGATATCGTTCGTCATATCTAACATTTTGATTTGATTAATTGTTAAGCATGTATTTTGCGACCCTGTTTTCTTTGGCCATATTTACTAAAGAAGTGTGTAAATTTTGTAAGTTGCACTCCTTTATTGTGAGGAAAAAAGGGAAAATTAGGCAAGGATGGGGGGGTTGGTAGTGACCAAAGTCCCTTGTGGCTGCTGAACGCTTACCTTTGTGAGGGTATTCTGGTATGCCTTTGCAAGCTCGTTCAGACACAACTCCCCCCACCCCTCGTTCATGTACACACCCTAAAAATAGAAAAAGAAAAAACGAGTGAGAGAAGGGGAAAAAGTGTAAACTTTTGACATAGCACGCAACTACTCTGAGTGTCACTTGTTGTCCAAATATATTTTATAGGCTCTACTTTGTCCATTTACTTTTCTGAACTGCGAATCCAGCTTTGTGAGTAAATCTTCCTATTTCCCATCATACTCTAAACCCTTGATATAGTATTTACTTTCTATCTGTATTAAACATGAGTGACATGTTACTCAAATTTAATACTATATTTAGCTATATTTGATGTAGAAAGCTGTGAAATTGGAATCCGAAGCAAAACCAATATTCTTGCAATTTATTTTTTTTTAATTTTTTGCAGGATGTATCAATAAAGATTTGTATAAATTCTATATGTAAAATTTTCTTATACAAAAAGCAATATTGAGGATATAGATAGATCAACAAAAAAGGATTAGAACACCATTTGAGTTATTCCTGCTTCATTAACAAACATAATCAAATTATCATCAGTAACCATTTTGTGATGACAAAAATAATGGTTTATAGAAGCCTCTATTGTTTTGGCAATATGCAGCTCAGAAAGTAATGTTATCTAGAACAATGTCATTTAATCTTTTGAAGTCCTTTGTGACTTGTCCAAACTTAAAGTACCTCATCACCTAAATATCTCAGAATCAAGTTTAATCAGTTTTCATTTAATTATTATTTTATTGATTTAATCTTCACTTGAAAATTAAACAAGCATCCAGAAGATAAAAGGAGACTAGGCAATATGGTAAAAAATGAGTAGTCAGACTTATCATGAAGACAAAACTTCCTTGGTTGATTAGAAAATTGCTGGTCTATTTCTTGAGTACTCAAATGGTACTCTTTGTTGTTAGTTAGTTGCCTTCATCTATTTCAATCACTCGGGACAAGTTCATCATCGTGTCTTCTTCACAATGTTTCTCAATAACTAATATTGTCTATATTATATGTTCTATGATGTATCAGGATAAACGTGTAGACATGCTTGGAGTAAATATGTTTCTCGTATCAATGAACCGATCAACTAATCCTTTTATTAGGAAGGTACGCTCAACTATTATGTTATATTTAACATGCCTGAAACTTTATTCTCGATTCTCAATATTTTTAAATTTTTATTGGGGGTTGGATTTTTGGTTGGGTGGAAATCCAAAAGCAAAAGCCCAAGTGCTCACATTCATAGGGAAGGAGGGTTCTAGGTGACTTCATAAGGGGTTGCGGGCAATCTAATCCCATTTCCCTCAGTAGAGTAGTCTAGTCATTACTTGACTGTAATAATATTTAAGTGGGATTTATTTCTTTCTCTTCCTTCTCAAATATAGCCTTCCTATGTGCACCAAGATGTGCAGAGAAATAACTATAGCCTTGTAACTACACCTGAAATATAGTCATATTTTATCCTTGAGAGACCCCCCCCTCCTTTCTGTGTTAAGGGCCTTTATGAAATTAACATGCTAAAAGTGAAGGTGGGGTTCTCTTAGATATTAATCTCAAGGTTTTGTATTGCTTAATGATGATATCAAGGCATTTATATATGTACTGATTACTGAACCACTTTTTATTATTTTTTTATAAGTTACTGAATCCCTTATTATTACAAGTTGTAAAGCTCCAATAGTACCCTTGGTAAGAGGTACAAGCTGATACTTTATAAGTTTGATGAATTGGAAAGTGCCTTTACTTGTTAGTATCACAGAGAGCTGTGGTTTGTTGATTCGTTGACAGCATTTTTTGTTGGTTATTGTAGCTTCTAGCTTCATCGCCTACTGCTATGCCCCTAAGTCTCCAGTATGATTTAGTTGAACCAAATTCAGCTTGGAACTGGCTTGAGCGGTGGTCGTCATCTTGCTTTTGGGTGCCACTTGCACGGCCAAAGAAGATTATTGATGCAAAGCCTAAAAGAAAGCAGGCTAACATGCAAACTGAAGAAATAGAAGCGACAAGACCAAAAAGAAGTGTGCGGAAAGTTCCCGCAATAAATGGTGACAGTAGCTCGTTGCATTCCTCAGAATATGAAAAACCTAGACGTAATTCCAGGAAAGTTTCAGGCCATCAGGCAGAATCAGTGCAAGAGCAACCTCAAAATGAACTCGAGAAGGTTAAACGTAACCTGAGAAAAGTCTCCTTATCTGCCTCATTGCTTTGTGATAAACCAGAACCTGTAACTGAGAAACCACAGCAAAATCAGAGAAAAGCATCTGGCTCCCCGGCTCCTGATGTCTCCTTATCTGCCTCATTGCCTTCTGATAAGCCAGAACCTGTAACTGAGAAACCACAGCAAAATCAGAGAAAAGCATCTGGCTCCTTGGCTCCTGATGTTTCTGAGCAGGTTGTGGATCATACTACTGAAAAATTAAGTGATTCAGCTGTTGCATTATCCAAACAGCCTGTGACAGAAGTACCTCCAGAACCGTTGGCAGTGGATAAACCAGTTGATATTCAGAGCGATAATTTCCCTGCTGTTGAGCTACATTATTTAGAAAACAGTGAGAAGGCCGAGAACAGTCCTAACGAGAATCAAAACTATGAGGAAGATCAAACTAGCAAGGAAAACCGGAGAACTAGGAGGAGAAAATCTTTACCTGTGAAGCAGGAATATCCTGAGAGTGTTTCACAGAACACACCCACCTTGCCAAGCTATATGCAAGCAACTGAATCTGCGAAAGCAAAACTTAGAGCACAAGAATCCCAAAAAAATGGTGATGATGAGGTCGAAAATGGTTTCACCAGGCGGTATTCTCTGCCTGCCTCCACCAATGTCAAAGTGAACTCTCCATCACCTCGAATGCAGAAGCCGCTACAAGCAAATGGCAAAGGGGGAAGCAAAAGTAACAGATATCTTACTTCCTCTAGAGATGGTAAGAGTAGCATTTTTAATAGCACTTTCACTTTATTTTTTTAATGTTTTAGCAATTCTGTTATGCATTTATCAGTAATATCTTATTAAATTGATATCGGTGGTCTTTGTTGCATATGTTTTATATCTTGTGTTATAGTAGAGTATCCTGCAGGAAATTGTGTCATGTTCTTTGCTTACATTACTAGATATTCTCCTGCAATTTTGAACTTGATGTGCTCATTTGAATGTTATTTTAATTGTACACACGCCTACAAATTCTGAACTTGTGCCAGTTACTTTTTGTATGTTTGTCAATCTCTCTCTCTCTCTCTCTCTCTCTCTCTCTCTCTCTCTCTCTCTCTCTCTCTTATCGGGAAATATGGAAAGATATCAAACTAGTAGATTCATATGCATGATTTTCTTTGACTATATGGTCCCATCTTTGATAGTGAGGTTTCTGTTTGTTTGCAATCTCCAATTTCCAGCAACTGATTTTGATGTTCTAAAAATTATGCCCGCGGTTCCAAAATATTGATCACTTGCCTCAGTAGAATACTAAGATAAGTAATGTTATAATACTCTGGAACGTAGAGATAGTATGATAATTGTGAATCATTTTATTTCCTGATTAACTTTGTGGATACTTTTTCATTTCAGAGAAGTTTCTCCAGGCTGGATGGAAGAGGTGAGTTTGGTTGGCTTTAAAATGTTGTAGGTAGTGACTACTTTGTTGATGCAGCTCTTGGTTTTGTTTTCATCGGAAGAAATCCTGTTGTAAAGAAATGGAGCTTGACCAATAACAGTTGTTTGGTGCAACACACCTTTTGTTTTTAATGTATTCCTTTGTGGTGTTGGGAGGTAATGTATATTTATAGAACCCCCCCCCCCCCCCCCCCCCCCCCCCCCCCCCAAAGTGTGTTTTTGTGTTTATTTAACATCATTCATTTGTATTTTTACCTCTTTATTTTACAGTCTGAATTTGGCAGTGCTTCACATTTCTTGATCTCTTGTGATAATTAAATTTTCAAAATTAATTCTCGGCCTAAATCAAGATCCAGAAGGTAACATAAAATGGCACTTCGAAGCCTTAAAAGAAAGATGTCATTATACCCGTAACCTACATAAATGCAACCCCTGCCAACTGAGATGCAACCATAGCTTCTGTATTAAATGACCGTAGAATATTCCCAGCCGTGGCACTAATAGCATATATTGGTCCTGTTCGGTATGTGGACCCGGTGAAGACGAACCGTTGGCCACTGTCACAGGACCCGCAGCGGTGGCATTTCTAGGATTAGCGGTTGTCCAAAGAATTATGCCCGTGTCAGGTGCATTTGTGGTTGCATTTGATGGTGCACGGGAAATTATTTTGGTCAGTATTGGCAATTTTATAGTGTAGATCCTGGCTATATTTAGGGGAGAGTAAAAATCTGCATTTATAATTATATTTGCACTGTATCCACAAATTTGTGGACAGTGTAAATATGCGGTGTAATTTTTAAAATTAATATTCACACCATATCACATGTATAATATCTGTATATATATAATTTGTTATTTATATATATTAAGATGATTTAAATTCAAAGTTAAACCGACATATTTATTTATTTAATCCAATTTTATTTGCGATACATGATATACATAATAAATGGTCAAATTATCTTTTAATTTATCAAAATAAATAAATAAATATGGCACAATTATTAAGGATGCCTATTGAGTAACCAATATTAAAAACAGGTATAATTTTATGTGCACTAATAAATATACTAACAATATGTAATAATAAGTGAAATAATGACGAGAATGATATATTTTTCCGGGGGACCTTCCTTGTCGGTAAAAGTGTTTTTTTTATTTATATATTTGATGTCACATCATATGCTATATGTGTTATTGTTAGTGCATGACAGAAAATGCTCCATCTTTTAGTGGTCTATTATTACAGTGTTACATTCAGCTCAGAAAGAGAAAGGGGGAAAAAGGTTGATCCAATTATTATATGACAAGAAATTGCGGGAAACTTTTGGCAAACGAGTGGATGGTGGAGATTCAATCTATTTTTAGAAAAGCAAAATAAGTGGCAGATATCCATCCCAGCAAAGAAAGCTCAACTTTCAAATTAAAGTGAGACCTCATGAATTAAATATACGAACAAGTGTAACTGTATATTATAATCAGATATGATATTAATTTTAATTATTAAAAATTAAATTTAGTATAAATTTTTGTATTAAATTTTATTTTTTTAATAATTAAAATTAATATTAATATTATATTTAAATATAATATATGTATACTTGCCCTAAATTTATTATACCATCCCAAACCAGAACCTAAGAAAAACAACTTTCAGTCCAGATATCGTCGTTACTTCAATTAAATAACAGGGCGGCCACGAATTTGACGGATACAAAGAATTTTATTTGTAAAATTTAAGGATATATACATATATTTGTATATTTATCTTTAAATATCACGAATGCTTAATTTAATAATATTGGTATGATAGTAAAACTGTATTTTTATAAATTAACGATATTATTACATTTTATACAATTATTAATAAAGTGAATTCTTTTTGGGCAATATTTTTTTTTATACAAATGAGATTTTTTTTAGATCATATTAAGGGTTTCAAATTTTTAATTTCAAACCGTCTTAAATGATGTGTCATCATTATATTAATTGAATATATTATGATTGATTATGCTATAAAATATTATTTAAATATTTAATATCGTGTCATTTTAAACCCCTAACAGTATTTTTTTATTTTTATATAATTAAAACAAGGGGATAATCATAAAACATTAAATAAAACCCCTCTCTCTCATCACTTATTTTATTATTATTAGTTCCTCAGTCTTGTACTTATAAATATGAACTTAATTTTTCCATTTCACTCCTCAACATCCTACTCTTAAACAGTTAGTCGAATTATTTTTTGAAAAGTGAGCTAGGTAGCTCTAAATCTCATCCATTAATTACTTTCACATATATACGCCATGAAGTTGTATGTGTCAATAATTTGTTTCATAATATTGGGTTTTGAGTTTGGTGCAAATGGTTATGACCGCGACAAAGGAAGACAAGAAGGGGGAGTGTATGAGGTGAAGAGAGGAAATTTTTCTATCAAGTTCACAAATTGGGGTGCCACCCTCATTTCCCTAGTTGTTCCTGACAGATGTGGTAATTTCTAACTAAATCTTTATAATAATTCCTCCTCCCTTTTCCCTTTATATCTACACTGATTATATATCATTTATCATTATAAATGATCAATTCATATATATATATATATATATATATATATATATATATATATATATAAATGTTTCTTCTTTCTTTCGTATTATTTTTCAGGAAATTTGGCAGATATTGCTCTTGGTTATGAGTCAGTTAAGGAGTATATGGTACAAATTCTTTTACTTTCCTTTTTCTTTATATGGAGTAGGATTTTATTTTTTCTTCTTCTTCTTGTTCTTTCATTGTCCTTGAGATGCCGATGGTTCCTTCTCTTTTAGTGCTGAGACAGAGAGAGAGAGAGAGAGAGGAAGAGAGGTACAGATAGATTCTGTATACATCTATTATGGTTATGGTAAGGAGTTAATTGCATAAATGATTTCGAAGTATGATTCCTTTTGTACATGGTACTCTCATATTTAAACGCTCTCATTTCGTTATTTAAAGTACACTTAAATAACGCTGATGGATTCTTTCAAGAATTCCCGGTCATGTTTTTTACCAGAAAATGGCCATGTGTCATAATTTAATATTTAAATATAGTTAGTTGTATAAATACCGTAATTGACTTAATTAAGTTATACAAATGCACGTTAAATACAAATTAATACCAAATAAAGTCTATAAATACATACAAAACCAAACTAATTAATCTAAATAAAATTAAGTAACCCAAATAAACTAATGAATTCAATTAATTAATAATAAATTAATCTAAATAAAATAATCAATTCAACTAATTACTTCAATTAAAAAAACTTACCCCAATAATTAAATAAAAGCATTAACAAATAAACAAAGGTAATAATAAATTAAGCAAAATTTATCAAACCCAATTATAGCAAATAATTTTCTTTTCTCTCTCTAATATGTTCTTCCCATAAATCTCATTCATCTACGTCAAATCCTTATTTTCATTCATTTTAATCAAAACTATATTCTCATTCATATTTATCAAATTACATAGTACATACAAATCCAAACACAAAACCATCAAAATCTCCGATAAAATACAACAAAAAACTCTGGATTTAGACCTTACATTGGATGGCGGCGATTCATTACCGACTCGTCGGGTTAAAGACTTTATCAATATAATTGGAGAATTGATAGTTGAAAATGGAGGTGATGAGAGCTAAAGAAGACGCCATGGATGAGAGAGAAATTTAGGGTTCTTGTTTGGGTTTGTATTTCTTTTGTTTGGTTTTATTTTCTAGGATTTTTCTGGGTTTTGAGATTTTTTTCCCAATTTTTCCGAATATGGATTTTAATATTTGATTTATGAGTTTGAGAGTTTGGTTGCATATGAGGAATTTGATACATCTAATTTGACAGAGTTAATACATTGATATTTTTTTATAATGGTATTTCTTTTTTAACAGAGTTAAGTGAAGCAATATATATATATTGGTCATGTTAAGGATTTGGTTTCTCTCTTTCTTGATATAAATTGTTGTAATTTTTTTTCTCTCCGTATAGCAAAACCCCTTTTCTCATTAAACCCCATTGAATTCATTCCTTATACGACCAAGCTTGTTATAATACTTTTTATAATTATGTCCTTTCACATAACTTGTCATTATTATGATAAAATTATTGACATTTTTTCCCCACCATCATCCCATTAGGTCTGAGTTTATAAAGACCATATGCTTAAGTTAATACAATATATGGTTATATATCCAAGTATCCAAGGAGGCATTTTGGCAACACGTGATTTTAAAATGCAGACTTGTCGTTGTTAAGTTGGTATAGTTTTTGTTTATTAATTTTTTTAAAGTATTAAAACTTGGAAGCAGACAGCCAGCTAGGGTATCCCTCATTATTATTAATTATAATTAATCAATTAAAAGGGAAAAATACTGGTTGACAGACAAAAAAAATACATAGACACTGGATAGTTAGGTAGCAAATCTACGTATAATTAAACTGAATAGTTGGAATAATAATAATAATAATAATAATAAATTAAAAGACCCGAATTTACAGAGAAGATGTTAGCTTATTAATTATTAATACTTACTTTTAAGTTATAAATTAAAATGAAAATTCTGATTATGCAGAATGATACTACCTACTTTGGTTCAATTGTTGGACGAGTCGCTAACCGGATTGGAGGAGCTCAGTTTACCATAGATGGAATTCATTATAAGCTTAAACCTAATGAGAAGAAAAATATGCTTCATGGTACTTGATTTTTCTTTATTTCTTTATTTTTAATTATTGTCATTTCACACACTTAATCTGAGTTTTGAAGTAAAAAATAAAGTTAGCCGTAGTTTTGCTTTTACTCACATTTGTTTTGTGCATGGGGTTATATAAAATGTAGGTGGAATGGTAGGATTCAGTGATGTTGTATGGAAGGTAACAAATCATGAGAGTGACCGAATTACATTCTTTTATCACAGTTTCGATGGAGAAGAAGGTGATTAATTCCTTTTAATACCACATTTGATTAAGTCCTTTTTTCATAAAAATTTATTGAATATTATTATGTAATTAATTGTTCTACATTCCATATTGTATAGGATTTCCAGGGGCTCTCAATGTTTCGGTCTCCTATGCTATTGTTGCACCATATGTGCTTATCATAAAAATGAGAGCCGAATCAACAAACAAGGCCACTCCGGTGAACCTAGCACATCACGCTTACTGGAACCTTGGTGGTCACAACAGTGGCGATGTTTTATCCGATGAGATCCAGATATTCGGGTCCCACTTCACGCCCACCGATGATTATCTCATCCCCACCGGCAACCTTGTATCCGTTGAGGGTACCCCGTATGATTTCCTTAAACCCCACATCATTGGAAGCAGGATCAACCAGCTGGTTCTTCATAAAGGCTATGACGTGAATTACGTACTTGATGGGGACAAAAAGATGAACAAAAAGATGAAGCTAGCCGCTAGGGTGTACAACAAGAAATCTGGAAGAGTGATGGAGCTATCGACAAATGAACCGGGGTTGCAGTTTTATACAGCTAATTATGTACAAAATGTGACCGGAAAAGGTGGATATGTTTATCAACCTCGTGCAGCATTATGTTTGGAGAGTCAAGGGTTCCCTGATTCTGTAAATCACCCTAATTTCCCTTCACAGATTGTTAGGCCTGGAAAGACTTACAAGCATAACATGGTGCTTACATTTTCAACCAAGTAGAAGCTGTAGAAACTAAACTGTCATATCTCTGTATTAACCCTGTTTAATTCGGTACCCTTGAGTTATGTATTGGCTTAGTATCACATCATCGTGTAGAATTAAATCTTCCATAGCATTAAAACTTGCTAATGGATATTTTTTAAATGCCCCAACCAACTTCAATTATTAACAACTCTATTAGGCATTTATCATATACAGTAAAATGGTTAACAAAAGAACAGGTGCAAACTTCCAAATCCCCCCAAAAAAATATATCAGCAGAAGAAAGAAATTGAACAAGAGCCTGAGTCACCATAATAAGATCACTGTGCGATCTGAGTTGTGGCAGTTGACATTTTCTTAAAATCTATCTTGTCAACCTTCACCTCGCCATCAATGAGTTCATACACATAGACAACAACGCGCAGGCCATCAATGTCCATGAGCACAAAACTTGGATTCACGTCATAGGTGATGCTACTGTAGGCACCAGTGGCAGAACCAGGGTTTATGACAACACCAGCCTCATGTTTGTAGGCCTTGAACTGATGAGTGTGCCCGCTAACGAGGATATCTACATCTAATTGTCTCTGGAGCATGGCTAAGGAATCCAGGTCTCCCCAAGGAACAACCTATAGAATAGAAAGCATTAGAAAGATTAAGAAGCATTTGTCCGAGTTAGGACATATGCAGCAAAAAGCAGTTTGTGCACCCCATTTAATATTAAGAGAGAGAAACCAGTCTTGGAGTTGGTACTGAGAAAATCCTCGGTGACACTACAATTGTGCTTTGTGTAAAGTAGCAGATTAATTAGTAACTGGTGGCAACATAACATTAACTTTGTTTTCCTTTCCACCACCCTCCATGGGTGCTGTCAGCTGTGCCATATATAATTAAATAAATAGTCATAAAAGTTGGGTGCATGTTTACACAAAACAAAGAGGTGTCAGCTGAGAGGGAAAAGCAGTACTGTTTCATTAAAAAGTAAAAAATCTAAGAAATATGCTACTTTGTGTATCAGAAAAACATAGAGTCGTTACAAGCAAAAAATCTTGGTCTGTCCTTGAAGCACAACATAAAACCTAAAACAATAACCCAGAAAAAAAGAGGGGGTGGAGGGTAGGAATTATTTGCGAAGGATTCTTCCTCTCCAAAAAGGAAGAAAGCAGACCAGAATGAACAAACCTAACAGCATCCCCTAATAGCAAAGAGAAATGAAGAACAGAAAAAAAAACTTCTATTTTTCCTTTTATAGATAAAAGAAAAGTGCTTTCAGTTTAACATTGGTGAACCCAGTTAATGTCGAGGTTTTTACAAGGGAAAACTCCTTTGCTGGGCTAATCTCTCAAAATTATCTACATGAAATCCATACACAGGTTGCACAGAGGGATCAGAGGCCAAGTTAAAGTTCTTTATAACTGTAGATACTACAATACTCGGGCTCTATAGAGCTCTCTTGTTTCCATTTCTCTGAACAAGTTTTACTTGTTCCATATCAAAGTCCAGCTCTTTGATGCAAATGCAATAGCAATGCTCAGCCACTAAATATGAAAAAGTGGATTTGCAGACAGAAGCAATCACTTGGTACATAAAATGCTTCTATCTCAATTAATTAAAAAAGTTGTATGTTCAGTAAGATGGTCTGCATTTTAAGGAAAAGAACTTTGATCAAAGGAGCCCAATCAATGGATGATTTATGAACTTATCAAAGCATAACCATTACTAATGGCTATGCAAAGAGAAGATGCTAATGAAAAATCTCAAGTCTTAATTATATTTGAACAATATATTTTTCCTATATTGAGATTTACATGTACAAATACAGGCAAAATTCCTGCAATAAACGAGATTTGCAAAATGACAAATCAAGATAAAGAAAGGGAGATTTAACCTGGTGGCCGTGGCATAACCCAAGCTTGAATTGTCCAATGGTAAGAGTTTTGGTCTCCGGATGACGCGCATCTTCATCATACTCACCTCGAGTAATATGCAAACTAGGGCACAAACTCTTCAAGTAGTCATGAACTTCCTGTTGAATAAAAACCACGAAGATACATTATAGAAAATCATGAACAGGATTTATTTAAGATACAAGAGTAATGGAAGAAATATGAGAGGGTCTCTGCTTGTTAAAATGAAAATAGTTTTTGGAGTAAGTAGCTTTTCAGTAGCCGGATATGGTCGGGAGCCCATGGTGTACAAAGAATGCCTCTCATAATCTTGTGTGTATTTTCTTGTAGGATATCATCAACTTGAAAATGGGAGCAGAACAGATGATTTTCCAAAGGGTAACTACAGCAATATAATGTTTCAACACTAAAGTTCATTTAAGATGGAGAAATTGAGCTTGAAATGTTCCAAATATTTTATATAGCGAATTAACTAATTCAGCCCTGCTACACTTTTGAAACTTTTTTCAATTATAGTAGAAACTAGAGTTCTAGTATTGCACTTAATTGAGATCTCATGAAATGTGAAATGAACACCAAGACTCAAGGGCCCACAGTTTCACAACACCATGGCGAGGCGCGACGGTAGCTGACTGCTTGGACGCTTAGGCGATAAGGCGCCTACCATGACGTCCATATAACGATAAGTCGTTTGATGTGCAATTTATATATTATACTCCCTTCATCCAAGTTTACTTGTCCTAATTTCCTTTTTAGTTTGTCCAAATCTATTTGACCTCTTTCATTTTTAATACTATTTTTTATCTTACTTTTTCAATAATACCCTCATTTAACTTTAATTTTTTTTTATTGAAAACAACATGACGTAAAAAGTAGCACTATTAATTTTGGCATTGAAAGCACAACCATACTCTTTTTTTCCCTTCTCTCTCTCCTATATTTTATTGTTCCAAGAAAGAGTTGGGAGACTAAATAATACAAAAAAGATGATAATAGAGTAATTAACATGCGTAATTTAGAGATATTTTTTTTTCTTCTTAAAGGCGTGTACTTTCAAACTACGACAAATAATTTTGGGCGAGGGGAATATATTTTATTTCAAAAGTATATTGAATAATGAAATTTTATATACATTAAAACCTAAAACATAATGACTAACATTATAGAATATCATCAAAATCACAATTATATCAATACTTAACAATCAAACATGAAACACTTTACATTAAAAATTAGTAGAACAAGTCAACAAACACCACATAAAATCATTCATCAAATCAAAATATGAGAGTATTACCTATTTTTATTTTGGAATGTATTACTAATTTAACAATAGTAATTATTCCCTCTTTTAAATGATGGGTCATGGGTTGAATCATTAGAAAAGTTGATGGCATAACTTAACTTCGGGTCAGCTGTCAAGGCGCTCAGCGTCCAAGGCGTCGCCTTGCCATGCTTTAGTGCTAGGACGCCTAGGTGACGCCATGACAACTACAGTGTTTTAAAAGTTCCCGCCTAGATCTGATAATCCCTGCCTAGGCGCTAAGCAATCCTCTACCGTCTCTATTTGGTTGAGCACCTAGTCGGGCCTAGACATAATTATACATCTACTTTGAAACTCTATAATACTTAAAAATGACTTTGTTAAGCCTTAAGAAAGTGTTCATTTAGTAATGTTGCATGTAAGATTTTAAAAAATTACAACTACAGTATGTTTTGTATCGCATAATACGTATGTACAATACAGAAATAAATAAACTAGACCGCCTAAGAAAATGCCTAGTCTACCTAGAAAAATGCCTAGGCGCCCCATTCATCGTCTAGGTCCGTCTAACAATTTTTAGAATATTGGACAACTATGCTCAAGGCTTAAAGTTATTACCCCACATTCCATTACTCATCAGATTTCATTGACTTGTTCCGTAGTATGTATAAGAATGGCCTCATCCAAGCTAATATGGTAGGGTCTTGGTGGAACCCACCCATCACTGGTGACGAATAGATGAGTATCTAACTTTAACGCTGGATTAGTATTGAAAGAAAAAATATTTCTTTAATTTGTCTAAAGGTGCTGTTATGCTTGCGCATTGGATCTTGTTCGTAATTGATTTCACTTCAATAAACTTAGTAATTATCTTATTGTATCAACAAATTTAAGGTGTCAAGTGTCAACTGTGAAGCAGGGTAATGAACAGTGTTCCCGTATTCAAGCAAGCATGGGAATAAATTGAAGATGAACAAGTGTGTTGAACACCAAAGTCCAAACTTTCCTTCAACAAGAAACTTTTAACTCAAACAAGAAGTTTGAAAAAAATAAATCTCTATACAATCACAAGATCAGATAGCAGAATTTTTAGAATCCATATCTCAATGTTTCAGATTCTTTGCATGCTCTGTCCACTGGGTAGGATGACCAAGAACCATTAACTACCTAAAAAATGTACTTGACAAGGGCCACTTGAGATTCACTGGAGGGTGGAGACCCAACTTCAAAGATAGATAACCCACAAATCAAAGACAAGAGGATGTACTTAGCCCTTTACCATGCTTAGGCCTCGAAGTAGAAACATGAGACAGCCAGAGAGAGAGAGAGAGAGGAGAAGAAGAAGAAAAAAAGATGCATCACGTATAATCTATGAAGCACCAACTCAGACATGAGATATGGACACGACACAATATGTGACACAGGATTTGATATTTTCCAAAAAAAAAAAAAACAAGATACAATACGTCGAGGACACGTTCAATTTTATATGTATATTTTTAATGAAATAAATGTATTTTTTACAATAAATAAATTTAATACTAACAGAACATGATAAAAACTTGAACAAAATGATAACAAACACATTGCACAATAAATATCTTAAAGTTAAATAATAATGTTCAAACTTAAAAGACATAAAATAACCCATAATTTTTATATTGAAATTTAAGTACTGCAATTTTATTTTATTTTATTTTTTTTAACCCCAAGCGTGTCCTCTAGCACGGGCCGACGTGTCCAAGCTTTAAAAAAAAAAGGAGCTCATGGACACATGTCAGGTGAGTGTGCAAGGCGTGTCGGAACGAATTCGTATCTGACACAAATTTGTGGTCCTTCGGGAAGTGTCCGTGATTCCTAGCATATAATTGATGCTAAGGATCACAATTTCAGATAGCTGTGACTACTTATGCCTCTACCTGGCTCCTGAATACAATAAAAAGTAGGCAGGCACAACCAAATCATAGGTGCTAATTTTGTTGAAGGATGTAGGACCTTATTTGTGAAGTGGCCACACAAAAACTCACAACTAGGAATAATACCAACAAAAGATGTGAGTTTTCCTTTGCCACTTTTTGATTCTGTTATTAAAACAGTAAAACCTAATGGAATCCTGCATGTAATAGAAAGTCCATATACAAGATCAGATGTAACATTTGCCGGAAACCGGTGCCTTAAGAGTTAGACATGCTTGCATGATACTTGGAATAATTTCGCTCTTCCTACACTACCCTCGCTCAATCACAAGTGTGCTGCGCCTTCTCCTTTTCTTTCTTTTTTTTGTTCTTTATTCACTAGTTATTAGAGGTAATTACGGTAAAGCTGGGTTGTTATGTAAACTAGTCTGCGATAGGGGTTTGGGGTTTCTATCAATGTGTGCTCCTGTAAAGATAATTATAGATTAATAAAATACAATAAAAGGGTATTAAAATAAAGTGAATTACTTTGATGCAGAGATTGCCAGTGCAAATGACGTGCTGAATTTTGCCAGGAACAAGCATGGATTTGAATTTGGCGGGGAGATCAGCTGCCCTGTGTGGGATGTGAAGATCCCCAATTGCCAACACCAACACCATCTCTCAATCACTCTTTTCTTACCAACCGATTTTACTTCCGATCAGTATATTACTGTCTCTCAATTTCACATCACCATCTGCATCACAAAAGTCAAAAAAACAAAAAGCCAGAAACGTTTCATACGTATAGAGAGAAATAGACTTCCTAGGTTATTCTAAAACCTAAAATATATAATCTTAGGCGAATTTAGAAGAGATTAAGACTTAACGAATCACCAAAAGAAGAAAAAGGGCTTCAGTCGAGGGAGGACCGTACCAAAACTGCGATCAAAAGATGGCAGAACGTAGATAGCTGAGCCGTTTATTTGGTACAACGGACGCTGTGGGTTAAATCATTTTTACATCGTTGAACTCGACCCTATATTTGTATTATTAATTTATTTATTTTTTCCGTCACTCAACTCATTAAACTATAATTTTTTATAAAAATTAAAAAAAATATTATCTAAGAGCATTAGAACTTATCTAAATTATTTAATATTAAAATATAATATGACAATATTGGGTATTAAAAATTATTATTATTTTACTTTAAATCATTTTTTATTTTTAAGGTTTTATAATATGACATTTATATTCTATTCATTAATGTTTTCTGAATTAAAACTAGATCTATTCAAATTAGGAAATTGTTCTTCAAATAAAATATCCATAGGTGTTGACCTAGAATAATAATACCTTCTATAGAGTATTTTATTCTCGAATTTTTTTATTTATTTATCTAATTCAATTTATTTAACATTATTTTTTAAACTGATTATTTAATCTTTCAATTTCCAAAATTGATGAAGTCCAGCCATCCTCTCCGTCATCAGAATCTTCTACTTTGTTTAAAACAGAAACATTTTTTTATAAAAGATGTTTGATCTTTTATACTTAAATCGTATAATCCCTTTACCAGATTTTCACTAAAATCATCGTCTTTTAATGTTTTTAAATTAAAATTACTATTACTAATTTTTATTGGCGGTTTAATATTTACAGGTTGAATATTATCAATCTCTTTATTGTTCTTTTTATTAATTATATCAGAAATTATTTTTTCCCTTCAAATTATCAATTCTAATCAATTGTTTAGGAGTAAAACTTCCACCTACCTTCAATCTTAAAGAAAGTTGCAAGGCAACCATATGGCATATAAATATATGCATTAAATTTAATCCTTTTCTTTTAAAGGCCGAATCTGCAATTAAAATTTTCATGCTGACAAGCTATCCGCCACATAAAGTGGCCTTAAAATTATCACCAGGACTCTTTTGGCATCAAACATCTCCAGGGAGGCTGGCTAAGCGACCCCTCTCATCGCCCAAAAGGAATTTAACCAATACTAATTTCCAAAGCCACAATTGAATCTTTAGGTTTTCCAGAAACGAGTCCATTCTCCTGACAAAAGTTAAGGAAATGGGCAAAAGGATAAATTTGAACTCAATGTTCTGATTTTCCAACAGGTTTTGGTGACCGATGAGAATAGTTCAGGTGATATGGAGAGACATGCGGCCCATTTGGAAAGGAGAGACTCCTGGTCGGTTGCCCGTTTTTTGGCAGCAATCCTGCCTGGGATCTATTGCCATTTCTAGCATTTGGGTTGATACCTGCCCTGTCAGCCTGCATGGCCTGGAAGTAGGATGATGAACTTGCCATATCCTTGAGATTGGGTAGGGGCTTCAGTATTTCAACAACTTCACTCATCAAAGGTCTTGCCTTAGGGTCACGGTTAAGGCAATGGGCAGCCAATTGAACAGCCTTCTGAGCTCCTTTGATTGAGAAGCGACCTTCAAGGCGAGGATCTAAAAGTCGATAGAACCTTCGCCTCTCTAACAAATACGGTCTTGCCCACTCTACTAAGTTATGGTCCCCATTTGGTCGGTTTTTGTCCATGGATCTTCGGCCGGTCAACATTTCAAGTAAAACCACCCCGAAGCTGTAGACATCACTCTTTGATGTCAGATGTCCTGGCACAAAATGGATCACATCAGAGATAAATGGTTTAAGGAAAAAGGGCCTGCATAAAGATTCATGTTCCATCCAAGATTCTGAATAAGTGTACAATGGAATACCAATATGGGTTTGAGAAAAAAGGGAAAAGGATCAGTTAGAGTATCCGAGAGTTTAGCTGTCTTTTCTGATTTTTAATTGCAAAGTAGTACCTCAAGTAATATTTAGTAGCCAACTGACTAAGAGCTAATTTTAGAGTATTGTGCATGGAGTTCAGAATCTACCATCCAATTAAAAGAAAATAGACTTCAATGAGAACATGACTTTTTGAAGTAGTGCTCAAGTGCCGAGTCAAATCAATTTCCAGGGTATAAAGGTCTTTGAAACCGATAAGAATTTAAGTGCTAAAAGTTACAATAAACTACTAACCTTCACAAAATGGTTAGTTCATACCACACAGCTTTTGGTTATTTCATCATTCTCTTGTACCAGAACACACACATCCTCCATTGAAGATATGTAGGGGTCTTACAGTGATTAACAAGTTGATATTTTTTTAACAAATCAAGAGTTGAAAGATCTTCATCTTTCAATGTCATTCCTACTCACGGAGGAAATTTTGGGGAGCCAATTTTTTGAAGGTTTAGAAGTAGAATACATTCCACACACTTTCATACAAGAGAGCTTCAATTGAGCAATCTAGAAAGCTTTCTTTTAGACTATACTAGATCATGTGCATATAACTTTTATTTATGCTAAAGTTTCCAATGCCTTGCAAAGTAGTCCCTCCATTTCACAATATCTCACTTGAGGCTTTTCATGCAATATTTTTATTTTTTGTTGTTGAAAAAGAAAATTGATAGCCAAACTTTAATTTATGCTTCAATTTCCCATTTAGCATTAGGTAACCCATGTGCTTTACTTACACGATGGGCCACATGAAAATCCCTTTCACATAAAATCCATCATAATTTTACCTCAACATGTCACATCAAAAGGGTAACATGGTCTTCTCACACAAATTTTTTGTTGCTTTTTGAAATGATGACGCTTAAAAACTAAGACTAAGACTAAGAAGTGACATTTATTGTGAAATGAAGAACACATTAAGAAAGCTTGGTCACTTTGATGAAATAGTTAAATAAGAAATCAGTTTCAATTTCATCTCAATGAGATTCTTTCAGTTTTAGCCTTTTAAAATTTTATATTTGATAGACTATGGATTCTTGTCTTCATCTTTTTTTTTTTTTAATTGATTAACACATTTACATGTAGAGATCAAGACGGGACTGGAACCAATATTTAACACATTAAAGTTACCATTTACAAAACAAGAAATGTGATATGTATATTCATTACATATACACACACGCACACACACACATATATATATATATGTGTGTGTGTGTGTGTGTGTGTGTGTGTGTGTGTTGTATTGCCCATTCATTCTCATATAGTAAAATAATAAATATCCACTGTGTTCTATAAAAATTTTAAAATCTATAAGTTAAACTCTTTTGAACATTCGGGAGAAATAGAATAATCAATCCAAATTGTCCTAATTTAACAACCCCGGGGAAGAGAACTAATGAAACAAGAAGAGAGGAACCTGAAAAGTACATATTAGAAGCACGTATGATAAATATCAAACTAATGCATTGATGCATTCTTATATGGCCAAAAAAAAGATAAAAAAACAACTAAAGAGTTTACGGGTAACTATATATATCAGGAAACAGCTTCACATGGCTGCCATTAGCCACATATACAAAAGCAATATAACTTAGAAAATGTCTAAGCCAACAGAAAGAGAAAAATGCAACAAATGCACGAGCACACATATAGTGCGAGAAAGAGAGACGTTATCGTAATGACAAATTGAGTAGATCAGTTTTAATCTATGGTAGAATGTATTATATCATGTTTAATGTAATAACAACTTTAGTGCCAAATCAGAATTAATCTAAGCATGCATAAAGATCAGTGTAGTCACGAGCACAGACGCTGAACACAATATTTGGAAAAAGAGGGGAGATACAGTTTAGTTATGCGCACCTGTCATGACATACTCTGGGGCTGCATAGCCATATGTTCCCATCACCCGAGTAGATACATGGGTCTTATCACCATCCGGACCATCTTTGGCAAGTCCAAAATCTGAAAGTTTCGCATTGTAATCCTGCAATAACGATTATGAGGAAGCAACTAGAGTTAGCAGAAGAAAATACAAGTGTCATGAAGATCGGGGAGCCTGAGCCACATACTGCATCCAATAGGATATTCGATGTTTTGAAGTCTCGATATATAACAGGTCTTTCAGCCTCCTCATGAAGAAACGCAAGGCCCGTTGCTGCACCAAGTGCAATTTTCATCCTCATAGGCCAAGGAAGAGGCAGGGACCCTGCCACATAGCATGTCTTTGTTACCCAAACAGTTAAAACCAGTAGTTGGCAATGGAACTTTTTCAGTAGCAAATTACAGTTTGTCACTGATAACAATCAGTAAGAAATGGAAATGCTCCAAACAAATGATAACGAGAAAAAAGAGTAAGAAGAAGAAAATAATAAAGAGGAAAGCAAACAACCAAAAAGTACATGGAAAAATTAAAGAAAAAAGAAAGAAGGATAACACAAGATGAAAATACAGATGTAGGACAACAATGCCCTTAGAAGCTAAAGCCTAAAAAGCACAAGAATGACACGTCTTCTCTAAAACTAAGCACACCAACCTACGCATCCTGCTAACCTTATGGACACAGGTAGTTAAACTAATAAACACTCCAAAGAATCAATATCTTTCATGCATCGTCATGTTAAAGAAGATTTAGTTTAACTTCCAATGAACTGCTTTCAACCAGCTTGAAGTTCAATTAATTGCCATAAACTATAGTTCAACAAAAAGGAATGGATGAATTCTGAAAAGTTGATTGGAAGACGCTAAAAGAAAAATAGCCCTACAAAATACAGCCAACAATTTTCAACAAAACTTGATGTAATTTGCTTCCTCCAAATAATATATATGTATACAAGAAAATGAAAAGTAGCCAACAAAAGTGCTCTAAGATGGAACATATTTCTCATTTTTAACTTCACAGAATTTTTATTCTTGAATAAAAACAATTTCTTGCCCGCTGGCTGTCTAAGATAAATTTTACTCACCAAATTACATAATGAGATATCTTCTTCTTCTTTTCTGCTAAATAATGAGATATCTTCGTGTACACGTGTTTGTTTTAATTTATTATTATTGGGGGGGGGGGGGGGGGGGGGGGGACATAGAATACCTACAAGAGGTAGGCTCATACTGGCCAGTGGAGATGTCTTCAACAAGATAATATCTTCTCCATTAAGTCCCTAACAGGATTTGATCCCTGCACCTCCCTGTTAGAGGATGAGAAGGGTACCACTAGAGCTAGAGCTCACTGGTCCTCTTGTACACATGTTCTTCCAGTGAACAACTTCATTTCTCCATGTACTAGGTTAAGAAATATTTCAACGGAAAGTCACATACGGAATTAAGCTCTGCCGATGATAGCCAGTGACAGATACAATCATTATGGCTTTTAAATTTTGTAACATCTACCTCCCTAATTTTTAGTCAAATTTCTGAAAATCAATTTCAATTTTCAACTAAGCATCAATTAGCTAGCCTATCTCTCCTCTATTGCACCAGCTAGCAGTCCCATGAAAATTTTACGGTGTTTTGTTAATAGTTGAATACGAGATTTTGCAAAATGTCATTCTTAACTAAATTTGACTGCCCTGATTTTCCAGGAGAGACTACCAACAAACATAAAATATAGCCTACCACGTCATTTGATCACTTTATTTTACCCAGATTTTAATGGTTGGTCCCTCTACTCTCAATTTTGTACGATTGAGTCCTTAAACTTATTTCTTTTTTATTGAGTCCAATAATAGCAGAACCTAACAAATCCATTAAAAAAATTGTCTTCTCATTTGTACTCCGTTATTGCCCTTTTTAAAATATATATTATTTTATAACCAAAACAGAATCTCGTTTATCAAAATTAACTCTCATTAAAAGGAAACTTAGACCCCAAGTGGTCAGAGAAATAGAAGAGACCCTGACGAATAACCTCAGCAGCTAGCTGGTTCCATTCCCCATACTTGGGGCTAAGTTTACCTATCAAAAACATTATGAATTAAACTAAAAGTTAGCTACATACTTCTGAAAAGATGATTCTCCAAGCTTCCCCGAGGCATAAACTCATACACAAGGAGCCTTTTATCATCCTCAATGCAATAGCCATTCAATTTAACCAAGTTAGGATGAAGAAGGTCGCCAAGAAAATTCACTTCGGCCTGCCAAACAGGATCATCAATATAACGAAAAGTAAATAAAAAGGGCAAATGAAATATAGCTGATAAATTTCATAAGAAAAACAGATTGAGGAGATATCATACAAGCCATTCTTTGTGACCTTGAAGTCCATCATGATTTAGGGTTTTTACAGCAACTGTAAGCCCTGTGCCAGGTTTTACTGGTGTAGATCCATTCTCATTAATCCAGCCTTTGAAAACACAGCCGAAACCACCCTCACCAAGTAGACTCTCTGGTCTAAAATTCCTTGTAGCTGACTTCAGTTCATTGAAAGTAAACTTTCGAAGTTGAGAAGAAATTTTCAGTTCGTCGCTTATGTTGGGAGTGGATGGTGTACTTTCACCATTGCTAGTTGATGATGATACAACTGGAACAACTGGTTGATCTCTACATGTTTCATTTGTAGATTTACTCTCCGCTGTTATACAAACACCAAACAGAAACAGCAAATCACTGGATAAAGGAATTCATTAGATCAATTATTAACCAAATGAGGTCCAAATCATGTACAGACATTCCTAGTATCTCAATTTGACACATCATGACAAACATTACATAAGCCAGAAGTTATCAGATTGCGCTTATCATCGAATTCATGCATGTTTACAAATGCAACAATAAGGATTTGTTTTAATTAATTATTATACTATCTGAATTGAAAACAAGTATAGAGATGGGCTATAGATAATTAAATGAAGTGAATAATAATACTTTCCTTTAATAGTGGGGACACTCTCAGATGATCTAAGCGAGACACTAAGGGATCCTTTTTTCTTTTTTTCCTTGTTTGCAGAACGGTTTTCTTTTACATCTTATCTTTATTCCCTTCTTTTTCTTTATTCTCTGCAATCATATCATAAACCCTTTCTTCAACCGTTATAAACCTCAATCATTCATTCGTACTCGTTTTTTACGTTCAACCCTAGCGCCTTAATAGTTCACATCCCGCCATTCTGAGATTGTAGGACAGCTTAAAATCATGATTAAGGTCTATCCTGAATCAATGTCATTTCTTAGCCTTTCCCTAGCATCACCAATAACAATTATTATGTTCTTTTCTCAGTATTGCTGTTATTGTCTTTTCTACACAAGTCAACACTACGCAAAAAAAAATCTCTAAATTTATATCCTATCACTAAAACTTCGAATATCCCAAACTGATACTGAATCTAATTGTTTCTTATTTTGCAAGACATTTATCTTAACTTTGTATTTAAACAAATGAGCATGTTATTATTTGTTCAAGACTATGTTCTACGGAGTCCTATACATCGTGTATAAAATTTCCATATAAGGATACTGGTTATTAATGCAAAAGGACAACTGCACTATGGATTTGCATTTAAAAAAATTCTAAATTATATCACTAGGAATGACATACAGATACTAATACTTGAGACCGCATAAGTTTTCGCATTGTCAAAGTAACTTTTTAACAGGTAAAAACTTTCTTATATTCTCCAAAACACAATCACAAACGATTTATTATTGTACAGTTCAGGTATGTAGGTCCTGGCCTAAACAATCAACGCTGGTGCTGAAATAGTAACTGAAACTAAATATTTAGCAGTCTGAAATCGGCCTACAGAAATGGTATGAAGGAATTATTACAGAAACTGGTTCATAGGCTGCTACTGAGTTGTTAATAAAAAAAACTATGTATTCGCAATTCATAAGCTCCTCTTATTCATCAAGGCCAGTCTAATCTCCAAAGAATTGGAATGGCACATTGTTTCATGCTAATAGGGAAGGCTCTACTTTCAGCTGATGAGTTGGAAAACATTAGTTTTAATTACCCATAATACCTAACAATTCATGATAATCCTCCAAGGTAGATCGGGGATCTTCCACCATTTGATGTTGTAGGAAATACTATACCAAGTTCATTTATTGCTTACGATGAGATTTTACCTCCAAGAATGAAAAAAAGAAAATATCCATGATGCTAATTTCCGTTGACAAAAGTTGAGTAACAGTTTTGTTAGTAAAATGTATTTCAACCGTTGGTTCTGTTATATTATACAGAGTGATATGATTGAGCAAACTTTTAAGTTTAAGAACTTCATGTCCTAAATTAGTGGCAATGCGTTATCTACGTATAAAGCAATTCATAACTCATAAGTGTGTCGTTATGGCTAAAAGGCTTCAGAAAAACTACATCAACGCCATAAATATGTTGAATCCAACAATCATGAAAGACAGGAACTGCAGCAACTATTCAATGCTCGATACTTTACCCTCTTAGAAAAAAGAGGCAGGAAAATGAAAGACCGGACAGCTATAATTAAAAAGGGCAGAGAATATAGTCACTAACATATATGAATTCTAAAACTATAACAATCATGTAAGGGTGTACTGCTCTAAATTCAGCCACACGACAATGGCACCCAACAGAACATCTTCAAGTTGTGGGACGAAACAACCCCACCCCCACCCAAACCAAAAAAAAAAACAAAAAAAAAGCTTCATGAAAGCAATAGTAATCAAACACTGAGAAATTAAAGATTACACACAATACAGAATGCCATTAGTTTAACATTAAATACATTAAAAAATTAAAAGACACAAAAAAATTCATGGAACAGCATCCAATTCAGATTTCAGAATCAAATACAAAATAAACCTAATACACCTTCAAAAATTATAAATTACTAAAACCACATTTGCTAACAGATATAAGAGAAACAAGCCAGTATTTTCAGAAACAAGATTAGTGGACAATCTCTAGAACAAAAATGACAGCAGATGCATTTTATAAATGAGCATAACAGTACTTGGCAAATAATTTAACTTTATCATCTATTTTACAGAATGATTTTTCAAAAATTACCATTTTGTGAGCTGCTGCCATTTATTGAACTATTTACTTTGGACCTTAAAGCCAAACACCTCCCAAGGAATCTGAACTTTATCCAACAACGAGCATCCATGGTATCATTTTCTTCTTCTTTTTCTTCCATTGACCTTTGCTTTGATTCACTCGCAACTAAAGTTCCCATTTCACCAGCATCAGGACCTAACCCCATTTTCCTCCAAACCCTAAATTAGATTCCCATTTACTAGAACTACAGATCAAAGCATCAAATTTTCCCCTTGTAATCCGCCTCAAGCCAAATATCCCAACCTTGTCAAACAAAACAAACCTCAAAACCCACTTAAAAAGTAAAAATAATAAAAACCACCAAAGAAGCTTCTCACATGCAAAATCATAAATAAATTATCGAACAATTAAAATTCTTTGAAACCCAAAAAAAATCAAAACCATAAAATTACTAAACCCCAAAACAGAAAATCGGGTCTTTAGGCAGCCAATCATTCAAATGGACATGACCCAGATCACAAAAAGAACATGCAAAAAGACCCATTATCTAGCATATGAAATGAATGTACAAATTCAAGACAGTAGAACCCTACAATCCGATCAAGTAAAACTGATAGGTTTCAGGCAGAATATGTAGCCCAAATTATCAAGTCCTAAGCCTGTATTATCTTCTCTCTCCAGTCCAGTCCCTCCCTCCCACTCTTTCAGGCACACGACCAAACACGAAAACCACGAGCCTATCAAGTTCGGATTTGATGATGATCCTAAAGAAAAGGGATTTCGACAAAAATAAAAGACGAGGACACGAGTTGTTTTCGAGGCCACTAATAAAGAACAACAAAAACTCTGCAAGTCTCTACTCTCTACCGTCACTGCGTTGGAGAGAGAAATGTGCGTTTTATGTTAAAAGCAGTGTGAGCCAAGGCTGTGTTGTGTTACACTTTAGCTTATCCATACCATATTATAATCATTAAATAAATAATATAATGGTGTAACATTGACAAATTATTTGACATCCACGTTACATATGTAATGTAATATCTTGAAAGATATAATAGTAATTTTTAAATTTAAAAAAAATATATATATAAAATAATTGAATTTACAAAAATAAAAAATATAAGAATTTGTGACGCAATCTTATCACCGTCATTTTTTCCACTATATAACAGATAAATTTATTTTGAAATAGACTAAAATATTAAAATTATATTATCCATCGTATTATTATAGAGTATTAGTATTTTTTATATATATATAGACATTATTCAGTGTAAATCTTTTTCCCAATATAGCATAAAAATAAATACCTTAATATCGACTATAATAATGTCCGATCGATAAGATGGTAGATTGAATTAATCAGTGAAGGAATCTTTTAAATGATCCGATTATCGTAATTTTGTTTTACTCGCACTTTATTATTAGGTGGGTCCTTTACAAAAATAAATTATTTATAACAAATACCGAATCTCTTGGATTTGAATTTTGGACTCCAACTACCCAATGGTCAGTTTTATTTTATTTCCATTGTTACAGACCTTCGTCTTTTTCATTAAAAGTCGGACATCATTAAGCAATAATCTAGTCCATTGATCTACGAATATCTAGCTATGATCCATTAATGTTCCTCTTTTGCAAAAGTTCATTCAAAAACAATGAAAAACGTGTTTGATGCATTAATCAATTTAGTCATTCATTTCATCTTTTGTGACCAAGTGCTATATTCTCAACTTCATAACAGAATGCCACATTTATAAGGGTTAAATGATATTAATGTATCGTTTACAATTTTACGTGTTATCTTATTTGTTTCGATATGGATTACAGTCTTTCAATGAATTATTAATAGATTCACTTGATACGTGATGAATATTTTTTTTAATTTTAAAAGCAAAAGATAGGAGAGAGAAAGAGAAGAAAAAAAAAAGACGAGTTGACATGTTATTTATTTTAATTTATTTGTTTTCAATTAACTTATTTTAAAAAAAAATTACGAAAAATCTCCTATCATAAATTGAACTTTCTAAAAAAGCTTTAATGGAAATAAAGGTCCATATTAAAATAATTTATTATTTTAAAATAGATTGAGATTTTGTATAAATTTAAGGGTTCACAATGTCTATTATCCAATTTTCTATCAATGAGGTCATGTTGTCTATTACTGTGCGATGAGAATTTTTTTGTAGTAAAAAAAGCTGTCAAATGTTTAAATAAATTTAGGCTTCTACGTAGATACATATAGCGAGTAATAAGATTTTGAATAATGAAATTCTTAATATTTTTTTTCCAATTATTTTGTTAATATATATATAAATATATTATTGTTTGGTACACAAGATGAAATCACACTACGTGTAAATATGTGTTTGGTACAAGATTTAAAAACTTAAAATCAGCTCCAACAGCCCATTTGAGCAATGATGATTTGGAAAAAGCTAAACCCAAGGAGTTGGCCCAAGAATATTTGTTCTCTTTCTTAATTTTTTAAGTTTGAACTTTGGGGTCATCACCTAAAACATTTCTCTAAAATACACTAGACAGATGTGAGAGGTGCGCCCGTAAAATTGTTAAAAAATAAATTAGTCTCGATTGACGTTTAAGTTGAATCAAAGATACTTGAAAGTCTTAAATAAGACTAATATTACTCTTTTATTATTGAGTTAGAGAGTATTTCATGATGAACCCAGATATTCTTATTAACTACTGTGTCGTGGGCTTTTCAGCCCAACTAAAGGATATGTTGACAGGGCTAAAATACGCTATGGAGGTCAGGATAAGGATTAAGGATCCAATTCCTTCATTTCTATTATTGGTCGTAACTGGTCACGTTTCGTTTTTGACGGGGGTTCTTACAAGTTCACCGATCTTATATTCATGTGCCCTGCACAAGTATGGTATTAATATTTTATGTTAGAATGGTATATATATATATATACAAATTAATACTCCTAATATCCTTCCCCTTGATTTCAGTGCACATAATTAATTACAAACAGAACAGGAATAAATAACATGGAATCAAAATTGTGGTTATTAACTAATTTTACTTGATTGTTAATTCCACGCTTCATTAATAATTCAATCAATAACTAACGTTACATGCGACGCTTGTACAAATTATTCTGCGAGATGACTCCAAACATATCCATGATTATGATATGGAGGACTCTCCCCTAGCTAACGCTTAGGGAGCTCACTTGCATATATATGGTTAAGTAATGCAAGTGGATCATTTCCTTGATTATTAATGAATACATCCTTCAATTTTTTCCACTTTTGATGTTCCCGTAATCATGTTTGGTAATTTTGAAAACATGTTACCTCTTTCGTTCAAAATAAAATTTTAACTATTAAAATAACAATTTTTAAGTGTAATTTTATATTTTCATATATTTTTTTAATATTAACTAAGAATTTTATAGCAATAATAATATTATAATGTTAAGTATCATGTCATTTTATAGTCTATTTTTAATTAATTTTGGGACAGAGAGGTACTTTTTATTGGGTGACGACATTAAATAATATTTTTATAAAGTTATATAAATAAATTTTGAAGGACATGCATGCTTATCAACTTAAAATTTTATCAAATACGTACATGATTGTATTGCAAATTCAGTAATGCCAAGATCGTATAGAAAGATTCAGTTCGTATAAGGATGAAAATTGTATTGAAGCTTTGATGCTTTTGCAGAATCTCTACTATACGATCAATTTATTTTATAGAATGAAAGTTGTCAAACTATTAAAAATGGATATGTCACAGATTGAAGAGCTCGATACAATCTCTTCAAGTCAAAATTGAAATTTAGGAATCATAGCATATCCATGTCTACTAGTTAGTTTTATTTTGAAAACATTAGCCGACCGTTGGATGCATATGAAAGAGATCGGGAGAAGATATACAGTATGATGTCATCCACGTGGTTGTTTTTATTTCAAATTTACCAACTTATGAAAAATGTAGAAATCAATGAGATAGCTTATTCTTTTTTTGTTGTTGTTGTTGCTACTTTTACACACACACCCCCCTCAACACACACACCCTTTTTTACTGTCACTAAGGATCGAACTCCCAACCTCATGCTTTCACATGAGTTGGAGAAATTATATCTTCACTTATAATTTTATATTTTCACCGTGATTTTGCTCGATTTTTTTAAAACAAAATTATAAGCCATTTAACTTTTATATTTTTTTTTGGACAATGTATGCAATGCAGTATACATGCACCAATTACATGGACCCACGTAGCTTAATTGCATACATATATTAAAAAATATGATCACGTGATGTCTCACGACCTGGATAACTTTTTTATTTTTATTTATTTAATTTTCAAATTTTAATCGTTAATATATCATTTATGTGTACGTACATATTTGGGTGAGCATCCCTAGGTTGATGGTACCATGCATAACTTTCACGCATACCCATCATTTCACACATTTCACACTTTTGGACCTATCTTTTTCAATTTTTCTTTTGACTCTCCTCCTTAGTTGTTACGATTAATTCTCCTAAGAACAACGCAACTCACCCATGCTACTTAGATCCCTGCTACAAATTTAAAAGTTCAATTGGAGCCTTATTTTCTATTAACAAAATACAAAGCAATGTATCTATTGTTCTGACAGTTGTAGTAGTACCATTTTTTAGAATTATGCAGTATTGCTTATTTATTTATTAAAGATATTTTATATCTTTAGTTTAGTCTTTTAAAATTAGAGATATATTTTATTTTTTAGTTTATTTTTAAAATTAAAATTAAATTTTTATTTTTAAATTTAAAATTTGCATAAAACTTTTATAATGTCATAACTTATATTTTTAATAGATGAAGTATTATCAAGCTAACACTATTACATTTTTATGTTTAAAAAAATAAAATTTTCCTAAAAATCATTATTTTAAAATATATTTATAATTGAAGTTACTACCAAGGTGCATGATATATCACAAAATAAATTGTGGGTAAAACCCAAGATTAGCTAGGGAATATGGTGCAATAGAGTAACTGATAAACTAATTAAAACAGATTAAATTTATTTTCGGCGAAATGTAAATAATAAAATTTAGAGGGCATTATATATTGGTAGCAACGGTTTCCTACTCAGACCACGCGTAGAATCAAAAAAGTTACCAAGCGAATGAATTATTAATTCAACCAGTGATCGAATTATTGTTAAATCGATAATGTAATAAATATATAAAAATATATTATTAATAATTAATAAAATTTTAGAGCATCTCATTTTTATAAACTAAAATTTAATAAAATTGTGTTATAATATTAATAAAAGTGGTTAATTTATCTATGAGAAATAGTTTTGTACCAAAAAAATATTTAAAATATTAATTCATTTGATCAACTTAAATAATTTTATCAGTTAAACCATTAATTCGATTGATAATTAATTGATTTAATCTAAATTTTGATCAAACTAATTCAATTGAATTAAATTAGACCGAATATATATAAGACCAATTCTTAATTTAACCAGTTGAATCGGTGGACCAAGTCTGATTTTCAAAATATTGATTGGTAGTTTTAATATAAAGAAATATTCTATATGGTGTGGAGTAACAGTATATGGGAGGAGGAGCCGATTAGGTGGAGGCATGCCGTGGATCACATGGCTTCTTCAATTGAACAAAAGTCTGACACTTTCCCTCGTCAGGGGGAAATAGTAGTATGGCAGGATCGAGTTGGAAATGTCTTTATCAAAGAAAATGGCCCGGCCCATTTGTCTGTTTAATTAAATTCCAAGGGAAACGCAAAACACCCTCCTTTTGGCCTCTTCTCTGCCCATCTATTTGGCCTCTTCCCTCTTGGAATTTGTGCTCATGATTCTTCCTATCCCTTTCTTTCTCTTACTTTTCCACATTACTTCATTCTTTATTTCACCCCACCGTTACTAGATTTTGCACGTATCTTCTAATCTTTCATAATACTAATCAACTTCTTTCACGTCATCATATATAGATATATATATATAATTTAATATTTTAAATTAAACAGTAATATATTAAATTTTAAAATTAATATAATTGATAAAAATTTAAAATAAAATAAAATTTAGAATTAATATTTTTATTATATATTATGCATTTATAATAATTATATTAATTAAAATAAAATAAAATTATATTGATTTAAAATTTAATATATCTTCATTTGACCTTAAAAATTAAATTGTATCTTTAATTTTAAAATAAAAATATATATAATATTATATTAGGAACCTCTTCAAAGACCTGCTCTGAATTTTTAAACCACAAATTGATGACTGATCTAAATTGAATTTGTTCATAAAAAAATACAAGAATAATTCTAGACTTACTCATATTTTTGACCCAAAAACCTTACCCGCAAATATGACAAATAACTGTGGTCCATTTTTGGATTAAAGATATGAATGCAGTGGGGCCAAACTCTTTTGTTTTATTTGCGGGTAAGTGTAGAGGGTAAGAAAAATAGACAAGTGTAGAAGTACCCAAAATACAAAGGGGAGAATCTTTTTATTTTTGGTTTTGTTTTTTAATTATTATTATTTTGAAAAATCATGGCCCATGCCACAGCAGAAGGACCCACTCACTGGCAGATGTAATGCAACATGTTACATGTAGTTTGAATATATTTATAGTATAAATATGATTGTGATTATTCTAATCTTTTTTCTCAAGTGCTTCAAATTAATACTCATAAATTGGGCAAAAATTATATATAGTACCGCACAAATATGGGAATAATAATATTGTAAATTTGCCGCCCAGTTCTTCCCTTATTCATCCATTAATCATTGGAAGCTTAAGTGCATGTATCGATGCAAATATTGCTATACACCAAATACTCTACAAATTCAGACAAAAAGATAAGTAAAGAGAAAAAAAAGGAGAAAAAATAAAGGAAAAAAAAGGAAAGAGAAAGGCATTGTGTTGTGAATTTTGGGATTGGTTTAATTGATCGATTAATGGAAATTTTGGTGGTGGTCAGGCCATGGCCAGAAACCGGGGTGATCATCGATGCCATTGAACATGGTGCAGAAGGTTTCGTCCGGAGCTGTTTGATGATTGAGTTTATGATCATGAGAACGCAGGAGGTCCGGGGTGGATGATGAGCTTTGGAGGAATGCTTGACCTGTATTTTTAGGAGTTCCAATTTATATATGAAGGAATGATGTCCAATTGTATATTGTTGTTACTTGGAATAATATTAACCCTGATCAGTTCCAAAATATATATATAAGATCAATATCGATTTTTAAAAGTTCATTTGAAACTTTTCAAATTATTTTAAAAGTAAATTTATTTATTCTAAACTTAAGAAAATTATTTCAATTTTAAAATATCTCATTATTTTTAAAGAATTCGATATTGATCTTAGATTTTGCAACGGAGGGAATACAAGAGTATGATACTGGAATTTGTGCAGATGGTTTAGTTCTTGTTGCATTAGTTATGTTAGAGTTGATTATCACCTGTAGTAGTGTTGTTGACATGATCACAACTATTCTCACTTCCATTGCTCCAAGAACCTTCATGAGTTTCTTTGTTGAGGTTGATGGGTCTATTTCCATCACTTGATTCCTTACCTTTCAGAGCCAATAACTGCAACAATATTATATATACAAAGAATTAACAAATTAAGGTTTGTACTGGAGCTTGAAGTGATTAAAATAAAGAAGTTCTCCCATGTGAAACAAGGGAACTTTGTAGCAAAAGAAAAGAAACACAATTAAATGTTCATCTTAAAACTTTGAAGTTTAATTTTAAATCATGACCACTTGAATGGAAGCAAAAGTAAAATAGAAAACAATGACTTTTGATCATATCAGGTCTTTAGAACTTATAATTAAAGGGATTAATATTGGATTAATCTCCAAGCTTAGAACCATATGCCATATTAAATACAAAAGAAACCAAAAAAAGAAAAGAAAGAAATTAAACGGTTTGATCATCAGTAAGAAAATCAAATAGCTCAAGCCTCATTTCCCATTTCAGTTCATAATATTTCTTTATGCATTATATTTTTAATAGTTAATAGATTGAAAACTGTTAATCAAAAAGTATTAATATATAAGCAAAGGAGGAAAATCTCACAAGTACAACTTAACTGATATATCATGTAAAAAATTAAGGAAGAGTAGTATATATATAATTAATGGAGAGCTATTAATTAATACCAGTAATTACCTCTCCATGAAGTTTCTTGTTTTGGGTCTTAAGGGAATCATTATCAGCCTTAAGAGCATCAAATTGTCTCTTGAGTATATCATAATCTCTCTCCAATTGCTTAGTCTTCCAGCGAGCCCTCCTGTTCTGGAACCAAATAGCAATCTGTCTGGGCTGCAGCCCCAAAACCCTAGCCAGCTGCATTTTCCTGTCGGGGTCAAGTTTATTACCCAACTCAAAGCTCTTCTCAAGTGCCTTCACTTGTTCCAAGTTAAGCCTCCTCTTCTTCTCTCCAAGCAGCTGTGATCCATCGTCCGACATCTCATCTTCTCCTCGTACCAATTCTTCGCACCTCTGATCCATACCCGAAAACGACATGGATCTCCCCATCAACATTGGTGAAACACCTGCTGGTATGTAATTCATCATCATCAAACACATAATTAGCTAATTAATTTTATTTAAATTAATTAACCAAAAAAGAAGGAGAAAGGGAGGGAGGGAGAGAGAGAGAGAGAGAAATAACCTTGGAAAACTTGGGGTAATGGACAAGAGGAGAGAGAATGAGGAGAGATGGAATTAGGTTGATCATGATGATGATGATAGGGTTCGTGTTGAAACATGGGCTGATCAGCAGCTGGGAGCTGGAAGGACATGTCACTGAAAATCATATATGTATATATGTGGATGTGGAAATAGCTAGTGCAGGTGGTGCCACTGGCAAATTAAGTTGTTGATGTTTCTTAATTTGTTGCTATAGGCGTTTGATAGATAGATCTTAATTAGGGAGAGAGCTAGAGAGAGAAGATGAAGATAAACATGGGTGTCAAGAAAGCACTGGAAAAAACAGCGATAATAAGTTGGAAGAATGGGAGAGGGTTTTATATATTTACTTTTACTTCTACTTCTACGTACTCAATGTCAAATCTTACATCTTTCTTTTTTTTAAAAATAAGTATAATTACACAACATCAATCACAACATTAAATATAATATTTTAATTTTAATTATTAAAAGATAGAATTTGACACAAAAATTCGTGTTAGATCTTATTTTTTAATAATTGATATGTATATAATATTTAGAGTAGTGTTTAATTATAGTGTATATAAAATTATTCTTAAAATGATTGTGCTCAGAACTCCTATATTTAATTTCTTTTTAATACCTCAGAACTACTATATTTCATATTTTTAAATACTGAAAATGATATACCTAATGCAGATCATTTCTTTTCTTTTCCTTTCAAATTAAATGTTTTAATAAGTATAAATACATAACATTTAAACATTATATTTATTTTAATCATTAAAAAATAGTGTATGATATTGAAATATGTATCATGTCCTATATTTTTAAATAATTCAGATAAATATAATATTTAATTTTATATTTAAATATTGTGTATGTAGGCTTTTCGTAAATGTTTACATTCCTTACTGAATATATTGTATACTGAGTTCCAATAAAAAATTTATATATAATGCCTGAGGTACAGCATGTATATCTGATTGATGTAATCAAAATTAATATCAATAATAGGGTACAATACCTCCTAATTGGGGAATACACGCTTTTATACAATTTCATTGAAAATAATTCATAATACCATAATATTATAACGTGAATTCACTTGACCCTGATCATAATGGAACAAATTTTGAGGTAATTAAATGAAGTGTAGGCGAATATGAAGAAATTATTGTTGGGTGACCAACTTTGACGCTAATCGAACACGCTTAATTGGATCGAAATTAAATAAGTAGGGGTCGATTTGAAAAATTATATCTAGTAGCTAAATTTATAAATAATCTGTTCTTCTTAGATCTAATTGGCTTATATATATATATATATATATATATATATATATATATATATATATATATGAGAATCACAAAGTATATCTTATATAATATATAGGGAGTGATCTATAGTAACTATTTGTTATAACAATTGTTTTAACAAATTAATCTTAGACTGTTGAAAAAGTGATCCAATAACCTATTTTAAAATCAATTTTTTATGGGCTGACATTAGGAGTACCGTCAAGAAAAAATATGATTTTTCCCCCAGCCGCCACTCCTATTGGCACCCAAGGAATTGTTGTCGGAGCAAAAAATGATGTCGTTTTGAGTCCGACACATGCCGCCACTAAGAGTAGCAACTTAGGAAACAACATCGTTTCCTGGACCACAACTCTTAGCTAGTGGTGGCCAGATACGGGACCAAAACAATTTCGTGTTGATCCAGGCCGCTACTCTTAGTGGCGATTAGGTACGTGGCTCAAAACGATGTTGTTTTTTGCTCCGACAGTCGACGATAATTTCCTGGCCGCCATTAAGAGTGGCGGTTGTGAAAAAAATTTCAAATTTTTTCTGACCGCTATTCCTTGTGGCTGCCTGTAAAAATTAATTTTAAAATTGGTCATTAGATCACTTTTTCAACTATCTAAGGTCAGTTTACTATAACAGTTGTCATAACAAATGGTTGTTAAAGATCACACTCATATATATATATATATATATATATATATATTATTTAGGGCATGAAGTTTAATTATTAACTCTAAAGTCCAAAATGCTTCTTGAATTTGATACTATATATAGGTGCATGGTAGGAGTTAATAAATATTAGTATTGCCGTTGTAAATTCTTTTATTTAATCATTTACATAAATTTTTGTATATGATTTTACTTGATTTTCAACAACTATTTTTTATTTATTAATTAAGTCATTTCCTAGTATATTATGCTTTTCTAAAATAATCATTTCTTTAAGGATATATGTGCATGTAATTGTTAAAATCTTTTGTGCCTAATATGTTCAAGCTAAGATATACCCAACTACGCAAGTACGTACATAAAGAGACGGAGGCAAGGGCGGAACGGCAACATAATCGGGGATGGATCGGGTCTAAGAAATTAGTTTCCTAGACGGGGCGGGAAGTCCTGGTGCCAAACTAGGCCTGTTGTTTATAAGGGCATACCCGGCCCCATGAACCTAAAATTCAACAATATATATTCATTATGCTAAAATAAAATTCATTTAGGAATTAATGAATTGAAGGCTGTGGCTGTTGTTAAACATACTGTGGTTACAACGTCTTAATCTGATTATGGCTTAAAAAAGATGTAAAATTCTGTCAATTCGCTTCTACAATTTGTTTCTAAATAGTAATGAACATGAATATTTCAACTATATGACCTGAAAAAGAGAGAGAAAAAAAAGAAAAAGAGAGCACTAGATTATATATAAGGAATTGATATTTTCACAAGAAAACTGTTGCTATAGACATACATCGACAATTAAAAATGTCGACCTGTAGCGACGGTTTACTTATGAAAATATTAATTTTCCTTGTGGAAATATCAATTCTTTATATATATATATATATATATATATATATATATATATATATATATATTCTGCAAAATGATTAAGAGAAAAGAACAAGGTTTTTATGTTGTGTTTGTTTATGTGTCTTAATTTGTTCATTTTATTATTTAGTTCCCATGTGTGTGCACATTCTTTGTTATCTACAGATATTATCCTGGTTGAGAAGAATTGAGAGGAAATGAGCTGGTCTTAGAGCTTTGTGTTTGGGGAGGGGGGAGAGAGAGAGAGAGAGAGAGATGAGGCATAAATCTAGGGATAGTGCCAATTTTTTTTAGCAAGAACATATATAAAGCCACCTAATCCACTAACAGGCATAGTGCAACCAGGCTGCATGCATGTAGCCATGTACGACATCTTTTCCTTCCTCTTAATTTCCTCTCATTTTTTCTAGCAATAGATGAGAAAAAGTTTTAACTTTTTTTAATCAGAAAATAAAAGTGAATTCATCAATAGAAAATGATTTTGTAAGAGAAATTTCTAACGGAATGAGGATTACACCATGTCATTTTTTTGAGAGAGTGAGATCAGAGATGAGAGAGAGTGCAGAGGGTTGAAGTTGTGGTGACACGTCATTCTTTTAAATTATTTGCTAATTTTTTTTCACACAATAAATCATCTAATCCTTTTTATTTGTTTTTAAAATATTAAGTTTACATAAATAGTGGATCTAAATTGTTTCAAGAGTATTGTTCAAATTTATTAATTAGCAAGTCAATCTTATAATTATGTAACTTAAATAAAATTAAAGATGCAGTAATATGTTTCGTCAACATATGTACAATTAATTAATGGTGTCCGAATATGCATGTAGTATTGTTCTTTTTTCTTTCTCTCTCTTAATCCCCCCCCTGGAATTTCTTTAATCCGAATAGAGGTGGGAAAATGGCCTGAAAATGTAATTGCTATATAAAGAATTAATATAAACTTGATAGAAAATTATTTATAATCATAAATGAAGCACAAAATCAGTACCATTATATGCTTGTGAATTCCTGCGAAAGGCCGGAAAAGAAAGAAAAAGGATCTTAATTGAGAAAAATACAAATGTTCTTTCCTGCTACTCGTGGGAATGATGGAAACTAGGTTTAAGTTGGCAGTCCTACAAAGTTATATGTTAAAGCTAGCCTAATTACAGATCAATATATATATGCATGGAGTAGTTAGAATTCATTGCAGAACACGAGAAGTGGATTATGATGAACCACCAATTAACTCTGAGGTAGGCCATCCCCAATCTATTGTCACAATTCGAAAAATTGCTATAGATCTCCTACCCGTTGCCTTCTTATTCACATGGATATGACAATTTGCATGGGATCGGTATACGACACATATTTGTCCATCTAGACATCAATTGTTGCTTTCAATTTCAATTGAATTTGCTGCACGGAGTACTATTGTGTTAATTTGGATGTGTACATGAGTTAACTCCCAACTATTCCATAATTATATGGCATAGCTGCTTAGCTAGTGAAATTTATAGTCCCGACATACTATTCCATTTTAATTATTTTTCTCCACCGAGTCTAATAGTTGGGCTTATTTTTCAAAAGCTCGAGCTTGGCGAGCACTAGAGTTGTGATCGATCATGAACTTAATTCTTATATTATGGTTTTATTGGAGTGAAGAAACTTTACTTGACTGAGCTCCTGGATCCTCATCTAGGTCCATCCAATCGGACTCCTAAGAAATATGGTCATGCCCAAGTAAAAATGGCGATTATTAAGGTTCTCTTATTGAAACTTTTTACGTGGAAAAAATTGAATAAAAAATATCATAAGATTTACGTGTTGGAGTGTCTATTAGTTAGATCATCTAGGATTATATCTTCATGTAATTAGTTTTTTGAACGAGATAGAAAATGAGACAATAAATTTGACTTCCGGTTTATAGTGGGTTCGCTATAAACAAGCACCACATGGCTATTTCTTAGTTGGAATAAGTTTAGGGTGATGGTGGTACCCCCTTTCGAATAAGGGTTGCCACCAAGTGCTTTCTTGTTGCTTGCTTAATGCTTATTTCCAAACCCTTGTTTTAATTAGAACACTATTGCTCTGTATCTTCTTCACATGCTCTCTCGTGTTCCCATGTGCTTTTCTTCTCTCTATCTACATAATACTCGTATACATACATGTATGGTGTATGTATATGTTTAATCACACAAAGGTTATGACAACTTGACACCCGTAAACAAACTCATTGCTGTAGTAGGGGCCAGCCCTTGTTTTAAATCAATATCAGGTCTCATGATCAATATCGACGTCCTTTGTTATTATATATTATAAATTTGTATATATTTATGGTGCAAGAATACATAAGAGTGTAAATATTATTAAAATCAAATTGCTAGGAAAAAATTAGTAATAAACCAACTGTACTTGTCTTGTTTTGTTTAATAACCCATTAAAATTATAATTTATGAAATTATTTCACTGAATTAATTAAAATTATTCAATCAGATCATTCTGTCAAATTAATCAAGCAAACGTTTGTTTATATCCTGTGTGGTTTTATTTTATTTTATTTTTATTTTTGTATACAGAAATGACATGTAATTTCCTAGTTGGTTTGGGCGGGAAATGAAAAGGAAATCTCTTCCACCCGACGTTATATAAAGCAACGATTGGAGGGGTTTAGAAGGATCGTTGTTTTAAAAAATTAGGGTTCCAAATTACTTTCCAAATAGAAGGTCAATTGATATTGATTTCGTCTAAGAAAATTTTTAGTGGGTATAGTTTCTTCGTCTGATTTCGAATATATGGAAATTCAATAATGTCTTCGTCTATCTCAAGATCATCCAAAACTAGTCCGAAGATGAAGAAATGGTTTTGCAATGTTGATGCAAGGATTTGTGTATCTAAAACGGAAAAAACAAAAGGGAAAAGATTCTTTGGGTGCCGCAATTACTCTATAAGTACATGGATTGAAGTTTTTGATTTTTATTTGACAAAGATTCTCCCCCTGTTTATGGGTTGTTTCAACTCACGGGTAATTCTTTTGATTTGATTTATATTTTTTTGTTGTTGGGTAGGATGGTAAATTTTTTTGCAGATGCTTCGAGTGGTTGGACATGCCCGTGGGTGATTCTTCAAGTGACATGTCTATAAGATCCTCCGATGACGAAGTAATTAGTGGTATAAAATGTAACAATGATGAACTAATAATGCTCCTAATTAAGAGAAATAGAAAGCTGAGTAAGAAGCTCCAAAAAATGGGGAAAAAAAGCTATAAAATGGGAGTTGGAATCTATTAAACTTGGAGTAGCATATAAGAAACAATAATTGTGCATTATAATTTCTTGGATGATAACTTTTGTTATATCTAGTTTCGTTTGGATTATTGTATAATACAACTGAGTTTGATTATGTGTAAAAAAATCGATGTTGGAATGGTAATATAAGATGACAATGGCTTTGTAGTTGAAATTGCCAAAAGGTTTAATATGGGTTCCATTTTTGGATTGCTGTTTTGTTTTTTGATGCCTTTGATACCATTCAATGAACTTACTTGAAACATATTACTTCAAACTGTAAAAAAGAGGCAATAACCTTCCCCATTACATATTCATTCCAAGTCTATATGCTGACCTAAAATACACTTATCCATTCCAAACATATCCATGAACAATCCCCATAAGTACTTGTCCAAATATACATACATGCTAAAAGGCAGGCCCATTCAAAATTGCACCATTCCAATTAAACACATAATCATTCCAAAAATAACATAATACCCCCGTAGTATGATCCAATTAAAAATAACAGAAGGATTACACATTTGCGATTGGTGACAACAAGATTTGATAATTAGTCTTGGGGCAATTATTTTGACCACCCATTAGCTTCAACAAATGATGATAAGACTTTAGGTAAGTGTCCTTAATTATAGTACCAGTGTGAGACAAACTCTTCAAGTGGCCTCTCCATGAACAAAATGTCTATCACTGTATGGTGACAAGGAGTTCTAGATAGTTGCCACACTCCACTATAACATGTTTTTTGCTCTCTGTCTATCTTAAGTTTGCCATTCCTATCACCAACTTCAACTTGATACCCTCCGTCCCATTTATAATCACAGTACTCAGTCAATTCAACTGTCTTGTTCAATTTTTTTAAGATTCTAGGGCATAAATTTCCCTCCCTCTTTAATATGGCCCTCTTAGTATGGATCCTTCCCATCACTTGTGCCTTGAAATCTTCAAGCATAAATTTCCACATATCGCATATTTTTTAGGAAATTATATAGTACAACTAATATGTTCGAGTTTGCTATTTTATTCGCAATCCATCAAAGTTATCTTTTCTTAGACGTTGTTAATGATTTTTTTAAACTCTCATGTTCGAGGATACCCTTTAAATACAATGAATATTCATAATTAATGTCAAGAATCTCATCTAGAATACAAAATCAATAAACTCACATAACTAGTCAAAAAAAAAATTATAATAACGATAGTCTCATATTAGAAAGAAAATAAATGTTGCGTTTGATAGTTTTATACGGAGAAGAAAGAGAAAGTTGGAGGGAAAAGGAAAGAAAAAATTAGACGCCCCTTTCTATAATTAGAAGGAAAGCGTCCAATCTCCTTTCCCTTCCTCCCAAAATAAATTTCACCCAACACATTAAAATCCTAACATTAAGGAGTAATGATGAACTCACACAATAACGGTGAGTTCACTATTAGGCCTCGTATTCCTTTTAAGGCCTCCCTTGTTGCTAGAAAACTCAGACTTTCAATTAGAAAACAAACCACATCCCATATTAATTCTAATATTTTAATTTGTATTTGCTCCAATATATATCTTCCAGCCCATATTAGCATATCAATCAAATCAGAAATTAGTTTCCTCATTTAAATTCTTTTTTCACTGGTATGGTATTCAGTTTTAAAATGTTCTATCGCTTGATATATTATTTATGGACTGGGTAGTCCATCTCTCTTGTAGGCTATAGGCTGAATTCAAAACTTGGATAATATGCATCTGATGGGCCTAACAATTGTGAGGATGTGACTAATCAAACATCATAAATCTGTAAATTAGACAGACCAAAGGTGATAATCTAATGATAAATACTATCCCTCACGGCAAAAATTACATAAACGAGTCACCTCTCAACAATAAGAAGTTAGATCCTCCGCAACAAGAAGTCAAATTTTAGCAGATGCTTAGCAAAAAATCGTCATCAAGCAACGACCCAAATTAATACCATCATTAGTATTTAATATATCAAGTAACAACTCAAATTAAAATTGTAAAAGCATCATTCGCTACTATCCCCTACTAATAATGCTGATGAGTCTTAAATTTTTTTAGCATTTGCTATCAATAACAGCGGATGATGATAAGTTACATCCGCTAGCAGATGAGGGATTTTAATTTTTTAATCTCAGTCGTTGGATCATATGGTGGATTGGTATGGATGCTTATTTGTTTTATCTTATTCCATAACAAGTACTTATCATAGATCATTATCATATATATATATATATATATATATATATATATATATATATAGGGGAATAATCCATAGTAAGCGTTTGCTATGGACACTATTCCAGCAAACGCATCTTGAACCGTTAAAATAATAATTTTAATGGATGAGATGAATGCCACCCGCTATCTAAGATAACGGGTAGAAAAAAAAATCAAAAATCAAATTTTTTTTCCACCCATCATCTAAGTTGACGGGTGGAGTTTTTTTTTTTTTTTTTTTTTTATTTTATTTTATAATTTTTAAAATTAAGTTTAACAAAAAAAAAATCAAAAATCAAAAATCAAAAATCAAAATTTTTTTCAACCCGTCATCTTAATTGACGGGTGGAGTTTGTTTTTCTTTCTTTTTTTTTTTAAAAAATTTTTTAAAACTAAGTTTAACAAAAATCAAAAAAAATTTCCACCCGTCATCTTAGTTGACGGGTGGAGTTTGTTTTTTGATTTTTTTTTTTAATTTTAAAAACTAAGTTTAACAAAACAAAAAAAAATCAAAAATCAAAATTTTTTTCCACCCGTCATCTTAGTTGACGGGTGGAGTTTGTTTTTCTCTTTTTTTTTTTTTAAAACTAAGTTTAACCAAAAAAAAAAAAATCAAAAATCAAATTTTTTTTCCACTCATCATCTTAGTTGACGGGTGGAGGATTTTTTTATTTTTATTTTTATTTTTAAAACTTAGTTTAAACAAAAAAAAATAAAAAAAATTCACTCCACCCGGCATCTAAGTTAGTGGGTGGAGGATTTTTTTGAAAAAAATAATTTCACTCAATCCGTCATCTAAGATAGCGGGTTGACTGAGATTATTTTTTTCTACCCGTTATCTTAGATAGCGAGTGACATTCATCTCATCCATTAAAATTATTATTTTAACGGTTCAAGATGCATTTGCTGGAATAGTGTCCATAACAAACGTTTGTTATGGATCATTCCCCATATATATATATATATATATATATAAAATTCTATCTTAAAACTTTTCTTAGACCACTACTGTTAAAGAAGAAAAAACTCTAACCCAAACGCTATCACGACTTCATGCACAACACTTATCAATTATGAAGAACTAATCGTCAAAATTATTTATCAATCATAAACATCCAGTTAACAAATTTTTGGATGTATGGTATTTATTTGATAATTATTTTGTACACTTCTTTTAAAATTATAATTCAATAATTGTCTCTTTTTTTATTGGTGAATGATGCAGATTACATGCTATAATAATTTAAATGTTGAGGAGGTTGTGAGAGTTTTTTTTATTTTTTTATTTCAATAGTGTAACATCAATAATTTCAAGTAGTTTTAGTGTAAGTATCCATTAACATTTTTTATTTCAACCGTAATATGTTTCGGTCATATCTAAATTCGTAAAAACTCAAAAGATCATTTTTTCAGTTAACATTTAGAAAAGGAATACATTGTATATTAAAAATAAAAAAATATCATGCTTTTTTAGGAAAAAAATTCACTCAAGTATTTTTTCATCCTTTATTCAATTTTAATTTTTTTCTACTTATATTCTTATTATCATAATTACGTACTTATTATTATCTCTTATTTTTTATATAAATTTTAATTTAGTTAGCATGCTATAAAATTTATATTATTATCAATTATACTTAATTATATTAATATTTTTTATTATTAAATTATACAAGTACAACTATTTGAATTTAAATATAATTTACTATTACATGAGTAGATGAATATATAAATAAATGAATCATCAAATATTATTATTTATATTATATAAGTAGATGAATTATTATTATTAAACTTTTATTAGTTAAATAATATATTTTAGAAAAATATAAAATTTTTATATAAGAATTATCATACACAATATTAATTGATTGTTAGTTTGTTACTATAGTTAATATATTAGAATAGTATAATACCAAAAATATAAAAATATAATAATTTTATAATAAAACTCGCTTTTCGCACATGATTATGAGCTAGTTTTTATAATGGGATAACTAGTCAGTTGCAATAATCCAAAATGACATAATTTTGTTTAGGTTTAATTAATGTAAAATTTGTGGTTTAAATTAAGGAAAAAAGAGAAAAGGAAAGAAGTAAGAAAATGTGACGCCCCCAAATCTGGGCCACACAGCCCAAACTTGAATTGTCAAAAGACTACAACAAAATTATTACAAGATAGAACAACGTTCAACAAAACAGTGAATAATAATACACAACTAAGTCTTCACTATTATTATCACACTATTTTACAACGCGTGAAGACTACGTTAGCTATTCCTCGGACTCTCACTCTATTCCCCGGCTAGACCCAGCTACGTTCCTATCTCCTGTTGAAAACAATGGAACAAAAGAAACAAATAGCCCAGTAAAGAATATCATGACTAAGATAATGACGAATAAATTATCATTAGTCTTCAACAGTTGAGTTCTTGATAGAATACAATAGACTACAAGGTTTATATCAAAAACTACAGTTAAATTCTTGAACAATGTTCAGATCAATAATAGCAGTGGAATGAGTAATCTATTAGAAGAATAATGCAGACTATAATGTCCACTCGATTCTCTTTTTAGGAAAAACATCATCAACTTTTATCATCTGAAATATCATTAGTCAAGATAATACAATTTCACAGTTCCTGATCATAATCATGCAGATCAACAGTTCATCTTTGCACTACGGGTCAAAGACATTCAATATAACACCAACGGTCATGATTATACCAGATTCAGCCTTTGGTCATAATCATACCAATGCAAACAACAGTTCATTTTTGCACTACGGGCCAAAGAGAACATTCACCACGTGCCATAAAAGACACCGAACAGATGTATCGCCTTTAACCTATTATATCGCCTTTAACCTATCATCTGTTCAACAATTATATAGCATCTGTGCCCCCGGCCACAGATAATCACAACAACTTGATTTTGGATAATTAGAATGATATAAATGATGAACAGAAGAAACAGGATAAACAATAAGTATCAGAAGTTTACTTTGGACAGATTCAAATAATATCCAATTTGTCAACATGATGTGGAGTGAAATTTAAAAATGATATTCAAGATCCACAGTTCAGAATAATGGTTACAATTCAATAGAAAGGTTCACGTAAATAGGATGGTTCAATTGAAATGATGAAGTGAAACTATTATGGAACATATAATATTTTCAGGAATTATAGAAGCAATAGTTCCATAATAAGTTTCGATTTAGTTGTATGAAAGAAAATAATATCCCTTACCGTAGCAGGTTTGATTAACAAAAGGTGAAGGAAATTAATATCCCTTACCATAGTAAGTTTGAATAATGGAAGATGAAAAAGATGGTATGCCTTATGAGTATAAAGGAAAATAATATCACTTACGAATATGAAAGAAAATGATATTATAAACGAATATGCAATAAAAGTGTCATGTGATAATTCGTGTAAACAAATTATTTCCACAAGAGACAAATAAGAAATGAATACAAAGAGTAATTCACCAAACATGCGGTAATCCGCGTAGTCAGGTTATTCTCAGATATTAATAAGGAATGAATACGAAAGGTTATTCACCAACAGGCGGTAATCCGCGCCGTAAGGTTATTCTCACAATTTAATAAAAATTGAATACGAAGAGTCATTCACCAAACAGGCTGTAATCCGCGCAATAAGGTTATTCTTAGAGATTAATAAGGAATGAATACGAAAGGTTATTCACCAACATGCGGTAATCTGCGCCGTAAGGTTATTCCCACAATTTAATACATGGAAATAAAAGACACATCTTATGAGTAAGAAAGAAACGATATTATTTAGAATCAAATAATGATAATCCCTTACCTTAATACGTGACTGGATATTGATTTAAATGAGGTTGATTAACTTGAACAGTACACGTACACTTATAGATCTTCACAAATACTCAAGATGACTTAAGCACACTTAGAGAGAACTTTCACAAGAAGTATTTAGAGAGAGAAAGAAAGAACAAGTAAGGAAGTTTATGAAAAATCCTTAAGTTAATGCCTCTATTTATAGCCAAAAATCTTATCATAACAAAGATTTCCTAATTTAATCCAAACCGTTCATTTCAAGATAATGTTTAATCCATACCATTCATTTCATCTTTTAAGATTTCCTTAATCTAAACAATTCATTTAAAGATCATCTTTTAATCTACACCATCCATTTCAAATTCTATATTATCTTTAATCTATACCATTCATTTCATCTTTTAAGATTTTCTTAATCTAAACCATTCATTTAAAGATCATCTTTTAATCTACACCATCCATTTCAAATTCTATATTATCTTTAATCTATACCATTCATTTCATATCACCTAACTTTATATTATAAATAAATAACCTTATCAATTCAATTATTCAACAATAATTCACACTTATTCATTATTATGACTAATTGTTATAAATACAGTGTAGTTGGTTCTCTGAGTTAGATATCAAGTCAATTAATTAATGAAATACAACTGTTTAAATAATACCATAATAGAGATAACAATAATGCAGAAAGTATGTAAAAGAAAGAATACGTTACTGTGTCATGACAATTATTGATTCAATAATGTGAATTACTGTGTATATGCTACTGTGACAATTATCAGTTTAATAATATGAATTATTGTGCATGTGAAAATAAAGTCAAATATTATACGATAACCACTTTATCAGTTTAATAATACGAAACACTGTGCAATGCCGTGTGCTACTGTGCAATACTGTTTGCTACTATGCAATACTGTATGTTACTTGTAATACCGTATATTACTATTCTTTTACCACCGGATATTTTAACAATTAAAAGTGATAGTACCATTGACCATTTAAGAATTGTTTATGTCATTTTCTATATCCGACAATTATTCTTTGTGGGGTCCACCAATGATTGGTTCGTACGGCGCCGTCGTACGAATATTCCCCGACAGAACGAATATTCCCCGACCAAACGAATATTGTCCGACATAATATAATTTGCACATAACATCCTGAACTTTTAACTTTATCAATTTAACTACTTACTGTTTCAGAAAAAAAATATGTGAAGAAAAATTAAATTTTGTATTTCATAAAATTCAGGGTCTTACAGAAAAAGTCCAAACTCCTCATCCTTCCAGTTAAATAACACTCCGGATAAAAATGGACCCAAGTTGTGGACCCATATTACGATTAAGTGACACAAACTCCTCCATTGATGTCCATACTGATGTTTGGGTTTGTCATCAACTTTGGGGATGTGGGTTTATTCTGTCTGAAGTGAAAAATATCTAGGGACATTTACACTTTATAATACTTTTATAAAAAAAATTACATTAAAAGTGCATTTTAATAATATTTACAAAAATGTTATAATTTAATGTTTTATTTTTAAAAGTAGTGCAGTTGTTGTTCCTTCAATTTAGTTACGTGATTTAGTAAGTTTCCTTGCCTCTCCCTTCTCCACCGCCTGCCTCCCCTCCCGCCTCCCGCTTGCTTCTCCCCTCTCCCTCATCCTCCTCCCCTGCTGCCCCCTTCCTCCTCGACCTCCCTCTAGATCTGGCCGACCCACCCCCTCCCCCTTTCCGCTTCCTCCTCCCCTACTCCGCCTGCTCCTCCCCCTTCCCGCTTCCTCCTCCCCTCCTCCCCCTCTACTTCGCCTGCTCCTCCCCCCTCCCGCCTCCTCCTTCGCCTCCCACCTCCTCCTCCCCTCCCCCCGCCTAGGAATACCACAATACTGAATGTAAGTAACCAATAATATTATGTAGGTAACCAAACAATAGTTTGTAGGTAACCAAACACTAATATGACGGTAACTAATTTTCTGAATGTGTAGTAAATATAAGTAACCAAACACTAGTATAGAGGTAACCAAACACCAGTATGGAGATAACCAATTCCTGAATATGTAGTAACTAGTTTTGGTTACCTTAGTATTAAAGGTTGGTTATTTCTGTATTAAGGTTTGGTTACCTTTATACTAAGGGTTGGTTACCTTATATTAAAGTTTGGTTACCTTTGTGTTTAAGGTTTGGTTACATTTGTATTACAAGGTTGGTTACCTTTGTATTAAGGTCTGGTTACCTTTTGTATTAAGGTTATTGGTTACCTTTTGTATTAAAATTTGGTTACCTTTGTGTTAAAGGTTGGTTACCTTTTGTATTAATGTTTGGTTACTTTTGTTTTAAAGGTTGATTACTAGTTTTTTTGTGCACGACGAGGAAGAAGGTGGAGTCAAAGTAGGAGAAAAAGATGGAGAAAGGCAGGGGAGGGATGCAGGCGAGAGGAGGGAGGAAGCGGGGGCGGGGAGGGGGGACGGAGGAGGTAGACGGAGAGGGGGGAGGGAGGAAGCAGACGGGAGGGGGAGGGGGGACGGAGGAGGGGGAAGGATGAGGAGGCAGGAGGCAGCGTGGGAGGGGGGAGGAATGAGGAAGGGGAGAGAGGCGGGCGGGCAGGCAGGAGGGTTGAGGGAGGTGGCAGGTGGAGGGAGGGAGAAAGTAGGGGACATGTGTCCTCTTTTCTCTCTCCTCTGTTTTATCTCTATCTCATTTGCACTCTTTTTGTAATTATTTTTGTTAGTGCACTAATTTTGTAATTATTTTATAAAAGTTGTATACTTGTGTAAAGAACACAAATATCTAATATAAACAGCGAAAGTACCGTTTGGTGCAATGTTTAGAAAATTGGACCGATGATCGAATCGAAAAAGTTATCGGATGGATGTGTCACTTGTTCAACCAGTGATTGAACTGTTATTAAACTAGTGACGTCATAAATACATAAAAAAATATATTATTAATAATTAATAAAATTTTAAAATATCTAATTTTTTATAAGTTAAAATATAGTAAAATAATGTTATAATATTATTAAAAATATTTTTGTTAAAAAAAAAAAAAAAAAAACTTGAAAACCGGTTTAACTACCTGTTTTACCGGTTGAACCACCGGTTAATCAGTTTTTGACCGGGTCGTTGACTTCCGATTTTTTGGCTAGATCGGACCGAAAAGTCAACCAGTTCCGATCGAACCGTGGTCCGACCACAGGTTCGGTCCAATTTTTTAAACATTGGTTTGGTGTAAACAAAAATTTTGAAACTTTTTATCTTTTCTAAAAATGCCTTTTAATTTTTAATATAATTTATATTTTGTTTTTATATATATATTTTTTATTTTATTTATTTATTCATTCAAATTTTTATAATGAAATATGTATAAAAACCAAAAAATTTAAAATCCTAACATTATTCATATTTAGTGGACTTAATTAGTATAGGAAAATGATATTTTCATAAGATTTTTTGATACTTTTACATGTAAACTGTCGTTATAGACCTATAGCGACGATCAAAACCGTCGTTATAGACCTATAACGACACTTTTCATGTGAAAATGTTAATAAATCCTGTGAAAACACGTATTACTTGTGTAAATTATGTATAATAAATAAAATATTAAAATAAAGGCTAAACCCACTCTATCATCTTCTATTTTTCCTTTCATGTCACCCCTTTTAAATTCTGTTTTTCTTATTTTTGTTGATGGGCAAAACCCTCGTTTCATATAATTACTTTCATTTATATGATGCTCTTATAATATACTTGTACCACCTTGAAAGAATTTTTTTACAATAGTGTATGTAATATGCATGTTTAATTTTTCTTCTATATACGATCTAAGAACAACTTAATATATTGTGTTTCCACCAAAATATTTTTGCCAAAAGTATAAATTATTCCCTCACTAAAACACTTTTAGAGAACTACAAAATACTAGCAAAATATTTTTAAACTTAATTTAAAAGTGTTTTTACTTCACCACAGGCTTATTGTAGTAAGGGTTTTTGCTCTTTCCTTCTGAATACTATTACATGCAACTACAAGGCAGACCAAAAAATAAGTAAACAGAAAATCTGAGAAGCTATGAATAAAAAAGTAAAGCTAGCGGCATGTATTAAAGCTAGGTTTGTAGCAATTTTGTATTTCCTCAGCTTGCAAAATTTGGGCCTACTTGAATTCCTGGTCGTCACGATTTTTATCTTCAGCTGGTAAGTAAAGAGATTCTTATTAAATCTGTAGTCCAACTTACGGGATGGGTTGTTTTAAACTTCCGGCAGCTCTTATTGATGATCTTAACGGAATGATAGGACACTTTTGGTGGGGCAAGACGGGAGGAAAAGCGCATTCACCGGAAGAGAGTTGGATGGACTTATGTACTTCGAAATTGGAAAAGTTTTAATATGGCTCTTCTTGCTAAAACAGTGTTGGAGACTTCTGAAGGATCCGGGATCCTTAGTCTCTTAGGTTTTGAAGGCAAGATATTTTTCTTCTTCTTTGCAGTCAACTTTAACTGGTGGGAAATAGGCCATCCTATCGATCTTTGGCGTAGTTTGTGGAATGCTCTACCATTGTTGGAAAGTCGTTTGCGGTGGCGTATTTGGCAACTTCAGGTAAGTGGCTACGTCGACCCAAATCATTTACGCTTCGTCAACACAATTGTTCTCTTCCTGCTACAATGAAAGTCTCAGAACTAATGCACAAGTCCTCCCTTCAATGGCGGAGGGAACTGTTAACTGGGTGCTTGGATGATGACGATCTTGAGGTACGTAATTCTTAGTTAGCCGACGAGAATTACGTACGTGAGGGTTCCTTTTCTGATTGGTTAATTGATATAACTAGAAGTCTCAGTAGTCGAGATTTTTCTAGAAGTCTCAGTAAACGATATTCAGGTTTAATAATATTTTTGCACTAGTCTATTCTTTCACATGAATGTAAAACTTAGTTATTATCCATATGAGTTTTATTTTTAAAATAAATATCACTTTTAATTAATCGTAAAACATTAATATCAAATCGTCACCCTTTGTAATCTAGCTTTAAAAAGTGGCATCACCATTGAGACCATAATAGAAGAAAATTGTAACTCACAATTTGAGACAAAATATCTGATACTTGGAATATTCATTTCCATTGCAGCTAGCTCTGCTGTTTGTGGTTTCCATCTTTAATGGCAGCCCTGCTGGCAGTCTACATGGTGCTACAGTACACTAGTGGTTGTGTACTTGTGTTAATAATACTCTCTCCTTTCGACAAAAGAACTTCATCTGTCGAAGAAAAATTACTAAAAGTCGAGTCTTTTCTATGTTAGCATAAAATATACAAAATACTTAAACTTATGAATTATGATCAAAATTTCACTATTATACTGTCAGTATATATTAGATTACACTCCCTCCGTCCAGAATAAAAGTTTTCTATTGACTTTTATAATCAAATTAATTATTTTTCAAATTAATATATTTTATTATTCTCTTATATATATATAAAAAGCTTATAAACATTATAAAGTACATACAATTTAATACTAATCTCAATATTTATTTTTTTGAAAATCTAAATATATATGTTTAATTATTAATTTTAAAAATTGTCAATTTGACTGTAAAAGTCAATGAAAATTTTTTATCTTGGGACGAAGGGAGTATATATAAACATTCAATTTATTTAAGGTTAACATAAAACAAAAACGTATCAATAAAATTTATAAATTTTCAAATGAGATTTTTATGGGGATCGGAGGTATTGATATTGAGCATTTAGGGACCTACTCATTCCCTCCTCAAAAGAATGAGTAAAAATACAATTTTTTTTCTCTCTAATACAATGAGTTAATGTACATAAAGTGAAGGGTAATTATGTTATTTTGTAGGATCCATTAATAAAAAGAATAAAAGTACTAATCACTTTATGTAATTTTATGGGGCTACCAAGGATAAATTTGAATTTTTTTTTTACTCTCTTTTCTTTATTTTTTTTTTTATTAATATGTGTGCAAATGTACATTGCTTATTCTTTTAAGAATAGATGGAATATATAAAAATCCGTCCAAGCCACAAAAAGAGTCTTATTTATCAAATATATTTGTTAAAAAAATTCACTTCTATTGTTCACAGTAGAAAACGACATAATGTCATCTTTCGCACTCAATATATAAATCTAGAATTAAAATGGAACAACAAATTAAAGTATCCTCCAAGTTTATAAATGAGACTATTTTGGTTAATTAAAATGGGGGATTAATTAATAAATCAAGATGCACAACTGGCCAATGTCTATCATGCATGATCAATAATGATCTGCAATGAGACCTTCCACTATCTTAATATGTTTAGGACCACAATTAATTACTTGGATCCAGTGCTATGCCTTCTGGTTTCTTCTTCAAGTAATTAAAAGACTTAAAAGAGACGAATATGCAAACTCGATAACTAGACATGCACAAAAAATTTACAGTTTCTAGGTTGGTCTGGCCTGACTCGGCTTGAGCCAAGTCTGGTCAAAATATAATCTAGTCAACGGTTGGATCAATCCGGCCTAACCTAATTTACGTCCAAAACATATCAGGCCCAGATCAAATCGGACTAGTCCGACTTATTGTACATGCCTATCGATAGCTCGTTATTAATAACTCATGAATATGTTAAGATTTCATATGAATTATAAAATTTTAAGAATTAATATTAGTGTAGGGTGAAGCCTCAATCTCATACTTTAAGTTTTTGAATAAAAATAATATAGGACCATTATAAGTTTTTTAAAGTTAATTTAAAGTATTTTTAAATTTAAATTTAATATAAATTTATTTAATTTTATTTAATACAATAATAAATATTGTGAAGTATCTAACAAATATTAGTCATTGCAAAGTTTATTTTTTTGTAATTTTTAATAAATTATTTTAATTTTAAGTTTAAAAATTATTTAAATTAACAAAAAAAAAATAATTAATAGTGACCTTATTGTACGAAACGAACGAACGGAGGAGCATAATTCAAGGTGTTTGTTGGCCACGCTCTTCATACAATTTCAGTACAGAATCACGAAGGAAAAGAAAAGGTTTAACTTGACAGATGTGGGACGGGAATTAATCCCATAGGCCATAATCATCAATCAAATAAATTGAACAGCCAGTACGTGTACGTGATATGAAAAAGTAATAAACGAAAAATCAATTAGATCGTCTTTTTCAAAATCTCAATTATGACATCCACATTCTCTCACTTCACACCTCGAAACGCACATTTTCATTTTACAGAGAAAAAGACCTTTTCACATTTTCTTAATCCAAAGTGGCTAAGAAGGGGAAAGGTTTTTATTTTATTTTTAAGATGCTTATATATTTATTTAAAAAAAGTATTTATAAGTCTTATTCTTATAAAAAAAATAAGAGAATATAACTCTATTTTATTTATAAAATATAAATTAAATAAGACTATGTTTTTTTTATCTTTTTTACAGATAAAATTAACGAATAATTTTTTCAATAAAGACGGGACGAGTCTATAACTCTGAGGACAAGCCACGGTGTCGCGGTTCGAATCCCTCTTCACTCACAACCGGCCATATCTGTATATATATACACGTAATCCTTCCCTGTGAACGGATGGATGCCGGTGTAAGTTGTCGTCGTTGCTGTAAAAAACAATTAATCGGAGTAATTGTAGGGTGTAGAATGGAAAGAACACCTCTTTTTATTAACGTTATGGTTTAGTCCAAATCTAGTTGTACCCTATTTCAGTAGGATAGAAGGCCTCATACCGTTCGTTTTCTTAATGAAATATTTTTAAATGTACAATATGCTCGGAGCTAAAAAAAGGTATGCTACGACTTCACTTCTTGCTAAATAAAAGATTGATAAATGAATATATTAATCTATACTTATTATAATAGTAGAAATAACGATTTTGTACGAGTCAATTAAGAAATTTTGATTGATCTTAAATTGAGTTGACTCATACATTTAGTTGATATTTTTATTTCTATTTGCATGTTTGTTTTTATTTTGGATATATATTATCTAATTCACAATATATATATATATATATATATATATATATATATATATATATATATATATATATATATATATAATCTTTTTTTAATTCTTCTTGATCTTTTTTCTTAATTTTTTTTATTTTGATTCTTTTTTAAAATTCTATCAATTTACAATGACTTGAGAAGACACCAATCATTTTAATTTCAACGTGACTCCCAATTTTAATTAGGACACTTAAAATCTACCATACATTCATTTATAATCCTCTTTTAATTATTATTCTTCATCTATTTTTATTTTAATTTTTACATTTTTATCTTGATATGTCATTGTTTTAAAGTCACTTTATGTAAAAAAAAAACAAAAACTAATACTTACTTTATTCTAAAATTACAGATATAATTATCTTTTTACTTCTGTTCAAAATTAGAGATATATTTTCATTATTTGTCAATGTTTTTCACTATCATTTATAGTATCATGTACACTACTATTATTTAACTAATAATTAGAGTACATATAGTAATATAAATTACAATTAATAAATGATATATAATTGTAAATCTCGTGCTTGACGCGAGCCACAGAGTTAGTGTTATTTGAAGCGCGCAAACTCATTTCAGTCAACTCGATCAACCAAATTAACGCGGATCAATTAAAAATTGGATTATCTCTTTGATTATTATGTATAGTTATTGATTTGTAACTTTTAAGAAAGTATTAACAACTTAATTTTTCATATTATCTTTATAAATACTAATTTATTTTGCTTTCATCTTTTTTAATAAATTTTATAGAGGTAGTATTGAGATTTAATATACATCTCGACTAATTATACAAAATATTAATAATATTTTCTATAACCTAATTAAAAAGGAATGAAAAAAGTATATAGCATGAAATTAGTGATATAATGAATATTTTAAAAAATAACCTTTAAAAAATAAGATGAAGAAAACTCTCCATTAGCAGTTGTTGTATTGACATCGAGGAAAATGTAGTGGTCGCTGAAGTTGCGAAACTTTCCCCCAAGAAATAAGTTGTGAAATCCACAGAAATGGTGGTGGTGATCATAATCTGTGGTATGTGTTTTCTAAATTTCTGGTGCCTCTGCAATTGGAGCTTACTTTTTTATATCCGTACAACCCCTGTGTACTATACTTAATGGACGAGACTATACATACATACCTACATACGGAGCACATTTGTACCCAGCCCAATACCATGTTTGCGTGCGTGCGTGCATGAAAATCAACACCAATACCGGGTAAGGTGGAATAACCGGGATAAATATAATATAAGGAATTCATATTTTCATAAATTAATTTGATATTTTTATAAAATTAAATAAAAATTAACTTATAAAAATATTAATTTTTATAATATATAATTAAATAAAACAGATTTTCTTCTCCTCGTTTTATTTTTTTTGCTACTTCTTTTTTGAAATAAGAATGTGGAAATATAAATTTAATTTAGTTACAATTTTTTAATTTTTTTTGAGAAATATGCTGTCACTTGCTACTTTTGATGTGCACCAAAAATATCTTAGCCCAACATGTCTTCATAAACTTTTGAGGCTATGTTGTTTACTATCTTAAAATAATATATTTCGAATATATTCTTTTTCAATATAAGTCCAGCTGATGAATTAAATATTTTGTATTTTTCGTAGTTTGAAAATTTTTGGTCATTTAACTCATCTTCTAATTGGCGAAAAATCTCTTCATGATTGTGAAAAAACGTTAGAATTCATAATTTCATTTTCTGAAAAAGTATATAAGGTCCTAATGCTGGCTTCAAATCCTCTGTATTAAATTTTTTTTGTATCTCTGTTGTGAGACTTATATCGATAACTTTTAGGGTGTATAACGATAATTTGTCCCGTTGTCATAAAGTACGGCGACAGAACAAATTGTCGCTATAGATCCTAAAAAATATCAATATGAATCTCGTAACAGATATAAAAAAAATTTATTACAGAAGATTTTGTTCCCCTAATGCTCTCTCTCCACTCCAATAACACTTGTATATTTCTCTCATTTAATTTTTTTTATCTAATGTACAAGTTTCTTAATTAAATTCAAATATTATGTTTAAGCAGTTCTCGAAAGGACCTAAATATACGAGAAGACAACAAATATAAATTTTAAAAATAACAAATATATTAATTAATATTTATACTACCTTTATCCTAAAAAAGATAAGGAAAAATACAGTTTTTTTATTCTCAAAACAATGTGATGACGTGAAGGCTAAGTATATGATCTAGTAGGGTTTATTAATACAAAAAAATACAGCTACTCATTACTTAATATAATCTGATAAAATTACTATCCAAGGATAAATTTGAAATCAATTTTATTTTATTTTACTCATTCTTTTGAAGATGACGGAAGTAGCAGTTAGAAACGTGAAAGATAAAACATATTCATAACAACATTTAGTTTTAGAATTTAATAGATTAATGTTAAAAAAAATTTGAAAGATAGGGTCAGGAGGGAGTATCGTATAATCTTATCTTCACCCGAAAAAATGATCTTCATCAATGTGTTAAGCCCCGGTTCCCTCGCGCTCTCGATTCCTGCGTATACGCACTGTCCAATCAACATGGAATAATAATAATCCACGCGGTAATGGTGGGCAAGTGGGTCTCCCAGTCAAGTTCTCTCTCTCCACACTTGGGCACTGCTGTGCTTGAGGATGGGGAATTGTGTGGAAAGGGGAAAGAGTCATTCAAGCCATAATTTCCGCATTCTCCGTCCACCAGATGAGATGAGATGAGATGAGATCATCTTCTTTCTCTCTCTTCTATTTGGTTTGCCACATTCTCTCTATATCATCTCTATTCCCTACTAGTTTAGTTGTATATACTACTATTATACTAGTAGTACCAAAATATAATCCATTCACAAAGGGAGGAAGGCTTAATTCTGTGATTGTTATATGCGCCACTCATTTCTGAGAAATCTTCTTTCACTTTTTGTTCATTTCCTAAGACCAATCGGAGAGAGAGGGAGAGGGCGACGTACCTGCATTTCTACTCCTCAAATGCTCTTATTTTTCGCCCTCTTCTTTTGACTTCCATATTCCCATTTTTTCCATTTTCAGATTGAGAGATCTTTTCTGGAATGAGAAAAGTTTCAATCTTTTTCATAAATTCCATCTTCTAAAAGAGTGTCCCCAATCCCTCTTCCATCCGCTCATCCAATTGGGAATGCTCTTTTAATCTCTTTCCCTCATTTCCTATACCTACTCTCACTTCCACAGACGCACATCTCAATAGTATTGTTACATTGTTTTGGCCAACTGTCTTTTTTATTTAAATTAACTCTTGCTGCTGCTGCTTCTTCTTTATCCCAGATTCAATCTCTTTGGTGGGTGGGGATTTTTCGCAATGGGTTGCGTCTCGTCAAAGAAAGAACCGGTATGCCGGAACTGCCAGGAGCCATTAGCACCATTGCCACGAAGCTATTCGATGCACGTACACCACCTGCCCCAACGCCAAGGCGATACCTACCACGTTGTAGCTCTCACCTCCACTACATTGGGTTCTCTAAAGCTCGATTCTTTCAATCAAAATCACCATATCAATGGCCACACAGATGCTCCGAGTCCTAGTCCTAGTCCGATTGATGACGAGGGTAAAACTGATGATATTGATCGGATAAAGAAAAACAAGGACTTCTCAATGGGAATGATGGAGGCAAAATCATGGTCGAAAATGATTGACGAAAAGATACCAAAAGTTGGTCCAAGAACCCCAATTCGAACCCCACCAGGGGAGCCAGAGAAGATCAATGCTTGGGAATTAATGGAAGGACTTGAGGACACTAGCCCTCTTCATCGTAACAATTTTCGTAGCTTTTCGTTCAGTATTGCTCCCAATTCACTTCCTTCCTCATTGGATCTTCCCACACCAAAAGTGCAGGAAAATGGTAAAGCTTCTTCCAAACCATTGTGGTCGGAAATGGCAGGAAATGACCCTCAATCAAATTCCAATTCCACCGAGTTTGATCCGGATGTTATTACCGAATTTAGGAAATCACTTGAAGAGCTGCCGCCGGCTAACCCATTTCACCTCAAGCCATTTGTGTCGGCATTTCACCTCAAGCCATTTGTGCAGGCGGTGGCCGACAACAAAGAGGCATTGTCTGCAACGGATTCCAAGAAATTGAATGATTGTAAACATGAGGTATTTGCCAAGGAAAAAGTGGTTTTATACTTCACAAGCCTCAGAGGGGTGAGGAAGACCTATGAGGATTGTTGCCATGTTAGAGTTATTTTGAAAGGGTTAAATGTTAAGGTGGATGAGAGGGATGTATCGATGCATTCAGGGTTCAAGGAGGAGTTGAAAGAGCTGTTGGGAGATGGGTGTAGTGGTGGTGGTTTGCCAAGGGTGTTTGTGGGGAAGAAATACATTGGTGGAGCAGAGGAAATGCGGCAAATGAATGAAGATGGGCAGCTTGGGAAGGTGCTAGAAGGTTGTGAGACGGTCGATGATGGTGGCGGCGGTGGCGGAGTGTGTGAGGGTTGTGGGGGTGTAAGGTTTATGCCTTGTGAGACATGTTCAGGCAGTTGTAAGATTTATTATGAAGCTGATTATGATGAAGAAGAAGAAAGTGAGGAAGGTGAATATGGGTTTCAAAGATGTCCTGATTGCAATGAGAATGGGCTTATTCGCTGTCCCGTCTGTTGTGATTAGTATCATTGATATCATTTTCTTCTTTCTCCTTTGTGTTTTTTTTTTTTTTTTTAATATTGTTTTGGGAGTTTTGTTTTGTACAGAGTTTTGATACTTTTGAGATAAATTTATCAGCTAATTGCAATAGAGACTTTCATCCTTTCCTGTTTCTCATAAAAGAAAAGGAATGAAAAATATGTGACGGGGTTTATCTACATTCACCCCTCCTTTCTAGCAATATTAACAGATTTGAGGTGTGTAATAAGTATGTGCTCCCTCTGTTTCTTGAAATTCAACACTTCTTCATGCTTGGGGTGTAACAGTGTGTCCATTTTTTTGTTGCCTTTTATGAGTTCTTGAAAACTATAAATTGGTTTATGCCTAAGAGATGAATGTCATCAATTCCTCGTATTCCTTGATGGTGTATATGTATGTGCCGAGGAGTTCTTCAAGTCATGTGATGACCACCACAAATTGTTTAGAGCAGGAAAACAACACCAATATAGCAGTGGAAGAAAATGAAAATTATTCCCTCACAACATGAATATAAGATTGTACAGCCGAACGTGTCTACATTTTCTTATGGACCCCTCCAATTTCAATCCATACCCATCATCCACAATGCTATTGGTAGGAAACACAGTATAGTGCTAGCCTTCGATTATGACACAATTAACTAGTATGGAATCTAGATAGAGGAAAAAAGAAACACATTTTGCAAGCCTGAAATCCTAGTTTGTTGACAAATACAGACCCTAAGTTCTTATTTTATGTAGTAGAGGATCAGGTGAGCTTCAATTATGGTGACACTCCAAGAATATTCATTTCTTTTAGAATTTAATTAATATATCTAACCACCATTTTCATTAAAATAACTAGCCACCAAACAGGGAAAAAAAATCTATAATTAATCTAGTTGGGAAGAAAAACATTTTAAAGCATAGTCCACGTTCTATGACCAGAATATGAAATTGTCAATCCTGTTTCTCTGGAGTTGGTTAGTAGTTAAAAATTGCGGCAAAAGTGTTGTTGCCCTTGATGTTTTCACGTTTCAACCATAAAAAATATCATTCCATTTAAAAACTGCTGGGCAGTCCAGGAATCCTTAAAATATTTCCAACCCCTGGTGGTTTAAATAGCAAAAAGACAATAATCGCATAGCTAATTAGCTTCTTGCAAGAGAAATAGCATTCTAGCATTCAATGGATGAAGATTGAAGAAGAACGAACCTAGCGCAGCTATAGTGGGTCCAGGATAGACGCCAGTAGTTAGCTGAATTGACTGATAATCAAATGGATTCACATAACGCGATAGAATTACTCACCGACACTGGTCCTCAGTTGGAAACTAGTATTATGTTTTATAATCTGAGATTATCACCAACTGAATTCCATTAACAAAATGTTGAGTCAGTAAATAACAATAAGATAATACAAGTAATTTGTGCCAAGCAAAGATAATGACAATTCTGCATTACCTGCTCATTTATATCAAATATGGTCCATGAATCCCCGCAATATAACAAAATTTAGTCAAACAAACTAAAGTAGGGTCAGGCACAACTCACTGGAAGAGAAGGAAAACAAGTAACAACAACCATCTTCCTGTTGAATAAATGTGCCATTATTGCATCACCTTAATAGATATTTTAGTCTTGACATGAAAATGACCATCCAATGTCATGCAATTTCTGGTTTAAGATGCGAATTAATGTGACCTGTCACTACAAACCGGGTTTTACATGTGTTGGAAGCAATACAGAAGGATACTAATCATTGCTCAACTGATAATACTCGGAGTAGGGTGTATGTCAAAATCTAATATTAACAAGTTAGTAGATGCATATTACTACAGTATAAAAACCAACTCTAATAAAGTTCACTTTTTTACACCATGGCTACCCAAATCAGCTGCAATCTTGGCTGCACGAGTGAGAGCATCTGAAACCAAAAGAGCTCCCTGGGCAAAGTAACTGCTGTTGACTACAGCGTTTGCAGCTGCAACAGCAGTTCTCCCGGTGTACGATGCAACTGATATGGTGGCCTCTGATACGTGGAACTTCTCGTCCACAACTTTAACAGCTCCCATTCCTGCCTGAACTTTATCGGTGAGTCCGATTTTGTTGCTAAGCTCGGCCATTTTGGCCACCGCTCTAGATGAAACTTGATGCGACTCATCAAAAGCTTTGGCTTTAATCAATGCATCTGTCCCTAATACATATCCTTTTGTTATCATGGTTTTGACAACCTCCTGTGCCACAGTTACAGCTTCCCCAGGTGTCGAAACAAACTGGCTCATCTGTGTGCCCTGCTAGAATAGGGGAATGATTAGCAAAAAATAAAGTTGGCCTGGCCCCAATTAAAAAGCAAAAGCTTTAACCTCATAACCCTGTGAAAGAGGTATAGGTTGATTGATTTAACATTTATATGCAACGACTACAGAATGGAAATGTGCTCCTTTGTTCATATACTTGAATTACTACCCTCCCTACATATTCATCTTAGATATCTCCAGCTTATTTCTTAACAATTTTGAGTTTCATCGGTGCCAATACTCAAATAAAAAATATTAAAAAAAAGGAAACTAAATCTGTCACCAATATGTACTCGAAAGCCAGAAGAGACAAGACACTTGTTAGGGTCAATTTAAATAACCTCCCCAAAGTTTAACACTACAATTACTATAAAATTTATTACTAGGTTTAAAGAGTCACACTACATGGATTTTATTAGATGCTAACAGTAGAAGGGTAACTAGGAATCGAAGTATAATGATATTTGGAATCTTGGATAAAGGAATATCTAATCTTAAAATAAAGAAAAAGGAAAAAAAAGACAGAGAAGTGAAATCAGGGGCTGAAGCGGGGTGGGGTAGAATATTAACTTCTAACTTCATGGTTAGATATATAATGTCCCTTTGCAAAAAGTAAAATATTTAAGAGAAAAAAAATAAATTCTTCCCTCCTTATTGTTGGTGTCACTCCTCAGGCTGGGGAGATGAATGTCAATGTCAAAAAAAAAAAAAAAAAAACAAAGATACTTACCATCTCAACAGTTTTCTGTTCTCCCCCTCTTATATATATATATATACAAGGAAATGATGCATAGCAATTACTACCTCAATTCCAAAATTAGATAAACAATTTGACTTTTAAGATCAAACGATGACATATTAAACTTCAAATTAATGTGAATTTATTTAATTTTAGTTGATACAATTATTATAATTGTATGGTATATGACAAAAAAATACTAATCACCAAATTTATTTCATTTTAAACTTTTATAAGCAACATCAATTTAAAGTTTAATATATCGTCATTTGACCTAAAAAGTCAAATTGTATATCTAATTTTGGAACGGATGGAGTACTTGCAATGGTCCAAAAATGGGCAAACACCATTATTAACATCCATTAGAGGATTGAACGAACGAGATTCAAACAAAGAAATACACGTCCGCTACTATTAGTAGCAAACGAACCATATACATAACTACCCTTCAAGTTGGAAAATCAAAGTCAAAGAAGGTTAATCAATGAAATGGAGCACATTCGCTACTATTAGTAGCGGACGGAGATCAGAATACAAACTCCTGCTTCTAAACTAATGCTAAACTAATTCGACAAATCCTAGCCCTAGCCTCGTTCATCCCCTCTACTTGACCTCACAGCGACTTCCAAACATCCCACCTAATTCACCATTATAGACCCCCATTATTTATCAAACAAAGGTCAATGGTACCGTTCAACTCAAGCTCTTCGACATCAAGGCCTTCACAACTTAAATTATTGGTACCAAAAGAAAATTCCATTGCTCGCAACACCACCCGTCGACATTCCAACACCGGCAATGATTCTATTTCAAAGGAGGACAAAACTGTACGGAAAATTGTGGGCCATAGAAGGAATGTATATTGTGGCTCTTCTTACTTCCTTATGTCTCGATGAGTGTCTTTACCACTTCATTGTATTTTAATGTCGATTACTCATTAGATTAGGATCTATTAACACTAGACAATAATCTGATTATTAATACAAGCAACCACAAAAAAGAATTTAATTTTTTTTAGCAATCGTTGACTTAAGGGGTATATTGGTCAAAATTACGTCTACAATTAACAGTTGGTTTGTCTGCTACTAATAGTGGCAAACATGTATTTTCTTGTTATAATCTCATCCATTCAATCCTCTAATAGACACTAATAATGGTATTTGTCCATTCTTAGTCCATAACAAATACTTGCTATATATATATATTTGCTTTCCCACTCTTCTCTCTTGTTACCGTTGAAATCAAGAATGCTAACTTTTAGTCACTATAACAAACCACCAAAACCTAACAGTAAGTGAATCGAGCACAAAACAATTCATAACCTCATTTCTTTTTGTTGAATCTATGAAAGTCACCAACTGTAGAAAATAGAAATTAAATGTTTTCACTAGTCTTTTTGAGAGTTCCTTTTTTTATCCTCCCTAAATTGGAATTGAGGAAATGGTAGGTAGAACATAAAATTCTTTTGGTGAAACTCCACTAATCTTTGTTACAAAGTTGTGTATTGCACCGTCTCTATCCAACCCTTTAATCATACATACCATACTCTTCTGAAGATTCATAACATAATTTTATAGATGTCATCTTAACAATAAAGAAGTTCTCTTCTAGAAAATTATTTACGTCACCAAGACCCTAGATTCCATTAATTAAGAAGGAATCAAAGTCTTTGTAGTTACTAGTGAGGGGATAAGTAATTTTAAGCCACCTCCTAGACAGGCACCAGATACCGCAATATTTGAGTGTAATACTTAGTGTTGAACTACCAAATGTTGAGAATTATATCACGCAAAATAAACAACACAATATTTAACGTAGTTTGATCTTATTAACTTAATCCATAAAACCAACTTCAATATATTAATTTCCAAAAGTACAACTTTTTGCACGAAATAAAAGCCGACTCCCCCCCACCCCCCCTCACAGTCTCACACACTAACCTAAGACCCAATTACACCCTATCTCAATTCTCTGGGATGTTACTACCTCTTGATTGTATATTCTCTCCCTAAACATTAGACTTTATTTATAGAGTATTTACAACTACTTTTTCCTAATTAAATTAAGACACTCTCATGTAATAAATATATCTACCACAAATCGGATTACTACCAAAATAAATTCCTACCATAAATAAAATTCCTTCTCATAATAGGATTCAAGAAGTTACCTAACAATTCCTCTCTTGACTCGAATCCCCAAAAACTTCAACTTCATCCTTGAACTTCACTCGGTTGGTCCTCTTGGTCTTCTTCCCACGCATAGACTGTCCATCCCACACAAAAATTAATTTTTCATTCTTTCGACCTTGGAGAATTAATTTGTCTTCCTTGAATCCTTTGCAGGAATCTCCTTGACCCACGTATGTATATCTACATGAGGATAATTCTCTCAATGAAATTATATTCTCACCACAACCAGGGACATGACATACCTTCTCAAAAAATTCCGTAGAACCATCATGAAGTTTGAAATGAGCACTTCCAAGTTCCAACACCTTCAATCTTCACTTTCTTTATTCACAACAGCATTAATGTAGACAAATTCTCCATCTTGCTTCAAACTCTCAAAGCAATCTTTCTCCTTGCATACATGCATAGAAGCCGTAGAATTCAATACCTATCTATCTTCATTATAGTCACTCTTAACCGTTCAAACAATTTTTTCTTCAGTTTTACTAAGAAAATTAACATCTTCAACTTTTTCTTTCTCCTTCAACTTTTTCTTGATGCTTACTTAGACTCTTCATGCCTTCCTTTAATGTTCTGCATTGGTATTGGATGTGACTCTTCTCTTCACAATAATAACACTCTATATCACTGTAATCTCTTAGCCTGGATCTTGATCTTCCTCTACTATTATCTTTCCATTAACGTCTCCCTTGATTTGAACCTTCCACGATTAGTGCTAGCTCACCAAAATTATTGCTCTCTTCTTCCATTAACTTTTGACTTTCTCACAAAACAGTAACCACCTCATTTAAAATCAAAGTTGATTTTTCCACCAATAATGTTTGCACCAATGACTTGTAAGACTTGTGCAAAGATGACAATAAAAGCAATGACTTCTCCTCCTCTTTTAATTTTTCATTTGTATTCAATAATTGTGACACTAACATGTTAAAATTATTTAGATGATCATGGAGATTCGTTCCTTCATCCATCTTCAAGGAGTACAATTCCATCTTCAAGCACAATCTGTTAATTAGCTACTTTGAAGCAAAACTCTTCTCGAGTTTTTTCCACAATTTTTTCAGATCAATCTCTTTCAACATATCATACTTTATCTAATGTGTTAACCTTGTGCTTACCGCCTTCTTGCAAATTGTTTGCTAATTTGCTTCTTTCATCTCATTTGGTTTTTCTCCACCAAAGCTTGATCAAGTCCTTGCAACACTAAGAGTTCTTGCACACTTCTCTGCCACAATGTAAAATTTGTTTTTCCATCGAATATTGGAAACTCAAATTTACCAATATTCGTCGCCATCGAATTACTCGAATTAATTCCTTCTACCTCAGATGCAATGAACCTAGCTCTTGATACCACTTGTTGGGAATTAAATCACATAAAATAAACAACACAATATTTAACGTGGTTTGGTCTTAATGACCTAATCCACAAAACCAACTTCAATATATTAATCTCCAAAAGTACAACTTTTTGCACAGAATAAAAGCTGAAAAAACCCTCCCTCACACACTAATCCAAGACCCAATTACACCCTATCTCAATTCTCTAGAATGTTACAACCTCTTGATTGTATATTCTCTCCCTAAACACAAGACTATTTATACAGTACTTACAACTCCATTTTCCTAATTAAATTAGGACACTCTTATATACTAAATATATCTACTACAAATAAGATTACTACCAAAATAAATTCCTACCATAAATAAGATTCCTTCTCATAATAGGATTCAAAAAGTTGCCTAACACCAAAAAGGAAAAGAAAAAAAAGTTGAGAAAGAGAGAGTTATGTGTGCACGAGCATGAGAAGGGGGCCTATTGCGTAGAGAGGAGTCTAGTGACCCCATTGAAACTATAAGCAGTTGTGGCCTATTTGAAGTTGGAATAGATTGTGATTCTTTTATCAATTCACACCTGTATACTCTACATATATTATAATGATCAGAATTAGAATAATAAAATATGGCAGAAGGATTCACGAATACTCCACCAAGTTGGAAAACAATTCAGAAAATAAAATTTTTTCTCGTAACAAACATTGAATAACCTATATATCCAAGTGTAGAATAAATCAAAAGTAGAAGAGGAAAGAAAAAAAAAATACTTCTTGCAAAACAAGGTCTTCAATAACATGTAATTTGTTGTATGATTAACATAAGTTCGCTAATAGTTAAATCTTGTATTTTGACAAATAGGAATCAGTAATTTGCAAAACATTATTATACCCCCTCCATTCCAAAATATAGGCTCAAGTATGACTTGTCAAAGTCAATTTGAGATATCTTCAAATTCAAAATTGATGCGATTCATTTAACTTTTAAAAACAATAGATCTTGGAATCACTAATACTATATATATAGTTTATGATTTTCAGGATTGTATCGTCTAAAACTAAATTAATTCATATCAATTTTGAATTTGAATGTCAAACACTTTGAAGGTTCAGACTAAGAGCAAAGGTTCAGACTGGCTATACTTTAAACTAGCAGTAGCCCATTGAGATGTTGCAAACACCTCAAGGAGGTCAGTCTAACATACCTTACTCATTATTCTGAGAAGTTACGACTGCGATAAAAACTAGTCGAGAAAGAACCATACCGTTGAGCTACTTTCATTGTCCAAACGCCATGCATGACTGTTCCAGGGATCGGATTCATCTATAGATGTTCCCCAGGGGGCTATGCATACACGTTGATCTGCAATAGTAGCGCCCTGAAACAAACGTTAGAAGAAATGATTAAATCACACATTCAGGTGTGTGGCCCTGACATAGAAGAGGGAACAGCTGCTCATAAAACTGGCATTCAGAAACTACATATAATGTTACTTCTCTTTTTTTCCCCCTTTTTTTTTTATAGGTTTTTACTTCTCTCTTTTTATTTTTCCTTTTTATGTAAAGAAAACATATTGATACAAGTTCAGCCTTCAAAAAACTGTGACAACACTTTACAGGATCACGGTTTTACACAGGTAACTTGCACATATAAACATAGCCTTTAATGTCTCAATTAGAAACATTAAATGAAGAAATGGAAAAATGAAAAAGAAACAAATTATGTTCAAAATAAGTCATGAACATTGGTTGAGAGGCCTGTGTCATGGCATCACTACTAAAAAAAAATACAAAGGAAAAGTAAAATATTGGGAAGAAAAGGTCTAGAGATAGATTAAAACTATCGCAGGATAGCTAGAGATGACAATTATTATTATTTTTAAAAACTATTTCATGATATGATAGCAGAATACTGATACAATATGTGATTCCATAAACAATGTTTCTTGATTGTAATCTTTCATCAGTTCAAAAACTTCAACTTATTAGGTTACTATACTCCATTATATGTTAAAAGATAATTGAACTACTCTTTTTGGAACAATAAGAAATTCAATTTTGTTGTATGTTGATATATAAACTGTAGATTGGCTTTACAATCACGTCAACAGAGTAACAGTTTCACTTGCTCAGGATGGTATTTAGAATATCAAGAAACACAGCCAGACCAACCTGAAATATTAAAATATGTATGTCCTTGAGGCAAAAAGTATATTAATACAAAATGTGCATGTAAAAAAATGCAGATTTAGCAATGCTGCATTCGACAGATTAAACAAGTTCATTAATCTGAGATATTCTGATGTAAAAAATATACATATGAATCACAAGAATATAAAGATGATGGTTCCACGATGTGCAAGATTGAAGTTACTGAATACTGTGGCAACTAACAAAACATCTTGGGCTATATTTGTTGTAATTAGCAGTACTTCAGTTTAAAACTTCAAAGCGTTATAGAAATACTTACACTGAGCAAGATGGCAGTTTCCAGTGCATAAGCATCTTTAAATGTCACATACGCAGTACGAGCATATTCACCAGATCTGTATTTCACAAAAAGAAACACTACTTATAAGAATGTGACCAAGCTTCTAGTTTACAGCACACCTTTATTCAATTTGCTGCAACTCACGAGTACCATAAATCCTACAATTTAGAGCCATTTAGCGTTGATCGCTGTATGGACTATCAATATCCCACTTTTCTTCTTCTTTATTTTAAATACTGCATGGCCTTATTGGTTTAGCCCAGAAGACAAAGTAAAAAAGCTGATAGTTTCCAAACTTACAGGAACCATCAGCCACTTAAATGTTTCCATTATTGTCTTGGAACAAGACAAGCAGTCGTGTTTTAGTATGTTGATATTATTGTGTCATATCAGAATTAAAATACTACCTTTCAAAGGATCACTTGATGCAAGATTAACATCTTGAATGTGGCCGGTGTAAAATATTTCAGCCACTTACACAGATAACAGCCTAAAATATTCATGACATTAGGAAAAACAAAAGGCTAATTATTGCATCAAAAGCTATGTGATGGATTACATTGCGTTGATTATATTAGATGATAAATCTCCACAATCATTTGAATTTGCACAAGGAGTTCCAAAGTAAGACAAGCGAGATAGAAAATGCAAATTAATCTAATCCTTTATTTTACTTTTCCAGAACAGCAAAGGTGCGAAGGTGTCAAATGAGGAATTGATATCCCCCCAAAACAGACAATTCTAGAAATTACCTGATAATCTCTAAATGTAGAATGTTGCCACAGTTGTTGAAAAATTCATAAACATCCTTTTCTGTTGCTTTAGGAGATAGGGTTGTCACTTCTGCAGTATAACCGCCAGGATACATGGTCCTGAAACCTAACCAAAGTTTTGATTTCTTAGAGAGTGAACCTTGTTGAAGCAAATATAATAGAATGTCATCCAATCCATTTGAACAGTTAAGCCCCATGCTAATTAGTGAAGAATGATTCTTCATCACACCAACATTAAACTAAATTCTATTAGCTTCAATTTATTGCTTAACCAAGGTCAATTAGAAGGGGAAAAGGTGTGTCAGTGTGCTTTTTTTTTGGGGCGGGTGGGGTTGGAAGGCAGGGAGAGAGGGAGAGAAATAACAAGCACTTCATCATTGCACAAGCCTTATATGATGGGATTACCCTAAGTTGTAACTACCAGTGGTGTAGCCAGGGTTTTCCTCTTCTGGGGGTAATTTTATTTCATTTTTTTCAAAACAAAAAAATGTCAAATAAAACAAAATAATTATAGCAACAATTCTTCACACATTTTTCTTGTATAATTATTTCTCATAACATATCAAAATAAACTCCTGGAAAATATTGTAAAGCTTATTTCTTTTTGAACAAAGTGTAAAGTTATCTAGTTAAGCTAAGATGTCCCAAACTCAAACAAAGAATGCTCTTCTCCAAGGTATGCCATATAATTCAGAATTTAAAGATGCGAGTTAATTAGTCCTATTTCACTAGATGTATAACACTATCTCTATTCTATAATTTTACCTAATACTCAACTCTATCAGTCCACACCCTGTCATTTTAATTATCTTTTACTAATGTATATGACAGATTGACAGTCCCCAACCTGTCATTTTACCATATAGTAAACTCAATCAAACTTAATAGCATTACTCAAATTATTTCATGCAAAATTTCACTGTGGGCAGGCACATGATTGCACTAGCATGGGTCTTCCCCTTGGCCCTGTTGAGCATCATTGTATTTCATGCTGTACAAAAACAATTTGCTAATGTAAAAGGGCATTACGCTGCTATTAGCCAGTGAGGATGTCATTGTACTTCCAAAAGTAACATTGGATTTTCTTATATCAGCTTTAGACTATAACTGAGACTCCAAAGTTAGTATGATGTTTTCACTATTAACAAACAATAGCAGACTCACTACGTAAGTCGTGCTACACCTAAGCAACACTAGTAAGGTGCACGGAGAATAAGTACAACAAGCTTATGCTAGTTTTTGTGATGCAAAGTGTACACACACACACACACATGAATAAATGACTTCACTTACCGAGTAAAAGTAATTTGGTGTTTGATAGTATATAAAAGTAACTAAATACAGTTATATTTGATGAAACTTGACTTTCATAAGATTAGAATTTAGAATAAAAAGAAAGATACCCTCAGGAACAACATATAATGCTGGCCAACATAAACTTTAGACAAAGTAAAATTCTATTGTAAGAGATGTAGGCAAGTCAAAAGGCACAAGTTTTTGAAAATTCACACTAAATGCACCGACCGGAGTAGCTGATTACCTACGTTACCTAAAATGATTAGTTCATCAACTTGAGTAAAGAGAATTCCTTTATACTTATGTCAAAGAACCATTTGATTAATGCCTAAATCAAAACTGAATATTGCCAAATTGCCTCCTTGTTCCAATAGATATTGAATCTAAGAAAAAGATATATCCCCTAACAATATGATTGGAAAAGCCAACTGATGTTGGATCACATATAACGAGTTTTCCATCCAGTTAACTGACACCTAAAGAACATAATTTTCCCTATTGAATTATTTAAATTTTTTGAATTAACAGATCTCAACCTGAACAAATAACGTGCAAAGCTTTATCTTAAATAACAATAATAATGTCCAAAAAATTCACAAATGTGCTTTTTGATAATTCAATAACACGGTCAACGGAGACAAATAGCCTGATGGACATGATTATCCAAAAATCCCTCCCTCTACCATAACTAAATTGTGCAAATGAACAGACAGACAATAAATTTAATCTAATCTTCTTAAGATTAAACAATTTTCCAGTGAGAATTGAGAGAACACAATTCAAAACACTGAGTTCTATGTTCTAACAATTCGTATCAAGTAACATAAATTAATCTTATAGCTTTCACCAGAAAAGTAAAATCGAATTCAATAATAAACAAATCAAGAATTTTATGAACCGACTGGAATCAATACATGACTGTACATGCCTGCTTCGCTGCTTCTAGATCAGAAATTCAAGAGAGTGAAACTATCATCGCCAACCAACACCGCCTCTATATTTTCTTAATGATAGCAAGATAACAAAAAGGGTACTACTGTTTACACGCTTAGCGCGCTATTTAAGCGTAGTTTTTATTGGTGCGTAATTTTAAGTCTCTGGAGAGAGCGTGGACAACAACTTTCGATGTACTCTCTGTGTTTCTTCTCGTGATTCAAGTTTAGTTACCTTTATTGCCCCATCATTTTTAAGCGACCCAAGTCGGTGGGTTTGATAAAGGAGAGTCTACTGTATTGGATCCATTATTACAATTGGGCTTTTAGCCATCTGGCCCATCATCTATTTTTAAGTGCTACTCTATTAATTACTACTTATAATTAATTTTTTATATGCTATTAGCAGTCTTATTACTTTAAGTCCTTTTAATGTCACTCCATTTTAGCAATTCGCGTTGTGTCGTCATAATTAAGGAAATTGTCTTCTTGCATTAGCTAATATATTGCTCTCTCCGTTTCACAAATATATTTTTCGATGATTTTTAAAAATAATTTTATATTTATATATATATATATATCTTTAGAATTAGATATATATTTAATAGTGGTGGTGTGATGTTAAAACAAATAATAAAAAAGTATGTAATAGATAACTAATCGAGACATTATAGTCGTAAAATAAAAATGTATATCTATTTTCAATAATGTTAGTGACTAAAGAATAGATACTAAACACAAAATGACGTGTATAATTATAATTGATTATAACTTTTAGAGTCATGCATATATGGTCAAATATCAATTAATTACAATTAAATATATTATTTTGTGTTTATTTTTTGTATTAACTTTTTTTGTATTCACCGTATGTATCTTTAACTTTGAAAGAAAACTAGGGAAATAATTGGGATACATCTATTTATTGCTAAAATGCCGATTCATAGATGAAGTTGTGTTATAATTTAAGAACGAAATACAACACAATTACACAGAATATTAGATTAATAACAGAAAAATAAGAACACGCGATATACTCAGGTTCACCAATTTGGCTAGTGATGCTTGTCTGATGTATTCATTAGATGTCTCACACGCTCTACAATGATTTATATACCAAACAATTATTTTTATAGTAACTAAAAAACCTAGCTACTATAACATGGGTTCAAATCAATACATTAGTAAACTAAAAATTAGACTACTAATAAATCTCCAAACTCAATTACACCCTTGCGCTTGGCTTCTAGGGGGTGCTGTCCCCTTGCAACCCCCGTCAGCTCACTGGCAAACGAGACTCTCGATCACCCTGTCATAGTGGTCATTAGTCGAATCCGTAAAAATATGAATTAATCCCAACAAGTTGCATGCATATCTTATCTTTTGTGCATAAATAAATCATGCATCGATCAAATCTTTTGTTTTAATGTGTAGCCCTCGCAGCACCTAGCTCTAGACAAGAGTAACCCTTGCTATACTTAATATTCTTGCAAAAACATTCTTATTCCCCTTAAATTGGAGAGCCAAAATTTACCATCAAGTTAAAATAACTTTCTCCTCTTCTAAATAGTAAAAGTGAATAAATGATGTTTAGTTTTATCATAAAATATATTATTATTGGTTTAAAAAATTGTCATTAAGTTTAATGAGATTCTCGTTTTTGGACGGAATATGGATAACAGCCTATACTCCCTAGTCTGAAAATGAGTCCTACGTTCTTTAATTTGTCAAGTTTCTTCAAATACTGGAATTTTGGTAGGACACAATTAAATAGGTCTTTTTCTATAATTTTTAAAATTAATAAAAACTTATTCAAATTATATTTAATGGAAACTTTAATATTAAAAAAATAACAAAAATGAATTGAATGCACTTCCCGAACAGAGTGGGTATATATATAGTTCCATAGTTTGTTTTTTTTATGTTGGTGCAATGGAGGCCTAACAAATTAATAGCATAAATTAGTACAATCGTCTGATAATAATGTTAGCAACACAGTTGGAGGCTCTCACTGCAATTTTATTACACAATTGGTAATATGTCCTAGATCAGCAATTTTGTCTGCGCATCGATTTCCTTCCCTTATGATATCTATGCGTCTAAGATTTCAAGGCTTTAATTCTCAGAAGGTGCCGACAGTCTTGGATTAAGCTTCCCTCCAGATGGTTGATTTAAGTTCTATAGTTAAATGCTACAATGATTTCTCTTTAAATTAGTATTGAGAGATGGCCATGGGATAAGGCTTTATATATGGGTCGAATTTGAACAATGAAGAAGAAAAATCAAAGATATGGTGCGTAAGTGACTACAATGCATAAATAATGAAAAGGTTTCTAATTCGAATTTTTTGGTTTCTGTCCACTATAGTCCAATTAGTCAAGAATAAACAATTTGTCTAAAGTTGTTTCTCTTTTTCTTTACTTTTTTATTCCCTTAAAAGGGTGTTTAATTACTTGCTAGCTAGGAGTTTAATTACAAAGTTTGTAAATTTATTAATTCTCATTCAATTTGAAAAAATCTCGTTAGCTATATATGTATATACATATATGTGCATGTTTTTCTACTTTTCTTTATAAAGTAGATTTCATTAATAATTTGTTTGTTCAGATTTGTTCGGTAATTGGTCACTGTCTCAATCCTCGACCGCAATTTGAATATCGAAAATTATAGTAATAAATTAGAATAATAGGATCATATATATATATATATACCTTTTGGTGATAGTGTGTCTAGTTGTTAGGTAACCACAAAACTTGCTACCTACACCGTCAATCCATGGATTCTCTCTCTCCCTCTCTCTATATTATCTCAGTCGGCCAGTCACAGGGAGAGACAATGACCTAACTTTTAATAGCTACTATATATATGTTTCTAATTGACCATGACACATGCAAGATTGTGTTAGAAAAAGCCATTTCCCTTTTTCTTTCTTGTTAGGGCTGCAAATCTTTCAAATTAATATTTATGCTTACAGTACTTCTAGTTATGTATCTTATGATCATTAGATTTTTCCTGCATTATTTCCTGTTAAGTTAAATTTTATTGAATACATACATACATACATACATACATATATGTATGTATGTATGTATGCGGATATTGAAACTTGATAAATTTGAACTATATATATAACCGGCCAATTAATATGTTTATAGTAGTTAATATCCTTGCAGAAGAAAATGAAAACAAGTAAATATGTTTATTCTCTTTTCTTCTCGTTGGATTCAAGAAAATGAAAACAAGTAAACCATTGATTGAGCTGGAACAACTATTTATATATATATATATATATATATATATATATATATATAGAGAGAGAGAGAGAGAGAGAGAGAGAGAGAGAGAGAGAGAGAGAGAGAGAGAGAGCCCCTTATTATAGAACAAACCCTAGAAATAAATAGAACGATCACCAGCTAACTAGGAGAGATAGTACGTAGCAGTATTGATAATACTCTTCTTCATAAATAAATAAAATAATAAAAAAACCTAGCTAGCTAGCTAGCTAACATTAACAAAGCTTGATGGATGGCCGATGGATGGATCACATAATTAAACTTCTGATAACTGAAGCCTGGGGGCTATCGGAATCAATGGTAGCCAATAGTTGGGACAGTCGCTCACTTAGGTCATCCACCTCTTTGTGCAACTCTTTTATGTACTTGCACGTCTCCTGTAGAACCTTCGGAGCTGATACCTGCAACACCAAATATATCACCTACATTAGTATAATTAATACATGATTTTCTTAATGTCATTAATTTCTTCAACATAATGATAAGTTCTCTATCTAATTAATACCAACTCTTTTCTTTATCTTATGAAAATTGCGCCATTTATACACAAATTGAGTTTGAACCCTCTATTAGAAATTTAATCACGAGTATATTTCTAAGGTCAACAAGAGCCCGGCCGACAATCAAATGAACATGATGTGTATATTAAAATTTAAGACTAAATTTAATGTTAAAAAATATATAAGAAAAAGTATATTTAAGTACTCTGACCTTGACAAAAAGAAAAAAGTGTAGGGTTCTCGTAATTTGCTGAGGGAGTGGTACTATTGACTTGTCATACTCTTAGTTTATACAAAGATGGCATGCATATATATGGATATATTCATTATGATGAAATGGTGCTACAGATAGTATATGCATACTGCTGCACTGACTGTTGCTGGCATGTGCAGGATTTGAAGTCCACATATGGAAACAAAACCATACATATATAATTAATGCATTGCGTAGAAACACAAATGTAATTAATAGAGTAGTACACATGTCTCTGTAACTGTATTCCGTTTATATATGGAAAGAAAGTAAAAAGGGGGGGAGGGGAAGTAAAGGAAAGAGTGTTTAAACTACCTTGTTGGTGCTGTTATTGCGAAGCTCAGGTAGAAGTTGTTGCAACTTGGAGACAAGTTCAATGATCTGCTCATCCGTAATCCTCGAACTCGCTGCTGCTTCCCTAGATCTTCTGCTAGACATCCTTAGAATTAATTTACACTTAAATTATATATATATATATATATATATATATATATATATATATATATATATATATATATATATATATATATGTATGTATGTATGTATATATAATTTTATTTCCGACAAATTTTGATTCAAATGATGTAGTTTTGAAGGAGGGAGCTAGGTCAAGAACTTAATTTAGTCTCCCTTTTAGGAGAGAAATTGTAGTAGAAGTAGAAGTAGAATTAGTAGAACTTAGCTAGCTAAATATATATAGCTAGCAAAGGAAGTGAAGAGCTAGGTACAGTTGTAACTTGTAATAATTAATGAAAGAGGTGAAGGACCACAAAGGTAGACATGATCAGAGGAAGAGAAAGAGAGAGTACAATAACATAGTCAGTAATGTTGTATGTGAAGAAGACAACCACATTTGAAGAAATCAGGAGCTAGAGAGATAAAGCGAGAGGCCATATATAGCTATAGTTGTTTGTCTAGAGTTGTGGTTTAATCTCAAGTGGGCTTAAAGAAATGTGTGTGCTTTTGTGCTAAAGAAGTGGGCCTCGTGTGTTTTTTCCATTAAACATGACCATGTGATCATTGGCTGAGAGTCTCACTTGAAATTTGAAGTTACAAATTAATGACAGAATGCCAATTAATGATATTAAGCCATTTTAGTCTAAATTCATATATCTACTTGCCACTGCTTTCTATCCTCTGATACTGACATGGCTATTAACTATAAGGTTGAAGGTTTACATTAAACCCTTCAATGTGACGTTCGATCTCACCAACTAGTCGCGTCACTAGGTTTGGAAAGGTCATACATAATGAACAGTCAGAACCTTGATGGCAATTGGCACAGTGATATTTCTAATATGAGACTAAGTACAAACTTAAATATATTTAATTAGGGTTTAGAGAGTGAAAATGTGATTACCTACTTTACTATACTATATATTACAATACGTTTTTTAATAAATTTTTCAGGTTTTCAAACTAGGATAATTATATTTGAAATAAGATTTTGATAATTTATAATGTAGTAAAAATGATTAGGTTTTCTTTCTTTAAATCTATGATGTTATGTAATTCTTTGTAACCCTATTTATTATACCTTTTAGATTTGTCTCAGTCTCTATGAATTAGGGTTTTTAACGAAATTTATTTTTGCCAACTAAAAAATTATACCCTTTTTTGGGTAGGTACAAGATCCAATTGATTAAGCATTTACACTCTCTTTTCTTAGGTAAATTAATTGATATATAATTAATCAGCTAACTAGTAACTTTGTTAGTTGCACAATCGTGGTTTAATTAATTAACCTTCCAATACTATCTCTTAGCTTGCTGGCTCGATCGATCGATCCAGCTCAACGAAATTCAAATACTCTTGCTTTAAAAATAAATTAATTACTTGTAACAGACGTTCTTATCATATACAGGGTCAATGGTAACACTTTTTGAGTGAGCAAAAAATAGGAACAAAAATTATAGCAATGAGGGGGGGGGGGGGGGGGGGGGGGGGGGGGGGGGGGGGGGGGGGAACATCTAACATGAAAGCAACACAACCTTATTAGAGATCACATCAACTGTTTTGCAATTTGCTGAAGAGATCACGTGATCCACGCATGACTAGTTCAATCATTATCATGATTACTTTGATGATCCGTTAATTATTTGGTCACATGATAACGTTGCAGCAAGAAATGAAAAATATATACATATATATAGTGTATGGACGTAACCTATATATAGCAGAGAGTATATATATACATACTCGATCGACCACATTTACATATTGAAGCCTAGACTTAGCTTAGACTAGCTGTTGTGGTTTAATTGTATGTCCTCCTTGTACGTTAGGGACATATACACGTGTAAGCAGGGAAGTTTAACCGCTCTAATATATTGAAGTCGTAGGTGGGGAGAAAAATTATTTCCAATAATCCCAAAAAACAAATAATGGCATTAATGGTTCCAATTTCATTTTTCTCTAAAGATTTCCTATTAAAAACCCTAGCTTCCATTTTAAATTTGGGAAAGACTTTTCTACATTTTGGAGATACCTTTCCATATATTTTATTTCAATAAGATCTTTTGATTGTGGGAACTTGTTTTTCCTTTTATGTGGAAATTGTTTAATCATGAGATGAATGTTTTAATCGTGCATAACTGTACATTAAACTAACAATTTTAAAATTTTTAAATCCGTGTATAAATATTAATTTGTACTAATTTGTTTGATGCGTGGAATTACTTTACTAGCATGATATATATTGTTGATATCTCTTTTTAATAATTTAATTTTTTAAATGAGTTGACTACTTAATATTGCATTGAGCTCAGGTATGCAAGATCTTGGACTCAAATATTCCCGATCTTCGTTACTAAACATTACGTTACTCACTTTTTTTAGAAAATTAATATAAGAATTTAATTTTTTTCATAAAACTTCACATTCATGTAAATGAAAACTTGTTGAAATATCATATTTTTTCATATAAAAAGAATAATTTCGATTTTTATATATAAGTTACATACTTAATTTTATCTTATTATAATTATTTTTCTAAATAAATTTATTTTCGTCTATGAAATGTTACTTTATGATGCTCTTCGGATTAACCTTGCAAATCTGTTTATGTATATTTTTTAGTCTTTATTTAGTTTATTAATGGCAACACTAGCATTTATCCCATTGTAATCGACTACTTTTATGCAATAATTCACTCAACTTTTAATTTATGCAATTATTCTATTAAACTAACTAAAATTTTGTAATTAAGTTATTTTGTCAAATTAATTGGATGAATGTTAGTTTATTGCATGCGACAACTTTGAACAAAATAAAAAATTTTAAATATAAATAATTTGGACAAATAAATAAAGATACGTAAGATAGAAGAAGTGGTATTTTTCCCTTTTATTCTGACAACTTAGGTGTCTTTATTTATTTGTCCAAATTATTTATTTTTATTTTTTATTTTGGTATGAACTATTATATATGCAATAAACTAATGTCTATTTAATTAATTTGACGAAATAATCTAATTAAATTTATTTAATAATATAATTACATAAATTAAAATTTTAATGAATTATTCTACAAAAGCTATCAATTAAAATAGAGTAAATGCTAGTTTTGTCATTTCCTAATTATTGAAGTAAGAAATTTTGACTTAACAATAATGACCTAGGACTAAAATAAAAAATTATTTAATATTTTAAAAACAAATGAACAGTATATATATATATATTTTATATAACAGTAGAATCCATATAAGGTCTTAATAAACTCGATATAAAAAAAATATATATTATTTATTTATTTACTCGTGAGTCACTAAATAATTTCTCGACTAAAATAGGACAGGGACAGAGTGGGAGGTGGTTGTATGCAGATCGGGTCACGTGAGTGTCCCTAGTTCGACATTCACAACTTAATGTCACATGCCTTAGCCCTCCATGCCCGACATGACACGTGCTATAGTACATATTTTTTTGAAATAGTTTTACACAACATGTATGCAAGCAAAGAAATTAATTTACACCAAGCATAGTCACGTGACACGAGAAATTAAATTTCAAGAACCCGACCCCAGTGTATATCCATCGACTATGATCGACATGGGCATAGTCAGAAACTCGAGTGGGAGGGACCAAAAAATTTATGAAAATACACTACAAAAATATTAATAATGTAAACATAAAATAAAATTTTATATATATATATATATATATATATTTTTAACATATATACAGATGAATTCATTTATATTAAAACGTTTTAATATTAGATTAAAATTAAAGATTTTGAATATGCATGTTATAATTTATTTGTTCAATACTATGATGGATCCTAAGAATTTCATTAAATACCAATACAAATGTATATTTAAAATAATTTAAGAGATCAAATTTAAGACACATAATATTAATCTTATTTATTTGACTTTAAAACTAAATTAATCTTTTAAAATTAACCTTATTTACCTTCATTTGAAGATTTTATATATTATTTTAGATATAATATAATATAAATTTATATTTATAGATGTAGGGGAAAGGGAAGGTCATGGCCCTCTCTAATCCCTTTCTACCGGCCCACTGATGACCAAGATCAACATTGTTGCTCTACATCACTATTCTTAACTGCAGCTTATTATACTAACCACCAACAAGTTACATCTATCATGAATTATAATCAATATTTCTTTTGTCATTACTTATATATATATATATATATATATATATATATATATATATATCCTTAATTTGCGCAAAAATGGCATAAATGATGGAAATCATGGCCGACTTGTGGTTAACAAAAAACTGTATAGAAGCAAACCCTACTAAATTGGTTGGAAAATGTTTAGTAGCATATAAATGCACGGTTTATTATAAATTATGAGATGGATTGGGTTCTCAAATTCTAATAATTACAAAAAGGTTAGGTACATGATGTCGGTGGTGTAGCAGAAAGAGCTTAATTAAACGCCCCACTAGTATTTTCACAATTAACATGGAGTAATACTGAAGCATATTTGAAAGTATCAATATGTAAGGTAAAGATGTTATCGAATATGTTTATAACAAGGAGTACAATCTTATATTGATTCAAATAACAATAATTTTATTGAACTAATTAAGAAAAGTAGACTTTTATATTAGTTCAAGAAAATGTAACACTATAAATAAGTAACATTATAAATAAGACATTTTGATCGAATGTATATTCATTCTCATTCTAGCCCGCATATTACTATTATTTTTCATATCATCTTTGCTTATTTAAATATCAAAGAGTTTTTCGAAATTCAAACTCTGATATAATATTTAAGTGTTCTCTTTGTTTTGCAAATCTATTTTTACTACATTGTTTCGAGTTTTTCTTACTCATATTTTAAATTTTAATATTTTTATTTTTATTTTATGAAAATCCTCTAATATTCATTTTAACTCTTTATATTTTTATAAGAAGTTCAGTTGATGAATATATCATGACCACCAATATGAGTAATTTAAATCAATCACCAAAGTGAGACACCAAAATATAATGTGGACATAATATAGATTTCAATAATAACGTTTTGTATATCGTATTTATGGTATTGATTAGTGCAGTTGTTAGGGATTTGCTTGCACATGACTAAACCAAATCTATTGATTTAATTAATAGCTGGTCAATTAAAACCGAACTGGGCTATTCCTAGGTACATTAACTCTTGGGCTTCTAAAGAATGGGATATTATTTCTTGATGGGCTTGTGATTCATTCCTATAGCAAATTTCTGAAAATTTATTGGCCCAAATTTAGTCTAATGATATCTCATTTACATAATTGTTGACTCAAATATGAAGAGGGCTAAGGATGAAGATACCTTTAGGGAACCAAAAAAGAAGCCTCTACTTTTGGGCCTGAAAATAATTTGGTTGGATATAAATTTTCAGTTTAGGTTAGAACCCTAGGCCTCAAAGTATTAGGGAAGTATGCCAATGAAATTAATTTATACTTGATTACCTCTTTTTCACCTCTCCAATATTGACAATTTGTTTAAGCGTGAACCTGACAAATGGTTTGGTGAGATTCAACGATTTTACGAAATAATTCTCACAAGTGTAAAGTCAAATTTTGAGTCCGAATCAAATAATAGCATGAGCTCGTTCAAAAAGTCAAATCCTGAGCCCGAATCAAATAATAGCATAATAAGACCCAATGCGCTTTCTTAATAGTATCTTTTTGGATTATCTTAGCTCACCACAGATTCACCAAAAAGGTCATAACTAAATGTATTAATGATAGCAGCATGAATTCTTATATATACATATAAATATTCCATATTTTAATCGATGTGGAAATGAAATGTTACATTAACTTATTTAAAATATTCGTGACATGCCTCCACCAAGTGATCAGGGTCTTATTATTAATTTTTATTTTTATTTTTATTTAACCAACCGTGGATGAATCACAATCTCGCTTGATCAGTTGATTTTCATATAAAAATCTTATGTGACATACTGCTACATATCTTAATATGATTTATTTAAAAATTCAGTTAAAGACATTTGTTTCAGAAAGAATGATTTGATTCTTAGAAGGTTCTCCATAGAATTGGGCTAAATCAGGTGCAGTTTTAGTTCAGTTCAAAATCTGGCCCATTGGCTTTGACCCCATCATTTCATTTTGTTTTAGTGGATGTCTTGAGAGGTTCCTCTTTTCTTCAATCATTCCTTTAGGTCATCGTGAGAGCTCCTCCCATGGCCTTGACTCCATATTCTTGTTGGGAGAATAAGTACTCCTAATAAAACTATTCCATTTCAATGTGCCTGCAAACTGCCATGTACAAACACGTCCTTACATTCATCCAGACAGACGCTAACAATTAATCATCTAGGATGCCATTTAAGCCAGCCTAATGTCCTACGTCTTTGTGGTCCTCCTTTTGAGTGTGACTTCAATTGGACGGATCTGTCAAGTCAAGGTAGGTCAACATCCGCATCAACAAGGATGGTGCATCGCCTATTTCTCGTTCTTGCTCGGGAGCCAAAATAAACACATCTGCCACCTCCTGTAATGTCACTTTAATTTATTTATGTCTCCCAAATTTAGCAAAATAATATTTAATTTTTTAGACAAGATGTATGTTTAGCATTGTTTTCTACCATTTGAAGGGCAAAGGGGAATGAGCACTGTTGAAGTTAGTTTAGAGACTTGGAGGTTCTTGTGCGACAATTGTTCCAAGTCATCTTCCTTTTTCATACTCCTATAATTTTTTTTAGAGAGAATGACATTATGTCCCTCTACTTTGCATTATTTTACACTTTACATTCCAAAATTTAAAAATAAGCACTTTACATCCCATACTTTTGGCATCATGACAAATCGCATGCTGTTTTTAAGGGGTAAAAAATTTTGAACACCCTTTTGTATAATAATATTTTTATTTAAAAATCAAAATAAATACATTTTATTTATATTGTTTTACCACTTTTGATTAAGTTAATACATTTCTAATAGATTTAATTTAATTTAATTTAATTTACTAACTAAATGAATATTTATTTTGTTTAGCCTTTTTAATGCACTAAAATTATCAACTAAACACATTTAACTTATAAAAAAAAATTACCGACAAGCTTCGTTGTTAATTCAAAACTATTTGTTTTGAATGAATATGTTGCCTATCTCCATCACTATAACAGAAACCAGAAGAGAGAGAAAAAGCAATTTCAAGAATCTAACAGACTAGCGGGAGGGAGGGAGGAAGGAGAGGGCCAGCTATCAGCTATGCCTGCATAAATAGCTAAAGGCCAATTTGGGTTGTACTACCACCCACCATTCATTAACCTTATTCTCACCATCTGCTTCTAGTGTGAACTCCATGACTTTGAGCCTCCATATTTTCACACGTTTAATAGTACTACTATATTATTATATTTATTATATCTATGTCCTTTATCCACCCAACACCTAAACAATCACCCTCAAAGTTGTTGCCACCCCAAAATATTAGGCATTTTTTACTCTTTTTTATTAAAAAAATGATGGTGTAATTCGGGCGTGCAAATTAAGGGCCAATATCCGTAATATTTAACAAAGTACACATACCAGATAAGTCTATAATAAAATATGTCTTTACTTAGTGCTGGTAAATGAAAATAAATTACGTTTACCTTTTTTGAAATTTAGTTTATAGGATTGATAGGAGATTTTATTCAACTATGGACATATATAATATTTAAATATAAAATTAAATATTATAGTTATTTTAATAATTAAAATAATAATAATATTTAGATATTTTGTATTTATACTTATTATTCGGCCATAGCACACTACCTACCATGCATACAACTGCAACATATAATTGAACTGCAAATTGTAAGAGATACGATACCCCTCTGCAAAGTGTCCCTTAAATTGGGTCCCATTTTCTTCATCCAATGCAATGCCAGTTTTTTTGGTAAGTAATTATTTAGTGGTCCTGAAATATTTGTCATATGATACTTTATATTATTCATGTATTGTTATTTCAGCACATAAAATAGGTCATTTCTCTTTAAATACTAAAATAATAATACATGAATAATATAAAACACCATATAATAAGTAATCCAAGAGCATCTAATAATTTTTCCTTCCCCATTCCATTTTCTTCCGAATCTTCCGCATTTTTTTTTTTTGCCTTCACTGGCAAAACATCAATGATGAACTGTAAAAGAGGTCTAGGCCAAGCCCAACCATTCACTTGGAGTAATCTCACTTTATGACAGTCCAAAGTACAGATAACTGATAAGCATACTAGCCTCCTTTTAGGTAAAAAGTTCTGGCTACTGCTTCCAAATGGGCAGTACTTTCTCAAAACCCACTAAAGGCTTTACTTATCTCGCTTAAATTTTACATATAAATGTGCTGCTTCTATCCTTCGCTTTTTTACCATAATAATTCAAGCCATGTGAACCAAATGAGGGTTTTGAAAGCCTACTTTTTGATTGAATGATGCTGCTCCCTTTCCTTTGTTATCCAAAAAGTCTCATTTTCAATTTTTTTCTTTAGCAAGGCACATGCAGGAGAGAAGAGTTGAGTAAGAAAAGACCCTCGAGAGCTGGAAAGTTGGGCTATGGGATGTACCTTTTAAAGTTTTACTGGTAAAAGATTTCTCTTGCAAAAGTTGATAGGGAAAAAGCTACTCATTCAGTCAACCACCAAAAAACATCTAAAAAGACAGGGCATCACAGATGTTGATTGATAAATATATAACATATACTTTTACATTGGGAATGGTTTCATGATTCTCAGAATTAGACTCTCCTACATCCCCATATCTACAGAGATCGTCACTCAAAAACAAAGTGAAAACAATGGTTAATGGGGACTCCAACCATAACTAACAACCGTGCACCCGACCAGCACACAGCCCATGTTAACGACTCTATTCTATAAACCACCTTTTTATCATATGCGATGGTGTTGTAGCTGCAACAGCCTGGAATAAGCCCCTTCGTGTCGGCTAATTAGTTCAGCGTGGCTGCCTTGCTCTACAATCCTCCCATCTTGAACAACTGCTATACTGTCAACACCTCTAATCGTCGATAAACGATGGGCAACAAGCACAGTGGTTCGACCCCTCATTAGCCTTTCAAGTGCTTCTTGCAGCACACATTCTGATTCAGAGTCGATCGCGCTCGTGGCCTCATCTAGTAAGAGTATAGCTGGATCCTTAAGAACTGCCCGGGCAATGGCGATTCTTTGCTTTTGTCCCCCGGAGAGTTGTACCCCTCTTTCGCCTACTGGGGTTTTGTAGCCTTGAGGCAAACCACTAACAAATGTGTGCACACATGCTACACGAGCCGCTTCAATGACTTCTCCTTCAGTTGCCCCATCTTTCCCATAGGCAATGTTATCAAGAATGCTTGCGGCGAAAAGGGCTGGCTCTTGTTGCACCAAGCCAATTTTTAGTCTGAGAGTCTTCAAGTTCAAGCGTCGGATGTCTTTCCCATCGATCATAACTTTACCAGCTGTCGGATCATAGAACCGTTCGATCAATGCAATTACGGAACTTTTTCCTGAGCCACTAGCCCCAACAAGAGCTTGACTCTGCCCAGCTCGGATTCTAAGGCTAAAGTCCTTGAACACAGTGACATCGGGACGTGAAGGGTATGCAAAGTCCACGTGACGCAGTTCAATTTCACCGTGAATCGTTTCAATTGGCTCAGACTCAGGATCATCAGGGTCTATTCCTGTTAATCTATCAAGAATAGAGAAAACAGAACCAACAGCTTCCCCACCCCTTATAATTTCAGGTGCAAGACTAACGGTTTCAGCAACCGAATTAGCCGTGATGACTAAAACAACAAACACCTTAATAACCTTTGAGAAAGTGGAGACGCCTTTGCTAACAAGGTGGGCGCCATACCAGAGAATTAGAGCTTCAGAAGCATACAGAGCAAGCTGAGAGAGCCCAAAGAGAATGCCAGCTGATTGGCTCCGACGGAGGCTTTGGAGTTGCGGGCGGCGGAGTTCGTGGCAAAAAAGGGAGAGGATCTTTTCTTGCGCATTAAAGGCTGCAACTGTGCGGATGTTACTCACTCCCTCCCCTGCAATCATGCTAGTTTTTGCATGTGCCTTGGCTGTGTCTCCAGCAAAACCTTTTAGAGAAAGTTGCTGTTACATTAAAATTAACAGAACTAACTGTCAGAACATTGTTTCAATTAACAAATAGAAAGAAAAAATTACCCATCAGTGAAAGAAATTTATACTACAACTTTCTACTTTGACTCATTCAGGGTTGTGCAAGAAATCTTTCTACACTCAAACCAATAGAGTAGGAAAGACCTCATGCTTTATTAAGTTCTCTCTTAATAATAACCACACATTATGAATAAAAAGCTTCTCCTTCTATAAAGTTTCTATATTCATAATTGAATTCAAATTAGGAAGCGGCATTGCTTCAAATAAAATTTGCAACCATCCTATAAGTAGCGTGTTTGTTTACTGATACCAATGAACGTAAGTTACTTTGCTTTACTCTTCTGTGAGATTGGAGGGACCATATTTTTCAGTCAAACTGAATATCTAACTTACAAATTGTTGACCATAAAAATTATGAATCCACTATCAATGCTTTGTGGCAGAAGTGTAGTTCTTGACCAGGGTGAGGGTCCCTGAAGTGTTAAAGAGGTAGATGAAAATGATATACTTCATTAGTGCATGCATGTCCTTGAGAAATCAATCTATCTACTTCACCATGCACAGAACTGAAAACACTGTTGAACATACAAAGACAACTGCAACTCTGCTACTACAGTACCCGTACCCGAAAAGAGGACAAAAGTTTGGGAACATTTAAATTCAGCCTAAAATGACAGAAATGTTAAAAGGGGTGCGTATTAACCCCATCTGGGTAGGTTAGACAACTTCAGAAGTCAGACTCCTCAGACCCTGCCAAACCACCATGACAGCCACACTCCCTGACATCCCTCCATGAAAAAATGCAAATGAGCAGTAAAAATAAGTTACTGATAGAAAACATTTTAGTATCTATCAACACCAACCATATTCTCCTATGTATTATGTATAATTTGGTCACGGGCCAAGAATCCCTGCAACTTCTGGAATGAACATCTAGTGGAAATGGTAAATCTAGCAATCAAAATGTCTTTGTACTACCCCATATTTAACTCCTTCGGCCATACATTTTAACCTTTGCACTAGGGTTTTTAAAATTAGACACAATACTGAGACATCTCTGTGTGGTGTGGAGTGGTGGTGCAAGGTAAAAAAAAATTGACTGGGATGATAAAATTCAAGAAAGTTACATAGCCTCAAGAAATAAATCAAATACTAGGAAATAGTAGCACTTCTCAGTGCCATTGAAGTTGATGGGTGACAGTAGAATCATTTATCATTGATATTCTATTTTTCATAGTTTACTGCAAGTATATTTTAAGGCTCAGATGTGATCTTCGAAGAGTTATGCACAGGAATTGGAGGAACCGCAGGACACAAAAATGGTGCGACGTTGTATTTAATTTACCCTCTTGTTTTATAATAGTGAAAGTGCATTGAAGATAGGTTCAGGAAGATCCAAATTAATTAATAACAAGAAATCTGACACTTCAATTAAGTACTACTGGTTTCATGTATATTTTTTAAAATACCCAAAATGCCCTTAATATGCCTTTTCTTTTCATATGGTATGTAGTTAGTATTCGATATTAAAGAAGTTAGAAGTGCATCATAGTGTGCTTACCTGGGCAAAGTTGGCTAAAACAAGAAGAGGGAAGGTGGCCAGAATGAGAAGTGAGACCCTCCACTCCACTATGAATGCAACTATAAATGAAGTGAGGAGGGAAGTCATGTTTTGCAATATAACCGAGATCCTCTCCGCAATAGCAGATTTCACGTCAGCAGCATCCGTGGCTAAGCGAGCTGCAACGAGGCTTGAGTTATGCTCATCCTCATCAAACCATCCGACTTCATTCCTTAGGATTGCTGTAAGAATGAAAGATATACTAATTACAAATTTCATTTGACAATTGCTCGTTGAATAACACAGAAATCAGGCATTCTGAATCACCAAGCTATTATTATTCTAATTGATTAAATGTGAATGAGAAATACAAGGAACAAGAACTGGACATGTACCTGCAAGCATCATCCTCCTTACTCTGGTAGTGAGATTCTCTCCCATTATGCTGAAGAAGTAATGTTGTATCAAATATGCAACAACAGCGTATATGCCTGCTCCAATGTAAATGAAAACAAACTCTTTTGTCTTCCTTTCCATGCTTGCAGGATTGCGGTAGTAGAACACCTCGATCATATTGCTCATCACTATGGCAAAAGTTGGACCAATAAAACCGGAAAGAATAGATCCCACAGCACCCATAATTGAATAAGGCCATTCAGGAGCATTTAACTTTAGAAGACGGAATAAATAATTTCGCGGTGCTGGATTCTTTTTATCTGTTTCTGCATTTGAGACCATCTCTATACGACCATCAGCACCAGTGCTGTATTGATAGCTCAGATTTCTTAAGCTGCCAGATCGAAGGCTTAGAGACTTTGTTGACAATGAATGGCTCAGTCGTGATGAACGTGAACGATGGGTTGAGGGATTTGAGAAGTCTCTATTTCCCACCATTTCCCGGAATCTGATCAAGGAAGCATAGGCACCAGCTTTGGAAATTAGTTCTTCATGGGTGCCTGTTTCAACAACTTGCCCTTGTTGTAAAACTGCAATTGTATCAACATTCCTTATGGTGGATAGGCGATGAGCAACCACCACAGTTGTCCTTCCTACCATTAGACGGTCTAGAGCTTCTTGAACAATGCTTTCAGAACCTACATCAAGGGCACTAGTTGCTTCGTCAAGGAGGAGGATCTTGGGGTTCTTCAACATAGCTCTTGCAATTGCAATTCTCTGCTTCTGACCACCTGAGAGTTGGACTCCTCGCTCTCCCACCTAGAACATTAACTCAAGTAGTCATTTCATTATAATTCACGGAAACAACTAACTTAAGGAAGAAAATGGAGGCCAGACAACTGCAATCAATTTTGGCCAAACAGTGTAAAATCTTACGACTTCAAGGTGCCTTTAAACTTGAACTGATAGACATTAATAATACTCAAAAGTGCTTCACTACATTTGCAGCTGCTAATGAAACAGAGATGAATACTATATACCAACCTGAGTGTTATACCCATTAGGAAGCAAGGAAATAAAGTTATGAGCATTAGCAGCGGAGCTAGCAGCCTCCACATCAGCCATAGTTGCATCAGACTTTCCATAGAGTATGTTCTCAAGTATGGTGGTGGCAAAGAGTGCAGGTTCTTGGTTCACAAGGCCAACTTGATCACGCAGCCATCTAAGTTGAAGTGTCCTAATATCCACATCGTCAAGCAAAATTTGACCTGTCCAGCCAATAATACACATCAGCTCAAGTATTCACAACCACCTCTAAGATGTTTAATCTCTGACTATGAGAAAACTTTTTGTTAGTTACCCTGAGTAGGATCATAGAACCTTTCTATCAGTGAAACAACAGTGCTTTTCCCTGACCCACTACCACCAACTATTGCAACTGTTTTTCCTGCTGGGAAAGATATGGAGAAACCTCGAAAGATGATAACATCAGGCCGTGATGGGTAGCTGAAGGTCACATCCTTGAATTCGATGTTGCCATTAACCTCAGCCAAACATTTTCCATCAGATGGATCCTGGATTATTGATGGTTTTTGCTTGATAATCTCCATTAACTTGTATCCAGCCACTTTACCTTTGCTGAATGCTCCAAGATTTGAAAATGACTGACCCAAACTCCTGTTATCATCAATAATCTGAAATCGTAAGTAAACTTTCAAAGAATCTGTCTAACAAAAGGAATAATTGAGTTCAAAATCTTACATGCCACCAACAATTGCAGAAAAAATAGCAGTGAAAGCTTTTCCTCCGTCCGTCTGTCCATTCCTGATAAATACACCAGCATACCAGAAAACAAGGGCCCATGACATGCACGCAATTCCATATGTACATCCTAGTCCCAGGCCTTTGGCCATACCGGCCTTGTATCCAAGCTTCAATGTATTTTGTATGGCATCTGAATATGAATTCAGGGTCTTGCTCTCCCCAACATACGAGTATACTGTCCTAACTTGTGCAATGGCCTATTCAGAAGGTATGACACTTTAGAAGTGGAAACAGTTAAAACCTTAGAGGCACCTTTAGCCTAACCATGCATTTCTTAAAAATAAAACCTATAAAGCTATTACATGTAAATTGTGACAGTTCCGATTCAGAGGGTCATGCGAATTTTGTTACCAATCAGTCTAATAGAAAATTCTAGAATTGCAATTTAGCCACAATTTGGGTAACAAAAGGCCAAATATATTTCAAAGCAACAGAGTTTGTTAATTTTGAGTTGTTTCAATCAATGTCGTTCATATGATTTTTCATCTAATGGCAGACTAGAAGTGGAAAATAAACTGACCTGCTCGGCAATAATGCCCGCGTTAGCATAGGATTCACGACTCTTCGACGTGAGACCGGTGAGAGTGTAAGCATACAAACCCCCAGCAAAAGCAATTCCTGGAATGATTGCAACACTAAGCAGAGCTAGCTTCCATGCTGACACAAAACCAACCACCAATCCCGCCAAAAATGTGGAAAGATAATGGATGAAATTCCCCACCTAAATTTCCCATTACATAACCAAAACACAAAGTTAATCATGATTAAATAAACCAATTAAAAGAAACACTTCAATCACTGGTGTAGACCAAAAGTTTGAAACCAAATCAGAAACTTCAAACATGATGGTGCAAGTAAAATTCAGATTTGCTAACATGCACCATATGTATGGGTGGTCCCGCAATAATGGAAACCTACAGCCCATATGATCATTTTTTCCCCTTAATGGTGCAAAATATTTGAACACCACTAAATTCTTAACCATTAAAGTCCAAACAATAAACGGTCGAAATGGGAAGAGACATAAAAAGAGAAGAAGACAAGACTATATTATGAATGTTAGGAATGGCTCATACATACTTCTGTGGTTCGACTAATGGCCATTACGATGTCGGGGGTTTCGCAGCTAAGGTTTTTTAGTTACTATAAAAGCAATTGTTTGGTGTGTGAATCATTGTAAAGCGTGTGAGACATCTAATGAATACGTCAGACAGCCAAATTAGTGAACCTGGGTATATCGCGTTTTCTTATTTTTCTGTTCTTTGTCTAATATTCTGTGTGATTATTCTATTATTCAATCTTAAATTCTAACAATGAATAATTCTACCTTCTCACTGATGGCATCTTGGACAAGAAGAGTGTCTGTGGAGACGCTAAATACAATATCACCAGTTCTTGCATCTGTATCAAAGAACCCAACGTCCTGTTTCAACACTGCCTCCAAATACTTCTTCCTCAATGCACTCACTTGCCTCTCCCCACTATACATCCAACACCCAATTTCTGTTCATTTCACAAAATTAATTTACACAATTATTAAACTTTAGAAATTGAAAAAAAAAATAGTATGTATATACACATATATTATACTCATTAATGATCAAGTTCCTAACGGTTGTATCGGTGCATGGTGAGATAAATTAATGTACTAATAATAGTATATACTTTAATGAAAAATTTGACAAGTGGGGCAGAAAAAGACAGAGAATCAGTCCACGGACCACGTGCAACCACTAGTCCAACTTGATCTAATGTGAACTGGCTAGGAAGAATCGCACTTGGGAACATAATTAGCAAATTGCTTTCAATTTTAATAAAAAAGAAAATTTTCAATAATAAAATATAGAAGGAAAATAAATCATGAAGCTTACCTGCGTAAGAGGAAAAACAGACAACTAATCCAAGATAGACGAAATACAGAGCATACTGCATGGAATATAGACAGGAAAAACAATCAGATCTGTGATCAAATTCTCATATTACAATAAAGATTGCATTTTAAAGATAAATTTGGAGAAAATTAATTGATTGTGAAACCTTTGAGACTTCATCAGTCATTTTGTGCAAATCTAATTGGTTCGTACCGAACCCATTAACCATTTCTCCAAATAGAAGGAAGAAAACGGGCATGGAGGAGCCATGAACGATGGCTCCAAGAGTTCCGGCGGTCATGAGAAGACAGTCATATTTATCGGCAAAGGAAAAGAGCCGATAAAAAGGCAAACTTTGGTCTTTATTCTTCTCTGCCTCTGGCATTGGTTTTTGCTCCGCCGTATCCGCCATTTTTAACGGCTAAAAGAAGCTTGTAACTTTGATGGTATTTATGTATATGCAAGTGGGTATAGGTCTCAGAGTTGTAGCATTGAAGCAGAGCAGCAAATAATGAGGTGGTTATTGAAAGAGAGAGATCTGAGAGGAAGTGGGAGTATGTGTTTATATATTAGGATTAGCTTCTTGAGTCGGTTGGAATTTATGAGTCCTAGAGCTATATTAGCAGCAGAGGAGAGCGAGCGCTTAGTTAGCCGGAATGAGGAGAGAGAAACTGGTGGTCAAAGAAGGAAACTGGTGGTCAAAGAAGGAAGGGAGGGAGGAGATCGAGTGAAAGAGAGTGGCGAGTGAGGATACTTATAGTGAATGGTTTGTCTAGTCCAGGTAAGGTTAAATGGGCTCTCTCATGTATTTATATATATATATATATATATATATATATATATTTTTAAAAAGTTAACGGACTTCTGTTCGATCTTCGCATTGATATATGTGCCGCCAAAAATAACTGATTCCTCTCGCTTAAGCAAGAGAGCTAGAATATTAATGAATTAAAAGCTCTCGATTTATTTTATTTTAGCCACTCTTGTGTGCAGCAATTTTGATTTTGTAATTCACTTTATAAAATTATTTAAATTTATAAGAAATTAAATTGTAATTGATAGTATTTTTAATAAATAAAAATAGGTTTTAAAAAAGTTTTTTGTCTAAATTAAGCTGTAAATTTTAGTTTATTTATGTTAGGTATGAGTAAGCACGTTGAAAAAAAAATTATTTATTGAATTGACAAGTAAATATGATTCTTAATATAATTAAGATAATAATTTGTTAATCAGAAACACGCAGTGGTTTTCAATTCATAATATAAATATAAATTGGCTAAAAAAAGTATTATGATACAAAGAGAAAAATAATATTTGAAATTGAGATTATTTTAAATTTATTTTTTTGAATAATTTGTTTATGACTAAGCTTATTTAAAAAAATAATAATTATATGTGAAAATATAATATTCAATCATAATTATTAATGTGATATAAATTATGTGAAAACAATGTAATACCCTTATCAATTCCTTTCATTTACTGCACGCACTAAATCCAATTTCTATGTCTCTATCGGTCTATTTCCAAGTGTTTACTATATCATTTTTGACACGGGGGTCTGATTGTTTATCATTTTTGACACGGGTCTGTCCGGAAGCTTCTTACACTTCCACTTACCTAGTGGCTAGCGAGCGAAAATTTATTTCATATTCAAAAAATAAATAAATAATATATTCATCTCTTTTATATATTTTTAAGTTTTATTATAGGCGAATTTTATATATATATATATGAGAGAGAATAATATATTATTCATTTATTTTAAGAGTATAAAATAATCTCTCCCGACAAACGTGCATTTTAGTCTTCAGTTTCTTTGTTTGTCTGATAATTTCATGTAATAAGAGCTCATTTAAATAGAATTTTTATTTAAAGTAGAGTTCAAATGTAAAAAAATTATTTGATAATAAATTTGTATAGTATATTTTAATATAATATTTTATTATTTTACCCTTAAATTAATTTATACAAATTTAAGGTAAGAGAAATAATATACTAATAAATATTAAATAATTAACTCAAATAAAATCACCGACACTGTATCTTCAATTTTGTCAACATAATTTTATTATCATAATAAATTATAAAACTTATAAGTTTTTATTATAATCTTAAAAAATACATCTGAAATAAAAATATATTTTTAAATATTTAAAATTTTATAAATAAAATTCTTTTTTTATGAATTAGAAAGAGTATAATATATTATAAATTACCACTACACGTGTTATGGAATGCGTATGGTAGGGCAGCGTAAAGGAACGTCCGTAACGTCGGAGGTTGAATAATTGAATGCTATCTATATAAACTGAAATTCCCTTCCGTCGGTTCTCTCTTATCTACAAATAAATAAATATAAATAAATGCATGAAGTGGTCTACTTAATAAACTTGCCATGTTAGGAGTAGGTAAGATGGCAAAATCAGCCCCCTACATTTCTCTCCCTTCACACTTCGTTTCCTTCTTAATTTGTCACCATCCCCCACATCCCTTCATAAACTGAAAAAACTTAAAATATTCAAATTAACAGTTATTAAAATTAGCGATACATTTTAAATATTTTTATTAATTTAAATTTTAGCATTTTCAATTATAATTGATATAAATTAACTAAAAGGTAAGGCTCAGACATCGTATTTGTAGTTTTTAAAACCGAAACAAGTTTAAATCGATTCGTATTTAAATTTTTATAAATTAACTTTAAATGTCAAAATGAAAATTAATCTTAATGTACTTTCTTTGGGCCTCTCATGCCATGTATACCATACTTTGATTTATTTTTTTAGCTGGACCTCAAAAGACACTCTTGTCTGAATGGTCGGTCACGTCTGGAATGCAATCATCCTGTATACTACTATTTTTCACTTCATCAAATACAATACATATGATGATGTTGTTGATGGCAGATTGGGCTTAGGGACCACAAAAAGCCCACCTGGTTTTGATGACCATTTTGGGCCAGCATAATAGATTCATGGGTCATAGCTTTTGTAGTTAGTCAAATGAGTGAAGTGTAAAGGTAGCTCCAGCGATGAACAGAAACGGTTTACTACTTTTATCCTAAATGGTTGTTGGATGTTGGTCAATGGCAATGTGCAAAATTTTGGAAGCTTTGGGGGTAATTAACCTATATACAAGGATAAATTTAATATTGTTCTAATAATTTTAAGATTGTGAAACGATAAAGATTAACTCGATTGATAAAAATCTACAAGAAAACGATGAGTTAGTTAGTTTATAAGTTCAGACGACGAGTAGTTATTCTTGAATATCTAATATAAAAGGGATCGACATGAATATCCTACAAAGCTTGCTTAAAGCGGTTAGTTTTATCCCTTTCCTACACGAGTGGAGAGTAACAAGGGATCGAATTAACTTGTATTTTTTTCGCCTATACAAATCAATGTACCAAATTCTAAATTACTAATTGTGTCAAAGAAATGAATAGTATGATTTAATTTATTTTTTCTTGTCACAAGAAAAGATTTCCACGTTCTTCAAACAAAACATGAACTTCTTTTCTGCTGAACTATGCCAAAATTATGGTCTTTGTTATGACCACTATAAAGTTTATACTACTAATAATCAATTGACTATAAAAGCATTCAAACTGTGCTTTCAGAATTCTACAGACTGAAATATTTATTGAATGGGATATCAATATTGAAGGTTTGGTCTTCAAGCCCTTGTTATATATATCACAGCCACGAATCTTGTTGATTACCAAATCATAAGCTTAGTAGGAGTTAGTCGTATGATCCAAATAACAAAAGCCTATGATCCTATAATTTTACCTACGACCCTAACTAACAAATTCTATATTAAAAAGAATTCTTTTTTAGTACGATATCTTGTCAATGTCATATTTTTAGGGGCCGAGAAATGCAACAAATATATTGATAATCTTACTAAGAGTAATGAAGGATTTAGTATTTTATATCATGCTTGCTTGGTGTTAAATGTCGGATTAAAGGTTAAACTGGGGGGCAAAATGGTTGCTTAATTCTTGCATTAATTTATACGTCTTTGCTCCTCGGTCCCTGATGCTTCTAAAATTTGGGTTTCGACACCCAAAAAAGGGTATTCTACAATGAAAGGTTTAGTGAAGCCAACCTATTATATTGTCTTTTAATCACGGAGTTAAACCGGTGGCTTTGGTTTGTTGTAAACACTTTGGGGGACACTAGATTTGTTTTTTTGTGAAATTATTTAGACCTAGTATAGATTTCAATGACAATATGTATGTAGTTTACTACTGTGTAGTAGGAGGCATGTGATTTTTGCTTCTTGTCCTTAATAAGGAATTAAATAATTTGGCGCTATGCTGAAATTGCTTTTAACTTTTCAACCTACCGTCTTGATCATGATAGTAAGCATAACCAAATTCTGATGATTAGTTCTAACCCAATTTAAGAAGATGATAATCAATATGAGATATTTTGTTGATTTGGTCTAAAAAATGTTCTATTATATTAAGGCAAGGGAGATAATTGCTGTATTTTGTATTTGAAGAGACTCGAAAAATATATCTATAAGGATAGTTAAAAAATTCGTCAATCAACTCTATTACACTTGAGTTTCATTAGCTCTGATACGGCATCAATTAGCCATCGACTGGGGAGGAAATAACTACAATGGTGAAGCCAGATAGCTATGGATGGAGTATATATTGGACCACTATATGGATACAATTGATTGGAGTATTGATGAGATGGACCGCAATCTTGGTTCTTGAAGTTTGCTGGCTTCTAGCTAGCTGTGTGTGTCTACTCTAATTGCAATGTAAAGTTACAGAATTAAAAGATGATTGACCATGCTAAGTTTCCAAATTATATGGTTATAATTTATTAGACATATGCTAAAAATATAATAATAATGACACAATAGTATTTATAAATGAATTGAATTAAAAAAAGAGACGATACAAGACATTCACCTAATTTGAAATTTATAAATAAAATTACCCAATTCATTTCCTGTCATGGATGTCATGTCAACAATTACACTAATCTAACAGCACAATAAATTAATTTAACAAATTAAATTTATTTAATATGCCATGTCCTAATACTTGGTATATTTTTCCCTGACTCCGTGGCCCTAGGCCCAAATTTGTGTCAACCTATAATATTAAAAACAGGGGTTGAGCTTATGGGAAAAATACAAGGCCTCCATTTATGAGTAGGCTGCTCTGGAGAGGAAGTGGGGCTTGAATCTGGAGTTATCTGGTAATTATTAAATGGGGTCACTGATTTGGTACTGGAACTGCTTCTCTTTGTTATAGAATAACTTTTATTATGTGCTCGGTTGATCATAATCAAACTTCATTTTATAAATCTTGCTGTCACGCACGCTTTGTTCAGTCCATTGTTAAGACAGATCTAATGCGACTGTGTGTGTTGTAGTTGGATTTCTGCAAATAGTAGTGGAAATAGTTTTCTAAAATATATGTAGAATTTTAACGTACAAATTAATCTAATCTAATTGAAAAGTTTAGCAAGAATTGATTATTAAAATCGGAGGGCCCTATTTGTTTACGCTTGTTACACCTTCAATTCAAATTAGTCTGGCCACATATATAGATGATATATAGCATGAAGATCATTATGGTCTGTAATTTCTAACTAGTATCATCAAGTTGATAGTTGATTCTTATATCTAGATCTGTACGAGTGTATCTTCAATCGAGCAGGGGGGTTCGATCTCAATTCTTGCCTTACCAAGGATACTGACTACTAAAAGGATCCAACTAACTACTCCAACTCCATCTTCGATCTCTGCCTTCACTGCACTGCACTGCACATCTTTTTCTGAAATTCATTCTCATCTATCGACACCACAACATACAAAACAGTTAGAATATGCTATCAAATCCTTAATAACCACTCTTGGTATGAAGTACCCAAACAAAATTTAATCATCAATACAAATCCCTTCAAAATTATTAAATTCGAATATTTAATTTACAAATGGAAAAATGTTAAGATCTCAAGCAAAATGCCCCCCCTCCCAAACCACAAGATCCTCAGGGTGCATATATATATATATATATATATATATATATATATATATATATTATTATTATTCCACTTGTAAAAAATAAAATGAAATATCACACTTATATTAGTATATAATATATGAAGCTTTCCAGCTGTTCATCTATTATTCATTTTTCATTCTAATAATCAGTAAACCTTTCACATAACCAATTAAATAATCCCTACACAAGTTAATCATTTTACCTTGCGCAGCTGAATTAGTATAACTCAAAACCTTCACGAGACACATACACAAACGCAATAAATTGACAGATTTATCGTATATGCAAAATTTTGATTATTAATTATAAACAAACACAAATGTACACCACATCAAAAAAAACACTTAGATGTATCAAACATATACAGCAAATACATACATGCATACATGTTTATGAATGGAGAGAACGAATACCTTGATTCAGTGAAATTCGGACTTGATCGTCTTGCCACTAAGCGGCGAAGCAGGAAGAATAGGCCTGTGTGAAAAGATCCACACATCCACATGATGATAACGATGATCATCGTAGGCGAGCTTATTATTATCCATGGCCGCACCGGTACTCAAATTCTCGGCGATATCCTCTCCAATATGAGAGTCCTCCTCTCTTATCCTCAAAATCTGGCTATGCACAGACAGATTCACATTCTTATTCGCCGATGAATTCGACCATTTCCTCATCTTCGCCACCACAGACCTCGGCGACTCCATATCTTCCGACGATCCCGTGCTCTCTTGATCGGTTTCAATCTCGCCGCACACCTTTAACTTCCCGTACAAAAATCGATCGTTCTCCCGCTCGGACGCCTTCTTGCCGGAGAAGGCATTCACTGACAAGAAGTCGTTCAATTTATGTGGATCGGAGCCGTTCTGAACGGGCGAGGATTCATTTGCAGCAGCTGGATCTCGATTCACAGTCATCGCGTGATTCGAAATCTTAAAAACAAGATGAAGCAAAGACGGTGACGAAACGAAAGGCGCAAAATAGCAAAATGTGGGTGAATTACGCTAGCTATAAGGAAAAGTAGGGAACTAGAAATGCTTGCAACATGATGAGCGTGCATGCGTGTATATATAGAGGGGAGAGATGGGGTACGTTGCCGTGAGTAATATTATCGTTGTGTACACCTGCCTTTATGATGAGGTTGGCGTCGTTTTTGTTTGACGGAAAACACTTGCATTGACTGACGCGTGTTCAAAAGACTAAAAAGAAATAACACTTGTGGTGATAACTAAGAGAGAGAAAAGTCTGAGCTGTTGGCTGGGAAATAAGCTCGGATCTTTTGGTTTAGCCACGTCCCCCCACAATCAGTTGGACAGTTGCGTTATTCTCAATCTCTCTCGTCTACTAAGATAGAGATTAGCCTTTTGTTTATTAAGTGCCCGTTTGCATGCACAATTAAAAAACTATATCCCATAAAATTTTATGAATAAATTCATAGACAAGTGTACGTACGTCAAATATATAAGTGATTAATGATAGATGTTTTTAACTATTTATGAACAAAATAATTATGTCACTGTATTTCAAAGGGCACAAATTTTCTGATTCCGTCAAAAATAATTTGGAGGTAAACAAAAATTACCCTATAAAAATACTTTTTAAGAGAATTATCAAATATAATAAAATTTAAAAAATATGATGCATATTGCGAATGTTTATCTTCTTCTTTTTTATTGTAAACAAGTATTAGTGGTACTTCTTTTAAAAAAATATGTAATAAATGAAACTCTTTTATAATTTTATCTAATTCATGTATGGTCATATTTCGTAATTATAATTTGACACACATCTGTCGTAATATATAATAGAGTTCATAAAATTATCTGATTGAGATAAAATGAGTCATTATATGTATCATAAAATTATGCAAAAACTAGATACACTTCTGATTGAGATCAAATGAGTCATGTTGTGCATTTGCGACAAATTTGTGTAGAATTATAATTGTAAAACTTATTAATATATGAAATGAGATAATATTATAAAAGAATTCACTTGTTACACATCTCTCTTTAAAAGAGTTACTACTAATAAATATTCACATAATTAACAATAAAAAAATTAACGTAAACATTCATAATACATATATATATATATATCATTTTTCAAATAAAATTCATAAATTTTACGAATAAAATTCTATGTTCGAACAGGTGTAGAACTAAGAATTTCATCTTACGCATAGAAAATTACGAGGGTAGAAGGTGTGGCACGAGGTGCAAATGCGGGCGTGCCGTGTACTGAATTTAGAGACACCAAAACAAGTAATGGAAACCAAGTGCCGTGTTGTTTGGGAAACAACCAACTTACTCATTATATATATATATATATATATATATGATCCATATATTAATATATATTCCTCTGAAACAAACCAGAGTCTAGTCAAACTCATGGATTTGCAAAGTTAGTTCGTTGAATTAGTCAAAGGCCTCCCCTCCAAATCCCAGTTATTGATTTTCGAGTGATTCTACGTTTATTTATTATTTTTATTTAATTTTTTTATTTGCATATAAAATAAATAAATATAACCTTATTTTATTTTATTTTTAATCCAAATAAATAAATCACATTCATTTATTTTATATACGAATAAAAGAAATAAATAAATAAAAGAATAAGTTTAAAAGATTTCATGATTTATTTTACTCAATTTTTTTCTTTGTATATAAAGTAAATAAATGTGGTCTTATTTTATTTTATTTTTAATTTAAATAAATAAATCATATTTATTTATCTTATATACGAATAAAAAATAAATAAAGAGAATAAGTCTAAAAAATTTCATGATTTATTAGGCTTTTTGCGACCTTAACAGTAAAGATTACAACGGACTACAAACAAATGTGAAAATCCCATAAACCCAAATCAAGCTTTTGCTATAAAATGACACCAAACCGTAAGCTAGCATACAATATTCTTAATTAAAAATAATGAAAGAGATGAATAATATTGTAATGAATAATTTTTTAATATCATCATTTCCATCTTAGATTTAACAAGTTAGTTAGACATGAAAAATAAATAATATAACTAAGATAAAGAAGTTGGAGATTAAACATAAAAGTAAAATATAAGAAAATTCACTTTATTAAGATATTTCAACTAACATACAATAAATAAATAACTTAATCTACTCTTACTCTAAACCTTCACTAATACATAAACTTATACCATAATTTTCATCTGGTACTCCGAATAAATTACTTGTTCTCAAATCAGGTACAATGAACTTAAAATTATTTTTCTTCAATAATCTAAATCAAATCAAACTCTTTATATCAATCTTTCAAATACTTTTTTTTTATACTTCTTTTTATTGGAGTCCAAACAGATATCAACCAGTAAGTTTTTTTAAAAAAATTCAGCTTAAATTTATTTATTTATTTAATTTCTACAAAATTAAATAAAACTAATTAAAAAAATATTACGATAAACAAAATTAGGTAATTTACATATATGAATTATGGATCGATCAAGATCCAAATACATAATTTTTTCCAACTTAATGATAAAAAAAAAATACCCTTGAACTTTGTAATTTTTTTCAATTTAACCTACTTGTTATAAGATTTATTATTTTTAAAAGTTAATTAAATCCTATTAATTTTATATTTAAAAATGTCTAAAATTAACTTTTAAAAAGTTAATAATAATCTTATAATTTAAAGCAAAAGATATATTTTTTTTTAGAGAGCAAAAAAATGATGCTAATTTTTTTTTTAAACACTTCATATGTCATACCACCTCATCGTCTATAAACTATAGTTCATCTATAATTAATTTCAAGGGCATATTTTACCCATTTATTAGAGTTGAAAGTTACTTTTTTTTAGAAAAAATTGAAGTTTTTGGATTAAATTAAAAAAAAATGAAGTTTAAATATTTTTTTGGTCATTAAATCAAAAAGCAAGTTGCATTCGACATTTCCAATGAAATAATTTACAATCGTATAAAAAAGTCACTCCATACACATTTGTAACCCAGCTTTCAAGTAAATTTTGTATTTTTCCATACTGAACCCCTACCAATATCTGAAAATAAAAATAATAGCGACATAATTGCACTCGATAGTCTTGAAACCGAAGGAGTATTAAACTCAGATGCATGCTCACTGCTTAAAGAACAATTGGTAGACAGAACCTCTGCCAACCATCACAAACAGAAGGCGTGAATTTATCTACCACCTCTGATAAGTCCAGCATATACAAAACAAAGCCAAAGATAAAATGTAATTCTTAAAATCACAACAAAACGAAGCTAAAGATATAATAAAAACCACAGAGATATTGAGCAGTGCTCGTAAACCACCACTCCACTCAAATCTCTTCTAATCCATTATCACAGAAAAACAATTAGTAACACAACTTTTAAGAAAAAAAGAGCAGTCTGATATAAAACTAGAGGCTGATGAGCAGGAATGCAAACACATGATATCTCATAATTCAACACTTAAGGATTTACTAGTTACTACTCAATCTTCTTCCTCTTCATCTCCAGCTCCACCCGCTGCTTTCTTTGCAGCTGCCTTCTGGTTCCTTCGCTTCACTCTTCCAGGACGCCCACCTCCAAATGGACTGGTAAGAGAGAAATCAATGTGCTTCTGGGAGTCCACCCTCACCATGAATGACGCTACGTTAACCACCTGCCTTCCAACCCTAATAAAGTAATATGAAGTCAAAACCCAAGTCAATATATAACAATTAAAATATATGTATATATGTATATATATATATATATAAGCATTACAAGATGTAAAATTTCAATAAGAATTAAACACAAACAGTGGGTGCATGAAATTGCAAATAATGCTTCCAAATCTGTAACAATCAAATTATAACATTGCAACCCCCCATTAAACTGCAAGGACTTCTTCCTGAATTTTAATTACCACTAGCAAGCAGATAATCTTAAAAAGGGCTGAATGAGCTAAAAGAAAAATGAAATACGCCCATTCCCAAATTAAAAGAGAGAATAAAAAAAGAAATCACCCCCCATCCCTAGGTCGGACTCAACGCTTGCAGAAGCATCAACTGAAGGAACATATAATCTTCAACAATGTACAGTATATTAAACTCCATATTCAAAGATTTAGTACACCGCACATTACTTCTTTAGCTTTGATCAGTATATCACTGGGCTATCAAGTAAAGAACAGTCAAACCAAAATATTTTGAGTAAGGATTCCCTAATTGAGACATCAGTAGTTCAGACATCACCATGTTCTGTGACTCTGATTATCAAATAATGAAGGTACAAACCTCAGTTCCTCAAACTTGAGCAAGATTTGATTCAGGTTTACACATGCAGTTAAGTAAAAGTAGATGCATTACATGCAAGCATATTGAAAATGAAATTTTAAAAAAAATGAGGGCTGTAAATACCACAACTTTTCTAGAGAACTTCCACAGCTGTCTAATATAGTTCTAAAACTCTACAAATATGCACAAAAGGACTATCATTATAGAGATATTCCATCCCAAAAAGAAAAGAAACCAAAGTATAGTCCACATGTTGATTGAATTTATTGCACTTGTAAATATGATCAAAACTATTGCTATAATCTAAAAAATATCACACCAGACAAAACTAAGAGATCATTTGATGGGCCTCATTAGTTGGTTAAAATTTTCCGGCAAACATGCGCATATTAATAAAAACATCATGACCAAACCTATGGTATTCATTTAGAAATTGCACTCATCATTTTGAGATTATGATCCAATCATGTAGTGAATGGCTGTTCAAATTTTTAGTTCAAAAATGACAACATAGAAACTATATTACAGTCTTTACAGATAGAAAAACAAAAACAAAATTATAATAAGAAATATTCTCGACTTGCAATAATAAATTAGCCGACCAAGCATAGGGATTCAGATGACTGACTTTTCAAACTTTAGGCCGAATTTGAAACATTAACCTGACAGTAAATTGAGGGAATTGATATTTCCACAAGTGAAATGATAATTTCACAATTTCCTCCTCACATGAATAGTAAGTGGATCCCACCTTCGTGTGAGAAGAGCTTGCGATCCTATCATCTTCACTTGTGAAAATATCAATTCTCTAAATTGAGTATATAAAGCTTATTGCATATCAATGGTATAAGAAAAGTAACTTGGCAACTTCTACAAAGTATTGCATTAACACAAAGTCTGGTGTAAGGTTCTACACAAAACATACAATAGAATGAATATAGAATTATTAAAGTATCGAACAAAGTTTCAATCTAATTTAACAAACACTATACGACCTATAAATATCCAGATACGCTATTAACCTTATGAATGATAACTTTTCAAGTAAAGAACAATAATAATATATACCTGATATGCCTTTGCCTAATGAGAACACGAGCATGGTGAATCGACTTTGCCATGCCAGTCTTGAACACAAGTGTTTGAAGACGGCGCTCAAGGAAGTTCTCCACAGTCAAAGCCAAAACATAATCGAGTTTGTTCTGGCTCTCATCCAAAAGTCCATACCTATTCATCCTGCGGAGAAGAGCCTCACCCTCAAAGATACGGCGTGGGTCTTTCTCATCAAGTGTGAGAAGATTTCTCGCAGCATTTCGGATGCGACTCAGTGCATACTGAACCCTCCACAGCTCCCTCTTACACCGGAGTCCATATTCTCCAACAAGCTTAAGTTCAGCATCCAAACGTTCCTTCTCATAAGGACGTCGAGGCTTCTTGAATGTCTTACCGTCTACGAACCACAAGGTAATGCATTTATATCTAGAGGTACTTGTATAGCTTGTATAGTTTATATTGATTAAGATAACAAACACCAGATGAGACCCACTTTAAAAAATTCTAAAACATCTGTTGTAAAGTAGAATCAACAAATTAAGAAATGTATTGACTGCTAGCTGAGAAAAACTAAAAATCGAATTTTTTTGGAACCAAATACTATTCCTTTGTTCAACGTTTTTTCAGTATGAGATGTTATTATGATTATCTAGACATGATTTTATAAAATGTCATGAAAATCTCATTTCCGGACGGAGGAACTATGCCCTTGTTTGTTGAGATAGGTTTATGATAAACTAATAGAACACATAACAGAACTCAATCTTTGAACCTTTTAACTTTTTTCAAGTACCATAACAAATGTAAATTCAGATGAAATACATAATTACATGATGAAAAACACTGAAATTAAAACTAATTATAGTAATCAGTTACAAATTAATGATTCGGAAAGATTACTGCCTTATGACCGATCGACCCAGTGCTATGAATAAGTAAGGTTTCACATGGATCAGAAGTAAATTAATAGCGTCAGAGATATGGAGATAACAAGCATTAAATTATGAGCAATACACATATATATAGATAGAGATGTCTTACAGTTACGGTAGAAGTTGACGTGAACCATGGTTGCGGTGCTACCTCCGCTTTGCCGTCAGGAACCGAAAAGAAAATTGGAAGAGGGAACTGATGCAGTCGGTCCCAATTTATATAGTCAAACCCTAAACCCATCAAACTTTTCAATGATACATCTAGAGAACAGGGCCTGATATTGGACTGGGCTTAAGATATGCAACATTTGTTCTTTATTGGCCCAACTATTTAATCTTATATTTGTAAGGAATTGTATTTTCACAAAATTTTATCCACATGAGTTGAGTCCCATTTATTATTTATACGAAGAAAAACTTGCAGAAATATTAAATTTTTTAAGGAAAATATCAGTTCCTTATTTTTATGGAACACTCAATGGCAATGCCTTGTTTTTTATAGTGTTTATAATCTCAATTAATCTTTGATGTATTTAAGGAGTCTTGTACAAAATTTAATTTTAAGAAGAAAAATGAAAAATCCCTCAGTTTTCAAACAACGTAAAATTGTTTAAAACATTGAACACCACGAATAATCATTAATAATTAGTGATGGTTATTTATTCAAATTCTTAATGTTATTCAAATTGAAAAAAAATAGAGCCATAATGGAATGCTCTATAAAAAAAAATGTGCTTGGCTATTAGGTCTGGCAAAATGGGTAATTCAAATAAAATAACAATTAACTATGTTCACTTGATTTTCATTATATGAGAGAGATCGTGGAATTAAATGTATTTAAGCAAAATGAATATTTTTAACAAATATGCCCTCCTTAATTATATTATAAGTTGTACTTTCGTGACACATATCATTATGTTGTTCATCGATTTTGGTTATCAACATCACCAGTTTGTCATTATCATCACCTCGATAGGCATTATCACCACCTCGATAGCCATTATCGCCTTTTTATCACCATCTTACGTGTCTGGATAGTTCAACGTCTTGATAGTAGGGTAATTTAACAGATGCTCGTATCACATTTCTAATCTTAATTTTGAATTTTTCAAAAGACTTGTTTAGTAGATAGTCACTGAATAGCAAGTGGAGATATCTCTGCCATAAAAGATAGTTTAGCAAAAGTACTTTGCTAGGTCAATACTATCCTTTTTTTCCATTAAAATGAATTGATTTATGTTCGTTTAGGGTTTTAAAGTCAACCATAGCAATATTACTATGACTGATATAATTATTATCGATCAATTATCGCGTCACTTACCGCCATGCACTAATTATTATTATTTTTGTATGATGAGTACCTTTTTTGTTTTTTGTTTTTTGTTTTTAGTTTTTGATAAAAGGTATTTGGTAATTTTAATTTTTTTAAATTCAATTATTATTTACATTATTGAACACTAAAAACTTATTCATGCCTTCATTCTTTGAGTAAAAGAAAAATCGTTCAGGAGAGTGGAATAATTCAAAGAAAAAAGAATAAGAAAAATAAGCTTCCAAGTTTCAATTACCCCGAAGCCTTTCGCTCCACTTTCATTTATGCTGGTTCATACATCTGGCACCTATGTTTTCAAACCTTTTCTGTTAATCATCTGGCACCTCTATTTTCGACGAAGTATATTTGATCGTAAAAATTCAAACCCTAATGTGAAATAGGGCCTTGGAAATGTCGGTCCTCGAATTATAATTGTGTACTTGGGTTAGGAGAATATCGGTGCTATTTGAGAGGATGAGTGCACAGAAGAAGAGGAATTTTCAGATAGAGGCATTTAAACATCGTGTTGTAGTGGATCCCAAGTACGCAGACAAGACTTGGAAGATTTTGGAGCATGCTATTCACCAGATTTACAATCATAACGCCAGTGGCCTTAGTTTTGAGGAGCTTTACAGGTATACTTGTATTCTCTTACTTATTCTTTTGTTTTCCTGATTTAAAAATTATCATAGATAGCTCAAGGAACAAATTCTACTGAGGATTTTAAATTATTAATTAAAATTTTGCGATTTTCTATGTGAGCAGAAAGTAAATGAATTACTTGAAAACGGCTCTGTTTATGCGTTTTATTTGCTACTGGAATGTATCTTATGTCTCCATGATTGTATTGCATCAAATTTTGCAAGGTTAGTGACTTGTTAAATGCTAAAACAAAAATTAGGACAAGTTTAGGGTCTTGGAATTCGGTAAATTTTGTTGGCAAGTATTTTTAAAGTACAAAACAGAATGGCCATAGCCAAAAAAGACAGAAAATACAAAATGAAAAAATGAAAAAGTAAGGGATGCTTGCTTTGAGATCTACATATAGTTATGTGTTGCTCTTGGGGCTAAAATTACCTTGGTCCAATCATTGAACTATGTGATGAATGAGGACTTTTGATTGAAAATTGCCTCGAGTATAGGTTAAGTTTTAAGGTGCATGCTTATGAAAAAGTTATTGCTTCTGTGTCGTGGAAAGTTGGAGGGTTTTTGGAGTTTGAATTCATGTGTTTGGTGAACTATTGCTAAGGTATGATATGCTGAGAGGCTTTCGTGGACCTTTAAAGATTTTGTAGTATCTTCTTTCAAATTTAAGGAAAGATTATTGCATCTTGTGATCTTGTCAGCAAATGGACGCGTCTTCGTCTAAGTAATACTTTTTTCTAATTGAATTGGGTTTGCTTAAGGAATCATGACAATTTTATGAGGCACAACTTGACACGTGTTGGATATTCTAGGCTACTATGTTTTCCTTCAATTTTTTTGTGATCTACTAAAAGCATTATTCTTGACTTTGAGGGAAAGTATTTTATTTAAATAGAATTAATCATGATATTGCCATTTCAACAATGAAATAAGGCACAATGAGCATTTCAATCTGGTGTCAAGATGGTTGGGAAGAATGAGTAGCAGCTATCGTTTATGAGAAAAAGATGAAATGTCTTTTAGGTTACTTATTAACTTTATCTTGTTATTGGTTCATTTTAGTTTGAACTTCCTTTTTGGTCCCAACTTTTCCATCGATCACTCATTTTGGCATTTTGTATTCAGTCTTATGGTATAGAATTATGAAGTTTGGAACATGTGACAACCAACAATTACCAGAATCCTCATTTTTTTTTATTTTTTTGGTTTGGGCTCTGTGTGTGGAATATTAGCTAATCTACACAATCCATTTGTAGTCTGATTTGGTTGACACTCTAGCATCTTCTTGTGCTTCCTTTCTCACTTACCAATTTTGCTTTCTTATTATCGTTTTTCATCTATTATTATTATTATTATTAATTTTCGTCAAGGACATTAATATCTTTTACTTATCAGTTGAAACACAAAAAAGTTGTATAGTTGACTTATCCACGACCGTCCTAAACCTTATATTCATACACCATTAGTAGCTTCTCATTCTTTTCCCTGTCAACCATTGCGCTTATTCCTCCCCACCCCCCAACCCTCTTTCTCCCTCTTTAAACTAATAAGTTGGGTTGGTACAACTTATTATCCTTTCCTGAGGCATTTGTTTATGTTATTGTTCTCCTTTTATATGTAACAAATGCCGGTGAGGGATTGCAGTTCTAATGTTCACTTTTTTGTCAGCATTAATTGGACTGGCTTTTCTATAATTATTTTATTTGATTTTCTTTCATTATTTTTCTTATTTTGATTTTCTTGCATTGTTTTTCTTATTTTGATTTTCTTGCATTTTTTTCTTATTTTTATCTATAAGGCCAATCTCTGAATATATTGAGGTATTTTCAATGCACTAAATGAATTCTTCAATTCCCTCAAGAACAACATGTCTATTAATTTTGGTGGAGAAGGCTAAATATGTTAATTGGAAATTGTTTTTTGAGTAGTAGTAATAATAATAATAAAAAAAAAATTATGCAAGTTTCTTCACCAGAGAACAGACATGTGAACCCTAACCTATATGTTTGCATTATACTTTTGATCTTTAAGCGTTCAGTGTTAATTTAGGAATGCTTATAATATGGTTCTGCACAAATTCGGCGAGAAACTCTACTCTGAACTAGTATCGACTATGACATTACATCTAAAAGATATAGCAAAATCAATTGAGGCGGCTGAGGGACCTTCATTTCTGGAAGAACTCAATAGGAAATGGGCAGACCACAACAAGGCATTGCAAATGATCCGAGACATATTAATGTACATGGACAGGACTTTTATCCCGAGTACACACAAGGCCACAGTTCATGAGCTCGGGTTGAATTTGTGGAGGGACAACATTATCCACTGTAGCAAAATTCAGATGAGGCTTCAGTCTACACTTCTTGAACTTGTGCTTAGAGAAAGGACAGGTGAAGTAATAAACCGTGGTTTGATGAGGAATATAACAAAAATGCTAATGGATTTAGGTTCTTCTGTTTACCAAGAAGACTTTGAGAAGCCTTTTCTTGGAGTCTCAGCTGATTTCTATCGTGTTGAGTCTCAGCATTTCATTGAGTGCTGTGATTGTGGGGATTACCTTAAGAAAGCTGAGAAGCGTCTAAATGAGGAGATTGAGAGAGTATCCCACTACTTAGATGCAAAAAGTGAAGCAAAGATAACAAATGTGGTGGAGAAGGAGATGATTGAAAGTCATATGCAGAGATTAGTCCACATGGAGAACTCTGGTTTAGTTAATATGCTTGTGGATGACAGATATGAAGATCTGGGTAGGATATACAGCTTGTTCTGCAGGGTGCCAAATGGGCTCTCTTTAGTTAGAGATGTTATGACTTCTCACATTCGGGAGGCAGGTAAGCAGCTAGTAACTGATCCAGAGAGGTTAAAGGATCCTGTTGACTTTGTGCAGCGGCTTTTGGATAAAAAGGATAAGCATGCTAAGATCATTAGTCTGGCATTTAACAAAGACAAAACATTCCAGAATGCTCTGAATTCCTCCTTTGAATATTTCATTAATTTGAATCCTCATTCTCCGGAATTCATTTCTTTGTTTGTGGATGATAAGCTCCGCAAAGGACTGAAAGGCATTAGTGAGGAGGATGTAGAGATATTACTGGACAAGGTGATGATGCTTTTCCGCTACCTACAAGAAAAAGATGTGTTTGAGAAGTATTACAAGCAACATTTGGCAAAAAGGCTTCTTTCAGGCAAGACCATCTCTGATGATGCTGAGAGAAGCTTGATACTAAAGCTAAAAACTGAGTGTGGGCATCAATTTACTTCAAAGTTGGAATGCATGTTCACTGATATGAAGACCTCCCAAGACACGATGCTGGGATTCTATTCAGCAATGGGTGCCGAGATAGAAGACGGCCCTACACTTGCTGTCCAGATCCTTACTACCGGATCGTGGTCAACTCAATCGAGTACCACTTGCAACCTTCCACCAGAAATTTTAGGGGCGTGCGATAAGTTTCGAAAATATTATCTTGGGACCCACTCTGGTAGGAGATTGTCCTGGCAAACAAATATGGGCACTGCAGATTTGAAAGTAACACTTGGAAAAGGGCAGAAGCATGAGTTGAATGTATCCACATACCAGATGTGTATCCTAATGCTCTTCAACAGTGCTGATCGGCAGAGTTATAAAGAAATCGAACAAGCAACGGAGATACCTGCCCCGGACTTGAAGAGGTGCCTGCAGTCATTGGCCTGTGTTAAAGGGAAGAATGTCCTTTGCAAAGAGCCCATGAGCAAGGATATTGCCGAGGATGATGTCTTTTTCTTTAATGATAAATTTACAAGCAAGTACTACAAGGTAAAGATTGGTACGGTTGTTGCACAAAAGGAGTCCGAACCAGAGAAGCAGGAGACGCGACAAAAAGTGGAGGAGGATAGAAAGCCCCAAATTGAGGCAGCAATTGTGAGGATCATGAAGGCGCGGCGGGTCCTGGATCACAATAATATTGTTGCCGAGGTTACTAAGCAGCTGCAGTCGCGATGCTTGCCAAACCCAGTTGTAATAAAGAAAAGAATAGAGTCTCTAATTGAGCGAGAGTTTTTAGAAAGGGACAAAGTGGATAGGAAGTTATATCGATACCTGACTTGAGAATACAAGCAAGCGTATTGATTGTTTCATTTTGTGTATAATCTTGGCTGGTGAATTTGTCAGATTTAATGTTGTTGAACTATTGCAGATTCTGAAAGACTTGTTCAATGCTGCTTTCGGTGCCGCTTTTGTTTTACAGACATTCCTTTTGTAACTAGCCTCTTATACTTGTTATTACAACTTTTGTCTTCTTGAAGCTACGAGGTGAGGGGTGCTATGGGCCATGGGGTGAGGCCCTAGTGATGGGTGTCAAAAATATATTGAAAGTCCATTTTTGACATGGGTATCAACTGTTGAAACTTCATAGATTCTAGGGAATATAGATTCTTTCACATTTTATTATCTTACTTCTGTATATATAATGGCATTCACCCTATAATAAAAATTCAACCTGAGGAATTGAAAAACTATCCACTTACCCCAAGCTCGCTCTCTCTCTCTCTCTCTCTCTCATAGTAGGTTCATCTTTCTGTTTCTCTTCCCCTTCCTTTTTCTCCTTGTATTTCTTCTCAGGTGGAAAGTATTTTCTCAGCGTCAAAAGTTGTTGACAGGGTAACTTGACACTGGTTTGAACAACGCCATTTATTATTGTTAATTGCCATTTGTCTTCTCTTTCCCTTTTGGTGGCCATTTTTTCTTAGTTGCAAAGGTTTGGATGGAACACCACTGCTAGGTACTCATATTTGTTTTGGACAAACAGGCTCTAGACCGTTCATAATAATACCCTTTTTATATTCAATAATTTAATAAATAATTGAAAATTAAAGTCTTAATTACAATATATAACAATTAAAAATTTTAAAATCAATAAACACTAAGGCGGAGTTTGGACACTCCTCCCGTTTTTACTTCTTTTATTTCCCTAGTTAAAGAAAGAACGAACTTAATATCCTCAGTCCTATATTATAGTTATGGTTTATTATACGTAACTTTTACTCCCAATAGTCGGGATTGAAACCAACCACCACCTTGAAATTATTCCTCAAGGCCTCCGCCATTTATATACATTTTCAAAGTTTGGAGAATAAAATTTCTGGACCTGGCACTGCCTTGGGAGGTTTGAATACCGTTGGCAAGAACACCTCCATGAAGTGATAATTGTCATCTCTTAGACCGCTTAATGTCTGAAACATAAAAATATGGGAATATAGTAGCGTATATGAATCCAAAAGACTCAGGATTGCACCAAGTTCACATAAATCATACAGGACTAATCCATAACAATGGCAACATTTTGACCCTACAAGATAGCTGTCCATACCGATACCATTGATCCCTGTTACTGGAAAGGTCTTTGATAACTTAAAACTATGTTTAGAAATCCCATGAGCTAAACTTCGAACAAGTTGAAAACGTAAAAAGCCAAATGGGAATTCAGCTGTCATCCTCTTCATCTTCATCCTCATCACCATTTTCCTGATCAACAGACATCATTAAGAAGTCATGAAAAACAGGACAGATAAAACATAAAACATACGCATGTCACTTTTTGGCTGATTTAACAGGAAACTGAGAAAGAAGTTAACACCCATAGGCAAACAAAAAAATGAAGGATTATAAGTAAGCACAATCTTTAAGTGAAATTAGGCAACTAAAGAAAGCAAAATATTCCACCTACTCGATGAAAATGGACTATGAATATACATAATCTACTAATGTTTAAACTTAATACCAAGTCCAGCAATCCATAAATAGAAATAAAAGGACGAAAATGTAATCTGCATCTAAGCATCAAAACAAAGAAATAGACTAGTAGCTGTTTTTGTACACACCAAACCTCTAGTCTTAAAATAAACTTTTTTAATATTGAATAGATATTCATTGCAACTTTCTCGATATAAAAAACTCTAGAACCGAAAGGGAAGGAAAAAAAAATACAGAAAAGGGGGTTCAGTGGATTACTGGAGCTTGATGTGACCATGTTTTGGGTGCTCCAGGGGTATATACGCGGGTCTAACATATAGGTTAACCTAGCCCTGTTGATCTTAAACTTTTGTTGTCCTTGCTTATTCAGATACATTGTGTGTACTTTTGCAGAGCCCCTTCGACTAGTAGTTTGGACTTTACTAAATATACTGTCTACTTGTGCCGTCTTGGCATGACAAGAGCTAGCGTAAGAGAGGAAAAAAGGAAGCAAAAAACAACCACAAGTCACTTTGGATGACATAGACATACAAAAAGTGTACCAACTCTATTAAAAATCCAATAATCAAAAACACCTCAACACCACTACTGTAAAAAGATTTATACTTAATTTATATAAGGTAAAAAGCTACAATATATTACACTTGCAAGAAGAAAATTTAATTCAAATAACCAACAAAACATAGCATAGCTCATGGATCACGAGCTTTAATGCTGGATTTGAGACACAGGTTTTTGTAGCTCATAGAGGATAGGCAATCTGGCACTTTCTGGTCCTTAAATAGTAAATCATTTGCAGAGCATGGTTTTGACTATTTGACTCCGAATTTGCTCTAAACTCGCCAATCCTAGAGTTCAGAGACTGAACCATAAGTAATACTCATAGATTTGATAACGATGGTTTCAACCTATCTTTAATACTCATGGAAATCAATAAAAAGTAAGAAGTTTGAAATTATGTATTATATATAGAAATGTGAATTTATGGAAAAATTTAACCTTTCCCTTACAGTTAAAATGGGTAAGTTCAAATAAAGCACCACTAAGCAAGTTTATGCCACACATACGACTGTATGAAGCAAATGCTCATAAGTGAGATATACAGATACAATTATGCAAAATATAGAACAGACAAGAGGTGGGTCATTAAATTTCATCTATGTTCACCTCATCATCATCCTCATCAGAGTCTTCTTCATCAGCTTCCTACACCCAAAAAGTAATAATAAAAATTGACGCCTTAAGTCAGGAGGAATAGAGGGTACATTCAATTTGGGAAGGAAATATATATGATAAATAAATCTAAAAAGAAGAGTACATTGTTGAAATATTTGAGAGGATTGGGCCACAGATCCTCTTTAATTATCTCCGCAACCTGCAGTTTTTAAGTGGAAGAAAAATAAATGAAAGATGAAAAGGAAAAAAGGAGCTAAAATTTTCTGCTTTCCTATATACACAGCAGCACAGCTATTATTGGATCTTGAATAGCAGATGAGAACATAAAAAAAAACAATGCACCTTCACAAAATAATGTATGACACCAGGAGAAAGCTTAAAGTAATGACGTGCCAACAAAATCACAGAATATACCTCATCATGAAGCCCCTCCACAATTTCCTTCTGTTGGGTCTCACTGAACCAACTAAAGAAGCTGCATAAGTAAGATTAGTTAAATATTAGTCAGTGAGAAGGTTATTTTAGCCAGAAAAAAAAGAAGATGAACATGACCCTCATTATGTCCGATGGTTTCTCATTTCATGAATTCTTTATCTTTTATCTGTAGCCTGTGTGTTGAGCTTTACTAGGAAAGGACTGAAGTCAGCAGTCTAAAGTATTATAAGCATACAAACACATTTTTATTTGGATAGGTAACGTCTTCCCCCAAATTAAGCAAGCTGGTGGTTTGACTGACATAATTTTATCAATTACTTTCCTTTTACTTAAAACCTTGGATAGAGAGCATGAATGGTATGGACAGAATGAGCAAATCTTGGGACATCCGAAGACGAAAGGAGCTCAATTAATTTAGGACAGAGAGACTAATTTGCATGTTGTAAGTTTTAATTTGACTGCAAAAGTCAACTTTGATATGAATCCCTTAGAAACTGAAGCCAACAATAATTACTTTTTGACCCTTAGAGCTATGTGTATAGATTAGAGAGCTTCACCACATTGGCTAGAGCCTAGAGGACAAAGGACAAAATGTGGCTAATAATCACTTAACGCCTTGTAAATGGAGATTTGTGTATTGTAATCCTTCAACAAGTATCAGCCCATGACAAAGATTCCCAAACATGGAGTCTAAAGGAACAAAAATGATTTAAAAAGAAAGCAGTAACAAGGGCCAATAATAAGACCCTTAGTCTCAGCTGGTCCTAATCCTCTAAAAGAAGCAAGAACACTAGAATATATCAAGGAGATTCGTTATGACTTGATAGTCCACTTAATAGAGGGGATAAAGAAATTCGAAAAAAAAGTAGGAGGAATATAAATGTGTCAATAAGGATGAGAAGTATTATTGCTTACATAATATTCGGTGCACTTTGAAACACCAATACAATTATCACTTAATAGTAAATAATGTTAAATGAAACCAGTGCTTTTGGTTCAATTAGAATCTCAAAATTTTAGGCAATTAAATTTGGGCTGAGCTTCAAGTAATTGAAATAATCGTGAACCATCACCGAATTGTTTATCACACACTCCCTTTTAATTTGATAATGTACATCACTGCTTTTAATTTGAGCTCGGCCAATTTATCACTGATTTTTGAACAACTACATTTCTCTTTATACATGCAGGAAACATTGTTGTGAAAATCGTACGATGCACAATATGTATCGTATGATTCGACACGATACATAAAAAAATCGATTCATAATTGTAGTTGAATCGAATTTTGTATAAGAATCGTACAAATCGAAGCTGAATTGTACAAATTGAAGCTGAATCGCATGTAGTGAGTGACACGTCAATACACCATCGATACAATAAGAAGTCAGAGAGAAGAGACGAGACATCGTAAAAAAAAAAAAAAATAGTTGAAAAATTACCCTTTGCCCGTCACTTCGATTACAGCATATAGCATACAATTGCGATTTTAAAAGGGCTTTAAACCCAATTTCAAATCATTCAAAGGGAATTAATCCTAAAAAAATCAAACTTAATTCTGTGATTAGCCCTTAAACCCTTATGTGTGTGATCTGCGGACCATAACTTCAATTAGCATCATCTTTGTCTCTCGATCTCGCTGACTCTAGCTTTGAATATTGCCGAGTAAAGCTCTGGAATTTTCTCCAACGTGTTCTGTTTTGGGCCTTTTACCCTTTTGTATAAAGTTGCCTCATTGACTTCTACAGACAAAGAAATGGGTATGTTATACTTATATATGTATCTATATTGTATTATTATATTATATTAACTATATAATGTGCTCCACTCACCTAAAATCGACAACTATATACAACAATTCATATGTACAATTATATACAGCAACAATTACCTTTTTCCCTCTTTTATATTATTGTATTATATATATTATTTTTCTATTACAATTTGTTTGTAAATTGTAAGTAATTAAATCATTATTTTACCTTTAATGAACATATCCTTTTATATTTAATTAACATATGTTGTGAATTGACATTAATATTGATGGTGACTGACGATAATCACATTTGATAAATTTTAGTTATTAATTTTTTATGTTTGTAGCCTTTTGACAACTTAAAACATTGAGAACTTTGTATTTTTGTTGGACTATATGCTTAGTTATTATCAATTTAAGTCGTATTTTGTGTTCTCAATATGCACAAATATATTAATTATTTTATATAACTTTACTAAATCTTATGATACAATTCACAATCCAATACATGAAACACGATACAAGAGTTTTCGATTCACGACACGATTTGACAACTATGGCAGAAAGAAAAAGTAATAAAATTTGGAGCCACAAAAACTCTATCAAATTTCTCTTCATTGTAGCAAGCGTGGAGAATAACTCCTAATATCTTTAAATTTCTCTGTCACCATCTAACATTAGTTCTACCAAATCTTACTGGTCGTACCTATGTTGCCCCAATTGTCCAAGATTAGAATCCATAAAGTGATTTAAGAGAAAATTAGCTTTGACATAAGGAAAAATAGGTAAGAAATGTACCTCTCGTCCATAGGGGGCCGTTTGTTTCCTTTCTTCTCATGAGTAACTCCAACTCCATTAGCAGCGGACTTCATATTTAAACTCTTTTGTAAGATACTTTGACATGTAAAGGAAAAGTGATAAAATAATAATAATAATAATAACAATAATAAAATCAAATATAAACACTTGGGAATTGCTATTACCATGCCTTCCTTCCACTTAATATTTGTACCAGTTATCTTAGTAGTTCCTTCATCAAAAAATGCAAAGGTCTTTGTGAGCTTTGTATCTTCAAAATAAGGATTTGACTTGAAGTTCTGAGAGTCAGCAATAGGACCGATGTGTTAGCAACAACCCAGCAATAGAGAGAAACTTATCACATCTAAGGACTAAATGCAAGTACATCTGAAGAAGATAAAGATAAGAAGGTTACAAAGGTGATAGAGAATCCTGACTTCACGTCTTTAAAGTCCTCCACCTCAAGTGAATCTAAATACTTGAAGATCTAGGTCAAGGAAAATTGTGAAATAATAATCAGTACCCATCGGACTTCAGCTATAATTCTGTGCCTAGAGTAAATTATCCTCGTATACCGATATAGGTCTTATTAATTAATAAAAAAAAATCATTAAATATACAAAGGGAAGGGAAGGGAAGTGGAAACTTAAATAAATACTTTAGGTCAAGGAAAATTGTGAAGAGAAATCAAACTTCAGTTAATTCTCTGCGTAGAGCATATCATCCTCATATACCAATATAGGCTTTAGTAATTAATATAAATAAAATCATTAAATCCATACAAGGAAGTGAATTGAAAACTTAATACTTTACGATATTTAGTTTGCAACTAATATAATACTCCAACTGATAACCTTTAACGGCATGTGCCATACCTTCTGGTCTTCCTCATTCAGAAGATCACCAAGTGCAGGATGGCTTAGGAACTGCGTGGTTCAAGAATGCAACAGCCATATAAAATTCAAATTATGAGAGGTTAATGCCTTATTGCTTAAACTATAGTATCAAGATATACAAATAAAAGAGTAGCTGAAGAACTCACAGCAGTCAACCAGAAGTCAGGAATAGATTTAATGATCTCGCTTCGTTTGACATAAACAGGCCTTCTTATTTCATTATATGTCTGCTCAATTTCCAAAACCTTGTCGCTGACTTCTTCATTAACCTGTATGTTGACATTACAGGAATCATGCTTCAAATAAATTATGTGCAGCAGTGAACCTGTATTAGTTTCGAATGAGACACAGACTCCTATTGGAAAGTAAAGGCATCTAGCTAATAATAAATAGTAATGAAACTTTAAAATTTATTGCTTTCGCAACTCTTCTTTTATTCAGTTTGCATTCATAAAACTAATATATAAAGGAAACACTAAAATCGAAGAGGGAAACAAAGGGAAAAATGTCAGGTTGAACATGTGCTTCCCTTTTCTTTCATGCATTTTAAATTTATAAGCAACTTAATTCTTTTGTCTCCATTCATTCCAAAAAACAATGCACAGGGTAAAAGCAATAGAAACTAAAATAAACGACCAATTAATGTAAAACCCACCAAATATTCAGAAATTAAACGTAAAAAATCCATATCAAAACATTTTATCACCACAATTATCCAAACAACCTATAGCACAATGCATAATTTTCTTTTATTTAAAAAAAAAACACAATTCAACAAATTAAACCCAGTAGATACTGAGACGTTAAAAGATCATAAATTTGCATAAGAATGCATATAATAATAATGTATAAGAGGGTAAAAAATAGAGAACCTTTTCAAGCTCATCTTGGACCTCCTGAAGCTTTTCGATAGAGAGAACGAGGTCGCCGTCAATGTAATCGGAGTTTTCCTCCACGGCAACCTTTGATTTCTTCGCACGATCAGCCACCATCTTTCCAACCCTAGCCTCACTAAACTACAACGTTGGAACTTCGAATAGTTGGGCTTCACCTAAACCCTCCGAGAGTCTTTGGAGAGAGACAAGTGAAACTGTACGTTCGCAATTTAATAAAATAGCCTAGTATTAGGCTAACTGGTAAGTGAACTTCTGCGGCCTGTTTGAATATTATTACGTAAAATTTATTTAAATATTATAAATATAAAATTTAAAATATGTGTATAATATATATTATTAATTAATTAATTCATGCACTTGACTACAAAATTTATAAATAATATAAAAGGTCTCACTATTGAATATATATAAATTTTATGATGGTAAATATATATAAAGAGTGTGGAGGAAAATATTCAATTACATAGAATTTAAAAAGGTGAATGGCTATTTTTTTTTTATTCAATGCATACTATTAAAACTATGAATATATCTGCTAATGAAGTTAGAAAAGTGTTAAACTTTTGAGTTTTTTTTATCCGATAAAAAATGTAAGAGGAAGAAAAAGAATTTGGTATTAAGAGACGAGGTGAATGAAATGAAAAATGATAAACTCATTTAAGTTGATTCAACCAACTAAATTAGTTTACACAATTGAATGTCGTACTTTTAGATATATAAACTTAACATCTCGTGCGAGACATGAGTTAGTTTATATTATTTTTTTATAAATATTTGATAATTTTTTATTAACATATATTTATCATTTTTTATTGACATAATACATATATAATGTAAAAAATAGTTTGGACCAATATATTATATCACAATTAAAGAGAAATTAATTACTTTTATTACCTCGTGATTAAAATTACAATTTATCGTCAAGAAGAAATTTTTTATATTTCTACATCCACACTTCGAGAGAAATTAAATACATTTACTCGATTTTAAAATTATATATAACTTGTACTATTTTAAGAAAAAACTTTCCATATTCTTATTTAATGAGAATTAATTATAATTATTAGTTATGATATTAAATATAATATTGATTGTTTGATTTAAGTCATGACCACCCAAGGTAAATCATTCAAATTTATTAAATTGGATGGTCATAAAATATAATTATTGGTTGTACTTTTATATATAAGGTATACAAAAATAGACGATATTATAGAGAGAGTTTAAAGAGTACTTATATGTATTTGCATCTGATAATTATCAAAAAGAAAATGCATGATACCTTAATATACAATATAAGTATGTTTTAGTTCAATATCATGCACCAAGTACGAGATTTATAATTATATCATCATTTAGAAGTTGTAATTTATATTATTATATATACTCTAAATATTATCTAAATAACAGTAATGTGATATTGTAAAAGATAATAAAAAATATTGACAAATAATAAAAATATATATCTAATTACGGACAAAATTAAAAAGATAATTATACCTGTAATTTTAGAACAAAATACTTATTAGTTACTTTTTTTTTTTTATATATAAAGTGACTTTAAAATAATTACACATACAACCTTACCTAATAATGATATTCATATTCATTTTTAATATTTAATAAAATATATTGGCTCATCAAAATAAAAATAAAAAGAAAAGAAGAATAATTAAAAGAGGATTATAAATAGACGTATAATAAATTTCAAGTGTCTTAATTGAAATTAGGAGTCATGTTAAAATTGAAATGATTCTTATCTTCTCGAGTTATTATACATGGATGGAATTAAAAAAAAAAATTAATAATAAATAAATTAAGAAAAAAGAAGAAGAATAATTAAATAAAGAATTTTAAATAGATAAAATTGATGAAAATTATAATTTTTAATCTATATCTTGTGAATGAGATAATACATATCTAAAATAAAAATAAACACACAAATAAAAATAAAAATATTAAACAATTAAATCCACGAGTCAACTCAATTTAGGACAAATCAAAATTTTATAATTAACTCATACAAAATATCGTTGTTTATGTTATTATAATAAGTAATACATTCCGTTTCAAAATTAAACATATCTTTTGATTTTATAAAGTTATTTTGTGAAATTTTAAACCAGTAAATATGACAATTAGTATTATTTTTTCTTAATTTATAACGATTATAATTATTTTTATCAAAATCTATAAATTCGTGTTATAGTTTGAATTTTAAACAATATAAATTAATTAAAATATTAAAATATATTTATAATTTTAAAATATATATAACAGGGCAATATGTTATTAATAACTTTATATCGTGTTTGATTTTATTATAAAGAATTTTACAGTTCAAGTCTTAAATTTTATTTGATCAATAACATCAATTTTAATGAGATTAATTTTGAATCAATAATCAAATAAAATTTGGCCCATTAATAGGATGAGGTTCTAATATTCAAATAAAATCTGATAGATTGACTTAACTTTATGATACTTAGAAAAATGAAAGTAAACCACTGTTTAAAATATATTTTTATATTTTATATTTATTTTTAATAATCTCAATGCTGAATTATAGGAGAACATGAGAAAGGGGCGAAGCTAAAAATTAAGAGGCACATTTAATTTTCTGTATCGTCTGCTAAAATTAATTTTAACCTATTAATTAATAAAGAGTTGACTCAAATTTATGATATTAAATAATAAAAAAATAATTTTTAATCACCAAATTATCTCCTTCAATATTTACAGGAGAAAATATAAAGAGGATAAATTAATAGTTAGGCACAGTACTACAATAAATTTACACCAAACATAAAAATTGGAAGAATAGAGTACAAGATTCTTGAAAACTAATCCTCGGTGTAGACCTAACTCTATCTATCTAGTCCAAGAACTAAAAACTCTGCGTCTTTGGGCAAAAAAAAGCCTTTCAACCAACATTTTGTCTATTACGTACCAAAAAAATTGAAGAAAAATGCAAGTAGTGATGGCTATTAATTCTTCACTGGTTCCTCTTCATTCTCATCGTGTAATCGACGGGGTTCCAAGACGACGACGCTTGATGGGTCGCCGTGAGCTCTGCTTCGACGGCATTTCATCTGTCTCTCGCTCCGAAACACATTCCGATGACTCCTTAAACGACCCAGTTTCTCCTCATCCCAATTCCACGCAAAGGTACAATCTTTCCTACTATAAACCTAATGCCTTTCTGTTTTTTACATAAATCATATTTTTAGGAGTTGAATTGAATTCTGGGTACACTTTGATTTTTTAATTACGTGTTTCGTAGACGGCCCTAGGGCTTATTTGGGTTTAAAATTCTTTCCTTTTTAATTTATTAGTTAGTTCAAACAATATTCAAGAATTGAAAGTTGCTGTGTATGAAACTGCATTGTTAGACTTCTTTCATGTTTTTGTGTTTCAAGTTTGAGTGCAGCAAGATTTGATCTAGTTTTTTCTCTGTTCTTTCATTTTCCCCTGGTTAATCTCCTTTATGTATGTCAATATAATGCATGTAGAATTGGTGTCAAAGATTTGGGTGAAGTAACGAGGCATAATATTCCTTTCACAACGAGGCGAATGTTGTTTACAAGTTTATTCATGTATTCATGCTATAATCCTTCAAGGTACTCATCAGGTTCGCACGGTTTGGCTCTTTTTCCTTTTTTTACCAATTTGAATTTCATTTTAGGGTCTTAACCTGCTTGTAACGTTAATCATGTCTTTCAAGAACTCCGCGTATTCAATTTGATGTTCATGATTATCTTGGATTTATAAATTTTTATTTTTAAATGGCTTTACTCATTCCTCGGCCAATGCAATGCTGATCAGTTTAAGTTAAACTAAAAAAGTCAGTTTTCCAGACTTCATTTCGTAGACGTCAATCTGAAATATACGCAAAAGTGTCCATAGACCTGCTAAAATTCTTCTTTTTGGTTAATTCTCCCTTATATATTTTCCCCATGAAGTTCCCACCTTCATATTTCCTAAGGCATCCTTTTGTACTTAGCATATTAGCTTTTGACTATTTGATGTCTTTTGGACTGCAGCCCATGCTTTAGGAGACCCCTCTGTGACGGTTGAACAAGTAACACCCCCTGTTTTTTCTTCTGGTGCACTATTCCCGACCGAGGTTTTTCACGTCAACTTTCTCAGTCAGTTGTGCCTTCTTTCTTTCTGAATGGTTTTATGTACATTTCACTTCCAGTTCCACAAGTTTATAGTAGTTGTATCTATGGCAGGAAAGAATTGTTCAACTCTTCGAGAAAAACACCTATGCAGTAGTCAACATATTTGATGTGACTTTACGACCTCAACTTAATGTTACAGGTGTGGTTGAGGTAAATAGATAGTCAAGAATGATGCTATTATTAACAGTAGTTTTATAGTATTCAAAAACTTATTTACAGTTCTATGTTCAAGTGCATGAACTACATCTATACTAGTTTGCATGGTCTGCTTGAAGTTATTATTATCTTCTCATGCTTATTGGCTGTGGTATCGTTGCAGTGATAGTAGATTTTTTTTTTATGTAAATAAATGATAGGTTCCTGAAGGAAATGGTTCTGGAGTTGTCTGGGATGAACAAGGGCATATTGTGACAAATTACCATGGTAAGAGCTTGTGAAGTTTAAATTACTTGATCTTGTTGTCAGAAAAGATGTCTCTGTGGTTCCAGTATGATGGGTGAACACTCCTATGGATAATATATCAGATCAAGCCATTTTATGTATCCCAACTTCCCAAGATGATTGTTTCTTCATACTAAGAGCTCCAACTTGTCTTCATTCAGTTTGTATTTTGTCGTAAACTTTCTTTTGTGCAAGAAATTCTTCCCGAGTCTTATTGTAATATAGGCTCTTCATGACGACTTCTTTATATCTTCAGCAGGTTTTCTCACTTGTTTATTTTATTTGAGTTTGTTTCTCTGTATTTTTATCAATTGTTTGATGGTATCAAATGGTTGGATTATACACATCCTTTAATTTAAGTTTTCAGTTGACACAATTACTATTTTTATGTGATTTAATCATACCCAATTAGTTCTGATTTCTAGACGGGCTCTGATATGCTGAACTAACATTTTGTTATTTCTAGTGATTGGGAATTCCCTCTCAAGAAATCCAAGTCCTGGGCAGGTTGTTGCACGAGTTAATATTCTTGCTTCGGAAGGGTAAGATTTCTAGTTCTTTGACTCATACTGATAGAAATGGAGAACATTTGTACTATTGCTCTATGGTTCCTTATCTTGCACAGTTTTTTGAAAGGGTACAAAAGAACTTTGAGGGAAAGTTAATTGGTGCAGACCGGGCCAAGGATCTTGCTGTCCTGAAGGTAAATTTCTTTCTGTACTTCTTTTATTTTCTTCTTTGCTGAAATAATGTTTTTGGCCAAATTAAATTGCTACTTATCCAATGCTATACTTTTGTATTTTTGTCCTTGTTAGCTTAGTTAGTCGCAGATGATGTTGCTTACTCTCTCGAGTCTTTCCTTGTTTATCATGGATCCTTTGTTTTCCTAGGACTAACTGATACTCCTTTACTTATTAGCACTGTATGCAATCAGAGTTGTGCTCCAAAACATGAATCCCAAGTGGCCTTAAATTCTCTCGCCTGTTGGAACATGAATATTTCTGATTATTATCCCTTTACCAGACTTAATTAGTGTAAAAAATTTGAGTTTTTTCTACTTTTTGTTTTGCAATTTAAAATGTAGTGTTACAAAAACTCAGGATAATGTGAAAGCATAAAATATGAGATCTTTAAAATGCTCCTCTGCCATCATGCTAGACAACAAGGACACTATACTGTATAAAAATAATGCAAATTAAGTGAGCAATTTGATTTTTAGGAATAAGTTTATATTCATTCTAATTTCATACACTTTACCCTTGAAGTAGTACGCCACTAACTACATAGGAAAAGTTGTATTGGGATGTATACCACAAGGAATCCAATATCTTGAGATGTTCCAATTGTAAACTGAATTATAGTTCTGGATGGTAGCTCAAGTCTGGCGACTTTTAGTTGTAATTTGTTGCAACATACAGCAACAACATTTTAACATAGTAAAATAGCATCCTTTTGAGACCATCTGTACAAATGGTCTGTGGATCTATGATTGCATCATTTATTTTTGCATCAAATAATATGCAAATCTTTGTTAAGTTTGCTTGATTTAGTTTTCAATAATGTGATTCCCTAACTTGTTACTTGATTTAGTTTGTTTTGTGATCTAGCAGTTCATTAGTAGACTATGACTACTAAGTCCTTTTAGTCTGTCTTTCAACATGCCAGGTGGAAGCCCCCGGAGATCTGTTGAGGCCAATAAAGGTGGGGGGTTCTTCTTCTCTAAAAGTCGGCCAACAGTGTTTAGCCATTGGGAATCCATTTGGTTTTGATCATACTCTCACAGTTGGCGTTATTAGTGGTCTCAACCGTGATATATTTAGTCAAACTGGAGTGACAATTGGTGGTGGAATTCAAACAGATGCAGCTATCAATCCTGGAAACAGGTTTTCTACAATTTTTTTCTTTCCATGCATAGATGTTAATTGTACTATCGTACTCTTGCCTCTCCAAATGTCACAATTATATGATTCTGGTTTCTCTTCTTAACTTGATTATCACCGAGTGTGATTTGTTTCCTGAAATTGTTGCAGTGGAGGCCCATTACTGGATTCCAAAGGGAATTTAATTGGGGTAAACACTGCAATATTCACCCAGACAGGTTATTTTTTCATATGAGTTTGTTGTGTCGTATGCATTTCGGATTATACTTGTATAATCCATGATTTCTGACGTCCTTCATACATATGTTGACAATTTTTTTTTGGTGTGATAGGGACATCAGCAGGTGTAGGGTTTGCCATCCCATCTTCAACAGTGATAAAGATAGTGCCTCAGTTGATCCAATTTGGCAAAGTATGTCCTGTTGCAGTTCATTTATACAGTTCGGTTTCTTGCTGACATTTCACTTGGGGCTATTTTTGGTGCTCACGATCCATCACAAATATAACATCTAAGTACCCATTCATACTCGGAAATATAAATATTACATTAACTTAACCATTCATACATGATCCCAGGTTTGTTTAACCTTAATACAAAACATAATATCCAAAAGGTTATAATATAAAGTAATTAATGGATATAAACACAATTTACTTTTCAGCTTTGCTCTTTCCTTTATCTTTCTTACTTCATTCTGAAGCCTCGGGTTTAGTTGTAGTTGGGGTGAGCAACTAATTTGCTAAGCAAGTTTACAACGAACAATAATTAATTGTTATCAATGAATAAAAGATAAGCTTCTAAAAAAACCCTTCAACAATTGGACAATAATTCTGAAGTCGATTAATAATAACATTCTCATCAATAACAATAAATAATTGAATTTAGCATGTTGGGTGGTTTTGAAGAACTATGAGTAACTGTGAGATAAGAACAGTAATTCTATGGAATATTTAACATTTACGAGAATAAAAAATATTCTCAACAAGTACTTAAGGTGATCAGCTTCTTGTACTTTACGTATATGAATATCGTTTAGTTTTCTACATCGGATTAAGTGATAAAAGTTCCCTATGTTAGGGTTGTGTTTATCTCAAACTTACATTATGATTTTCGCACCATAACAATATGGTTTGGATAGCTTTGATGAATTTATTTGATTTTAGTAATTTCTGACCACATCAGTCTAGCCGGATCAAAAGGCGTAAACTCATATTCAATAACTTAACTCAAGTGTGAGAACGTTAGGCTCAAAATTTTCAATAATTGATTAAACTTGCAAGGTACACATTAGTGCGAAGCATGACATACGTATGATGATTATACGTCAATTTACTTGTATAAAATAATAGAGGGTACAAGTTAATGAAGGCATGCTCAATAAATTGATTCTGGCACAACAAAAAGAGTTAAGGTAAGGAACTTGCCTGATACGTTGATTAAACTTAACTGTTCTACATCGTTACTGATTTGACTTACACATCATAGTATCAGTCTGCTAATCAGTTATAGTCATAAATTATCACGCTTGAAAGTCTTAAGCGTCATACGACTTAGTCATAAACTCATAATATACCTATCGTCCAATTCTTACCTTATTTCACATAAACACATTATATGATTCACTTAATTCATTTTAATCCAACTGTACAATTACAATCCATATGACACATAATGTTTAACATTTAATCATATTAGTCGATTAAATTGATATCATTCACCGTATACAACATTAGTTGTTTCATTAACATATTGACATATAACCCATTTGGTTTCATCTAGCTTCATTCTCGGTATAGGTATTAAACTATCATGTTGGACAGTTATTATAATAATACATCATAGGCTACACTTTAATGAAGTTCACTATCTAACAATTCAGACGTCTCTTAGTGCTTACATATCATAATCGGGACTCTTAAATTAATATATTTTATGTTGAAAACCTGTCCCGTTACAATCCGACCAGGTTTGACCCGAGTCAAAGTCAAAATTTTTGCTGTCCAGAAATAGGGCCAGGGCCCTCTCTTCTTCACTAAAAACATGGTCGGGACCTTGTTGGCAGAAACTAACAGGGCTGGTCGCGCTTTTAATTGGGCCAGGGCCCTCCTGCCAAACTTCAGTTTTTCTATTTTCTTCGCAACTTTGAAAAATCATATTTCATAATACATTAAGACTTCGCTATTGGCCAAGATTTTAGAACTCATAGTATAGTATTTTTCCATACCAATAGTTTCTCAAAAACATATCATGAAGGCTTTAAAACATAGGCTTGATTTAGCCAATTCATCATAAAAACACAGTTTTGCCTTGTTTGGTTCAAAAATGACTTGAGCATTTCTTTTAGCTTCTCCTTGGTTTGATCCACTCTAGATCCTCTTATAACTCATTGTTAAACATTTTATGATTCATAGTACAGGAAAACCTACAACACATCACATGATATTTTATTTAAAACAATCGAGAAAGGAACTTGGGTTTTTGTTTGGAATAATCTTGACTTCAATGATCTAACATGCAAGAAAATCACATAGACAACACTACCACCTACTCTTGATCTAAAATCAACACTTGTCGCAGGTCTTATCAAAGAAAATTGCTATTTCAGACATTTTATTATACACATGATGGGCAGGCCTTAATAAACTCTATAACTCACATGCACACATATATATATATGAGCACATACAACATATAATTCCGGCCATAATAACCTCCTTATATCACTTAGACCCTTCTTGGTCCACCATGCTCATCAAACTCCACGTTCAACAATCATACAAGAACTTAATATAGTATAAAAAAAATGAAGTTAAATGAAGAACAACTCTTATACCTTTGATAACTTAACTTGATGCTTGGTTGCTTAGGGAAGATGCTACAGCTGCTTATCCTCTCCTTCCACTTCTTCTGCCGATGCACACTCTTTTCTCTCTATATGGGACTTAGTAGAATGTGGTGAGTGTTTGGTTCAAGAATAAAGATCGAGTATTATAGCTGAATTATTCCTTAGTTCCATCGGTTAAGGACCTCTAGTTTATCCCTTACACAACCTCTACTGGTATCCAGTACTCATCACTCCTATACCTTCACATCTCAGCCTCCTAGAGCTGCCGAGATGACCCCCATCAGCCGCCCTTAAAGCTGCTATATATCCTTCAATCACAGCCCCTAGAGAATCATTTCGTCTGCTGCCCCAAAGTTGATACAAATACTTCAATCACAGCCCCATAGCTAGCCTTTTCTTCACTATTACCCGCTGGGAGATTATTCCCTATTATCCTCTGTTCCAGTTGCTGGTAATGTCCCAATATGAGTGTCCCAAATGCAATACTGATGCACCAATTGGAAGTCACGGTTTGGGCTAGGAAAATTTAACATTCCATTTTGGCTAGCAATACACCCCCTGACCAAAAATGACAACTTTTAGGCTTACTAGAATTATTAATATTAGCTCCTTTAGTTTAATTGCCCAAAACACATAGCCCAAAATGCTAATTAATTCTCTTGGATTCCAAAAATAATACCACAATTTATTAATTAAACTTATTATTAATTAATATATTAAACTGGCCTTTAAAGACTCATATTTAAGTTATTATGTTAATAACTCAAATTTAAGTCGTCACTCATGTAATTAATTAAATAATTTAATTACACATTATTTCTCATTAATTGCATGTTGACTTTCTTTTTCATTCTCAATTTGAGTATACATTTATAATAATGCATATTCCCATTTCATCACATAATAAAATTTTAATTCACAAAATTTCATTTAATTAAAATAAAACATTACGCAAATTTCTTGGTCATTACAGGAGTATGTCTTCTATTAGTATCTTGATGTCCTATAGTTTTTGTTTTTTTGGTTATCCGGTAATCTTACCATCTAGGATTCTCAAAAAAACTTTGCTTTGCATACTATTTTTGAAAATTTCAGAAACTCACGTTGGATTGTTATTAAGAAAGAAAAAAAATGCTCAACAGCAACATGCTTCCTAATAATTTTTTTATGTGGTTATATGCATTAGGTTGTTCGAGCTGGTTTAAATGTTGATATTGCCCCTGATCTGGTTGCAAATCAACTTAATGTTCGAAATGGAGCTCTAATTCTTCAGGTATACTCCATAGTTGTCCACCCGACCAATGTTTGGTTGCTAGTTGTGTCATGTTAGATAACTAAATGCATATTATAATAACCTTAGCAAGATCACCTGTATTAAATTTATTGTTTGGTTGGGTAGGTTCCAGGAAATAGTCTTGCAGCCAGGGCTGGGCTTCTTCCAACCACGAGGGGATTTGCCGGTAATATTGTACTTGGAGACATTATTGTGGCAGTCGACAACAAACCTGTGAGCTCCTTCTTATTCCAGTTGCTTCAATTTCTATAGATATTATTTCTTTTGCCAGTCTGCAAGATGTGCATTTTACGGTCACCTGGTACAGGCTTAAGAGTAGTCTGGACCTAGATTCTCGGGGATAATTGCTTTCTATGTTATTATTTTCCTATGTAAGCTTGGAACCGACGTGTAGTGGTTAATCTTGCCATGAGTCAAAATTCGGCTGCAGCACTTGAGACCAGCCAGTGCACGCTGCAATATTAGTGGTTGCGGGTGCCTCTGCAAAAAAGTAAATCAATAAAAATTGGTTCATTCTGATGGAATGCTCAGAGTTTATATGAATGTCAGTTGATTTCTTTAAGTGCTATACTTCCACAGTTCCACAAAATTAGATCCTTATTTCAGCGTTGGTCATGGGGAACTTTTCCACGTTGGTTGAGACCACAAAGGAGTCATGTTGCATGCTTATTTTAGGGCACAACACTGGGTAAAACATGTATGTGGTGGCATTTTTTTAACACCAAGCGCATAGAGATATGGAATCTTTTCTTTTTAATCACAAAAGATTGTTTTCTCAGTCGAATTTTTTTGCAGTATATTGGTATATATTTTCAAATTATTTACTCGTGGATTCTTAATGGCAGGTTAGGAGCAAAGCAGAGTTATATAAAGCACTGGATGACTATAACGCGGGTGATAAAGTCTTCTTAAAGATCCGGAGGGGCAATGAGAACTTGGAGTTGCCTATAATTTTGGAGGAAAATAAATCTTGAAAATGGTGCTAAAGACGTCTTTTTGTATAGTAGCCATTAATATGCAGGGGTTAGTATTTGATTCTTGTATTTTCATCAAATGTTGGACTGTAAAAAAGAAAAAGAGGGGGTGAGGGGTGTTTGGGGGACCCCTCACGTGGGTAATGTAAATTTTGTTAAACACTGATTCAAAAAGGTAAACATATCGTAAATCATTAAATAAGAAAATTCATTAAATTTGTAGCTTGAAATAACATCTTATATTCAAATTTATTTGGAAGCGGCCTGCGGCATGAAATATATGTCCCAAGAGGAATTTAACAGTCAACCTAGATGACTTTCGTTAGTAATGATCATAAGATAGTGCGTGTCCACCGAAAAACATAAAACAAAAATAAACGCAAGATAGTGGAACAGGAAGCAACGACGGAATTAAGCATCAGAACTTGGTCAAAATTTTGTATGGGGTATTCACTGAAAATGAACAAAGAGACGCTTAGAAACATGTCTAATGAGGATCCAGAAAACCAGTTGAGGTAATTTGAGTCCTGTAAATTGTACTTGAATATTTTGCTCCAAAAGCTTAATGGGAATGATAACACTTGATGATGTTCTGTGATTCAGGGTGATGTCTCCAGTGAACCCCACCGATCTTGCACAACATGTCCCCACGATGGGACAATAGCTGTGTGCCACCGTGGAACGCCGGTGTTAGTGAATAGGATAGAAAGAATATCAATCTAATGCATTTTCAGTATTAAAAGTGTGTATGAGTAACAATGATTCGTTTTATTGACACATCAGGGTAGTGGGATACATCCCTTCGACACGTTTCATCCATTGGGTGTTGCTGAGGGACCAACTCACGTGAGTAATTAAGGTGGCTCCTAGTCCCGTCAGGTTGCAAAAGCTACTCATTACCTGTGAGGCCCGGAGCAACAAGTTCGGCGCCCATTTCCCTAGCGCGTGCACGTACTTCCTAGGTGATGGGCTTCAGATTTATGTGATCTGGAGCTGAGGTTTGGACCTCAAGCTCACATCTTAACAATACTTATTTTAACTGTTTTCAAGATTTATTTAAACGTATTGAAAGTTGTTTAATGGCACACAAATTTTTATATCAATATTAAAAGAAGAAAAAAAGCCATAATTGCAATTGCTAAGCTATCATCAATCATTTTAGTGGCTGCATATTTTATCAAAGAGAGTGATCGGTCTGTTGGATTATCAGGCAGCAGTTGATGGCAGCCGAAGAGAGGTTAAGTGCAACACCTTCTACTAACCATAAAGGTTAGGTACTATGACAACGATAGATGGTTCAAGAAAGTTACCTTTTTCCATTGCGGATACATGTGAATTCATACAACGGTTCCAGAGATGCGGTTCACATTATTATTTTAGGTTGTTTTCATTTAGGTTTAGAGACATATATAGCTGAGTATAACGTTTCTTCAGTTGTTTTACATGCATGTCTTTTGTTTTGTGTTTCTTCATGTTTTTTGACAAGAAAAATTGCGACACAAGTTTTAACAAGAGTCACCCGTCACCCTTTGCTATCGGTAAAGGGAACAAAACGAAAAACGAAGTTCAATAATCAACATAATCAAATTTACCTCAAAAACAAGATGTTCATACAAGTGAGAATCCCACAATGAGGGAAAGGAAGAAATAAAGCTCAACTCATAACGGTGAGAATCAAATCTGAGATCTAGAGGTTATAACAGCCTCAGTCTTAACCATCACGCTAACTGGCTAAGACCTCATTAGCACTCTGGTCCATGAAGTCTGGTTTGATGTCCATTGGTCAGTTTTCAAACCGTCACCCAATCAAGTTATCCATTTAATTAGTTACTGGGCGCTTTCTAAATAAGTAAATCACACCACAAAATACTTGTTAAATCAAATAGCTAGATACTTAAACCTGCCGTATAGGCATCTCTACACTTTAATATATTTTTCATTCAATTAGTAGCTATCATCAGATCAAGTTCAGTTTTCTTGTCTTTCGCTCCTAATCCTTCAATACTTCACAAAACTTACAGAATAAAATAATTTTGTTCCCGGGTACAAATTCCCGTCAATATCATAAATTTGTATTATTCTTTCACTTGTTTTATTTTATTTCTTTAGGTTTGCAAATATATAAATAAAAAAATCATAGCATTTTGGATTTTTTTCTATAAGCGATGAATTTGAAAACTGACCAATGGACATCAAACCAGACTTCATGATGAATTTACTGGTAAGGTTCCCTATGTTTTCATGAGAAATGTATTCTATTACAATAAATGTTGGACAGAAGATATTATGAGATTATTTAAAAATGGGGTCGTTATTACATAATCTTTTCTGTTTTATTCAGGGAGTGCCGGATAGTCACAAGTTCGCACTATAAGCTGTCAAGCTTGAGCAGACATCTTTTTTCTTTTTTCTTTTTTAATTTTAAATTTTATAAGCTTGGCCCCAACTGTAGTGATTGGAATTATTAACCTTGAGATAATCCCTTATCAATGGCGCCTATACGTCCAGTGTCACATACACAAACGTAAAATAGCAGTCAGAAAAGGGGAGAGAAATGTTTTTAGTACCCTATTACCTATATCACCCTGCACATAGATATACTCGCTAAATAAATACTAGCTCGGTTGCTTAGAAATTCACACGGAATTATAACATAAAAATAGACTTCAAATTAATTGAGGAAATAATCACAATTAAAAAGGGGCACTGTGTCAACCAACAACTGTAATGTACAAAGGGAATAAGGAATTACTTTGTTATGGGGAATTTAATTTTCACAGTGAAAGATGTAGGATAGCTTTGGGTTGGAAGAAATTGACCCATCCTTCAACTTGGGTTGCAAAGCCCTAGGTCATGGAACAGACAAGAAGGGTTTCAAACGAGGGCCTAATTCGAAAGGTTTCACAATAGTTGGAGTCCCCAGTTAGGCATTTGGCTCGAAGATCTTCCCTATTTAATTATGCTTCATTGCATGTTATCTGTTTGGCAGACACGGTGAGCAAATTTATGTAATTTTTTTTTTCAAAATTAGACAAAAGGTTTATAAGGAAGTAGCTAGAAATACTATAAAATTACCACCCACCATGCAACTTCATGTGCCAAAACAATGCTAACCAGAAGGAAACAAGTTTCATAATCAATATCAGGGATAATAAAGCTGCTTTCAATTTTCCTAGCATGCATGCTTCTTAATGTCAACTCTTGTGGTTGAGCTGCTCTTTACTAACAGTTTGATAAACTCTCTCTCTCTCTATATACTATACTATAATATAAAGTCACAAGGGGAGATCAATTGAATGACCAACTAAATTAACTCATCAATTAAAATGAGTAAACTCATTTCAATTGATGAGTTAACTCGAATGGTATTAATGAGTTAGCTCGAATGGTGTTATTACATTTAATATGGTATAATATATAACTACAATTAATTTCACTTGAGTTATGGATGAAGAATAAGAAATTTTTTTCTTAAAATATTAAAAGTTATATACTCCATAATTTTACTTAAATAAATTTAATTAATTTCTCTTAATTTGTGGACATAGAAATATGAATTTTTTTTTCTTAACAATTAATTTGTAATTTGTAATTTTTAATTATATAATATTAAATAATTAAATTCCTTTCAATTGTTGTATTGTATGTTAAACCAAATTATATATATATATATATATATATATATATATATATATTATCAGGGGCGGAGGCACTCATGGGCTAGGGTGGGCTGTAGCCCGGGTGAAGGAGGAAAGGGGTTGTGAGGAGGAAAGGGGCTGTAAGAAGCTGAACAGTCGTGGCATGTGTGTTGTGTGACACTCCCAAATCTTGGCCCACACAGCTTAAACTTGAGTTGTCAAAAGATTACAACAAAATTATTAAAAGGTAGAACAACGTTCAACAATACAGTGTATAATAATACACAACTAAGTCTTCACTATTATTATCACACTATTTTACAACACGTGAAGATTACGATAGCTATCCCTCGAACTCTCACTCCATTCCCCGGCTAGACCCAGCTACGTTATCATCTCATGTTGAAAAATAATGGAACAAAAGAAAGAGTGAGCTCAAATAGCCCAGTAAAAAATATCATGACTAAGATAATGACGAATGAATTATCATTAGCCTTCAACAGTTGAGTTCTTGATAGAATACAATAGACTACAAGGTTTATATAAAAAACTGTAGTTAAATTCTTAAACAACGTTCAGATCAATAATAGCAGCGGAATGAACAATCTATAAGAAGAATAATGCAGACTATAATGTCCTCTCGCTTCTATTTTTAGGAAAAACATCATCAACTTTTATCATCTGAAATACCATTAGTTAAGATAATACAAATTCACAGTTCCTGGTCATAATCATGCAGATCAACAGTTCATCTTTGCACTACGGGGCCAAAGATATTCAATATAACATTAACGGTCATGATTATACCAGATTAAACCTTTGGTCATAATCATACCAAACAATAGTTCATCTTTGCACTATGGGCCAAAGATATTCAATATAACACCAACGATCATGATTATACCAGATTCAGCCTTTGGTCATAATCATACCAAACAACAGTTCATCTTTGCACTACGGGCCAAATAGAACATTCACCACATGCCATAAAAGACACCGAACAGATGTATCGCCTTTAACCTATTATATCGCCTTTAATCTATCATATGTTCAACAATTATATCGCATCTGTGCCCCCGACCACAAATATTCACAACAACTTAATTTTGGATGATTAGAATTATATAAATGATGAACAGAAAAAACATGATAAACAATAAGTATCAGAAGTTTACTTTGTGCAGATTCAAATAATGTCCAAATTGTCAACATGATGTGGAGTGAAATTCAAAAATGATATTCAAGATCCATAGTTCAGAATAACGGTTACAGTTCAATAGAAATGTTCAGAAAATAGGAAGGTTCAAATAAAATGATGAAGTGCAACTATTATGGAACATATAATATTTTCAGGAATTATAAAAGCAATAGTTCCATAATAAGTTTCGATTTAGGTATATGAAAGAAAATAATATCCCTTACCGTAGTAGGTTTGATTAACAAAAGGTGAAGGAAATTAATATCCCTTACCATAGTAAGTTTGAATAATGGAAGATGAAAAAGATGGTATTCCTTAATGAGTATAAAGGAAAATAATATCACTTACGAATATGAAAGAAAATGATATTACAAACGAATATGGAATAAAAGTGTCATGTGATAATTCGTGTAGACTAATTATTTCCACAAGAGACAAATAAGAAATCAATACAAAGGGTTATTCACCAACAGGCGGTAGTCCGCGCAGTAAGGTTATTCCCACAATTTAATAAAATTTGAATACAAAGAGTTATTCACCAAACAGGTGGTAATCCGCGCCGTAAGGTTATTCTCAGAGATTAATAAGGAATGAATACGAAAAGTTATTCACCAACAGACGGTAATCCGCGCCGTAAGGTTATTCCCACAAATTAATACATGGAAATAAATGGCACATCTTATGAGTAAGAAAGAAACGATATTATTTTCGAGAATCAAAGAATGATAATCCCTTACCGTGGTAAGTTTAAATAATAGAATATGAAAGAAGATGATATTTCTTACCTTAACACGTGACTGGATATTGATTTAAATGAGGTTGATTAACTTGAACAGTACTCGTACACTTATAGATCTTCACAAATACTCAAGATGACTTAAGCACACTTAGAGAGAACTTACACAAAGAAATATTTAGAGAGTGAAAGAAATAACAAGTAAGGAAGTTTATGAAAAATCCTTAAGTTAAGGCCTCTATTTATAGCCAAAAATCTTATCATAACAAAGATTTTCTATTTTAATCCAAACCGTTCATTTCAAGATAATGTTTAATCCATACAATTCATTTCATCTTTTAAGATTTCTTTAATCTAAACCATTCGTTTAAAGATCATCTTTTAATCTACACCATCCATTTCAAATTTTATATTATTTTTAATCTATACCATTCATTTCATCTTTTAAGATTTCCTTAATCTAAACCATTCATTTAAAGATCATCTCTTAATCTACACCATCCATTTCAAATTTTATATTATCTTTAATCTATACCATTTATTTTATATCACCTAACTTTATATTATAAACAAATAATTTTATCAATTCAATTATTCAACAATAATTCACACTTATTCATTATTATGACTAATTGTTATAAATATAGTGTAGTTGGCTCTCTGAGTTAGATATTAAATTAATTAATAATGAAATACAACAGTTTAATTAACATCATAATAGAGATAACAATAATACAGAAAGTATATAAAAGAAAGAATATGTTACTGTGTAATGACAATTATTGATTCAATAATGTGAATTACCGTGCATATGCTACTGTGATAATTATCAGTTTAATATTATAAATTATTGTGCATGTGACAATAAAGTCAAATATTGTACGTTAACCTACTTTATCAGTTTAATAATACGAAACACTGTGCAATGTCGTGTGCTACTGTGCAATACCGTGTGCTACTGTTCTTTTACCACTGGGTATTTTAACAATTAAAAGTGATAGTACTATTGACCATTTAAAAATTATTTATGTCGTTTTCTATATCCGACAATTATTCGTTGTGGGGTCCACCAATGATTGATTCGTACGGCGCCGTCGTACGAATATTCCCCGACAGAACGAATATTGTCCAACATAATATAATTTACACATAACATCCTTAACTTTTAACTTTATCAATTTAACCACTTACTGTTTCATGAAAAAATATATATGAAGAAAAATTAAATTTTATATTTTATAAAATTTGGGGTCTTACATGTTGTGCCTTCACCGGCTAGCGCACTAGCAGCAGCTGCAGTTGACATAGCCGATGATTTCCCTGATTTGGCTGCAGCAGCGGCAGCTATCGCAGCCGCAGCAGTGGCTGTGTTTAGAGTGTCGGCAAATGATTTGATGTAGATCCATGTCGCAAATGCATATCCATTAATGAATGGCCAACGTCTCTCTCCTGGACCAAGTAGCCCAAAACTTTCACCATCAAACTCAAATGTACATGTTGGACCAGTTGATTCTTTTCCGTTCATGGCTTTCTCCAATGACAACATTAAATGAGTTGCCCAAACAGTGGTGAGAGTTCTTGTTATCACTCCAAACCACCTATGCAAATTAATCACACTGAGGGAATGTCCAGCTAAGTGCTGGATGCAGTAGCATAAAAGAATTCCATCCCATTTCATTTGCTTTAGTACACCTACATCCTGAATGAAAATCTTCTCAGCTGACCGCAAAAGAACTCCCAACGGTCCAGCTGTGGATCACATCGCTCTGTTTCGAGTACAAGCACGTAATATAACCAGCAATCCTCTACCATCCGAGTCCTGGCTGACATAAAATCGTCAAAATCTCCCAGACCAGGAAGCCAAGGAATAAGCTCGCCTGCTATTATGGTAGCCCTGAAATTCAGCATCACACTAGGATGATTGTTGTCCTCGTCTTCTTCAAAAGATTCAACACCTCCCACCGTGGCAAGAAGTTAATCAACTAATAAGAACGCGATACTCGTTGCCTCTTCCTCTCCATTTCCGAATCTCTGCGCACCACTCATAATATTCTTCAAATTATCCATGCTTTCAGGCTTCCCCATAATAGCAGAATCAATTAAATGCAAGAGCTCTGGAGACACATTTGGCATAACAGGCTTTGGCCTGGGCTTATTTGGAGGAAATAACTTAACCCACTAGTCTCTGCAACCAAGGTATATGGTCCAATGAAGTAGTAGCCCAGGACGGAAAAAATTTCTGGCTCTGCCCTTGTGTATTATGTAAGTAAAAAATAATAAATATATTAATAAAAATTTATTAAATATTTATAAAAAAAATTATATAAACTAACCCGTGCCTCACACGGGTTATCAAACTTGTATATATAAAATTACACGTCTAGAATTAGTGGCAAGCCACCAAACGTATATTCTTAGCGAAATAACCGTACACATTACCAATTAAGTATCATGCATGAGGCCAAACCAAATTAACAAACTCATTTCAAAGATTTTTTTCGTATTACAATTTAGTGCTTTCTCTTCTTCCTCGACTATACATATTAGATCAAATATAATCTCCAAAACGTACGTGCAGGAATATAATGTCTGTTGAGTTTTAATGAGAATATAAAGGTTAGGTACCTGATACTACGTACAATAATATATAATTATACATTAGCCTAGACAAGATCAACAGTACTGAAATCTCCCTGATCTGATTTTTTATTTTTAATATGTATGCATTCAACTTAAATACATAAGAAAATTGGTGTGTATTAATTACCTGATATTTCCAGTGTGATAATGAGTTCCGACAAATTAGATCATCTTAGCATATTCAAACAAATTCATTGTTATTACTCAGTATAAAGCATATATATATTAGAGAATGAATTTATTAGTACAAATATATATTTGAATGATTTGATGATGATTTGATTATTAATGTATATTTGTATCCAA